>JARFIW010001380.1:0-1200000 GCA_036346225.1 Platerodrilus igneus | reverse complement strand
TGTTGAGACAAACGTAAGTCTAGAATTAATTAATAAATAAGATCTTTGCAGTTTATTAATTTAGGGCACTAAGTCATGACGTTAATAATAAATTAAATCACAACGTTAATATTTTAAGTTATTGGTATAAAAGATCAAGCTACTGGGTTAAAACTCAAAGGTTAATACTTCAAATCATTAGGCAAACGACTCCGAGTTGTTGCTGAATATTTCAAAGTACTGGGTCAACACGTTAAGCTGACGACTCCAAGCTACTGAACAAACTACCGATTTGGGCAAGGAAGCTCCAGCTAGAAAAACAGAAGGAATATAAGGTGAGGGCTATCTTTTCAATTCATAGTATGTTACATTTATAATTCTACATAATTGGTGTATTCAGAAGTGAGCTTAAAAGTTGTATGTAATTTAAATATTGTGTGTAAACGGTCAACAAAAATTTAGTTAGTACGTAAAGGTATGTTTAAGAAGTAAGGGGATATTTTTTTGAACGTTCTACGAAACTATTCGTGGTAAACTACAAATTTTTTGCTGGCTTTAATTGCTATAAAATGTGTAAAAGCTATTACCTTCGTAAACAGCTAATTTGATAAGAATATTTATTTAAAATTTGATTTAAAAGTTCTATAAAAAGTAAATGATATTAAGAAGGACGCAAATTTATAAATAGTAATTTTATTTAGATCATTATACAATTTTTGGTGAATTTAGTTTGTATTATGCGGAAATATTAAGTGTTGGAGAGGAGAGAGTAAAAATTCTCTGTTATCGTATCGTCGTTCACTCTGTGCGTGGTAACACTGAGCTAGTCGAAGCATAAAACTTAATTGTGTTAATTTCAAATTATTTTAAAGGCACAGAGAGGTGGCGATCAGCAGGCAATTGATCGTTGTACATCTGGTGAAGGGAGATATGCTATGGATTATATGACTGTAAACGAGCCCCAGGTTGAGTATCGATAAAAGTTGCTATAAACTGCGCAACGTTTCTAATTGCCTGATTTTTCATTATTTTTGCTTGTTCACTAATTAATAAAACCACTTAAATAATAATACGAAATAAGCCTCTTACAAACAATCTTATAACGACTTTTTCTTGATTTTAAATATTTTAAATATAACATTGATGAAAAATAATTTCCTCTCAACACATATCTTATATACTAAATATAGAGTCCAGACTATCTCTTTAAACGTAGAATGATCACTCATTAACAACTTAATATGTACAACAATTACCTTTATATGTCATGTAATTTAAAATCCTTCGCCTTAAAAACGTACTAAACTGATTTCAGTTGTTTAACTTTACCTTGTGTAATAACAAAACCTGATTGTAGGTTTGCCAGAAATTTATAAATTAAATTAAATTAACTTTTACACACTGCGCTTACTCTGAAACTTGCATTAAAAATATGAGTCCTTATAAATTACTTAAATTAACTAAAAACATATCGGTTTAAATTTTACCGTTACAGATCTTTTTGTTGTAGGTTCTAATTTACCAGCATAATTACTGCTCTATGCTCCATCTTCTTTTAAATCATCTTAAAAGTAAAATTTGTCACGCAACTTAATTCATTACAAATATACGTTCTTTGTTCTTTCATAAAGTTCCATCTCTTTAAATAAACTTTTTCTTACAACAGTTTTAATTGGTTTCAAATCGACTATCTCCCATGATTCTTACTACCAAATACTGTAGTTTTTGTGTAGCACTTTAAATACGTAGCGTATTATACAATGAGATCGACTACATGCCTACGTTAAAGTTTCAATCAACAGTGATCTCCACAAGGCATAAATTGGCCTTTGTAAAGCGAGCCCCATTTGACGTAACAAGTTCGATAGTATTTCCTCTTAATCCAGTCGCTTCCCTACGTGTTATTTCCACATTCGGGTTTATTTGAGAATGTAGGTTTATTACCATAGAAGCTGAGCTGTTTGAAAAAGTCAAGAGGAACCCGGCGTAAAGTGATCATTAGAGTACCATTTATGTTCCATCTTCATAAAAGAGTGTGCCGATTCAATCTATTACGTGTGATACACTCTTGACCTACAGGTTCATGGTCACTAAAATTCCCAAGGGACCCTAAGCAATTGCCTTTATTTTTAGATAGGATAACTGGGTTAGCGCAGTTGCGAAATGTGTCCAAATCCGGATTGTTTGCATCGTCTGTAGGATTGTTTGTGGAAAATGGGTTAGTGTGGTTCCGCAGAGTGAAAAGTTCTTTGAGAGATTGGAATCCTTTGGTAGAACGATTGAAAGATAATTTTTGCCTGGTTTTTCGGAAGATGATATTGAGAGAATATTAAGAATCGTCGACAGGGAAAGGATGAAACGGTGGTTTTATTTGTTGCACACATGCAGAGTTTGTATAGAAAGTTATCTGATTAGCCAGTTGAAGTTACTAAGGTGACAATAATAAGAAAGCATTTGATTCCGGATTTTGTTTCTGCACTTGCTTTATCACAGATAAAGGAGGTGAGTAATTTGTTAAGTTATGTAAAAGGTTGCAGGAAGAATAAGTCAGTTTGGATACCGTCCAATATACCCGACATATCTCACAATAATTCTAGACAATATTTTGAGGGTAAGCGTTCAGTCTTAGATGAAAAAGTTTCAGCAGTTCAGAGTCAAGTTAATAAATATAAAGTTCACCTTTCTCAAGCACAAGCGTTTAGTAGCGATGTTCCAGTGTTTACGATTGTTAAATCTACAGATTCAGATAAAGCAATAAGTTATCACGTTGGAATTGTTCGTGTGTTGGTCATCTATTTAGAAATTGAGGCGTTCTAAAGAGAATTTTTTGTTATGGATGTAAACGAAAATAAGTTAATACGACTTCTTGTGAACTGTGTTCAAAAACCGAGTGAGGCGGCAGACGCAATGTAGTCGGCGTTCTGTTTCTATTTCTAAGGCTACGATTATGTTATGTACGTAAAAAAATTTCTTCTGTGATGTGGATAATAAGTAGTGGTTAGATTTTGTAACAAATGTTTACCTTGTGTAACAAAACCTGATTGTAGGTTTGCCAGAAATTTATAAATTAAATTAAATTAACTTTTACATACTGCGCTTACTCTGAAACTTGCATTAAAAATATGAGTCCTTATAAATTACTTAAATTAACTAAAAACAAATCGGTTTAAATTTTACCGTTACAGATCTTTTTGTTGTAGGCTCTAATTTACCAGCATAATTACTGCTCTATGCTCCATCTTCTTTTAAATCATCTTAAAAGTAAAATTTGTCACGCAACTTTATTCTTTACAAATATACGTTCTTTCGTAAAGTTCTCTTTACATACATTTTTTCTTACAATAGTTTTAATTGGTTTCAAATCGTCTATCTCCCATGATTTTTACTACCAAATACTGTAGTTTTTGTGTAGCATTTTAAATACGTAGCGTATTATACAATGAGATCGACTACATGCCTACGTTAAAGTTTCAATCAACAGTGATCTCCACAAGGCATAAATTGGCCTTTGTAAAGCGAGCCCCATTTGACGTAACAAGTTTGATAGTATTTCCTCTTAATCCAGTCGCTTCCCTACGTGTTATTTCCACATTCGGGTTTATTTGAGAATGTAGGTTTATTGTTTACGCATCTTATCAATTTTCGAGAATTTCTAAATTCATCGTTTTCCCACCTTCTATTATCGCTCTAGGTTATTAAATAACCGGACGACGTCGTTTACACATAATTTATCTCAACATTCCATCGTTTTAGAACAAGGGGTCAATAAACACTTTTTTTTAAATCAGAAATACGTTTTTTTAATTGAAATACTAACGTACTTTTGTTATTAAATAAAAATTTCTTTTAAAATATTTAATTTTACACCAACTTCACATGCATTTGACCGTAAATGGATACTGAAATTACTTTTAGAATATTTAAGCATTTGAAAATGTTTCATTACAAATAAAAACTCTTTTATAACATATGATTGAGTAGCTAAATGCATTTAAACGTCTTAATTTTTTTATCTAAAACACACCTCTTCGTTATTAAACTATCTAATAATTCTGATTTTTATGTAGCACACGTAATTAATACATTTTATACCGGGTATTACACAAATATTTTCTATACAGATAAATATCTAAATTGATTCTTTCTCTAATTTTCTTGACTTTTCTCAAATTTTCTAGAATTTACAAAGTCAGATGTTTATTGTATGATGTAATATGACCTTTTAATTACCTTTAATTACATCAATATGTTACATATGTTGTACATATAGCCGTTTTATCTTGCTAGGGGTTGTTTTTTCTTCAACCATTTGTCATCCAAGTAACACCGGGGGCTTATTTCCTAATACAGACATCTGGTTGAATTTTGCCTGGACGTCGACCCCTTTTGTAGTATCGACTCGCTTTTGGGATGTTCCGAGGTACACTCAACGCATTCAATTGATCACCATTTCCCTATATCGGTGTTAATGAGTGACTTCGACGGAAATTTTCCAACACTAACGCCAGTTATGTATCCTCCAATTATATATATATATATATATATATATATATATATTGAATATATTGAATCTAATAGGAATTATTAGAAATTGTTAAATAAAGTATAAGTTCATTGCAACATTGTAATACAAGGATAACCCAGAGAGGTTATCGACAGTTCATGTGAACGGACATGCAACTTTGCATCCAAGAGGGCAGTGATACTGCAGGTGGCAGGTCACAGGCGGTCAACATACCGCAATTACTTAGAAATAAGATCGATACATTGTAACAAAGTGTAAAGCAGACATGAGATCTGCAAGTTCCCACAGCCGTGTGAGGGGCAGGTTATTATAAAAAGCCCGGAAGCTCAAGGCCCGGCAGTCAGTCTGAGTATTACAGCTTTTGCATTGTTGTCTAACTAGACTACTCGCCATAGTACAATTATTATATTTTTTGGTTAAAGTTATTATGTTACTAGTTATTCAAAATTTCATTGTAATTTCTGTTTCAAGTTAAAATAAATTTGTTAAGAGTTTGGAATTGTTTTTAAAAACACCGCTCCAAAGGCCCGAACCTGAAAATCCAAAAATCGGAAGATTGGTGACCAAGAATTTCAATTCGCAATTTTGACAGAACCCAAACCAGGTTGGAGGAAGAACAAAAATCGTCTAAATCCAGCAACAAACCAGGTTGGAGGAAGAACAAAAATAGTCTAAATACAGCAACAAACCAAGGTGGACAAGATACAGCATCGATCGAGCCCACAAAAGAAACAGATGAAGAAATTAATGTAAGTTCATTCCATTTATACCAATTGATCTCACTAACTATAATTGATATATGCTAGTTTTATTATTTTATTGATTATCATTTATTAGTATTTTATGAATTTTATTTTATGCCAATATTTTCTTGAAAATAGTTACAAAGTGAATTATTTTCAAAACGAGACTGTATAAAATTTTATGAGACAAATGTTTAAAGAAACTTGATTATTTAAAAGAGATTTTCGTTTAAAAGCAAAAAGACTTGATATTTAAAAGATTCTTACCACAATTATTAGAACAAACTCAAAAATAAACCAAAAATAACTGACGCACATCCACTAATACCAAATACGAAAAATTAACTACTGCGAAGCAAAACGCACATTTAATCCGGTAAACTAAAAACACAGAACGCAAATTAACTCCAAAGCCAAAGGTAATTCTTCAAACAAGCAATTACGGAACGATTATTTAAACCATTGACCTCTATAATACTGTATAAACTACAGCAAAACACTGCAAACATATCAGTAACCTAAAACCAGCGTGCAATCTTTACCTATGATAAGCAAAATTCGCGAAGAGAGAATTGCTATAACTTTCAGAACCTTTGCTTAAAGTAACGCAATTTGCATTATTAAATCCATCACGGAATAATAAAAGCGCATGAAATTACACCACAGCGATCTATAAATAAATTGCATTAGTACAAACACGAAATAAAAGCTAAACGGTCATCGTAAAAAGCTTTAATTAAAAACGCTCATAATTGCACCTGAAAACCAACAATACGGAGAGATCCAATTATCAACAAGCATTATAATTGAATACCAAGATATCTAAGAATAAACAGACGTAACATTTATGCAAAGCAATTAGCGAGTACAGAAGCAAATTATTTAATTCCTATAAACTGAAAACGAACACCTGTAAGTGTTAATTACCTCAACGTTTATAAGTGTACGCGATTAAATAACCAAGACTACATCTTCTAGTATTTAAATTACAACGATAAAGTGCAAAAGTAATTAACCTGCAAGTTATATTTAGAATACAAGACCGACGAACTAAACGTTCATGCAACTCAATTAAAACCCACGGACAGAGTATTAATTACAAATTAACAGAATTAAACTAACACAAAGCTAAGTAAATAACGTTTCAAATAACAAAAATCAACCCCAATTTTTACAAAATTTCAAATTACCCAATCTAAAAGGAAAATTAATAAAACCAAAGCAAAATTAACATCACAAATAGCAAAACCAACCCCAATTTTTACAAAATTTGAAATTATCCAATCTAAAAGGAAAATTAATAAAACCAAAACAAAAATAACGTTACAAATAGAAAATCAACCCTAATTTTTTACAAAATTCGAAATTACCCAACTCAAACGAAAAATTAATAAATCCGAAGCAAAAATAACAATATACATAGCGAAATAAACCTCAATTAAAAAATTTTTTTTTTTTGAAATTACCCAAAATCGAAAACAACCCTTAACCAACATGAGTAGCACAGACATGCGACTTTATTTGGAGACAATACAGATATTTGACGGCACGGATGCACATCTTTCAAATTTTATTGGAGCAGCCGAAATGTTCCTAAAAACCTTCTACAAACCCGGAGATAACGAAAGAAATTCATTGCTTATACGCTTGATATTAAGTAAACTAACCGGAAGGGCACTAACCTTAATCGCCAGTAGGGACGATTTACAGGAATGGCAAAAATTTAAACAGCTACTAATTGCATATTTTGGAGACCAACGTAACATAAAATGACTGGTACGAGACCTAATAAACCTTAGAATGGAACACAATCAATCCCTCTACCAATTCGGAATAAAATGCCAAGACGTGAGAAGTTTAATTCTAACAAAATTAAAAATCGAAAAACCCGATCAAAACGTTCGACATTTAAAAACAAACATGTATGACGAAATGGCACTGGACACGTATATAAACGCTTTACCAAAACGACTATCGGATAAGATCAGATTCCAACGACCCCAAAATCTAGAAGAAGCTATGAACCTAGTAATAGAAGAAGAAAATGTAATCTATTACCGCAACAGACTATACAACCCCAACACGAATAAAAGTTATTCCCCAATAAAAACTATACAAGCCACAAGACAAACAATCCCTCAACAAAAATTCACACCCTTTGACGCACAAACAAATCAACCGCGAATTAATAACCCAAGTTTCAACAATTTTAATAATCAATATTAACATTTTCCAAAACCAACGTTTAACCCAACTTTTACGAAACCCGCATTCCAACCAAGATTTAATCAAAACCTAAACCAACAAAGACCAGCATTCAACGCAAACCCCAATAGAAATACACCAATAAATAATAACAACCCTAATAATTATTATAAACCAACACCAATGGATACCTCATCTGGTAACGCCAGACAAAATACCAAGATAACACATATCCGACCAAACCCGCAATTTTACATCGGAAGAACTATTTCACCAAGAAGTAGAAAAATTTGACACTGACCAGAATAATTACATTGAGACAAGTACGAACGATGAATCAAACCATGCAGAAATTTATGAACGCGACGAACAATACGAAACTTACGAGGGTACGACGAAGAAAACTCGAACTCAAATTTTCAAATGGACTAATTCATAAACGACCAAACTTAATAAACTTAAATAATATAAATCACTTAGTACTACCATATATAGAAAATACCCTACGCCGAATTTAAACTATTAATCGATACCGGATCCTCAAAAATATTAATTAGCCCCAGAACCGTACAAAAACATTATTTAGCTTATGTAGAAAGAGAACCATTTAAAATTAAAACAGCCCATCAAACGACAATACACCAATTTTAGCCAATATACCCTTACCGAGAACATTTAATGTTAAAATGTAACATAAATTTTGTGTATTCGAATTTCACGACAGATATGACGGCTTAATCGGAATAGACCTTCTAAAAAAATTAGAAGGCAACATTGACATTAAAAATCGCTTATTAAGGACGAAATACGGAAAAATCCCCATCAAATTTCAAAACACACAAACCGAACAAAAATACACTATAGAACCCCGAACGGAAAGAAAAATAAAAATCCCAGTAAAATCTAACAAAAAAGTAGGAATAATAAATCATATGACATTTCAACAAGGAGTAGAAACCCCAACCGCTTTAGTACAAATAAAAGATAATTATGCAACCACAACGATATTAAATTCAAACGACTAACCCGTAGAATTATCATTGACAGACCCAATTAACGTAGAAGAATTAAACGAAATGGAAATAGACGAAAATTTAGAAAACGATTACAACCCAATAGAACATGACGAAATGTTAAGAGAAAATTTAACTAACATCCGCTTTAACACCGACATCAATCAAGAACAAGAAAGAGCAATTAAAAACTTATGTTTTGAATACCGCGACATATTCCATTGCGAAGGAATACCATTAACATTCACCAACACAGTAAAACATAATATCGAGTAAACAGACAATAAGCCAATCTTTACAAAAGCATATAGACTACCTCATGCAAGCCAAGAAGAAGCTGACAGACAAGTAGCAGACTTATTAGAACAAGTTATAATCCAGCACTCCAATTCACCATGGAGCAGCCCCGTGTTAATAGTACCTAAGAAATTAGACGCAACCGGAAAGAGAAAGTACAGAATGGCAATAGACTATAGAAAGTTAAATGAAAAAACGGTAGATGACAAATATCCACTACCAAATATAACCGAAATTTTAGACAAATTAGGCAAATGCCAATATTTTTCAACATTAGACCTAGCATCAGGATACCATCAGGTAGAGATGGAAGAAAAGGATATATCAAAAACAGCCTTCAGCACACCTAGAGGACATTACGAGTACAAACGAATGCCATTTGGATTAAAGAACGCACCCGCTACTTTCCAAAGAGTCATGGACAATATATTACGAGGAATACACAATGAAAAATGCCTTGTATACCTTGACGACATCATAGTTTATTCCACATCATTGGTAGAACACATAGATAGATTGAGAGAAGTATTTGAAAGACTAAGACAAGCACATTTCAAAGTACAGTTAGACAAAAGTGAATTTTTACAAAAAGAAGTATCATTTTTAGGACATGTAATAACACCCCAAGGAGTAATGCCAAATCCCGACAAAACAAATGCAGTTCTAAATTACCCATTACCAAAAACAACCAAAGAAATTAAAGGATTTCTAGGACTTAGTGGTTACTACCGCAAATTCATTAAAAGTTACGCTCAGATAACCAAACCTCTGACAAATTGTTTAAAAAAGGGAAACAAAATTGAACACACCCCAGAATTCATTAAAGCCGTAGACAAAATTAAAAACATATTAACAAATCACCCTGTATTAGAATACTCAGACTTTTCAAAACCATTTATACTGACGACGGACGCATCGAATGTAGCATTAGGCGCAGTATTGAGCCAAGGAAAAGTAGGTAGCGATAAACTCATCAGCTACGCATCCAGAACCCTAAACGAAACCGAACAGAAATATAGTAGCATAGAAAAAGAATTATTAGTTATAATTTGGACAACAAAATATTTTAGACCTTACTTATATGGAAGAAAGTTTTACATATACACCGATCATAGACCATTAGTATGGCTATGCAAACTGAAAGAACCGAATTCAAAATTACAACGATGGAGAATCAGACTCGAAGAGTACGATTACGAAATTATATATAAAAAAAGAATTTATAACAACAACGCAGACGCTTTAAGTAGAATCCAACTCAATGCATTAGAAACGGAATCCATTATAGGAAACGTAGACGAAGCAGAAATAAGGAAAGATCCAGACGAGATCGACACAAAACGAAGAAGCTAAAAACGCGATAAAATTTTAAACGAAGCAATCGATATGAAACCCAGTCAATTTATAATAACCGAAGTTTTAAATAACCCAAATCCCGTAAAATATACAAAAGTAGATAACAAAAAGATATACCAAATTCAAATAACTAAAGATGACAATGAGGAACAAATAATTAAAATTTTAAAGGAATACACCCCCGAGAAAAAAAGATTTTATTTCTATTTCAACACCGAACATTTATACCAAAGATTTTCAGAATTATACGTTAAATTATTCAATAACTCTGGCCCTGAACTCATCAGATGTACTAGAAAATTAATAACATTAGACGACCCTGACGAAATAAACGATGTAATTAGGAATCAACACGAAGGAAAAACCAACCATCGTGGAATTAACGAAACAATAAAGCAACTTGTAAGACGTTATTATTTTAAAGACATGAAAGAATTGACCACAGACTTCATTAACCAATGTGAATTATGTGACAAAGCGAAATACGACAGAAAACTCCCAAAGATACCCTTAATGTTAACCAAAACACCCGACAAACCATTTCAAAAACTACATGCCGATACTCTAGTAGTAGAAGCACAAAACTATCTAACAATTGTAGCGCATTCACAAAAATAGGCCAAGCAATACCAATCACATCCAAAAATAGCATTGACGTGACCCAAAAATTTTTACAATATTTCACATTTTATGGAGCACCCGAATCAATAACTCTAGATAATGGTAGCGAATTTAAAAATGAGACCATACAAAACACTTTAGAACTCCACAAAATAAAAATTAATTTCATAACGGAAAACCACCCTGAATCAAACGGACTAATTGAACGATTACATTTAACCCTGTTAGAACAAATTCGATTATTAAGGATAAATTATAAAAAGGAACATATAACCAATTTAATGTCATACGCACTAATCGCCTATAATAATACAATTCACTCATCGACAAATTTTACACCCTTAGAATTAACATTAGGACATTCAGATTCACGAAATCCCTATGACATACACTAAAACAAGGAAGTATATCAACAATATGCGAAAGACCACAAAGAAAAACTAAAAATAACTTATGACAAGGTAAAAGATAAATTAGATAACGATAAGGAACGTATCACCACAATCCGAAACAAAAATACCGACGCAAATAAATTTTCAATAGGACAAACCGTGTATGAGAAGAACTTTCAAAGCAAGCGACATAAAACGGCACCCAGAAATTTAGGACCATTTAAAATTAGGAAAATATCAGATAAAAATATAGCAGTAGTAGACAACGGTAAAATAACAAAGTACATTCATTTGAAAAACCTAAGACACCCTGTTATTTCAGATGGACAATCATCACCCTTACCGTCAACCTCCACCCAGGTAGAACGGACAACCAAGTAATAATAGAAGATATAAAAAACAACCCCGGTATACTTCCAATTAAATTAGGCAGTATGCAAAACCCAATTAACATTTGCAAAATTAAATACCCTACACTCTAGTATTATTGAACCAACCGATTTATTAAAAGAATTAATAAAAATTAAATCACTTATAATTAACAGTAAATTACCTTTTGATGTAACAGAGACAAACATTCTAATATTTGAAAAGATAGCTATAGTAAAAGGCTACATTAAGAATAACGAAATAATATTTTTAATAGAAATCCCGATAGTAAAAAGTAATAATTACAATTATTATCATTTATTTGCTTTTCCAACAAAAGTTACTAGCACATACCAAGTAATCATACCCAAAACCAAATTCCTATCCCTAAATGAACTGAGATATGGTTATACAAACGAAAAATGTACTGAAGTAACACCAAACCAATACTTATGCCAATCAATGACGACAACAACCATTCAAGAAGACAGTCCTTGTGAAGTACAACTATTAAAATTTTCAAGTCATTACGAAAACTGTGAAGCCAAACAAGTGCAAATAAATAACATGAAAATTCAAAAAGTTACAGAAAACAAATGGATAGCCATTTTCCCAACAGAAGTAGTAGCAACCATCCACTGCAATCAAGATGAAAATAACCAAGCATTAATCGGAAGCAAATTAATTACCCTCAAAGAAGACTGTTATGTGAAATTGAAAGACGAAGTAATCAGAGTTTATCAAGATCCCATAGCAACAAAGAAACTTGCAAACCTACCGGAACTACAGTTCAAGATAGAACAAGAAGACGAAGAAATAGTCAAGAAACCCATGAAGCTAGAGCATCTAGACTTAGACGACCTAAACCACGCCATGAAATTAGTGGAAAGTTACAAAGAACATTTAAGTGAACTCAAAACGCTAAAGTTACATTATGATAACATAAGTGTTTGGACAATTGTATTAATCATTTTAATAATTTTTGTAATCATATATGTATTTTACAAAATGTACCTTAGATATAATAATAAAGGAAACAGTTCTAGATTTAAGGAAACAAAGAGAAATAAAGAAACGATAAGTATACCCTTAGAAATAATGAATTTTAAATGAAATTGAATAATGAATTTTATGTATTTAAAAATTAAGTAAAACCTTAATTTTTCATTTACTGTGGGAGGAGTTATGTATCCCCAATTATCTATATATATATATATATATATATATATATATATTGAATATATTGAATCTAATAGGAATTATTAGAAATTGTTCAATAAAGTATAAGTTCATTGCAACATTGTAATACAAGGATAACCCAGAGAGGTTATCGACAGTTCATGTGAACGGACATGCAACTTTGCATCCAAGAGGGCAGTGATACTGCAGGTGGCAGGTCACAGGTGGTCAACATACCGCAATTACTTAGAAATAAGATCGATACATTGTAACAAAGTGTAAAGCAGACATGAGATCTGCAAGTTCCCACAGCCGTGTGAGGGGCAGGTTATTATAAAAAGCCCGGGAGCTCAAGGCCCGGCAGTCAGTCTGAGTATTACAGCTTTTGCATTGTTGTCTACCTAGACTACTCGCCATAGTACAATTATTATATTTTTTGGTTAAAGTTATTATGTTACTAGTTATTCAAAATTTCATTGTAATTTCTGTTTCAAGTTAAAATAAATTTGTTAAGAGTTTGGAATTGTTTTTAAAAACACCGCTCCAAAGGCCCGAACCTTAAGTCGCCTTAAAACATAAGGCTCAGTTTCATTTTACCTCAAATTTGTTTGCCTCGAATTTTCTTTTTCGAAGAATTTCATATTTCAAGATTTTGTTTTGCTTTGAGTATTGTTGAATTCATTTTCTTTTGTTTAATTTATTTCTGAATTGTGTAGCAACGGACTGTGTTGATTCTAATTGTGTGTGCCTGTTTGTGCTCAAAATGGTTTGTGCCCAAAATTATCTTTCTTCTGATATGTTTTGTATTTCCCTAAATTCCGTTAGCAGATTCAATGTCTCTTGAACAATTTTAGTAGGACTTCAGGATTTTTGTTCGTATTTGTTCGAATTGAAAAAAATCATTATTAACATTAAAAGTTCCTAGTTTTGGTATTCAGTTTAAGATATAGCGTACACATTCTATTATTAAAATTTTAGAATTGTTTCCAATATGGCTGAGATCTTCCACGTTGAGTGTTTGCTCAAAAAATAATTGGAATACGAAATGAAGACTAGAGGTGTAGTTAGTCAAATACCAGTGGCGAATAAGAGAAAATTTTTAGGAACATTGTGAGTCAAGGAAGTCAACAAATCTGGTTGTTTAATTGATCTATCGGAATATGAGGTAGATTTTAAAACTGAAAGTAAGGAAAGTATTGACTCGGTACAAGCTGTTTTGTCAGAATTTAATAAAAATCCTTTGGATTCGATTTCTAAGAAAGTTTCTTCAAGGCTGATTTGTCCTTCTGGTCGCATTAGACGCATTAAGGTTCCTGTGAAAAATGTAGGGGAAACTGTTACGTTCAAAAGTGAAACATTGGCTACTATACTTACCATAGAAGCTGAGCTGTTTGAAAAAGTCAATAAGAACCCGGCGTAAAGTGATCATTAGAGTACCATTTATGTTCCATCTTCATAAAAGAGTGTGCCGATTCAATCTATTACGTATGTGATACGCTCTTGGCCTACAGGTTGATGGTCACTAAAATTCCCAAGGGACCCTAAGCAATTGCCTTTATTTTTAGATAGGATAACTGGGTTAGCGCAGTCGCGAATGGTGTCCAAATCCGGATTGTTCGCATCGCATGTAGAATTGTTCGTGGAAAATGGGTCAGTGTGGTTCCGCGGAGTAAAAAGTTCTTTGAGAGATTGGAATCCTTTGGTAGAGCGATTAAAGGATGATTTTTGCCTGGTTTTTCGGAAGATGATATTTGAGAGAAAATTAAGAATCGTCGATAGGGAAAAGATTAAACTGGTTTTATTTGTTGCACACATGCAGAGTTGGTATAGAAAGTTATCTGATTAGCCAGTTGAAGTTACTAAGGTGACAATAATAAGAAAGAATTTGATTCCGGATTTTGTTTCTGCACTTGCTTTATCACAGATAGAGGACGTGAGTACTTTGTTATGTTATGTAAAAGGTTGCAGGAAGAATAAGTCAGTTTGGATACCATCAAATAAACCCTACATATCACAATAGTTCTACACAACATTTTGAGGGTAAGCGTTCAGTCTTAGATGAAAAAGTTTCAGCAGTTCAGAGTCAAGTTAATAAATATAAAGTACACCTTTCTCAAGTACAAGCTTTTAGTAGCGATGTTCCAGTGTCTACGATTGTTAAATCTACAGATTCAGATAAAGCAATAAGTTATCACGTTGGAATTGTTTGTGTGTTGGTCATCTATCTAGAAATTGAGGCGTTCCAAAGAGAATTTTTGATAAGGATGTAAACGAAAATAAGTTAATACGACTTCTTGTGAACTGTGTTCAAAAACCGAGTGAAGCGGCAGACGCAATGTAGTCGGCGGTCTGTTTCTATTTCTAAGGCTACAATTATGTTATGTACGTAAAAAAATTTCTTCTGTGATGTGGATAATAGGTAGTGGTTAGATTTTGTAAAAAATGTTATCAGATTTCCTCTATAAGAATAATTATCTATTTGTAAAACAAATTTGTAATAATCGTCCGTACGTCATGGTAAAGTTGTTTGACAGAGGCATTACAGGTCTTTTGGATTTAGGTTGTACTACATCGGTGGTTTGATATCTGGCACTTCCATTGATAGAGAAGTTAAAGTTAAAAGTTTTTTGTTCAGAAAAAAAAGGTATAGCTACAGCGGATAGAGAAGTGAAGTCGGTTACAGGTTCAGTAGATTTGTCAATTTGTGTTGGTAATGGGTGTCACATTCTTAATGCATTAGTAGTACCTTCTCTGCTCCATGCTTTCATATTTGGAAGTGATTTTGCAAAATTGTTCGGATTACTTGCTGGTTTCAAGAATAATAGATGGTTTATTCAGAGTGATGTTGAGAATAGTATTTCGTATCTGGGTTCATCTTCTGTGCCGTTAAGTAGTAATGATTATTTGGCCGATCTACATGATCTTACGAGTAGTCAAAATTTGTAAGCTCAGGTGGTTATAGAGTCGTTCAACGAAATTAGTAGCTTCGACAGATTAGGACGCACCAGTAAGATTGAGATGGATATTAATACGCGACATACTAAGCCTTTTTGCAAGAAGTCTTATGTTATGTCTCCCTATATGAGTAAGATTTTGAATGATGAGTTGGATGATATGATAAAGCTAAAAGACATTGAGCCGTGTATCAGTCTGTGGTCATCTTCAGTGTTGTTAGTTAAGAAGTCTGATAGAGAATATCGTTTCTGTTGTGACGGTAGAGCGTTGAACGATCTGACAGTGCACGATTCGTGCCTGATGCCGAGTATAGATAGAATTCTCAGTATATTAAAAGGAGCAAAATTTTTAGCATTAATTAAAGGAAATCCTTTTGGCAGGTGCCCCCTAGTGACTCGTTGAAATGTAAAAAAATCTTTGTCTATTTATAGTCTTCGTTATCCTAATAATTTTTTTTCTTTCGGAGAAAGGCAGTGAAGCAGTAATACTTTCGCATAACTTTATTTTGCTAATTTCATAATTCCTACATGTTTGGGATCATTTATTATATACCAAACGCTTCATAAGGATTCATATAAAAGTGCTTCGGTTATTTATTATTAGGACCCCGTATAATGCGTCGTAGACGTTCAGTTTATAATTTGCTTGAATATAGCGTTCGTGGTGTTTGGTATTGTAGACACTGCCGCGTTGCTATAATTTGTATGCCGTATTCGTTTGTTAAAACATGAAACCGAACATTCTCGTTTGGTTACTGGTAGCGTTAAGATGAGAAGATTGCCTTCCAAATGGCAATAGCAAATTGCATTCCAAATGTGGTGTTAGCTGGGTTGGTTAATCAGGCAATCCATGCTTAAAGAATCAATTTGTCGATGGTAATTCAGGTATTTAGTTTGAGAATTATTAATTTCATATTTTAGCGCAGGTAAGGATCACTTGAGGGCTTTTAGAAATTTATTGGAGTATTTATGTATACATTTGAAGTACGTTTGGATTACAATGTGATACGAAAAAACGCTTTGTTTTACACAAGGTCAAGATAGCAAGCAATTTCAGTTGTTAGTTGTATGAAGCGTAAAGGATTTCAAGAAAATTTTCATTCTACACATGGTTCGATTTGAAAAGCAGACATATTGTCGTTAGACTGGTAACAGGTTGGATCCCATCGTTCACTTTCAACAGGTGACGCTCTGACGTCAGAACAGGCCAGCTGTTTGTTGACGCTTTTGGGTTGTAAGAAATAACTAGATGGCAGTGGAGTAAGTTAAAAAAAAATTTTTATTCTGCCTACGGACGTTAAGATTTTTGAATTCTCATTTGGTGTTAAAAGTAATTGTTTACGTTCTATTATAACTTTAAATACGTGTAAAGTAAAGTTCTTTATGATGTTAAGTTCGAAGTAAACAGAAAATGCTCACTGAAGTTTGAAAAGCTTGTTCTACTTTTAGTGGAATTTGAATTGTTAAGAAATGCTTTGAACCTTAGGGATAAATTTTAGTGGATTTACATTTTGAGATTAATGAAATAGAGAAAACTTGTAAACTAATCAGATCTGATTAGGACTTGGTGAATTATAAACAAATATTTTTGCAGATCAAATTATTGGTCACTTTGCTATATTAGGATAAGAATCAATCCATTGTTCTTTAGCTTTCCTGCATGTGCAAATAATTTCACATTTTATGGCATTGTATCTCCGTTTTCCTGCTTCTGCCAACCTGTTTTTGTATTTTTGCCTTTCTTCTATTAAATTCAGGATATCTTTTGTTATTCATGGTTTCTTATTTTCTTTTTGTGTATACCCCAGAATATCTCTGACCGCCCTGTCAAAGCTGGATTTTATGTTATTCCATTCTGTTTTTACTTCCTTAGTATCAGAAAGTTTCCCTATGTCTTTCAGTAATTAATTTGACTCTTTTTTCAAATATTTCGTGGTTATTTTATATTTTAGTTTCTCAAAGTCGAAGTACCTTTTTCCGTTTCTTTTTCTCAAATTTTTTAATTTGAACGCGGCTTTCATAATTACGATGTTGTGGTAAGTATCTATATCAGACTATTTCCTCTGTCGTTTCTCGTGCCTAATTCACTTAAACCTATTACTGTGCCTTCCTATCTTCACCTACTAATGCCTTAAAATCCCCCGTAATTATTAAATTTTAGCATCTTAGTATGTCTTCGATATCTTCATCGATCACATCTACCTCTTCCTCATTGTAGTTAGAGGTAGGCACGTATCCTTGTATTATTATTGTATTTATCGGTTTAGATTTTAATCTAATCATGAGTACTCTTCCGTCCTTTTATAAGTAGTTTTCTACACAGTGTCCTATCTTTTTTAGAATAACTACCGCTACTTTCGAATTTTCTTCCTCTGATCCAGTTTGAGTTACCCTAAAGTCTCCGCTAAAAAAATTTCCGCCTCTGGTCACCGAACTTGGCTAATCCCTACTATGTCTAATATTAACCTTTTTATTTCAGTGTTCAAGTTCTCTAGTTTACCTACTTTGTTCAAACTTCTGATATTCCACGCTCCGACTCGCAAAATATTCCTGGTTCTTTTTTTAAACTTTCTGATCATATCCTCCGAAGTAGTTTCCTCCAGGATATTCGAATGGGCAACCATTTTATCTCCGGAATTTTTTACCCCAGAGGATGCCATCATCTTAAATAAGTACGCTGTGTACTTGGGAGTTACGTTTAATTTCAGCATAAAGTAATTACAATAATTTTCAACTCAAATCGCGTTGGCGTTAAAAACGAAAATTAATTCAGTAAATTAAAATAATCTTTTGACGTGTTAATTCATTTATCTGTTTGTATCAATAGGATCTCTATTGTTCAATCCTTCCGCTAATTAATCATAAATACTCTTTCTAAGAATTCCTTAATGTAAAGTTTATGCTAAAATTAAATAGGCGACAACTGGTTATAAGTATCCGATAATTGGTTCGTATGTGTTTTCCATTAAAAGTTCCGCCGAATTAAAACCGCGTATTATCCCAATAAACCGTGTTTCCCAGTTTGACGCCTTAACAACAATGTTACTTTGAGCTCTGATCCTTAGTTAAACGAAATGAATATTCACTTTATTCTCGAATAGCAAAACGAAAACATCTATTCTGGTTTTCTCCGTGTCGTTTTCGCTATGAAAATTTCGCGCAAGCAATATGGCGTAGTAAGTACTTAGGGATTTTAGAAAACTGTACTTTTTGACGTCAATAAATTAATTTTTATTTTGTAATTACTATAGCTCTTTCGGGTGGCGCTTAAAGCCACGATGAATGGTCGTCCCGGATTGTGATGGGAGGATCATCCCAAGGCGGGATCACGCACACCTCTTCTCTGCCCGTTATTGGAGACAGCAGCAACTCGAGGGTGAGTGTTTTCTTCATTACTTACGTTGAGACCATATCGGGTTGGATTTTACTGTTTAAGGTCATGCATTTCCACATTTAATTCGTCTATACGAAAATTAATAAACTATTTTGGGTATTTATTGCCATTATATTAAGGCATTACTATTTGTTTTAACTGACTAAAAAATGTACGACTGATTAATGTGAAAATGGCTTAAAGACTTGCTGGTAGATTTGAACCTGTTGTTGCCATTATATTTATAGACTTAGTTTTAGATTTACCATGCTGATTTAGAGCTGTTGGTTTTAGATGGGTAATTTCGTTTCTCTTTCTTTTTTTTAGTTAAAAGTAATCTAGGGTAGTAACCTAAAACCGGCAGCTCACCATGTAAAAAATGATTTGGTTTTTTGTATATTTTTTGCTAAGTTTAGGGTGTAAGGATTGATTGTCTGTTTCTTTTTGGGTACTACGATACCTTGTACATATTGTGTTTAATTATAGGTTTCTTTTTTGGTATGTTTTGTTTTGAGTATGAATGAGTGTGTGTATATATTTTTGTAGGCTTTCCTTTACGTGCTTATATGTATAATACCCCGCCCACTCGTCGACTGAGCCCGGTCATACTGTTTCGTTTTGGGTTTTTTAGGCTACGTCACTGCACGTAGCATAAATTTAAGGCGCCCAACGTGGCGCATGATTTCGATTCCGAACTGGTAGCGGGTACGGCCGCTGTACAAGAACTAAATCAAGCTTTGGCTGCATTTTGTGGGGACAAATCTTCAACTGCGTTTAATCGCATTAGTTCCCTATGGTTATATACCGAGCGACGCTGTTCGAGAATGTCCCCAACGCAGGAGAACCGCCAAGCCCATAACCAATTACTGCTAACCTTAACTAATCTCCGCGGCTCCTTTGACAAAAAGATCAAAAAATTTCGTCATACTGTTACGCTATCCGAAACTCCGATAGCCACTTCTAGCCCGGCACACACTACTAGTGTCGATTCCGATGAACTTCCTTTGCTTACTTCTGACTCAAAATCGTAACCTGAACAGGAATCCGCGTCTGCTACTGTGCCTAGGTCAGCCGTTACTCCTTGGTTCGCTTTCCACCAATACATCCTGGTGTCGAAGTGGAACTTAGAATTTTCTGGCGACCCGAACACCCTGTCTATACATAATTTCTTAGAACGGGTGGAAGAACTTCGACTAGCTCGACCAGCTCGACATGTGTCGGAACTGCAGTTATTTGAGGCTGCGGCAGATTTATTCGAAGCTAAGACGTTTCTTTGGTATCGGGGTAATCGGCATAGCTTTTCGGATTGGAAGTCGTTGTCCGATATACTGATCCAACATTTCGAACCCCGGATTATAAACGCCAATTATTTCAAGATATTTTAACACGAACCCAGGATTGAACGGAAGGTATTATCGAGTACCATGTTCCGTCGTCACGGAAGTATACCGGACGATGTACAATTAGATGTTGTTTCTCGAAATTTATCCCCTTTCCATCTCACCCGGTTATTTCCGGATCGATCTCTACAAAAACTAGAAACTGAGTGTTTACAACTAGAACGCAGAAAATTTCGCGTTGAGAACTACGTACCTCCTAGCCAAGAGAAAAACTCTTACGTAGAACCAGATTTTGCCTTCGCATGCGCTTCGCTTCCCACCCGTACACTCAGTCATCCTGACCGACCTATCAAGGCCCGTCCTACATCTCCGATTCGACAAAGCGTTTCTGTTGTCATATCGTCTGCTCCTGCCCCTACATCTACTCCTATTCGTCAGGTCACCTGTTTCAATTGTGACCAAACTGAACATATTTCCACTCGTTCGACATTGCTATGGTTGTCGTAAAAAAGGAGTTACCCGACCTAACTGCTCAACATGTACGGCGTCGGTAAACCGACGATAGGGTCCTTAGACCGAGGCGAAGACCCTATTCTTTCTCTGTCGTCGGATATCCCTTTTTCTGGTATCGTGGGCCAACCGCGATCGGTGCTAAACTATCTGTGCACTAGTGTCCGGGGCGACCAATGCCCATACTTATCTGTACAAATCTTTGGAATTTCCTTTACTGGGCTGTTAGATTCAGGAGCCACTCGTATAATCATTGGTGGTCCTGGTTGACACCGATTACGTCCTTTAAACCCTCCTTTGCATAAGTATTCTTCATCTTTCCCTAGGCTGGTCAACAACTCGAAATGTCCCATCCTAGGTTTCGTCTCCTTCCCATCACTCTCCCAGAGTTACCCTTAATATACTGGTTATTCCCGATGTCTCCCACCAACTTATACTCGGCATTGACTTCTGGCAGTCTATGCAGTGTGTACCTGGTTTTCTGGATGCCTAATGGACTATTGCTTCTCCTTCCTTCTTGGCCGTCACTACTTACGCTCCTACTCACATTATTTCCGACCTTGATCCCGAACAACAACTTCGACTCGACTCCTTAATCACTTCCTCCTTTTCCAAACAACCTCCTGGTCTCGGCTCTACTTCTTTAGTACAACACCACATTCGCACGTCGAGCCCATCAAACAACGTTATTATCCGTTTTCTCCTCTCCTCCTTGAGGTTGCCCATTCGGAACTCGATCGAATGCCCCGCTTAGGGCTCGTCGAACTTTCTACTAGTTCGTGGTCTAGCCCCATTGTCCTAGTTGAGAAGAGAGACGATTCCTATCGGTTCTGCATTGATTTTCGGAAGGTCAACCAAGTCACACAAAAAGACGCATATTCTCTTCCGTACATTTCTACCATCCTTGACCGGCCCCGTGATGCTCGTTATCTCTCTTCGCCTATTGGCATATCCCTCTGTCCCCCGAATCCAATCCCATCAGTGCCTTTACCGTCCCTCATCGAGGTTTATTTCAATTCTGTCGTGTGCCCTTCGGTCTCCATAATTCTCCTGCCACCTTTCAACGTCTTATTGATCAGGTCATCGGTTCTGACCTGAAACCATTCTGCTTCGCCTACCTCGATGATATCATCATTGCCACTGCTTCATTCGAAAAAAACACCTCCAAATTCTTGACGTAGTCCTTTCTCCTCTCTTACATGCTGGCCTTACTCTTCGTCAAGACAAGTGTTATTTATGCCTCCCCGAGCTCCGTTATCTTGGTTACATCGTTAACCGGGATGGTCTTCTTGTTGATACCGATAAAGTTTCTGCAATCCTTAAGATCCCTCCTCCCTCCACTGTTATCGCAGTCCGTCAACTAATTGGCATGCCCAGTTGGTACCGTCGTTTCATCTCGAATTTTGCTACCTTCACAGCTCCACTTTCTAACCTGATCGGCAAAAACACCCCTTTCTCTTGGACCCCCGATTGTCAATCTGCCTACCTTTCTCATAAACAACACCTAATTTCTGCCCCCATCTTTTCCTGTCTTGACTTTACCTTACCCTTCACCATCCAGATTGACGCCTCCCACTTCGGTTTGGGTGCCATTCATAGCCAACCCCATCCCGACGGCGAGAAGGCCGTAAGCTATATTAGTCGTTCACTTACCAAGCCTGAGCGCATCTACTCAGTTACTGAGAAGGAGTGTCTGGCGGTGATGTCGGCGATTGAGTAGTTTCGTCCTTACGTCGAGGGTTCCCATTTTTTTGTTATCACCGATCACCACTCCCTCCTTTGGCTTAATAAGCTCCAAAGTCCTTCCAGTCGCTTAGCCCGTTGGTCCCTCCGCCTCCAACAATATGACTTTGCCATTATCCATCGTAAGGTCAAAGAGTATGTTGTTCCTGATGCCCTTCTCGTTCTGTTCCGATCCTTCAACCAGTTTCTACTTCCACAGTCACCTCTCTCGAAGTCTCCTTTTCTACTCCGGATCGCTGGTACAACGCCATGCTCCGAAAAGTTTCTAACGCCGTTTCACGTTTTTCTTCCTGGTCCGTGGAGGACAATGTCCTTTTCCGTCGTCACAAAACTTCTATCGCCGCCGATTCTCTGGACAATTGGAAGATCGTCGTAGCTTCTGAACAGCGTAAACATCTGATATCCCTCCATCACGATCCTCCTACTTCTGGTCATTGTGGCGTGACCAAAACTTCTGCTCGTCTCCTTCAAAAATATTACTGGCCCTGTCTCAGAGCTGACGTCGCTCGTTACATCCGCGTTGTCATTCTACCCGTTCTAGTAACCTAGAACTTCTTCAAGGTGCATGTCCATTCAGAACGATATAATTACTTTAATTATTCAATTTTTTTACTAAGTGTGGTGTTTATTTCTATATTTTTACATATTTTATTAATTCTTTGAAAGTACCTGTTTTATAATACTGCTGGAAAAGTTTTCTTTACATTTCAAAGTGTGTTTTTTTTATGTTAACTATTATGTTCGTTATTGTTAGGAGTATCTATGTGTGGCGACCGTGGGCATTAGAGTGAGTTCAAAAGAGCGGCAAAAATAGTGTCATAAGCAGCGAATAGCTTAAATCCGGGAATGGAAATAATCCCCAAAAGCTTAAGAATTTAATAAACATGTTAATTACCATGCTTTACTTTAAGATCGGATGCCCAGTATAATATTAATCAAATCTTTGCCCTGATAACAATCTAAATATTCTGTCGAGTTTAATATATTCTAACCATCTTTATTGTCCCAACTTTGAACATTGTATTACCGGTTGTTTCAGCAGCAAAGAATCTCTTGCTTTAAACCTTTAATCAGTATTTGCAGCGCGTTGCAGTACATTTAAACTACCATTATCAACAGGAAATTGGTTGTTTATAACAAGCATGAGTAATAGCTCTTTGTACACTAAAGTGTGAAACCTGAATGGTCTGAAGTACGAATGCTTTTTTAGCACATTCATAGTAGCAGTATTAGCATAAACCAAGCAGCATAATGTTTCTATGCCGTTTTTTGCCATCGATAATTTCAAATATACTTAGCGGATACATTCCAAGACATTTAAATTACCGCCAACTTTTATTGATAAAATAATGTCGTTAGGGATGTAAAAACCTTTGGAATTAAGGCTTTAATCAACTTAGTGTGCAAGCGTTGAGATATTTACACATTATTGGTTATAAATATGGAAGCAAGACATTGCAATACAACTTGATAAAAAATGTATCACAAATACTACATTTTCCTTTGTAGTTAATTCTTAAACAACATAGTTACAACATTAGGGGAAGTTTCTTACTCTAGAAGACCTTCCATATGTACAATCAGAAATATCAGAGTTTGAGAAAAGTCAGTTTGAACATCGGTTGCATCTTTTTTGTTGAAAGGGTCTTCTAAGTTCTGAATATCGACTTCATTGTTAACCTTTGGCTTCGCGACAATCTCAGATGTGTGTGTTTGTAGTCTTCGCTCGAATCTATTTTCTGGTATGGAAATATTCCTTTCAGAATAAACTGTTTCAGGTTCATTTAAAAAACTGGTATCCTCTCGAGAAGTTATATGTTTTAAGTAGACTGTAGCTTCTCTACCATCTGTATGTCGAATAAAATGTATTCAGAGTTCACCTGAATAAGTTCGACTTATTCCGCTAAAGGATCGTATTTGCTTTAATACTTTTTTTAAAAAAAACCTGTTACGTTTATTTTCGGCAATAATTGGTTATTTTATTTACAATAATTTTCAACTCAATTATTCGTTTATCTAAATTCCATGTCTACGGTTAAATAAAATCGTCCATTCGTAATTAAAAGGAAATACGCTGGCTAATAATTTTCAACTAAAATCCACTTTGCTTCTAACACGAAAGTTTATTCGATAAATTAAATATCCTGTATATTTTAATTGGTAAATACTTCCGCTAATTAAGAATAAGTTCTACTTCCCAGAATTCACTAACGTAAAGTTTACGGTATACTCAGTTAGTCGATAACGCGATCCAAGTATCCGATAATTGCTTTTTATGTGTTTTCCGTCGGAAGAATTCGTCGAATTTAAACTGCGTGTTATTCCAATATAAACTGTGTTTTTCCAGGTTAGTTCTAAATATAAATATTACTGAACTCTGGTCACTCGCTGAACGAAATTGATTTTTTTTTTGCATTCCAATCTACAAAACGGAGACACGTGTAAGAATGTTTGGTTGTTTCCGTTTTTCGTTATGAAAATTTCGCGCACGCAATACGGCGTGCTCAGTATTTAGAGTTTTTAGAAAATTGTATTTTTTGTCGAAATTAAATTAATTTTTACTGGTAATTGCTGTAGCTTCTTCCAGTGGCCTTAAAGCCACGATGAATGGTCGTCCCTTGCTGTAATGGGAGACCAAGTGCGTTCTCTCTGGGTGTAGACGCACGAACTCGTTGCCGGGGACCAGCTAGTGACTTAACCCCGACATCAGCAACTTCGAGGGTGAGTGTTTTCTTTCACCATGGCTTTTTGATGATAATGTTTGTGTTGTTGTCAGGACCTGGGGATTCATGTGGGTTTAATTTGAACACGATGGAGTCGAGAAAGTCGGCGTCGAGGATATCATCAGGAGGTGTGATAAGAAGGGTTTCACAATTGGAGATGATTTGGTCTTATTGGAAGGAAGGAATGTCCATAGAAATAGGAGTGTTTAGTAAGAGGGATAAAGTATTTTAGATGACGGGGTTTAGGAGTGATGTGGGCGTTGCTAGGATTTGATTTGGAGGGGATTTTACTAACCTGCGATAAGATCCAAGGGATCGGCATTGGAATGGTCAACAATGTTTTGTAGGTGATTCTTCTTGGCCTTGTACATGCTACTTTTAAAGGTTGAACGTAGTTGTTGGTATCGTGTGCTCAATAGTGCTATTTGATCATTTTAAACAGCAAGTCTGCATATACGTATTTTGTGTCGTAGGGCGTTTAGTCGACGTCTTGTATCTTGTAATGTAGGACTCCATCAAGGTGTCGTGCGAGTAGTGTGGCATCTTGTCGGGATGGTAGTGGATGCGGCACGGTGGATATTTTGGACAATAGAGTTTGCGAGTAAAGTTGGATGGGAGCTTTCTGGTAGGGCAGGTTGGGGGTTAGAGATAACGTAGAACGTGCGTTGGCTTCTGCACATATAAGTGTCGGTTTATGTGCAAGTGTTTGTAAAGTGATGTCCAGTTGTATGTCTGAATGTTTTTATTATATTGAAAGTAAGTCGAAATAATGTAGATAGTGCCAGTCTTCCAGTGTAGTTCAGCAGTCAGTACTTGCAGAGTAGAGTGGGATAGGATAAGGGATGCATCTATTTGGGGGTTGTGGATGATAATGAATGCTGTTAGATTAGGGTCTAGCGGATGTGGGTGGATAAAAGATGTAGTATATGTCGGTAGGTTGGGAACTTTGTTATTTATAAGGTAAGGTTTTTGAAGGACAGCTAAAGATATTTTTCATTTGATAAAGAGGTGAGCAAGTTGTTATACTCATGCGCCGCGCATTCAGAGCCACTTCCACAGTTGGCAACACGGATACTATCCACGTTCACATTATTGTGCAACAATGATATTACGACATAATTGCGTATCAAATTGTATCACATGCCAAATGTGTTTACAGTGATACAAGATGCACCCTAAAAAAGATAAAAAGCACTCACCCAAAAATGTGGAACTCTTCACGATTTTAAAAATAATGGCGGGAATTTACTCGCAATTTTAAAAGTGTACATGTAAGTGTAAGTGAGGCATCGGTTTGTATATAAAATCTTTCATCAAAATTGGGCGAGATTAAGATAGGTGCCAAAGTGATTACCGTTTTAATTTGTTCAAAAGCCTGCTGAGCTTCTAAATTCCATTCGACAGATTGGTATTTCTTTTATTTTTAATTAGGGCGGTAATGGGTGTAGATATGGTTGAGAGATTGGGTAGAAAAATGCGGTAATAACTAACCATTCCTATTAAACGTTTAATTTCGGTAAAAGTTTTGGGTGTTTTAAATTTAGTAATGGCGTCGACTTTAGCAGGATCTGCCCGTAGACCAGTTCCATCGATAATAAAACCAAGAAATGTATGAGAAGAACAGCAAAATTGACATTTTTCGTAATTTATTTTAAAACCTGCTGCATTTAGGCGTTCAGCAACTTCATCGAGTGTAGCGATATGTTCTTCAAAGGAACTTGAGATAACTAATATGTCGTCTAAAAATACAAAGGCGCGTTCCTGGGGTAAAATGGGACCTAATGTTTGATCCATAGTACGTTGTAAATTTTGTGATGCGTTACAAAGACCAAATGGCAAAAACTTATATTCGAAAAGACCTCGACCTGGAGCACAAAAAGCAGTTTTTGGACGGGAAGATAAGTCAAGAGGGATCTGATAAGAAGCTTGTCTAAGATCGATATATAAGATAAATTTAGCGTTTCAAAGCCGACTAAAAATAGAATCAGTACGGGGTAAAGGATAGGCGTCGGGTACAGTTACAGAGTTAAGCTTTCTACCGTCAAAACAAACACGCCATTCATCATTTTTCTTACGGACTAATAACACGGGAGACATCCATGGCGAATTTTAGTGAGAGATAACAACAGATTTGAGCATTTTATTTATTTCGGAATGCAAATGTTTTTGTAATGTAGGCGATAACGGATATTGACGTTGCTTAAAAGGAAGGGCATTACCTGTAGAGATAATATGTGTTGTAGTAGTAACGCAACCAAGTTCAGAGGTATTTAATTTACAAAATTTGTCGATGATAGAGTTAAGAATTGCATTTTGGGAATCGGTAAGAGAAATTTTATTAGATATTCCAGCAGACGCACAGGAATTTGTTTTGAGGAAGGTTTGCCAAGAAAAATCGTGAAAGTATAGCGATAAATTAAAAAGTTAACAGAAATCCACACGAAGTAAAAACGGGTAAGCTAATGTAGGTACGATCAAAAATGGAACATCACGTTCAAGTGACTCTACTCGAATTTTTAGTTTAAGGGAACCAGTTACATATATTTGATTTTCGTCAGCTAAATTTATAGAGGTTTTTTCCGGAATAACTTGAATTTTAATGTTTTATTTAGATAATTGCTGTATGCCTTCGTTATTTATAAAAGAGCATGAGGAAACTGTGTCCAGTAAAGCTATTACATTTAAGGAACCAATCGAGATAGGTAAGTGAGAACAGATATCAAGGGGTTTTTTAACAAGTTGTAAGGCATCAGATTTTTTACGGTAAAAGGAATTAACTGTTTGCAGCCAACTCGACCATTCGGGCGGGGTAGTATAACATATTTCCGATAAGGGTTCTTCTGTAAATTTAAAGTAGCGATATTATTCTTAGATATATTAGATAAAGGTTTAATATTAAAGGTAATTTTATGCTTTAAATCTATCGACGTGTGGTTACGTTGAATGGTTGGTGTTGAGGACGATTTTGATTCCTTGAGATATTCACGTCCCGGGTAGGAATATCTCTGCGGAAGTTTCCCGATAAGTTAGAGTTACAATTTCTACATGTAGATTTATAGGTATTGCTACGGCCGCAACCATAACAAAAAATATTTTTGGGATATGTGCGCACGTTATAGTTATGTCCACTTTTTTTACAATTCCAACAGGTAAGTGAGTTACTTCAAGGGAAGCAAGAAAATTAATAGTAGATACTTTACGAGAGGGTTCAGATTGACATGCTAAGTCAGGTTCTACTAACCAGATTGTTTTTCTGGGGGAGGACGGTATTTATCGACACGTAATTTCACTTCTTGGAGCGAGCGACATAAATCTTTAAACTGAGGTAAAGAAGAAATGTGTTGTAACGCTAAACGTTCGAAAAAATATGGATTTATTTCTACGGAGTTGATCAATAATTTCGGATTCTGGTGGTTTTTTATCCAATCTGCTATATAAACATTGAGGTAATAAAGGTGATTACGTTTTCGTCAGGTCCCTGGGTTCGGTTTCTTATTTCATTCCAGAGATCAGTTATATAATCATGGGGCAGGAAATCGCGTTTTAAGCACGTAACTAATTCTTCCCAAGTAGAAATCTGATTTCGTATATTTCTATACCAAATTAAGGCAGAATTAGAAAATAATTCACCCACTGAAACATATAAATCTTGGTCTGTGCAATTACGGAAATTTTAAAATCATTTACTCTATCCAGGAATGACATTAGCTAGATTTGGAAGTCAAAGCCCTGAAAAATTAAACCGCATTTATACACAGATATTGATTTCCCCGACGATAAAGAAGGTTGTAACATTGTAAGATTGGAGAAAGATGTAGGTACATTTACGTCCCCATCTAAGTTAAGTTTTTCGAGGACTATTCCTTCGAGTAAGAGAATATCAGATAGGAAAGCTTGTTTGCTTTGGTTAGCTTGTTCGTCGTTAAATAAACATAATAAGTCTATTCTTTGCTTGACATTCGTTATACGGGACAGAATGCGCTTAAGCTCGGTTTCGATAGATTCAGGGTCAGTTTTATGCAGTATAGTACTAATATCGTCAAGAGATTGTTTAATTTCAAAGATATTTTGAGGTAAATCAGAGACAACAACACGCGGAATAGGTAGGCTTTTAGTTTCTTGAGCTAATATAGCTTTTAGTTTTAATCGTCTATCATTTTGGTTCGTTGCCGCTTGAATACTCCGCGACTGTAAATCGTTTCAAATGCTTTAAGTTGAATGGGATTTATTGTAGTATAGTGTTTAAGAAAGCAGATATAACGAAATCAAGTTTACTATAGTGTTTTAGAAGGTATAGATATACTAAGATAAAAATTCAGTTAGTTACGTTAGGTATACTAAAAGCAAAATTTTCTTATAGAAGGGATTCGTAACTTATAGTTGATTATTTAGATTGTAAGGGAACACAAAGTCATGGCATACTAAGATAATGTGATAGTTAGCTAAAATTTAAACTAAAACCGGTTTCAATAAACTAAAGAAATTTGAGGTTTAGAATAATTATTTAACTAAATTTAATGTCATTTTAAGGAGATTTTATAGTCATATAGTTTTTAATCTATGACTAAAATACTTACAGAAAAAATTATTTAATCCAAAAGCATTTCCACCTAGAAGTGAGGTTATGTAATTTGCCAAACACATTTGAAAGGTATATGCTTTAGTTTCATCCTAAATTAGGTTAAGTAATTATTTGAGAGAATTTAAAATTTGAATACACTGTTTTTATAAAAGAAAAATGCCAATTAATTCAGTTAGAAATAAGTTATAGGGAAGATAAACAAACACTGTTCAAACATGGACGACTAAAATGCTTCAGATTGACATTTCAACTGCATTCAATGTCACGCCAACATAAAATAGATGTTGCCAAATGCAATGTTGCCAGATTGAATTTCTTCTATGCGAAAGTCATTAAAAAATTTAAAAAAATTATTTTTTATTATATTTGAGTGAACAAAAACCCAATTTCTACAAAGATATTCAAAACTAACCTTTATAAGATAGATCAGAGGTGAAAACAAATTTTCAACAAAAGTTTAGGGCGCCACTGTTATACTCCCGCGCCGCGCGTTCTGAGCCACTTCCACAGTTGGCAACACGGATACTATCCACGTTCACATTATTGCACAACAAAGATATTACGACATAATTGCGTGTCAAATTGTAGCACATGCCAAATATGTTTACAATGATACAAGATGCACCCTAAAAAAGATAAAAAGCACTCACCCAAAAATGTAAAACTCTTCACAATTTTGCGGTCATTCTTGCGCAGGTGCCATGTTGATTTCCATGTATCTCGTTTGGGCGTGGGTTATGTTACGCCCTCGTTGAATCCAGATTTAATGTCTTCCCTCTTCTTTTGTTTGTAGGCAGGACGATGGAATAAGATGAAGGCAACGATAGAAGGTAAAGATAAAGGGAAACCTACATTCTGAAAGATAAAAGACAAAGGAACGACACAGGTACACGTCACTATTCGACGTCTCGTTGGCTAATAATCTCATGTCCTGTCCAAACCGCGCACTTACCCACTCCGCGCCTGCACATTCTTTTGCGCCGACGCAACTGTTCGGGATGGCGAAAACGCACAAGTCTATTTTAAAAATAATGGCGGAAATGCACTCACAATTTTAAAAGTGTAGATGTTCAAATTTGGAATGTAACAAAGTTTAAGTGTTGCGGAGCGGGAATGTTGGAGGTTGGCTTGTATAACTGATATGTAGGAAGGTGAAAGGTGGGGATTATGAATGGGCATAGGAATTTTCGTGGTGGGATTAGTAGCCATAGTAGGTTCGTAATTTGGAAATTTCTAGGGATTGTTTCTACACGGGACAATCAGGGCTGGTTACAGAGTAGTTATGGGGACGGTTAATGCGTTGGCAGTTGGAACAGATGGGATGTGAGAATTGGTTAGGACACGATCTTAACGTGTGTTCTTGAGCACAATGTCCACAGGTAGTTGTTGACCGACAGACTTTCGCTGAGTGTCCAAAGCGTTGACAGTTATAGCATCTTGTTATTGATACTAGGTCTCGAATTCTGCGATACTTATAACCCATGTACACATGGGATCTTGAAGTTAAGACCGTTTGGAGCCTGGGAAAAACGTTAAGGATAAGGTTATCGTTGGAACCAGATCTGGGGCGGCGTATGGTTACGGATGCTTCGGAACGGAATTCATTTTCGGGGATGAAGTGCTGAAGGGGGTTTTGCTGGTATAGAAGTGAAAGGATATCTGTTGTCGGTATGTCTCGGTCTATATCAAATATTATCAGTTGAGGTTGTCTGGGTTTTGGAACATGTACAGAACAGATTTGTTGGTTTAGGTTGGAAATTATGTTGACGTCAGAAGGTATATCGGTGCGGATGGTTACGGCGGTTCTGGAAGGGCGGATACTACGAATTGACAGGTCTGATAAGGATGGTCGCAAGTTTTGTTTAACAATATAAAGGAGCTGGGATGGGGTTGTATCGGAGGATGTCGGTTTTAGAGTGATGACTTTGGGAGGTGGTTTGGTAGGTGGTACATGTGGGAAGTAGTGCCTGAAACGTGAGCGTATGTAGGTGGTATTGTGTGGGTGGTTGTTGTAATGTTACCTGCTGTGCTGAAATTGTCTTGATATTCTTTTGTAACTGGTGGTGTCTGGCTTTGTATATCTCGCAGTCCTGAGAAGCGGCTGAGGCTATTAAGGTGATATCTTCCATTCTCTGCAAGATATATTGAGCACTATTTCGGATAATTTCGTTGCCGTTCTTGAAAACATATTCTGTTCATTCGTTCTTGATAGCTGTTATCTTTTCTAAATCAATGGTTGAAACCGCGACATATCATCTCTTGCTCGTTTGGACTTCTGGGAATCGGAGAGGACAGAGCTAACTGATGAGGTCCTGGATCGTGATGGCGGTGGTGAGTGAGACATCCAGGTCGATTTCTAGAAAGGCATAAGCGAGTCTGCAGATGCTAGAGGCAGTGGAAATATAAATGTAGAAGAGGTGCTTGAACCATCATGTTTACTCTTATTGGCCATAGCGCTTGTTGTTGTGGAAATTTCTGCAAGTTTATCAGCACGTGCTGACAATGGTACTTGTTTGTTCGAATGCCTATATGCAGCAATTTGATAAATCTCCAATGCTGGTGTGTTGAATAATTACATGACCAAAAACTGGCCACGTGCTAAAGAATACTAGGGTTCTTACCCTGTTACCCACTTGTAGATTGCTTCAGGGTTTGGATATTCTGGTGTGAATTACAGCAATCTCGGCACTTGACCGCCAGGAGCACTACAAAAGTTTGAAGTTTGATTAATAATTTATTCGATAATTGTTACCCTCATTACAAGGGATTAACTGGTTTCTGCACTGTAATTTTTAGCTAATGATAACTGAATAATTTAAATTCAAGAAACAACTGATAACTTAATTTTAATTTAAAGTACATTAAATTAAATAAAATTGCGAGGAGCTCAAAAACACGTCTTACTGTGACGAAGGAAACTCCTATTTAGGTAAACAGCTAACTTTGAACATTTTGTTTCATCACTCAAAACACTAAATGGGAGGGCGCCATGGTGTTTACGCTATAACAACAGGAAAGCAAAGATCCTGGGAATAATGCAGATACCCCTTAACTCTTAAATGAATTTCAACAATAAAACAGAGTTCTACTAACCCTTTATACTCTATGCCTGAAAAGAAATTATATAACTAATTAATCCAGTACTGCTGTTTGTGGTTCTCCAACCTAGGCACAAATAAATACAAAATAATACTTTACTGGAATGTAAGTAATACACTAATACTTTAATTACAAAGTCGTAGACTATCCTGAAATAAGCAACTCTTTTTAAATAAATATTTAACTTTATTTATAAATTTCAATAATTATAGTATTTAATGATTACTGTGTTACAAGTTTCAAAAGATAATGAATACCTTGATGGACGGAATAGAGAATGTACCATGTTTTCAGGATGACGTTCTTAGGAGCAGTAAATAAGAGGAACGTTTGCAAAGTGTTACAATTTTATTATGAAAGTTAGCAAACAATGGTCTGACTATAGAAAAAGAAAAGTGTAAGCTTTTTGATAGTAGTGTAAGTTATGTTGATTATAAAATAGATAAAACTGGTTTACACACTGGTCCATGTACAATAGAACCTATTGTAACAGCACCCATTCCAGAAATCAATACAATTGAATTCATTCCTCAGGTTCGTAAACTAGTACAATAAAATTATATTGAATGCGTCTATACTATTGCAACAATTATACAATCTGACAAGCAGTGGTGTTGTGCAATTTTTTTTTACCAGAACGCGTATATATAATTATATAGACAGGGCCGATCCTGGGTAAGCGGCCACTCTGTGCGGTCTCATGTCCCAAATTTAACGACGGGGGGATTTCCTCCAATTTTCACCCGTCGCCAGGATCGACCCTGTATATAGCATAAAAAGGAAAGGAAACGAAAATCATTACGAAACCCATTTTGTGTATATGTATCAAACCCTTGTTTATAATAATACATATAAAAATTCGTCAAAAATTAAAAGAAAAAAATCAGCAATTCTTTTTAATTTTTTTTTCAATACGTCAGCCAATTCTCGTTATCAGAAATCATCTTTAGTTCCAAAACGCGTTCCTGTCCAAAAAGAAGTACCGGAACGACATTCCGGAGCGTTCCGGCTCGACAACACCACTGCTGACAAGGAAAGATATAAAATGGAATTTTGATAAAAATTGCATAAATGCGTTTAGAATGGCTAAAAAAATGTTGAGTTCCTCCGATGTTTTGGTTTATTTTGACCTTGAAAAACCCGTATATTTAGTAAATGCCTTGCAGTACGGAGTTGGTGCTGTAGTTACGCATTGTATAAATGAGGTTTATAGGCCTATTATAGAGTGTGGCCCATTTGTTTTTGAGACACCCTGTAAAATCTTTATTTATTGTGCAATTTTATCCAATTTTTTTTAAATTGTAGAGCTTGATGAACTGTATTTTCTGAGCCAAAAGTGCCATATTTCTACAAAGTACAAAACCTACTACGTCAGTTTTTAGAAGTAAAATTGAAAGACTTAATATTAGCGATTTTTTGTTTTCAAATCTGTGCACGCCATCTAATAGAGCACCCCTCAAAACGGGCCTGTACCAAATTTTATCAAAATCTTTTGAGTAATAACGATTTTATAGCTTAATCAAATATGCACAATACTTTATCATTTACATCGATTTATTCTGAAAGTCTTACTCTTATTCCTAGTTCTGACAAATCAAATATAAACTTTCTTACAATTTAAAAGTTTCATAATTACAATCGCGCAAGTGCGGAATAAGCGACGCCACGGACAGGTGGTAGCTCCAATCTTTACCGGTTTTAGCGCGCCCACCTGTCAATGACGTCACCAATATACTAATTAAATGCGCAATTTGCGGAAAATATATATTTAATTCGCGAACAGATTAAGCAAATAAAGTACTTACATAAGAAATCCGACGTCCTGCGGGGTTGAGTTAAAATTGGCTTCTGTTTACGTCCATCAGGGCTACTGATGGCCCCTTTTAAGGCAATTAACGGAGGGTACGCCTAGCGTCCTCCCAATTGGCTTCGACTGGATTTCAGAGCTCCATTCCGGAGTGTTTAAAGATGGTGCTCCGGCGTGGAATGCGGTTCGGCAAGCTGCTAAAAATTACCTCTACCTATGTAGGGAAAGGACAGGAACAGGTATAAGGACGACAAACAAAGATAATCAAAGGCAAGGATCTACATAAATACGAGATAAGACACGATACGATACCTGACACCACCACACTGTTCGAAGTTTTCCGGCAAACAGCCACGTTACAGAGAGCACCGGAAAAAACCCCACTTTTTGTCCTTTCACGCGTCGGCGCGAAATTATTCGTCCAACCCACTTTTGACGTAACGGAAATACACGCCAAGTTTTTTGAATTTAAGGCGCGAAACTAACGCACATCAAAATTAAGCTAAAGAATGTTTAGTGCCAAAATGGCACGTAACAACTTAACACAATACTTAAACAAAAAAATCAGGGAAAGTGGCCAAACCTACAATATTTTTGTCGCTTCTACCAATCTACCATTTATTTCAATGCACTTTTCAATTCTTTTCCGCACGTTCATTGTCGATGCCTTTCGTATTTGATCTGCAGTAATTTCTGAGCAGGCGTGTATTATCTTAGTCCGTAGTTCTTGAACAGTTTGTGGCCTTGATTTATACACTTTTTGCTTAAGTAAATCCCAAAGGTGAAAATCGAGTGGCGTCTAATCTGGAGATCTTGGCGGCGACTCAATCAAAGGACTGTTTCTCCTTATCCAACGATTTTCAAAATGTTCATTTAGCCATTTTCTTACCAAAACAGCGTTATGAATAGGACTACCACCTAACTGGAATTTTAAATTAAAGCGATTCTGTAAAGATAAATTTCCAATATTCGTTATCAAGAAAACGTAAAAATCCATTTGCATTTAAACTACTATCAAAAAAGAAAGGACCAACTAATCGGTCATTTAGTATTCCGCAACGTTAATTTTTTGCGAATATAGCCTTTTTGCATTTATGACGAATTCCGAATTCTCAGTTGACCAGTACCTGCAATTTTGACTTGAAACAACTCCATTTGTAGTAAATGTTGCTTCATCGCTAAATACAATCTCATACAAAAAATTAGAATTATTTAGATATTCCCCCCTGAAGCCAATAGCAAAACTCTAATCGTCTCTCCTTATCTCCCAGTTCCAGTGTATGTAAAAATTTGGGCTTAAAAGGTTTTATTGTGTTTTTTCGCAGGCATCTTCTTATACTCTTTCTGGGGATATCAAGGTCTAAACTAGCCGTTCTAAGACTTGTGCGAAGGTTGTTGTTAAAGTATTCCAAAATTTGCTCATTATTTCTAAAAACTCCACTTGTTACATGCCGAAAATTCGGCATATAAACATTTCTATAAGTTTTAATTTGTAAGGATTTCGCGCCAATAATTTTAAAAAGACGCGCAGGGCAAAAAGGGGGGTCGTGATTTTCCGGTCACGTGGAGACTGGTGACCGAGACGTGGACGAATGCATTTATCTTTGTGTCTTATCGTGTCTTCTTTTTCTGTTATGTAGCTTTCCTTTTATCTACCCAATTATCGTTCCTTATACGTTTCCTGTCGCTCTTTACTTAGGAACGAAGAAGACATTTAAATTTGGATTCAACCGTGCAACGAATTACCCACGTCCGAAAGATCAACGAAGCCCCGCTGCCGCCATCATGGAGTGGTGCTGTGAGAGTCCTACAGTTTACGTGAGTACTTTCTGGTTTTCCTTATAATTAATATAACCCTTATTTGCTTGTGATGTAGTAATAAAAAACATTTATATGACGTAATACCTTATTTGCGCGTCATTTTGCAATTATTTATCACTGCTACCAACTACTGTAGTGGCTCGCGTACCTCACCGACGGGGTATAATAGTGGCGCACTCCAACGTAGATTAGGTTGAAAAAAATTTGTTTTCTTATCTTCTTATATCTTATAATGTATTAATTAAATATATTTGTAGCTTTTTCACTTAAAAAATAAATAATTATTTAAATTTTTAATATCTGTTAACTTAGAAAATTTAGAGTGGTAACACTGTATGTTACAATAACAACCTTAATAAAATGACATGCAAACAGCTGTTATGCTAATTTAACATGGGTAGCTAAACTGACTATTGATTTTTGTGTTTACCTTTTATAAATGTATTACTAATCCAATTAATTCTCCTGTAACTATAAAAATAGTGTGTTTTATTCTAAATTCTCTTAAATAAGTACCTAATTCGGTTCGGAATAAAATTAAAAGTGCATATCTTTCAGGAGTGTCTATTAAATAACATAACCTCACTTAAACACGTGTTTGGATTATATAATTTTGCCTGTAAATATTCTAACTATAAGTAAATAGTTTTATTTTCTATCCATTATGAAGAAAAAGACGAAAAATCTCTTAAACTGACATTAAGTTTAGTTAAAATAATCATTTTACTTATGAAATTTTTCTGTCTATCGTAACTTGTTTTTTAGATTAACTTTTCAAAACTCGTCGTTTTATATATTATCCTACCTCATTATTATTCTAAAACGTTTTCTTAGTAATTTAAATAAATAACCATAACTTATAAATCCCTTTTTAAAGAAAATTTTGATTTCAAATACAGCTAACGCAACTAACTAAGTTTTTTCGTATATCTTTTACCTTTCAAAACGCTGTAATAAACTGGATTTCTTTATATCTGACTCTCTAAACACTACAATAATGAAGTTGTTGTTAACGTTTTGTATTTAAGCTCATTTACGATAGTTGTTGATAAATCCTGCGATATCAAAAGAATATTTTAATAATTTGGAATACTGTTTTTTTATACATGTATTGAAAAATATTTTTTTTGTGTAGCGAGTATGATTTTGTTTTGATAACATATTTTTTTTAGATATATCGATATTCCAACGCAGCATTTTAAGATATATTTGGTTTAAGCGAGATTTGCCATCCGAATTGGTCACTCAGCATTATAAGTCTAGACGAGACCCATCAAAGGCCGGTCGCTCAGCATTATAAGTCTAGACGAGACTTTGGCGGTAAGTTTGTCGTTTTGGTAATTTGTGAATCATTTTTTTTAAGAATGATGTTGGAATTTTTCTTTATTAGTCTAGGTGAAGTTCAATCGAGGGTTCGTCATTGTAGCAAGTATATGCGTTATAAGATATCTTTCCGTTCTTCAACAATTTTATCAGTAAATCGAGTTTTGATTACTGTTATCTCTTCTTATATCGATTTAAACCACACTAGATGGCATAAAATTATCTTTAAAATCGTTCAACCCTACGTACATCCAAAAATTTTTCACGTTTTATTTCCTTAACGATTTATCTAATGTTTTCTGTCCCTACTATCAATTAGTAACTTAAATTACTTATTCTTTCTCTTATACAGCATATACCTTTTACACGTTTAACTTATTTACCTTAAACTACCTATCTTTTTGCTTCTTGTTGATTTTTCCTTGAATTTATCGTTAGTTATACATCCGTTTCTTATCTAGATCCCTCAGTATAACTCTGTCGCTTCATTTAATTAATCCTCGCACCTTTTCTACAACATATTATTTTGCTTTCAGTATTTATCTTACATCGTTTAATTTCGTGGTAATTGTCGTAACTTTAGTCGTAATAACTCATTGAATTTTTATGATTGGTTTAAGCTGATGTTGAGTGGATGCTTTCTTCTTTGGGCTCACATAGAAGACGCGGCCTATGCCATTGTAAGAAATAGTTCATATTCGCAATTGCCAAAAACTAGGACTTTCTATATGTGTTTTTCCTCTGAATTATTACCGTCGCCCACATTATCCTATATCATTATTTGTTTCTTTTTCTACTAAGTCATCATAACATATAAACATTTTTTTCGTTGTTTTTTATTGAACTTCGTGGTGAGGTGCTATCGCTTTTTATGGGTATCTTATCAAATTCTCGGTTGTTTTATCAAATTGGGACAGTTTGTCTGTATTTAACTGCTTATAATTAGACATTTTTGTGTGTTTAAGACGTTACCGTTTTTAAAAATTACCTTGAAACAGTTGGGTTTTTGTGTGAATGTATCTGTAGTGATACTTTTAAGTTGTTGTGTCAACTTTTGTCTGATTTTTTTATCCTAGTGGACGCATTCGTTAGTCTAGATTTTTTTAAAACTTATGTCTTAACTTACCTGTGTAACGGCTCCAAGAATCCACTCTATCGTTATCTTATCTATTGTCTTTGATAATAACTTGAGTTAATATCTTTATATTATTTATTATCTTTGATAATAACTTTACCTTAATATCTTTATCTTACCTATTACCTTTAATAATAACTTTAGTTTAATATCGTTATCTTACCTATTACCTTTAATGATGACTAAAGTTTAATATCTTTATCTTACCTATTACCTTCGATAATAACTTAAGTTTAATATCGTTATCTTATCTATTATCTTTGATAATAACTTGAGATTTTGTTTTATCTTTTTTATCTTCCTAACGTTTGGTACTTACAATCAGACGTAGGGATTATTTTTTTTTTAATATTGAGTGAAAAAGCTAACCTGATGGTAGCTATGTAATTTGTTAGGTTAGTAATGTAAGGAATTAGTAAGATGGTACTTTTGGTAAATTTGTTGATTCACAGCCATGTCATGGACAAGTTTTGATGTGTATTGTTTATTAAACCAGAGTACCAGTACTTAAAAATTTGCTAGAGTGTAGAGTAACTCACTCTTTTGAACATTTTAAAATTTGAACATTTTTTTGCCAACGAAGAAACAGTCTAGATGCAACGTTCATGTGCGTCTGCATTTAGGAAACTGTAATGTTAGCTTTAGTTTAGTATATAGGTTAGGCGACTTGTCGCATTTGTTTTAGTTTAAGTAGTGTTTCATGCTCCCCGACAAAATTGTGCTGTCGATTATAACTGCGCCACACCAAAGACTCGTGTGTGCACTTTTTCGTTTCCTGGTAATCCGGAAGACGTGTTATCGGTCGGAAAAAACCAGGTGGCGTCTCAAATAAACATTTTGTAGGATTTAAGATAGGATTTAAGTAGGTTAGTTAGCATCTAGATTTTAAGATGTTACTGTGTTAACAGTCACTTTCTTTTTTTAAGTTTTTTCTTTTATGGCTTTGTCGCGATTGTTACATGCCGAAAATTCGGCATATAAACATTTCTATAAGTTTTAATTTGTAAGGATTTCGCGCCAATAATTTTAAAAAGACGTGCGTGTATTTCCGTCGCTTGAAATAGTTGTATTTGCGCGAGATTGCGCCGACGCAGAGGGCAAAAAGGGGGTGGTGATTTTCCGCTCACGTGGAGACTGGTGACCGAGACGTGGACGAATGTAGTTATCTTTGTGTCTTATCGTGTCTTCTTTTTTTGTTATGTAGCTTTCCTTTTATCTACCCAATTATCATTCCTTATACCAGTTTCCTGTCGCTCTTTACTTGGGAACGAAGAAGACAAATTTAAATTTGGATTCAACCGTGCAACGAATTACCCACGTCCGAAAGATCAACGAAGCCCCGCTGCTGCCATCATGGAGTGGTGCTGTGAGAGTCCTACAGTTTACGTGAGTACCTTATGGTTTTCCTTATAATTAATATAACCCTTATTTGCATGTGATGTAGTAATAAAAAACATTTATATGACGTAATACTTTATTTGCGCGTCATTTTGCACTGCTACCAACTACTGTAGTGGCTCGCGTACCTCACCGACGGGGTATAATACACTACGTCCATTATGCCTGGTTTGGAGCAAATTTTGTGAAACGCATCCTGTCTCATTGAAAACTTTGTTAATGTAGTGCACAGTAGACTATTTTACTCATTTATCGGGATGCCTATCATTGAATTCTAAAGTAGCTACTCTTGCCGAACGCATGTTATCTCCAATAAGACATACAATTTCTATTTGGTCTCTTGTAATTATATTTTCTATTATTATTAACTCTAGAGAAACTGTAATAACTTTCTGCCATATAAAATATACCACTTTTGACAATTAATTGTATTGATGTTTATGCAAGGATAACTTAATTTTCACGATAAAGTGATGAAAATGGTATAGGATTGTGCATATTTGATTAAGCTATAAAATCGTGTACTCAAAAGATTTTGATAAAATTTGGTACATACACGTTTTGAGGGGTGCTCTATTAGATAGCGTGTACAGATTTGAAAACAAAAAATTGCTAACATGAAGTCTTTTAATTTCACTCCTAAAAACTGACGTAGTACGCTTTGGATTTTAGAAATATGGCACTTTCGGCTCAGAAAATACAGTTCACCAATCTCTACAATTTAAAAAAAAAATTGTTGAAATCCCACGATACCTAAAGATTTTTCAGGGTCTCAAAAACAAACGAATCACACTGCATATGAATCCAGAATGCTTATGAAAAGTGAGTTAAAGTACTCACGAATGGAAAAGAGGCTTTAAGCATTATTTCTAGAGTGCAATGGTTTTACTAATATCTGTTTTATAGAAATATATATTATTTACAGACCATACATCTTTGTAATAATTTTCAGTCCTCAAAAAGGAACACCGGCCTATAGTGCAACTCACACAGAATTTGACAGATGCCGTACAAACCCTCACAGTATATTCTATGTTATTATTTAAACCTGGCCACAACACATACGAAAGAGCTACATTTTTATTTCTATGAATGCCCATCTGAGATGTATGTAATTTTTTTAGTATTTGTTTTTGTAATGCAGGTGGTATCACAACTCTGTTACTGTTACTTTATTGGGCCAACTCGTTTGTATTGATACTTTTTTAAACGTTTCCTCTTACAAACTGTACTATGCAAACATTTTGTAATCAATTGGTAGATATTCATTACTAGAAATAAAATTCAAAACAAATGAAGAATCTAAGAACTCATTATTTTGATTTCTGGTTGTCGTTGCTAATGGCAATCGAGTTAACTTTGTGGCTAAATTATTTGAAGATCTACCATATTGTATGTCGTGTTTATAATTAGCCAAAATCAACGCCCACCTCTGTAAGTGAATTGCAGTATAGGGTGGTATTCCTTATTCCTTTTTGAGGATTGAAAATTGTTACCAAAAGTTAATGGTATGTAAATAATATAAACTTTCTATGAAACAAATATTGGTAAAACCATTGCACTCCAAAAATAAAGTTTAAAGCCTCTTTTTCATTCATGAGTACTTTAACTCACTTTTAATAAGTATTCTGGATGCATATGCAGTAGACCTACAAACCTTATTTATACAATGCCTAACTAAAGCACCAACTCCGTACTACGATGCATCCACCTCTAAATATACAAGTTTTTCAGAATCAAAATGAACCAAAACATCTGCAGAACTCAACACCTTTTTAGCCATTCTAAACGTATTTATGCAATTTTAATCATAATTCCATTTTATATCTGTTATTGCTATTTGCTGAACCCTAACGATTCCATCTCTTCCTGGGAAGATTTCGTCAATGGGGCGGTCCGTTATCTTGTTTGATAATGACCAATATACCTTTATTAACGACAGTACCGCAAACATTCCATTTTTGCCGTAGTTGCAATTGCGTCAAATATCCAATATGCCATTTTTCCAAAACGCTTGAACTAAATGATTCCACAATTTATTCCTAGCAAATAGGTTATTTGGCGGGGTCTGAAACCACGGACGCTGGCAACTAAGATAATGGAATTAAGGTACGAAAATGAGCTGGAGTTAATGGAACAGGATCTGAAGGATCTGTACTAAGCCAAGATAAAGACCCCGAATTTAACAAAGCTTCTATGAGCTAAAACCATAGAAAATTCTTCATATGTCAATACTTGCGTCCCTATGGTCTTACGCAGAGGGGTTTTAACTACTTTAATTTGCTATTCCCAAACCCCTGAAAAATGTGGGCTTAAAGGTGGTTGAAATTTCCAATCAATTTTTCAAGTTAATAATTCAGTTCCAACCGCCCTTTTATATTAGTCGGAATTTACTAATAAGTACAAATCTTCTGATTCATTTTTTGCTCCGATAAAATTTGTTGCGCAATCAGAATATATTATAGAAACTGCTTCCTGGCGCGACAAAAATCTTTTAAGGGCAGCTAAAAACATGTCTGTGGACAAGTCGGAAACTAATTCCAAATGTAACGCTTTAGTACATAAACAAATAAAAAGATATAAGTATGCTTTATGACTTCGAATACCACGTCCTCGTGTAAGAGTAACAAAAAACGGACCTCCATAATCAACGCCACAGTGTAAAAAAGGTTTCGCCTCCGTAACTCTTACAGAAGGCAAATCGGCCTTTTTGGAAATAAACCTTTGGGAGCAACTCTAAAAGAATGATTGCATTTGCTTAGTTGATAACGAATAACATTCCGGGCCCCAAGTCTCCAAAACCTTTGGCGCCAAATCGCCGAAACTAGGCCGAGACCAGTGTGTAAATTTTGCCGATGACAGTGATCGATTAAGAGTTTAACAAAATTGTCCTTACCGGGCAATAAATAGAAAGGGATGCTGTTGATCATATCCTAATTTAGAATTACTTAGCCTCCCTCCCACTCTAATCAATCCATCTTGAAGAAATGAACTAAGTGCACAAAAACGGATCAAACATGAATTTTCCTTTTCTAACAACAAAATTTCCGAATAAAAATGTCGAAATTGCACAATTCTGATCAATATCAATTCTGCCATTTTTAAATCGGAAACTAGAATGGTCCCCGAGGAAAATAAAATTTTTATAAATCTGATTACGTACATGGTCGATCGCAATAGTCGATTCCAAGATAAACAGCGTACTATTAAGTCATATAAAGGATGTGAAACAGGCTTAGCTGCCAGAAATGTAACAATTTTTTCTTCGGGTAGATCTCCGTCATAGACGGGAATACGATTAATGCGCCACAATGAAGACGACAATTTTAGCCAATTGGGACGACATAACCAAGCGTTCATAGCCATAAACTGCGAGGGTTTAATACCACGAAACAAACCATCACTGATATTTTGTTTGCCTTGAATATGATACGAGAACTCTGGAGGGACTAATTCTTGTATTTGAGCTACCTAGTTAGCTACAAGTATTTGCCACCGATAAGGTGGCATTTATAACCAATTCAGGGCAAAAGTGGAATCAGAGAAAGCGAAAATCTCTGCAATATGCACACGAGATTCCAGAGTAGTCTTTACAAATTTCAATAATTTAGCTAATAAAAGAGCCGCACGAAGTTCCAGCCTTGGGATGGACTGAACCTTTGGCGGCGCTACCTTGCTTTTAGCACAAACCAAATTGATATAAACATCTCCACTAGGATGCATGGTTTTCATGTAAACGACCACTACGTACGCGTCTAAGCACGCATCGCAAAAACGCACTAATAAAATAGTTGCATCAGGATTATTTATTTAGTACTTAACAGGTTTACTTATACCCTATAACAAAAAGTACATATATCATATTAACAGGAATGTTATTAAATTCAAAATTTGCTATACAATTTGTAATAATTTACTTTTTAAGTCATTATAGCTAATATTAAAAATGTGACACTCGTTTTGAACTAAGTTATATGCCATACACATTCTATATAATGGAGAATTTAAGTGGTAATTGCTGTGAGCAAGATGTGTGATATAAAAAGTATTTGTACTTCTTGTGGTATAAGAAGGTACATTGAAATTAATTATAGCCAAAAAGCTAGGATCGTCGACATTACAGTGAAGCATCTTATACATTCAAGACATTTTAATACCAGACAGAAAAGACAATTCCTCTTGTAAACGTTGCCAATACACGGACAAATTTCCTTCCATAACTTCATCCCAATCCAAACAAAAAGTCCACATTTTTTAAATAAATATCTTAATCAACAATGTTACAGAAGCGATAAATCCACAAGGGTCAAACAATCTAGCAACAGTAGATAACAAATTCCGTTTAGTACAAGCTTTAAGTTCAATATTAATGCTAAATTTAAAAACATCGTAGAGGGGATGCCACTAGACCTAGTACCTTAAAGCCATCGCCATCAAAATTCACTATTTTAGATCAACGACCTGTATCAGGAATTATATGCAGTAATTTCTCCAAGTTACTAGCCCATTTTGTCAAATGAAATTGTCCAAGTTTGAAAATATTAGTTAGTAGCCAATAGGACGTTCTAGCTTCGTCCGAACTAGCAGAAAACGATAACAAATCATCTATGTACAAATATTGTTGAATTATTGTATGCGCCAGCGGATATTTGTCTCCTTCATCCATCGCTAGCTGCTGCAACGTTCTCAATGCTAAAAATGGAAAACATTTCAAACCAAAAACGACAATATTTAAACAACACATTAACTGGATCGTTTCTTGAAAAAGTCATAGAACTTCCTAATATTTCCTTTGCAAAGGGTCTACTTGAATTCTCAAGTACATCTGACAAATGTCAGCAGTAAATGCTATAGAGAATAATCGAAAATTCAAAAATATGTCAACCACATTACTTTGTAATTTCGGGCCTGCATATAACAAATCATTAAGAGAAACTTGGGTTGAAGTTTTCGTACTTCCATCAAAAACACATCGTAATGGTGTTGTAGAACTATCATTAAACATGGCATGATGAGGTAAGAAATAATTCGGGAGCGATATTTCTGGATTTGGAACCATCGACATATATCCTTCATTTAAATAATTTTTAATAACCTTTGAAAATTGAACCTCAATAACGGCGATCTATCAAATTTTCTTTCTAAAGAATAAAAACGATTGAACTGCCGCCGAATAAGAATTTTCTAATGTCGAAGAACTGTACTTAAATGGCAGCGTTACCATATAATGACCACTTAGGTGCACCGTCAATGTATAAAAGTTTTCACATTCCCGATCATCGGGATGATCAAAACTTTGTTTCAGAAAGTCTTTGACTTCCTAAAATTTTCTAAGGAATCTAATGTAGGCTCGACAACTGAATGAAATGTCTGAAACTTTCTTGTTTGCGAACAAACTGTTGGTACGGATCCCATAAATACATATCCTAGCTTAGTTTCAATAGCAATTGGCGAATGTAAGGACCCAGATACCTTTCAAAAACCTAACAAAGTTGGAAACAGTTCCGCTCCAATTATTCCGTCAATAGTACCCGGCATACCAAACTTATCATCAGCTAAAGATAAATCAATTAAATATTCCAATAAATCGTGGCGAACCTTGCAATCTGGTAATCTATTTGCAATTTCATCAACCAACAGAACCTTTATTTTGTAATATATGTCTGAATTAAATCGACACGAAATTGCTGTGTTAGTAACACCCTTTATTACATTACCACAACTACCAATGCCTTGAGCTACAAGGAAGCAACTTAGCACAATTTAAGGTAAGAAAATTGGCTTGACTGCTTGAATCGAGTAAAAGTCTAACCATAGATTGCTTGCCATTTTTACCAAAAATATTTACTATAACCGTCAACAAAATCACAGTGCAATTGTCTGTGACATTATCCAAAATTGAGCAAAACGATGCTGTGTTCGGGTTTCCCTGCATAGACTCTGCCACTGGTACATCGTATGATGTACCAGGAACAGTGCAGACCACCTTAGAATGGTCCTCTTTTACCTCAACGACACGATAATTTTCTTGGGGATTAATTTTGTCCCCCGTATAATAAGATTAGGGTTTACCAAAATATAAGAGGGAATTATGTCTACATTTGCAAAAATCACAAGAAACGCGATTTTTGCATACAGCTACCCTGTGTTGTTCAAAACAACAAATACATAAATTTTTATCTTTAACAACCTTGAATCTTTCAGGTGGCGATTTAGCCAAAAATGTACTACACTGGGATATACTATGGTGTAACTGACAAATAGCGCATTTACTACCACTTATTTTATCCTTACAAAAAAGACTTGCTTTTACTATAATTAGATGTTGTTCCCGCTTTATTCTGAGCCGAGGTCATAGCAAAAATCTGTGCTTGTTCCTTTATAAATTCTATTACTTCCTTATAAGTCAAGACAGTTGATTTTCTTCGATTATTTTCAAAAAAATTCCTAGTCTGCACATCTAACTTAGACAATTATTAAATAAGCGTAAGTAAAATCTAACAAATCATCAATATTCAATTTCTGTAACGCTCTATATGCTGAATTGCACCTTTCTAAAATATTGTTTAATCCATTTAACGGGGCAGTTACTGCAGGTTTCAACTCTAAAATTTGTTCTCAATAACTGGAAGCTAAAGCTCGCGAATTATGATATCTTTCGATAAGAGACTGCCAAAGAATTTCATAATTTGCTCCTGTTGGAGGTAAAGTTTTGCACGAAAGTTGCCCTAACAAATAATTCATTTTATCGAGATCACTTAACTGGTCATATCATGTATAAGGCTTTTAAAGCATTCGTAGAAAACAGGAAATTAACGAATATTTCAGGAAAAATGTGGTAACGACAACTTCGGAAGCCGAGGAACAATTGCATGTGAATCACGATCTAAAGTCCGAGCTCTACCTGAAGTTTGCTTCACACGAACATCTTCAGCTGCAACCAAAATGTTACAATATAAATTATTAAGTGCTTCAATGCCTTGATCGTTAGGGTTAAATTCGTCATCCAATACTAATTTAATATCATTTATCTCATTTACAACCCTTTCAAATTCTACCTTAGTTTCACCTAGAGTTTTCAGTCAAATTACAAAATTTTTCACAATGTTTGTGTCATTTAAATTTTTAGTGTCGTTATACAAGCGTTGAATCCTCTGAAAATACATTACTTTTCTGCAATTCAAAGCTTTTAAACGATTTTTTAGTTGTGCTTTACTTTCAGCCATTCTGAAAGTGGTATACGCCCAATTAATACCCAAACGGTAACAAGAACTTTTAAGCTAATTTTGAGAGCAATTTTAAGTTATATTTATTCGAATAGTGAATATTACATACGCGGTATTCCCAATATGCACATTATAAATAACATTTTCCAACCGAACCAACGAAATATGATTATAAACAGTGATTCACTATCGAATGATCACGATACGAAATGATAATTCAAATTAGGTATGATAGTGATTCCTGTTATGCGTATAGGTAAATTAAATTAATTATCACACGTGTAACAAATTCCAACCAAAATATAATTAAAACTTGGGAATGTATACGTTCAAACAATTAATATTATTTTTTTATAACTCATGAAACGCATCTGAATGTTATAGGACCGATTATTATTGTTATAGTCCCGTGCAACTGTTATGAGCCACTACCCAAGTTGACGACACTGATACGCTCCACGTCCACAATATCGCGCAATAAAGGTATTACGTCAAAATTTGTGAAAATGTGTCACATACCAAAAATGTTTACAGTGATACAAGATGCACCTTACAAAAGATAAAAAAACACTCACCTAAATATGTGGAACGCTTCACGATTCTGCGGTCATCCTTACGCAGGAGCCGTGCTGATTTCCATGGATCTTATTGGGCGTTGTTTGGGTGTGGGTTTTATTAGGCCATCGTTGACTTCAGATTTATTGTCTTCCCTTTTCTTTGTTCGTAGGTAGGATGAAGGAACAAGGTGAAGGCACGATAGAAAGTAAAGATAAAGGGAAACCTACATTCTCTGCAAGAGAAAAGACACAGGAACGACACTGGTAAACCTCACTATTCGACGTCTCGTTGGCTAATGATCGTCGTGTCCCAAACCGCGCACTTCCGCGTCTGCGCATTCTTTGCGCAAACGCAACTATCCGAAATGACGGAAATTTAACAAATCTATTTTTAAAAATAATGGCAGGAATTTACTCACAAATTTAAAAAGTGTGCATGTCCAATTTTGGCATGTAACAATATATTCGAAATAAACGTGTTTTAAACAATTAATTCTTATATGAATTCAATGCAACTAACGAAAGCGAAATTAATGTATAGTCTTTGGCGATATTGGCTCAATCTACAAATTAATAAACCAGAAATCTGGTTCTAAGGTAAACCAAATATGCTATTTTGTATTCGCTGAACACCGGTTTTTATTTAAATATCAAATCATCAAAATAGTAATTCAACCAACAAGGGACTGTATTTCCATAATTAATAAATATTAATAATTATTAGTGGACGCATTCAGTATAAATTTATTGTAATAGTTTACGAACCCTGAGGAATGATTTCAATAAGTTTTCTAGTATGGGTGCTCTTACAATAGGTTCTATTTTATATGGACCAGTGAAATAAGTTTTTTCTATTTTATAATCAACATAACTTACACTACTCTCAAAAAGTTTGCATTTTTCTTCTTCTATAGTTAGACCATTATCTGCTAACTTTCATAATACTATTTTAGTACTAACAATAATACAGGAGTGGATAAAAGTGACAACAATGAACAAATTCAAAGTGCAAGTGTTAATGACGAATCATAACAATCAGTCTACTAATAGTAACAATACACCCTTAGTATGTAGGTAATAGAATACACCAAATCGATTGAATTTATAATACTCCTATTATGTATGATATGAATTTGTTTTGCATTTTTTAAACATTATCTAACTTACTAGTTCCATAAAATATGAGTTGCTTTTGTTTTCTGTATGGAAAGGTGTTATGTAGATTCTACTTGAGGCAACCCGTGTAAAATGAACTTCAGAAAAAAGATGGGTGTGGCAGTATAAAATTAAAGCTTACCTTTACATGGTGTATTTTTCTTTCCCGATTAAAAAAATATACAAAAATTACACAGGCATTTCAAAGGTATGATCATTACGTAATGATTTGATTTCAATATGAGTTCGTATTGAAATGGCAGTAGTGCTTTGATTTAGCCTGAAACAAACACGTGTTTTGCTTTGTAAGATAAGTTCAATTTTTCAAATGTGTTTAGTAGTAAGAAAGGCTACAATTATGGAGAACGACAACATAAAATAAGGTTTTGACCTCTATTAGACATGTAAATCAGCGTCATTGACAACAAAATGAAAAAAATTAGAATTCACACTAGTGCAAGATAAGTTATAAACATGTTTCGCTGAATCATCAGTAAGTTGAATTTGATTATGTGAACCATTATCCTGAAGTTGACTGTGCATTGGAGCTATTGGGTGTAAGATTTGACACCTTGTTTTGAATAATTTGTTTACAATTACAAGTGATGTCTACCTTGACAGACTTTACAGGCACTTCGTGCAAAAGTTAGCATGCTTCACTTCCAAAAACCTATTGAATGTGGATAATTCAAGAAATTTTTTACATACAAATAAAATGCTTATCCTTGCACAAAGAACAAGATGTAGTACTATTTTGAGCAAATAAAGCAATGTGTTCATACATTTTGTCACTTCTTCTTTACTATTTGTTATTATGAAGTGGTTCAGATAAAATATTAGAAAGTCTTGAGCTGTTGGCATTTCACCTTCAATTTTCAAAATATAATTCTTTTGTAGTGTTTAAATCTGATTTTGAATTCAACAGATTATGATAGTACCACATTGCTCTACTGGTTCAGTTCTAAAGATTCATAGTGATAATGAAAAGCACCTACAAATTTGCATGAGAATCATCCTTAACGGAATTTATGTCCAAGATACATTTTGCATGAGAATGAATGGTTGCCCCTATTTTTGTACCAAGTAGTGGCTTAATTATTGCTTGTTGCTAATGAGCTAATGATGCAATGTATCACCTTTGACACCGAATTGCAAATAGAATAATTTGTTTGCTATATCAATTTGTATGTATAATATTTTTATTTATTTATCTATGTTTACATGACATACCTAGCAAGTACCCTAGAGAAGTTTAGGCCATAAACCCAACACATACGTTTAACTAGGAAAAAGCTTTCTACACAATTTTTATGTACACAGTAGGTGAATTACATACAAGTAGTGCATTAAACCTAATTTCAGCATGAAACACAAACAAACCCACACACTTTCCCTAATTCACAATTAAAACAAATTTGTTAAATTTTGCCTTCACAACCACCAAATGTCGAAGAAATAGGGTATATAATTGTAAACCAATAGTAGGGGACCAAACTGCACTTAACAAGAAGGAACAGCGCCTATGATCAAAGACAACAAACAAGAAGAAAATTGTTGAAAGTATATGTGTGGAGCACAGCACAGTATGACTACGAAATACTGGCAGTAAGAAAAGCAGACAGAAAAACGGTAGCAGACTTTTGAAATGTTGTGCTTCAGATGTATGAGGATGATAGCATAGACAGACAAAGTTAATAACAAATAGGTTATAGAAATAGTAGAGAATAAAGATATCTGTGAAAAAAATAATAGGAGAAATAGATGGGGTGAATACGTTCTAAGGTATTTTTGGGGAATAGTATGGGATACATTACAAGCAGAGATAGGAAAAAGGAGGAGATGTAAACCTAGATCAGATAGTGATAGATGCAGACTGTGCAAAATTCAGGGAAATGTGTAGTTCAAAATAGGAAACAATGAGGGTATACACCTAACCAGTTTCAGGACTGAAGACCTAATGATGATGTTAAATTTTGCCTTGAACTGCTTCAAACTCTGAAGGTAATTTTGTCATTACTTATAAACATGTCTGTAAATCAATGCGTTTTGCAGGCTAGTCCGAAACTGATTCTGCATATCTACATATAAAATTCTCAGATTTCCTCCAAAATCTAGCACCATGTAGCTTAGGGCTAGCACCAGCTAGCACCCAAGTAAGAAAGCTAGCACCTTAAAAACAAGATAGTGGCGATTTTTAAAAAAAATTTGCCAGCCCCCCAGTTGTCCAATTTGCTCCAAAACCTAGCACCATGTAGCTTAGAGCTAGCACCAGCTGGCACCCAAGTAAGAAAGCTAGCACCTTAAAAACAAGATGGCGGCGATTTTTAAAAAAAATTTGCCAGTCCCCCAGTTGTCCGATTTGCTCCAAAACCTAGCACCATGTAGCTTAGAGCTAGCACCTTAAAAACAAGATGGCGGCGATTTAAAAAAAAATTGCCAGCCCCCCCCAGTTTTCCGATTTGCTCCAAAACCTAGCACCATGTAACTTAAAGCTAGCACCAGCTAGCATCCAAGTAATAAAGCTAGCATCCAAGTAATAAGCTAGCACCTTAAGAACAAGATGGCGGCGATTTTTTACAAAATTGTGCCAGCCTCACCCAGTTGTCCGATTTGCCCCAAAACCTAGCACCAGTTTTCTTACAGCTAGCACTAGCTAGCACCAAAGGTGTAGAGCTAGCACCAAAGCAGTTTCAGAAATATGGGCAATTATATTCAGGGGTGGCAACTTGACTATAGCTCCCCCCCGTACTCCGATTTGTTCCAAAACCTAGCACCAAGATTTGTTCATCTTCACAAATAGTTTCTACCTATGTGTAAATAGAATTGTTATATGATATAAATTGTTATGATATCAATTAAACGCCAATATTCTATTTGCAGCTCTCGTAAGTTTCGTTTTGGTTCTTCTTACGAGCAGTAAGCAAACCATGTGATTAGTAATATAAAGTGACAGTGATAATAAATTACTCAGTATCTTAGTGTTTGAATTAATGTTATTCAGTTAGCTTTCAATTGTGTTAAGGCTCGCCAATTTAAAAATAATCACCCTGTTCGTGTTAGGGTCCTGGCAAGTTTACAGCGATTCGTTGCTTAAGCCTTACCATAACATATAATTTAACACTTTTCCTTTTTTTTTTGGAGGGGATAACCAGGTAATATTTCATTTCCTTATAAATGGGAATCATATAAACATGTTGGAGTTCTTCAGCAACTATCAGGTTGCTAATATCTATGTAGAACCAGGAAGCCCTGAAAAATATAGAAGAGTATAAGACCTACTAGACCAAGCTATATTAGTCAAATTATTAAAATTTTAGTTTGTGAAGGGAAGGTAGAACTTTTTAGATTAGCACAGAATAGAAAAGAAGTTAGAGCTGCGTCAAACCAACCTTAAGTAAGGTCGAAAACAAAATGATGATGATGTTCGTGTTTTTGAGGTGTTAGTTTTTTCAATTGAGCGACAGCAAGGTTAGACCTACTTAGTTTTGGAACAATTCGGAGTAGAGATGGACTTGAACCGAACCAAACTGAACCTTGTCGTAGGTTCAGATCGGTTGGAAAACTTTTTAGTACGGTTCGGTTCGATTTTTTGAACTGAATCGAATCTAGGTACGGTTCGTGTCCGTGCATTTACATTTCCAATGCTCCGCCCGAAGGTACTGCATTGGCCAGGAAGCGAGCGTTTTTTACCTGAAAATTTTGAATTTTGTCGAACCCTTATTGTTCCAAGCAAGATAGGGATCTTTAACGTGCGTGACAAAACCCACACATAAAACCTCCATTTAACCTCTCATCCGAACGACAGTGTATTTTTGTGAAAATGCTCATCTGCATTTTTCAAGTAGTCGTTCATGTCATGATTCGAACCCTGGACCTTGGATCCACGACGACGCCCGTACGGTTCGTGTCCATCACAAAACTGCATATAATTGGCCACATTTATGAAACGGCTATGGTACTAGCTCTACAACTTTGATGCTAACTATAAGCAAATGGGTTCTAGGTTTTAAAGGAAATCGGACAACTGAGGGGCTGGCAAATTTTTTTTTAAATTTGCCGTCATCTTGTTTTTAAGGTGCTAGATTTCTTACTGGAGTGCTAGCTCTAAACTACATGGTGCTAGGTTTTGGAGCAAATCGGAGCACTGGGGGAGGCTAGCGTCAAGTCCCCCCCCCGAATATAATTGAGCATATTTCTGCTTTGGTGCTAGCTATAAGCAAATTGGTGCTAGATTTTGGAGCAAATCGGACAACTGGGGGTCTGGCAAATTTTTTTTTTAAAAATCGCCGCCATCTTGTTTTTAAGGTGCTAGCTTTCTTACTTGGGTGCTAGCTCTAAGCTACATGGTGCTAGGTTTTGGAGCAAATCGGACAACTGGGGGGCTAGCAAATTTTTTAAAAAATCGCCGCCATCTTGTTTTTAAGGTGCTAGATTTCTTACTTGGGTGCTAGCTCTAAGCTACAATGTGCTAGGTTTCGGAGCAAATCGGAGCACTGGGGGGGATAGTGTCAAGTTGCCCCCCCCGAATATAATTGGCCATATTTCTGAAACAGCTTTGGTGCTAGCTATAAGCAAATCGGTGCTAGATTTTGGAGCAAATCGGTCAAGGGGGGGCTGGCAAAATTTTTTAAAAAATCGCCGCCATCTTGTTTTTAAGGTGCGAGCTTTCTTACTTGGGTGCTAGCTAGTGCTACCTCTAAGCTACATGGTGCTAGGTTTTGGAGCAAATCGGAGCACTGGGGGGCCCTAGAGTCAAGTTGGCCCCCCCAAATATAATTGGCCATATTTCTGAAACTGCTTTGGTGCTAGCTCTACAACTTTGGTGCTAGCTATAAGCAAACGGGTGCTAGGTTTTGGAGCAAATCGGTCAACTGGGGGGGCCAACGTGACGGACCCATTTTAGGCCAACTATACAACTGAAGAAATTGTTATTAACATTCGTCAACATGTAGAACAATAGCCTTGAAAATCTGTTTCGAAAAATTGGACTTGTGAGTAACATTTTATTAAGCCTAAAATAGATAAAACGTTTTGTACGAGTCTTTCCAAAAAGTGCTACAAAGGAGTTATTGAGGGATTTTACGAATAAATGAGACCCTTGGTAAAGTGGGGGTGAAAATAATGGCAAGGCAATTTAGAAAAACTTCAGGAAAGAATATGGCTAGTTGGAGGGGCATGGTTGAGGAGGTATGAATGTGGGAGGGGGAAGGACCTAAGGTCAATAATTTAAAAAAAGTCTGTCCCACCTACAAGAAAAGAAATATAGAGGGCGGATGCGCTTCCAACTAAGGAAGAAATCACATTATTATTTAGGATTCATATGTAAAAGAAAATAGTGAGTTTCTTTCAGTATACAATTCCTCATAAAGTTCTAACTCAAACTAAATGAGCGATAATGCGCCCTTAAAACCTGCACTTAATTAAATGGACACTGAATAAACAAGAAACTCAAAATAAAATTTACAGACACATGGAGGCTTTCAAATTTATCAATACACACAAGGTCAATTTATTCCTAATCTTTAAATTTGTCCCAGCTGAAATGTCCAATCTCTGAGCTAAATTTGATGTATACTAAATTCCTATTTGTAAAGTAAATATAGACAAGAAAAATCTATTGTTTTTAATTAGGAACTTACTACTTAATATAGCTTTTAGAGTGGGTTCTGCATGATAATTTGAAGCAAAGCCAAGTACAGTTCATTCGCTTTAAGTTTAGGATGACGTCACAACTGGATAAAATGCGACCTTGTCAATGTTAGCTTAAATTCTAATGTGTTTAATGAAAACTAAACGAATATTCCCATTGGAAAGAAGAATTGATGGCAACACCGTACAGAACTGCCAACCTTTATTGTGTTAAATGAAAGCATCCTTCAAGAGCAATTCTAGGTATGCAATTGCATACAGTTACCAACACTTCGTTACTACATTTCACGTCATCCTAAAGTTAAAACGAATGGACTAAGGTACACCGGGGCAAATGCAACCCTAAAAATCAATAATTGAAACCTTTGCATCCATAAAAGTCTAAAAAATTTGTCCAATTCATAATAATTGTAGCATGTTATAGTATTAACCCTGCTTTCTAAAAGTAAATTGGTACAAAATTGCTTACTCAAAAATAACCAAAACTCTAATGGGGAATCGCAGTTGGTTGTAATAGTCTCCACTTTTCCCTTTTATATGGGGTAAGTGGACAATATGCCGAGTTTCGTCATAAACTATGTATATATGGCACGAGGATAGTGGAAACAAATAGTTTATCAAAACTTTATTATATTTATCTATTTATAAAAAATTTTAGCGGACATTACATTGGCCTAAATCAACAGAAAATGAAAGATACGATTGCTGTAGTTTTGTACACGACTGAGAACTCGTAGCTTTAAGTAAAATTAACACAATTTGGTCTTGAAATGCAATTGAAACACCTGGCACTGTTGGGAAAAAGAATTTCCATCACCTTTGGATGACTTACGAAGGCAGCTGATTTTAACTTCTTGATCGAAACATTGTAGAACCTATGCAACATAATGATGCTAATTATTAGGATTAGTTGCAATTGGGATTTTTATAAGGACAAAATCGTCTGGTAATGCATTTCGATGAATTTCTTCTTCTATTGTAGGGGATGGAAAGTTATGCCATTCTTTGTCTTCATCAGATTCAGTTTGACCAGTTTTCTTCATCACTAGTGTCTGAAGTTGCTTGCACCGATTTTCTCTTAAGCTTCTTTTTTTGCTTTGTCTGTAGCAACTTTGTGTTTTCTACTATATGTTTATCTCTCAGTTGCTGAACATAATCAGCAGAAGTGATAACTTCCGCTCAAGAACATATTTTTTTACGCTTCTGCGGGGTCACTGAAGATTACTTAATATGCTCGAGTAGAATTGCCTCGAAAGATGTTTCATCTATTGCAGTTCTTGGCTCCTGATAATCATTTTTCAAACTTCCAGGAGTACGATTCACACTTATTCTATCATAGAATAATTATAGAAGCGATATCTGCTCATTTTACTTTCAGAAATGCACAAGCCCAAATAAAGTATCCGTTTTCCAGTAATCGGTTCAATCAAACAGTCGCAATGATCCAAAAAAACATTAGTATAAGAGGAGCTAATAAATTTAGGTATTTACACAAAACAGGCTCACAATTATATTTAATGAAAACAATCCACACACTTTCACTATTAACATAATCAGCGATGTTCCTCCTCTTCCTTTTCCAGTGAAAATGCCTAAATTTAAACATAAACTGATCTTTTAAATATTTATCACTACAACATGGCCAATCCTGACATTTGACCGTCACAATCATATTGCTAACACATAACATCTAACTTACATACATCTTATTTAAGCACAAACCATAACCATAGAGTATTGCACCATAAGCCATAAATATTTAGCATAAATAACATAAATTCAATAGTACGCGACAATAAGCATAACTTTCATAAAATAGAAAATTTTGAGCATAAAATACGTGTCCTTAAGTAATTACATAAAAGGCTAAAGGAAATTAAATACTCTTAATGTAAACGGTAGTTAATCCATAATGATACTAAACGTAGGCATAAGTATAACAGTTCTAAACGTAACTCATAAACAATTTGAACTAAGAAGCACCTTAGAACTAAATGACCTACACAACTATAAAAGTTAAGTAAAATCATCAATTTTTCTGAAGTATTTTGCAGCTTTACTGTACGATTTCAGTCTAGAGGCATCCAAAATGCCTTCACAAGGGATTTGCATTTGTTGGAGCCCAATAATGTGGTTCACTACATACTCATCATAAGGAAAAATTTTAATGCCGTCATGGGCCTCTGTATTTTGGAATTAATTTCTTATCAGCTTCAGTAGCAGTATCGACATTGACACTGACAAAAATCTCCTACTTTGTTACGTTCAGTTTCATATATGTAAATTTACTGCCTCGATTTTAAACCCATTTCAATTTCTACTTATTTGAAAATACGAGTTCACTATACTTTTATCATTTCAAGTTAGATTAAACAGGCAATCAACGTTGCTGACCCTTTATTTAATTCACAAGTCCACAGGTTTATGTATCGCACTTTTTGGTTCCTTATCTATGCATGTGGTTGACAAGATTTTTCTGAATGTTGCAACTTATTTTTATTCTATATGGCATTTTCGTAACTATTTCTTCAGAAAACAATTTTATAAATACATTGGATGGATGAGTTCCCTATATTTCTAGCGCTAGTTGCGTTGTTTCTTCTGTGATAAAAATACAAACCCAACAAGCAGTTTCAAAATCCTCATGATGAAAAACGTGCTTTCTCTTTTTATGTGACGCGTAACTCATTGACGGGTGTTGTTTTTTTTAAGAGAAATTTTATGTTTTTAGCCAAGTTTGTAACCAATATTCTTAGGAATTTAGGATCCTAGGTTTTTTTAACTAATGCTTACTTAGTCGTACTAACAAATTTCACATTATCATTACCATACATTTTGCTTGACTGCGTATGCAGATGAAGTTATGATTAGGACCTTGTAGTTACCTAAGACCCTAAAATGCCTACATGAACAAACATCAGTAAATGTCAACACATACAATCGTTTCATTGACTAACGACGTGGATTAGCTGGTAGTAGGTAAATATTTAGGGATAATAAGCCACATTGTTGTCTACTTAATGCTGTCACCATTAGAATAAGAATTTAGTGTAGTTTGGTATGATGTTTTTATATACATAGATGGATAACTGTGTTAATTGGTTTGGGAATTATATATAAACTTGATAATTATCCATTAGTGGTGGTATTTGATTGATTGTGATTAAAGTCGTTATTGTAAATATTTACCGTGTTTCTTAGGTGTTGATAGTGTGCTTTACTTTCTTCTCGGTGGTACGAAAAGAGCAGTTGCACGACTGAGTGTAGATAATATTCTGGCACAGCTAACAACAACCCATACGAGTCGTGCTGAGAAGCAAAAACTAGAATATCATTAGAGATCTAAAGCATCTACCTGTAAACAGCTACAAAAATTAAAAACACAAATATGTAATAAAACACACAGGGAGTACTACAAAATTTTCCTAATATATTGTAACAAAATAAAAAATTTATCGGTGGTAAAATTTCAGAAATAACAAAAGACAATTAGTTGCAGGGGCACAGCACAATAAGTTAATTAAAAGTGCATGTAAAATTAAATTATACCTGAAAGCACATGGTATTAATATGTCATGGTGCATTGACATTCAAATCAATAACATTGACAACATACTGGAATATGCACAGGGCGAAAGACGTCACTTAAATTTGGAGTAACTCAGATACCCTTAGTTGCCACACCGAATGTACCCTGCAGTTGCAGAAGAAAATTTTGAATTAAAGCTATCAGAGAAACCAGGTTGGATTTCTTTAAGATAATTTAGCATGGTATCATAAATAAATTAGGGAAGCAAATGGCCCTGCTCTTTCTAATAGTTTTTTTTGAGGTTTGCCTCGCAGGTGTAGTCATCATTGGTGCTGTTAATTGCTAAAATACGGGTTGAGGTTTTCCGGGGTAACGGTGCCGTCAACGTTAGCAGCAGGTGACAACTTGAAGCTTATCTAAACCTATAACATGTATTTCATAATATTTTATTCGGATAATTCAAAGTAGTTTTATATGTTATTGTGAGTATTCATATTAGCACATAGTGAGACACTACCAAAATTGTAAGAGGTGTCAGCTTTGTCTAATGGGAGGTCAACCTGGTCACATCGTGAACGTGTTTGTTAAATTGAATAAATTATAAATCCAGTCATATATATAGTTTTATTAGCAATCCACAACGCGGCTGTGAATATACAACAAAACTGGCGATGAGAAAGACGAATTCACCGTATATTTTAGGTATTTAACAAAATATCTACGATTTTGAGGTTAAGCACATGGTGCAATTTTTTAAAAATTTGGTGCAGTTTTAAGTAATGATGGCACAGCAAATTACAGTGGTTAACCAGGGTAACTTGGCATCTATAGCAAATTTTTATATTGCGGATGATTTTGAAATTTATGTGGAGTGACTGGAACAGTTTTTCTTAGTAAACAAAATCGAAGAAGATCGCAAGACACCAATTTTGCTTACTTCAGTTAGTGAAAATGTTTACAGGATTCTTAAGAATATATGTGATCCCGATAAACCTGCAAACAAAACGTATACGACTCTAATTGGAATGTTGTTAAAGCAATTTAGGCCAACTGTATCCGTGTTTAGGAAAAGATTACAGTTTGATTCACTTAGACAAAGTAACGAGTCTGTACGGGAATGGTATGTTAAAGTGAAGGATATTGCAGCCCATTGTGAATTTGGAATGGAGTTGCAGTCTCGGATCAAAGATAAGTTTGTAGTAGGTATGAAGGTGGGTAGAATTTTAGATCGCTTGTGCGAAGAACCAACTACTAAAACATTACAAGAGCTGTATGATGTTGCTCTTAACAAAGAAGCTACATTAGAAGACAGCCGAAGCATGGATATAAATCGCATCCAGAATGTTAATCGCAAGACCGCAGAACCAGCATTACAACAAATGAAGGTAGAAGCTACGGAAGCGGTAAGAAGAAGGTTTGTATTCATTGTGCAAAAGGTGGTCATAGTTTTAAGCTATGCAAATTTAAAATTATATTTGTAATAAGTGTAAAAGTAGGTCACATTGCTAAAGCATGTCGTTCTGTATTTAATATCAATGTTAACGATAGTAGTATCGAACATGATAATGATGAAATAGGAATTTTAAGTTTTGAAATTAACGATTTGCAAATTATTAAACCTATTCATAAGAAAGTGGAAATCAACGGTAAATCAGTTTTAATGGAACTGGATACAGGTGCAGGAATTTCTTGCATACCCTTTAGTTTATACAAAACACATTTTAATGATGTTAAGTTGGAGCCAACAGCGGTCAAATTAAAAACTTATACCGGTGAGGTTATTGCTCCAGTAGAAAAAATTGCAGTAGAGATTCAGATTAATAATTCAAAACACTGTAGTGAGTTAATTGTAGTTAGAGAAGCTCGCAAAGTCCTTTTAGGTAGGGATTTACTTGATTTATTTGGAGTAGAATTTAATGTCCTTAAAGTAAATGAGGAAATAAATCTAGAATCGCTTTTGGAAAAGCATAAGGAATTATTTAACAAACAGTTAGGAGCATATCAGGGGGAGAAAATACATTTAAGTGTTAGTGAGAATTCACAACCAGTTTTCATAAACCCGCCTATACCTTTTGCTTTCCAAGAAAAGGTTAAACGGGAGTTGGAAACTCTTGAAAATAAAGGGGTAATTGAGAAAGTTGAAAATTCAGCTTGGGGCACTACGTTAGTACCTGTACTTAAACCTAATGGGGGTGACATTAGGGTTTGTGCCAATTATAAAACTACGATAAATAAATATTTAGAAGATGTTAACTATCCTTTGCCACGTGTAGACGAGCTATTAAATGCTTTACAGGGTGGTCGGAAGTTTACAAAACTAGATTTTGAAAATGCATATAATCAACTAATCGTGGATGAAGAAACCAGTCGGTTGTTAGCTTGGAGTACACCCTACGGGATTTATAAGGTCAATAGATTGCCTTACGGTACAAAGCCGGCTTGTTCTATTTTTCAACAGATTGTAGAAAAAACTCTACAAGGTATTAAGGGAACAATAAATTTTCTCGATGATATTGTGGTCACTAGGAAAACTGAATCTGAACATTTAGGGAATTTATCTTTAGTCTTGGAACGATTGGAGAAAGCAGGATTCAAATTAAATTTAAAGAAATGTGTCTTTTTTAAGAGGCTATAAATTATTAAGGGCATAGTTTTTAAAGATGGCATTAAAAGGGATATAGAAAAGGTTAAGGCGATGTTGGAATTTCCTAAACCTTCTAGTATAAAGGAAGTACAAATGTTTACGGGAATGGTAAATTATTACTCTAAGTTCATTCCTAATCTATCGCTTAAACTAAAACCCTTATACGAGTTAGTTAAAAAGGGAAAAATATTCGAATGGACAAGTAAATGCCAGAACTCTTTTGAAGTTGCTAGGAGGGAGTTAAGCTCTGATCGAGTTTTAATCCAGTATGATCCTTCTAAACGTTTACGTTTAGTATGCGATGCTAGCTATTTTGGCCTAGGGGCAGTTCTGTCTCATGTGTTAGAGGACGGAACCGAGCGGTCTATTAGTTTTATTTCTAGACTTTTATCAAAAGCTGAACAAAATTACTCAATGGTTCACAAAGAAGCCTTGAGCATATATTGAGCGACGCAAAAACTTTATCAATACTTAATGGGTAGAAAGTTTGAATTAGTCACTGACCATAAACCGTTGCTAGCCCTATTTGGGGAAAATAAAAGTCTACCGCAGATGGCGGCAGGGCAGTTACAAAGATGGTCGATTTTTCTGTCAAATTTCGATTACATTTTAAAATATACTAAAGGCAAAAATAATATTAAGGCAGACACTCTGTCAAGGTTGCCTTTACCGAGTACTAATGATGGTTGTATAAAGACTGACTTTGAATATATTCATCTGATAGAAAATTCCATTCCGGTTGATTTTTATAAAATTAGATCAGCGACCCAGAGACCCAGTTCTAGGTAAAATATACAATTATATACAGTATGGGTTTCCTAAAGTCTCTGATGACACATTGTTAAAACCTTATTTTAATCACAAAAGTGAGTTAAGTATCGAAAACGGAGTGATAATGTGAGGGTATCGTGTTATAATTCCTCCCCTTTATAGGCATCAGTTATTAGAAGAGTTACATTCTACTCATGGCGGAATTGTTAAAATGAAGACAATGGCTAGATCATATTTTTGGTGGCCTGGTCTTGATAATGACATAGAAACATTGGTAAATAGTTGCAAGGTTTGCTTACCATTTAGACCTGAACCTAAAAAATGTAAAATTGTTGCCAATAATGATGCAGATTATTTCTATGAAAGAATTCATGCGGATTTTCTTGGTCCAGTATCTGGTAAAATGATTTTAATTATTATTGATAGTTATTCAAAATGGCCTGAAACTTTTATTATGAATAGCATAAATTCTAAGGAAACAATAGAAAAATTTCGAGAATGCTTTGCTCGTTTTGGGCTGCCTAAAGTGATCCTAACTGACAACGCAAGTCAGATTGTTTCAGAGGAATTCATTACATTTTTGTATCAAAATGGAGTTAAATTTTTAACGTCACCTTGGCATCCCGCAACGAACGGATTAGCAGAAAATTGTGTCAAAAATGTTAAACATTCTTTATATAAGTTATTAATGGATAGCACCAATAGTCGAAGTAGCATGCAAACCTTAATCAATAGGTATTTGTTTCATTACAGAAATTCAGTGCACACGACTACAGGGGCTACACCTCCTAGTTTATTATTTAAGCATAAAGTTATAACACACTTTGATTTGTTAAAAACTTTGTCTGTTAGAACTAATCGCATTAAGAATGAGCAAACTGTTAGAGAAGGACGAAACGAAAAATTTGAAGAAGGGGATAAAGTGTGGTGTAGGGATTATCGTAACCCCAATAGAAAAAGTTGGGTACAGTGCGAAATAGACGAAGTGTTAGATGATCGAGTTTATTTGTGTAAACTAGTTAATGAGAATTTGATTTGGAAGCGTCATTTAGACCAAATTATATGTGATAAGTCTAAGTTTAGTAATGAAGTTTCAGAGGCTGTTACGATTGAAAGGAATAGAGACAAAGTCTTACCTGAAATAAATTTACCTGATCCTTTAATCGTGGTAGAACCTGAAATAGTACCTTTAGTAAGTGAGGAACAAGTATCTGGCAATGTACCAACAGAGGTGAAAGCAATTTTAGCACCCACTTCTTCTGGTGTGGTATCTGCTAATACTACTAGCCCAAGAAATGTATCGTTGAATGTAAATACAAGAACTCGGAGGGTAATTAAGCCCGTGGAGAGACTAAATTTATGAGGGAGGTATTGTGATGTATTCATATTAGCACATAGTGAGACACTACCAAAATTGTAAGAGGTGTCAGCTTTGTCTAACGGGAGGTCAACCTGGTCACATCGTAAACGTTTGTTAAATTGAATAAATTATAAATCCAGTCATATATATAGTTTTATTAGCAATCCACAACGTGGCTGTGAATATACAACAGTTATAGCAAAGGCTTCCTTTATTTAATAATAAACCAAGATGCAGTTGATTTAAATTAACTTTAATCTATCATCCCAATAATTTTATAGAAAATCATTAGTTCCATAAAAGACTTACAATTTTAAGGCGAGCTCGATTTAATTGCCGATGACTTCAGTTTAAAAAAGCCGAATTATTAATTGTTCAATGTTTTAAGATGCTGTTGCATTGCAACGTTTTTAAGGATGGCAAGTTAGGTCTTGAATATTTTGCGACTAGTTGTGTACATATTATAACCTATTATTTATCTTGAACATTATTACTACTAATAAATCCGTGTTTAAGGTCTTTGTAGGGGTTTACTAGCAGGAATACAAATTCAAAGAACCCACTTTAGCCCTACAGATTTATAGAGCGTACTTACTACCTGAAGTGAGCCATTTTTTTTTATCTGTAACTAAGGATTTTAAGGGTGTAGTCTAGGTTCACCATTCAGTGAAGAGTAGACTAGATTGCAGGTTAGGTTAGAAGTGAACAAGATAAGAATTTATATAGTATTTTATTTGTCGAAAGCGTTTGTTACATACTGTTTTTGGCCCTCAGAATATCTAGCAGATAATCGACAGAAAATTCAGTGAATTACTCTGTTAAAAATCTTATGCCGGTAAAGTACAGAAAGCCTCAACTGTACGAAGAAAAATGTCGTTCTGCCGACTAACTCAGTGAAACAGGCGGTGTAATCGCTTGACGAGCGTTCTGGAATGCTACTGGATGCCACCTAATCTCGCAGGGATGATGGGGAAAAGCTCTAGAATGACTAACAGAGGGGGGTGCCAAAATCCTCAGATCAGGTTAGTGACTCTGGCTTAAAATATACCTGAAAATTCATTAAAATAATTTAAACCCAAAACAAACTTAAACACTCAGCCCTATTTATGACTGCTAACTGCAAAAAAGATTTCTGACAGTAAATGTTTACATGAAAGATTTAATCACGCTTCAAACAAAATTCACAAGGCCACATATTTTGGCAATACAGTAGCTATGCCGTTTACAATAATGGAAAAACAAAATATACAATCTTTATAAAGTTTGCTGCGACATTATTAATCCTATAACACATTCATTCACACAGTATCAGCTTAAATAAGTATTAAAAATTCCATATGTCTAAATCTACTAACTAAACACTATCTAAACATCCAATATGTCATAAAACTATTAACTAAAACTTAACCTAAACACACGCACTTGTAAGTTTGTTCAATTTATACATTTTATGATTAGGCACTAACCTTTGCAACAGTATTGTTTCAGCATTGGTTTTTTTCCATTTTCTTGCAATCGGGAGATGAATTTTGACATTAAAGGTTGCCCTCTACTACCTCTCAAGTACTTCGATCTTTTCGACCTCATCCGCTACAACACAAAATTTACAACGTAACGACTGATTTTTTTCTATGGGCCCAGTAGTGTCCGTAAAAAGAAACTGGCCCACTTGGCAAGGAATTACCCGATCCTACTTAGGCTACTATGCCTTGTTCGCTAACCTCTACATAAGATAATTAACCTACCAAAGTAGCATTGTTTAGAGTTTGGATGTTGGAAATGGAATCTCTTTTGGAAGAATGGAATTGCTTTTTTAAAACCACACAAGGCATTCATGGTAAACGTTGGATGGATAAATTAAAGTTGGATATCCTTCATGTTGATTTCTCTATATATGCTTTATATATTTAAACTTACGTATTTCAAGTTTTATACATGTAATCTAAGTCGGCACAAAACTATATAGAACCTACCTTTGTTCTTAAGATGATGAAATCATAGGCGCCATTATGTATTTTTTAAACAAAACAAAATCAAGCTGTATTAATTACCATGATGACATCACCTCTAACCTTTTTAAAAACTAACATGAATTTTATAACCTTCGACTGTGGATCAAATATTATGCAAAATAATTCTCGCCTGAACTAGAATTTATAAGAGCCTGAAACTTATGTTTCTTAAAGGGAATAACCTAATCCTATTGGTGGACTTTACTTATACAGAAACTATTAAACTGAAATGTGATTATAATTATTTCCATTAAACTAAGTACTTTTTGATATATTTGTTTCTAATATTTGTTTAAAAATGTCTATTATGTACTCGTACTGAAAACAACTATGTAATATAGTTGAAAACAAAATTGTGTAATAGTGTTAAGACTCTTTTTGTTGGTGTTTTTCAAATGTAAAAGTAATAGTTCCAGTTTTGTTATATTAAATTATTTTACACATACCCAAGGCGAAATTAACATTAAGGTCACCTAAAATTTGATTTTAAAAACCTATCTTTCAGCTAACCATTTTATATACATATATTAGTGTTCTTTTGGTTAACCTTTGTTATATGTTTAATTTAACAATAGTGTACTCATCGATTTCTCATGTAGATTTTAGACCAGAACCACTCTCCTGATCTCAGGTTTTTGGCACCCCTCTTGTTATTCTTTTCCCTAGAAACTGCAAGACTAATTGTGACCTCCAAGCTACTTCCCAATTAAGACATTCACAAATGATACCATTCCGAAACTATCTTCACTTACTTTACCCATGGCACTGAGTTAGACGGCAACTATTTTGGTTAGTATGAGCGAGGTTTCCGGTACTAATTGAAACAGGATTTTTAGTGGAATGCTCCACCGAGCTTTTCTGTGGAATTCCGGCTACATTTTCTGGAGCCAAAACTGTACATAACAAGGTACATTTTCTTTGTCAATTATACCTGCATCAAAATCCTCATTTGTGGAACATATTTGCTTTCACTATCAACACTATAGTCACTAAACCAATTGTTGGAAAAACTTTCCTGTAATATTCTATCAGGTTCATTGTCTGTTAAAGCATTTTTGTTTTTAAATTTGCCTCTTTTTGGACGTGATGGCCGAGCACTACTATCAAATGGATGAACCATATTGAGTAGTTAATAACAAGTAATGTACTATAAAATTTGAAACCGGTCAATTATCTTTACTGCAATGCCAGTGCAACGACAAATGCTGGCAAATTACTGCCGACTAAATATGATATAAAGTACAATTGCTATAATCACTCACAGGCATATACTTTGCAAAAGCAAGTTCAAACTTGTATATGTGCCGGCATGTGATAGGAAGAGAACGTGCTAAAAACTTTTCGATACATGTATTTTTCTCCACATGTTTGCTACAGAGTATATTCAAAATTCAATCAAAATATGCCTTGAAAATAAAAAGTAAGCATACAACACTACTTTTACTACATGAACTAATTGTTAAAACAAGTTTACTTGTACATTGTTGTTATTTAATATATTATACGATTCTGGTCATAAAATTGATATATGGTGAAAGGAGTAACCTTTTTGCCATCCTTATAAAGATATGAAAGCATACATTCAGTACAAACAAATGATCTAGCATGTGGTAAACGATCACAATTTAAAATCATCCATTGAGCCATGGCGTCATTGCAGAGAATACATAGTTTGCTGTGGAAACGATGAATGCCTTGAATTGAAGGATAGTTGACTAATTTGATACTAGTAGTTAATAACCACGCGTCTGTAAACACTAGAAGGTGCTCACAATTACCTTGATGCATGTACACATATGGATATCCAAATCTAGGTTGTAAACAATCTACTCTTGTCTGGAAAAACAACAATTTGTTAAATAGCATTTTATATGAAATATAATGAAAATTACATACGTCTTCCATTGTAAATGTTTCTAACGGTGTTATTCCATTCTTCGTTGCCCATTTTATAATAACATCAGAATAATCTATACTTCTAGGGTCACGAAAATCATTGTAAAAAACATTGTCGATAAAAATAAATCCCGAGGGATATTCTTTCTAAAAAACAAGTACTTTAATTAAAAGTAAAAATCGAAACGTTTAATAATGTTCATTTCAACATAGGCGCTAAAGGATCGCCCCCCTAACCACATTGATTAAAAATAATAAGCTAATATTACAAATGGATGAGATTTTGCATTCACCAGCTTGATACGTTCCATATCGAACAGAAATAAGTTTTGAGCATATGTCTATCTTTCAAAGATAACACAGCCACTTTACCTACTTACAATTAAACTAGCAACATTTAGGGGATACTTATCAAACACATATCTAGATAAGAAACTAGAAGGTGTAATATAAACATGCGGGCTTGAGGATTAAATAAAGGACGAGCAACGTTGGTTGCCTAACTGAGCGTTCGTGAAATAATAAAAGTGTAGCAAACCGACATATTCAAAGAAGTAGAAATTATAATAGTTTTTAAATCAACATTTCAAATTGCGACTGTCAAATGTCTGAATGATGAAAAAATTTCTGTATTTTGTGTTGATAAACTTTATTTCCAATTTTCATTTTACAAGTCTTGAGAATTTTTTTTATTAGAAATCAAAATGAGTTGTTCAACAATTAGTTTTCCCTGAAATTGGTAATGACTTCATAAACGTACAGTTTAATAATTTTAAGTAAAGTAAGAATCAACATTCATGTTTTATTTCATTGCCATCCAAAATTACACTTAATTGTAGGACACCCGTTATTTAAACTAATTACAAACATATGCTAAGAAAGAAGTGTACATAAATTTTGTACACTTCAATGCTCGTTTTATACAATAACAACCACAGAATATAAAGAAAGTACCATTGTATAATGTATTATCCAACAGATATTATCTCATTACATGGCTAGCAAAAGGGTCTATAAATTTCCGAGCAAGTTGATTTCAAGCAACTTGTATAATTTCGCAACTATGTACATGTAAGTTGTTTTTTCGCAAATATAGTAATGTTACTGCTGCAACACGTAACATGGGCACATTATGCTAGATATAAAAATCAAATGGGTGAAAAGAATCTAAACGGACAAAATTCAAGACAATATACCTTGAATATAGTAGTGTACAATAAACAAGCCATTGTGGTAAAATCGGTAATTTTATTCAAATCATAAACTTTGTTAGATACATGCTGAAACTGAATTTATGGTTATAAATTAATTTAAACAATAAAAATGTAAACAAAACATTTATAACTAACTGTCTTTGGTAGTGAGGCATGTAATTTTTTCAAAGAAAGCTTTAGAGTTATAGATAATAGTGAATTCATAAATATGCACCTCAAATATGGAGCTTTTTTTACAAATTTTAGTTAATTAAATTAAATGCATTGTTACATAATTTTAATATACATAATTGCAATTACCATGAAACTAATCCAGACGCTAAGTAAGAGAGAAACAAAGATATTAGATTGCATATGATTTAAGCTTTTCACATAGTATTTTACAGTGTATTAATCCAGTAACAAAAGAAAACATCAAGAACATAGTAAAAAAGCAGAGGGAATCATGGAACTTTCATGTAATAGAATTATAGCGTGGAGAAAAATACGGTAGTTAGACATTCGTCAAAGAACAAGTAATTAATTATAAGGTAAACTGTGAATCCGAGAACACCGAAGATGTAATGATACAAAGTTGAAAATGGCAGACGGGACCCCATGGACTTGGAAGTTGAAAGGTGGACAGAAACACAGTTTTAGGATGAAAATATAGATTTCCTGCCGGAAAAAACTAGGCATGCAACTAAATTTATTTAAACATATGCTTGCTCGAGCAAGGTACTTTTCAATTTACGAATTCGTGAAGTTATTGTTGTCACAACCGATTAAAAGGGATAGGACCTGTACAGTTCACCCCTCCATTAATTTGTAATTTTAAGGTGTATTGAGTAAAGACAGTTGTGTAAGGTGGATAAACCAAGTAATGTTGTAAAAGAAACATTGGTGTTCTTGAATAACAGGAAATTATGTTGGAGTAGAATGTGCTTTTATGTTAAAAATTTTTAATTATGCATTTATGAACTGAAAATGTTTATTGGTTGTTATTTATGTAATAAGGAATTAATGAAAGTGAAAACAATTATTGAGCTGAACTAATTAGTGACTAAATTGTGTATATTGATTATAGAATCCAAATTCAAAAGGTAAAATTTAGTATTAGTTGAAGCATAAAGAAAAATTTAGTAGTTTGCAAAAGGCAATGAAATGATACAGCAAAAAGTTGATAACTAAATGTAACTAAATATTGAAAATAGAAAAATGTAAAAGACGAATAGCTTTATAGATGGCTTAGAGTTAAGGTCTTTTTAGAATTTTTTCATTTAGCAATACCTGGCCAGATTTGAAGTTAACATTTTTTTTTGTAAATGAGAAGCATTTTATGTAATTTTATTGAAATTATGTTACGTTAATAAAGTTTAAGTTAGGTTGGATTTTTATTTGAATTTATTTAAAAGACTAGGTAAATCAACATATTTGTACCCCAGTATTGGAGTCGTATTTGGAAGTACTTTACTTTGAGAAATTTCTTTAATTATGACAGAATTAAGTGTTTTTAAGATATTTTCAAGAAAGGCAATATAGGGTGTCTGAACAAGAGTGTCGAATTTAATGTAAAAAAAAGATATTTTTTCGAATTAAGCACATATTTATATTTTAACGTGAAGAGGAATAGTTGCAATTAAACATAAAATACGACACATATAGCTACCACAAAACCTCTAGCACACAGTCACTCTATTTGTAAAATTCTGGATGACGTTTTTGCATAACTGTGACTCTATTTCGGCTATAATGCGCCGTAAATCTTCTTTAAGAAATTCTACTGTTTGTGGATTGTTCACATACACGGTTTTTTTCATGTAACCCCAAAAACAGTAGTCAGTTGGCGTTAATTCGTACGATCTTGGTGGCCAATGTTGATTGTCAAACAGATACGACACGAACTGGAAACTTGATCTGTAGTAACACCATTATTTCACGAGCTGTGTGGCAGGTCGTGTCGTTTCATTGGAAAAATAAATCCTCAATATCAATTCGGTCCAAAATCAAATCGGTTAACATTTCGCAATATTGCACACCACCAAAGGTTGGCGCATTTCAATGTGTATTTTCAAAGAAATAGGGTCCAATAACTCCACTATCCCAAAATGTGCATCAAACAGTTACTCGAGGTGGATGCATTGGTTTTTCAAGTAATACACGAGAATTTTTAGCACCCCAAATCTGACAGTTCTGCATATTTACACACCTGTTCAATTGAAAATGTGCCTTAGCGAAGAAAGTAATTTTCCTTGGGAAATCCGCATCAACTTGGAGGTGCTCTAGCGCCCAATTAACAAATTCATGTTGCTTCGCATGGTCCCTTGGCTTAAGTTCTTGTGTCAATAGAATCTTGAATGCATGCAAACGCATCATTTTTCAAAATTCGTTGCAAGGTGGGTCTGGTAATGTTAAATCCTTGAATGGATGTACCTGGTTACTTAACAATACTTTCCTTCACGTGGGCTATCACTTCGAGGGACCAATAAGAACGACGAACCACCGGAATTTTGTCTCAAATTTGTTAATTAAATGACAAACGTGTAGTAATCCGGTGCTTTCTTAAGTCATGTTTTCATTGGTCAAAAATTATTATGTACTTTATCTATATTCAAAGGTATTTTAAGCAATGTTGTAACCACTTGCAGGATTCTGAACGCATCCTGAACTGTCATGGCGTCTGATGTGAGAGGGGCAAGAAGAACCACTTCCCTTGTCAAACTGGCGATGTGAATGAACGCTTGCAGTTCAACAAGTTATAGGGGGTTATTATTACTGGTAATGTCTTTAAAAACCTAAAGAACATGTTGATTCAGTCATCCGTTTCAATCTGGATATGAAATACTTTCTTTTATTTTATATTCTGGTATTATTGTAGACGGATATATTTTTGAGGTCACGTGTTCCTATTTGTAACCTGCATTTATGTGATATTTTACATTACAATTTACCTTTAGTGCTGTGTTGTATAGGTATAATTAAGTTCTTTTGATTTACTAACACATGTATTTTAAAATGAGAGGTTCGAGGTTGGGCCCAACATGTTTTAACTTGTGTTTAGCTATAATAATTTTGTTAATGTAATATTTTTCAGTAACCAGACCAGGCTCGAACTGTAGATACATTGTGTGGCTAGCATAATAAAATATCAAGGGTAGAATTAAGACTATTTCACAATAATTAATGAAAATCAGTTTGGAATTAAATATCGATGATTAGATAAATTACTCTTGTCCCCAATGGACTTCCTTGAAGTCACTTGAAATCAACGCCGTAAGTTGTATTTGGTGACATTTATATAAGGTGATTATGTTATAATTTGTTGAAATATCACATAGTGTTAAATTGAAAGTTAAAGATTTGAACTTTGCAGGTTTAATTGCAACTGATTATGATATTTAATAATACAGGTTTTGATGCATTAAGAATGAACTGATAATGAAATTTTACCATTTTTTGTATGTATTTTGTTACAGAAATATCTTTACGTCACTGATGTGAATATTAATGTAAGTAAGGTAAGTTGAGATTTGTTATTTTATTTGTTCAAAAATACAGGTGACATTTTGTACGAAAAAACCCATTTTACCAAGAGAATACGGTAAAACCCCCCCCCCAATTGCTCATCGCTTAAAGGGATAGTTTCAATACATTATATTAGATGAGTAGGTGTCCATAAACTTGACTGATGGAAAACCTAACAAGGTAAGTGTTAATAGGAACCTAATTTAAAATTGCACCTAGATATTTTTTTTTATTATTCAACTTTGTTCATTTTTTTTACTTATTTCTATAAGGACTCGCCCGGCATTAATGTATTTAGCTGGTTCATCTTTATTCTGTTATCAGTTTCCCGTCTTTTTTGAACAATTACGAATTTAATAACTTAATGCTTCAAACACATGTAACATAAATTAAAGTGATCCGATTTTTAATTGTTCAATTTTGTTCTATTTTATTTAAATAAAATTAAAAACTGATGTATTAACGTGTAAAATTTAATTAAAAAATTTAATAAATAACAAAGCGCTTGTGGCGTGAGCGATCCTCAGTGCATTTTCTACAAGTAATATAATATTGAACTAGATGTAGCAAATTTTAGGTTAGATTAACTTATTTGTCAAATTTAATTAAAATTCCATCATTCAGAGAACTATAAACCACCTCACATTACAAAATTTAACTGCTATATTCATAGACTATTCAATTTATCTTTTATCAAGTACAGATTACAATAATAAAGTTAACATATTAAAACAACTTGCCATTAATAACGGATATGACAGAACTGGTTTCAAAATTACTTATTAAAATAAAATCTAGAAGACGTAATCAACAGGCTTACTTTATTAATAATCAAGGTTTATCTAACCAATATTCTTCCAATACGGTTTCTTTCAAAACAAATAACACTATCAAACAGATTTTGGTAAATACCAAAGACCCTTTACACATTCTATCTAAAAATGGAATATATAAACTTAATTGTCAAGACTGTCAGGCATCGTACGTTGGTAGAACATGCAGAGCTTTTAATGTTAGAATAGAAGAACATCTTAAAAGACCCGACAAATCGATGTTTGAACATCATATTTCTTACAATAAACATAATTTTGAACATAATTTGAATCCTAAATTACTACATCATATAACTTCCAAAATTTTCAATAGGTTAGACTTTTTAGAAGATTTGGAAATTCAAAGAGAGTTGCTGGACAGTAGCATCTGTCTCAATATTCAAACCAATCTTTATAGAACGTTTACACCTATTTATAAGCGTTTAATTTAATCGAATAGCTCATTTAACACGTACACATATTACATTAATTTACACTTTACCGATCAACTAACATTTAACTTACAAATACACCCACTAATAAATTAATTTACTTATCTATCCTTTATTAACCAATAATATGGCTATCACTATCTAACACATGAATACACTAACTTAAAATTTAATAACCAAGTATCTGAATCTACTAACCTACCTAACTACTAATAAAGAAACTTTCTTATAGTAGAAACCACGAAAGAAGTCCTCTACGTCATAGGTTACTAACTCAATTCAAAACATACGTTTATGATTATTTAAAAGCTTAACTAATATATATGATAAAGATAGTAATACGATTTGTACGTGTTTTAAATAAAGACATACTTGAACACGTTCATCTAGGAAGACGACAGAGAAGAGTATATATCCGTATGTTTTGAACTTTACATACTTAACAGACGAACATTTGTGAACAAGACAAAATGTAATTTTTTTTTGTAAAGCACGGTTGCCAAAGTTATCGTACGGAGAAAGATTTCAATGCAGCTGCCGTAAATAGTTTATATTGCAGTTATTGTGTGTTTCTATTCAGATCAATATATGTAACTCAATTTATGAGAATGCGTTTTATTTTAACTGAATTCATTAAACTCGTACAACAAGAGGACGCCTATATAAAAATAGTTAAAGCAACTACTTCTATGAAAATAAAATATTATTGGCAACCATGCTTCATTACGGTTTGCAGAATGTGCGAAGCTTGACGGAAATATTTATTGGGTATTAAAACTTTCAACTTAATTCGAACGAATACAAGTGATGACGCAGACGACTTCTTTCATGATTTCGACTATACCTATCCTTTATTAACCACTAACACAAAATCTACTGACCAATACACGAACACATTAATTTACCCTTTACTAACCAATATCATAACCTACTAATAGTTAACCTTAAAATATACTTACTTATAAATTAACTTACTTGCCTTTTCCTGTATTTACCACCAATACAACCTTTTAATAATATATTTTAGTTTCATAACATAATTCACACAGTAAAATCTTACATAATAATGAGTTTGTAAGATCAATAGGGTACCTTCTAATTTGCTAAGCTGGGTGTTTTATGTCAAATGATATGAGAATTCTAGTGACCCGTTGACGTGTTGATACATTATAGTATCTTTACCTTTCAAATTTTGACGATCGGTCATTTGACTTCATCTCTCAAACAAACTAGGCATATCTAAATTTTGCAATGTGAGATCGTTTATAGTTGTCTGATTATGGAATTTTAGTTAAATTTGACAAGTAAGTTAATCTAACCCAAAATTCAATATTATATTACTTGTAGAAAATGCACTGAGGATGGCTGATGCCAAAAGCGTTTTGCTATTTATTAAATTTTATTAATCAAGATGTGTACATAACCAAATGGGATAACTATTCCTTTAAATTATTTCTATAGAGATCACCCCACACTACTGTAGTCAGCCAGGGCACTTTATTTTGTTACGGGATTACCGCCATATTTCGGCAATTCCAAACACCGGTAGTACTGCAACAAAAATAAATTAGAATTAACTATACCTTTGCATCTACTTTATGTGGTAATGGTGAAAAAGGATCTTGTACTTCAGGAAAAATGCCACTGTCATTAAAACACAGAATTTTGTCTCTTAACTGTGCTAGGGTATTGCTTCCTAATACAACAATCTCATGACTAAACTTAATATTATGGCAACCATTAGGTTTTCCAGTTTTATAATTAAATTCAAATGGATGATAAACACGTACAAGTAAAGCAAACTCATCACCAGAGTTAAAATGACAATATGCTGGATTTGATGAATTCTGCAAAAATAACAAATCCATATTAATTTTTTAGTGAATAACTACTTACCGTATTATTATCGGCATATGAATTCATAGAAACAAAGTTTCCCTTTAAACTTGGAAAACGGTTTTTTTGTAACTTCCGAGTTTTCGTGGTTTTTAATTCCTTTTTTTCTTCAGAATCAGATCTTTTCTTTTTTGCAGGTTTCCTTTCGAGGAGAGAAATACTACAACAAAATACTTCACTTACAATCGTTCTCTAATGTATATATAAAAGTCATAAAACTATTTGTAGCAAAATATAGGGACATACATTGGATACCTATTAATTACATAAATACTCACAAGGCTAAAACTTGTGTCTACAATTCAACAATCCTGGGTGAAATATATTGCAGGAAAAAATAATTATACAAATAATCAATCGTAATAATTAAACAGTCATCATTAGGTCGTCAGTCCTGGAATTGGTGAGACATGTACCTCCATTGTTTCCTATTTTGAGTTAACCTTCACACTTCTTTGAAATTCCCGCAGTTTGCATCTTTCACTATCTGCATGCAATACTCTGATCTAGTTTTACCTCCACCTCTCTTTTTTCCCACCCCTGCATGCAATACATCCTGTACTATTCCACAAATGCCTTAGAACGTGTCCTGTTCTTCTATATCTCTTTTTTTTTTGTTTTCCCAGATATCTTTCTTCCCCTACTATTTATAAAACCCCATTGTTGATAACTTTGTCTGTTCATACAATCATCATCATACTTCTCAAGCACAACATTCCAAAAGGCTTCTACGTTTTTCTTATCTGCTTCTTCCTGACCCTATATCATAAGCATTCCGTGCTGTATTTCATACATATGCTTTCGACAATTCTTTCCTTGTTTCTATGTTTGTTGTCTATCAACATAGCCGTGCTTTTTCCTGTTAGATACAGCTTAGCTTGGTTGCCTTTCTATTGTTTCCTAAATATATACCATATTTAACTGTTAATCAGTAGTATGTGAAGGGGGTTAAGCAACCTGCAACTTCAAAGATCCCCCAACACAAACATTTGTTGAATTAATACTTTTCCAATAAATCCTTCCACATAATCAATACTAGCTGAAAAATTGCAAAACCAACACCTGTAGTTGTTTATAGTAATCATCAGCTGGTGAAATTATTATTTTTCGTCAATAAGTTTTTTTGTCTTGGAACTGGTTGGACATACATCCATTGATTTCTATTCTGAGCTAGCCTACACATTTCCCTCAAATTCCCATAGCCTACGTCTTTATCTATGTGTGTGCAATAGTCTAACCTAAATCTACCTCTCCTTTTCTTATGACTGTTTTTAATATATTCCGTACTATTTTTTACTGTTTTCCACATATTTCTTTCTTCCCCTACCATTTTTAGAACCTCGTAATTTTTAACTTTGTCTGTCCATGGTACCATCATACGTCTATAGCACCACATTTCAAAGGCTTCTACCTTTTTCTTGTCTGCTTCTCCTACTGTCCAGGTGTAATTTAAATATTTACCTACCGCGTGAGGGTATCCAATTAACAATAAATAATAAATGGGAAGGACCTCTAACACTATAGTACCCTCACGTTTGAACATTGCCTGCAAGCTGCTGCAGTCGGTGAGAAGGGAGGTTCATTAAACAACAACACACTAAGACAAAATTCCAATTGTTTTATTAAATGGGCTACTAACTAACTTAACCTAATTACATATGCATACAAAATTATACAGTAATTAACATTATTTACAATAGGGCGCCACCATGGGAATTAAACTGCCAATTGCCCTAAGATAGCCACACAAGTAGATCCCGGAACCAATTTCAGTTGAGTACTCCGCTAATTGAAAAATTGCTTCCGACCACCCTGACATAAATAGGATCCTAAAACATGATTGACATCTAATCATAGATAGCAACTAATCTGACATGTGTAGTGCCTTTGAAGTAAAGTGCCTTTAGAAAAATTGATTAACTCTTGGATTAGATCTTCCTGGAAACTTCGCTAGGACGCTACTTGGGTAGTCTTGCAACCGTTATAATTACAGACATATTTATGCTTCAAGACCTTCATTCTAATAATTAGAATGCTAAAATTAAACTAGAAAATAACTATTTTTAGAAATCATAGAACTAATTAGAGCGTATTAAAACAGTATGTTACACAGGCTTCACAGCCATACAGTGCTGTGCTCCACACATGTTTTAAGCAATCTTTTCCTTGTTTCTATGTTTGTGATCTTTGAACACAGTAGTTGCTTTTTCTTGTTAAATGTAGCACGACCTTGTGCTAATCTTTGTTTTATATCTTTTGTGCTTTTCCTATCTTGCATTATTTGACTTCCTAGGTAGCAGAAATCCTTAACCTCTTGTACGTTCTCGTTACCTGTTTATTTTTGATTTATTTTGATCAGCTTCATTAATGCAGTACACCATGTTAATCAATTATTGACATGTGAATTCATCGTGATAGCCAAATAAACAGCAAATTTGAAGATAATTAATAATGACAGAATTTGTCAGATTTGCTGAGATTAGCCTACTTAGTTTTCTCTATTGTGAAAACGGCATAGAGAAATTATCTCTTCACAATTTTTAAGCATTTTTCTCATGTAATCTATACAAAGTTTTATATCATTGAGAAGCTTTCTAAAAATTCTATCCAATGGAGCATCCAATATGGCAGGTGCCATTTGAAAAATTGACTTTTCGTTCAATTTATCCTGTATAATAGAAAGTAAAGACAAACAATAAACGTCATGGGTAATGATACTTCAGGATGTGGAAAATCTTACTGTGAAAGAAACAACTCTTCAAGTTCAATACGAAAACTTGTTCATTTTTTCAAACTAGACATGATTGTTAAATAAAATGACTCAGAAATACGAAACCGTCCATTGTAGACCCATGTTACCTCTATATCATTTTCATCCTTATCAAAAGGGCTCTCAGAATGATACCAAAGGTAAGGTGTTATATGAAAAAAAAAAAACTAACTTTGGGTCGACAACCATATTAACACACTTGTATATAGAAGAACCTTTTTTTAGATTATGCAGCCTAGCCGTGACTATCGTTTCAAGCGCGCACTATTAGGGTTCCGTACCAATACTACAGTGAGCAATCAATAAACCAAATTAAGCTGTTTTTATTTTTAATGCATATTTCAATCTTATCCAAATTTGATTGTGATAACTGAAAAATGAATATATTGTCTCACATTGTACTGGTACATTAGTAAATACGTTGTCTATTACTGTGTTTAAAAATTTTTTTCCCAGCAACTATTGCACTGTCAAAAAAACCTTCAGTTTTCCGATAATCTATGACTCAATACCTGCTATCCCTATTAAAATCAAAATTTTAGCTTTGGAAATGTAGGAGAACAGGGGAGGGAGAACGTCATTTTTGGCACATTTTGAGCTATATCATGAAGACTACTGGACCGAAAATTATACAAAAATATTTTTAGAAGCCTTTTAGAATCCTCTTTCAAATGATACCTCATACGATATATTTATTAAACCTATTTTCTTTTGACTGAATTAACCCCCCGCCATTTTAATCTAAAAATATTTTTTTTCTATTTTATGACTGTCGATATATGTGCGCGCCATAAAGACCTAGCATTGTGGCAAATTTCAAATTCCTACGTTACATAGTTTTTGAGAAAACCTCTATGACAGACGGACACGAGAGTAATCTTAGAAAGGTTCCGTTATACCTTATAAGGTACGGAACCCTAAAAAACAGAAATTGATATCTTGAATAACAAAAAAGTTATAGAACCTACCGGGAGAACTTGGACTGTATGTATGTTCAAAAAGTGGACTTTAATGCCTTCTAGTAGTCAGAAACCACCACTGAAAGTTAGGGCAAATCAAGAATTTCAGTATTTTCACTCCGGTGAGGTATGGCCGTTGGGGGGATTTGATTAATTTTAGTTAGGTTTGCCAGAACGCCGAAAGCCATAAAATGTCCTGTTAGCAGACAGTATTTTGTCACTAACCTAACCTAACTTAAACAATCATATCTTCCATTAATTTAGTCTCATCAAAACCTGCGGCCTCAATTTCATCAAATTTGTTTTGTGACCAAAACTTCTTTGAAAAACATTTTCATGTTCGGAGCTACAAAGGACGCAGGTGCATAATATTTTGCTATTATTATTTTGTATTTAGAATTTCCAAAATAGTCCAATTGTTCTTTTGGTGGAACAATATCAAGAGGTAGAATCGTCTTTCTTGGCTACCTGGATAGATTCGTGTTCAAAACAAAATGCCAAAGCCAAAATCTTGACCCCACAGCAGAATTCCTGAAAGCTGCTGGAACGTTGTATAATGTAAATCGTCTTATGGCCCATATCCTGGATGAAGATAACTATGATTTCTACGATCAAATTGACAATGATGTGGACGGCGAGATATTTTTGTGTAACATTCCACAAATGAAATTATTTCTAATTTTTTGGTTAGAAAATGTAAATTATTCTTTTTTCCAAAAATTATTCTTTAAAGTAATTAATTTAGGTTGATATTCTGTAAGATTTAAAGTATTAACTAAAAGTCTTACAATGCCCCATGTAACTTATCGCTAGGTAACTGTAGAGTCCACTTTAGGAAAATACATAAGTACAAGACATATGAATAAATGACAACTTTGGACACCTGCTATTTCGATGGGTGTCATGAATGACACCTAATTTTAATTAAATTATTTTCAGGGCATCAAAAGGAACACTTTCAAACATAAAAAGCTTGAATTCCTGGGGAGTGAGTAAAGATATTTCTAGTTTTTGAACAGACTTAAACAGCCTCTCTCATATACATGTATATATTACTTTATATACTGTGATCCTACCTTATGACTGATTGGCCTAGTATATCTACCTCTCACTCCTTGTCTTGTTGAGTTATGCTACCAAATTTAACTCTAAATGTTTTACCCGGCTGCTGCACTTATATATTTCACAGGGCCGTCAACCACGTAGCGGAATCTACCTAGGGTGGGTCTGTCCTAGGCAAACCCCTCTCAACTAGACACCCAAACAAATATCGAAGGAGTTTTCAAAATAATTTTAAAAGCCAAAAGTATCTCCAAACACCAGTTCCACTTTTATACTTTTGATTAAAGCACTGTGTAGATATTAAATACTAATACGTGGAATCCAGATACAGGCGCCACCTTCCAGCCGTCCTGAAGTCAAGTGACCAACTACAGGCACCTCCTGAAAAAATAAGTAACTCGAGCAACTGGTAATCTCCGGACTATAAAACTACTAATGTTTCTACAAATTTTATGTTATACAAATACTAGGATAACTCCAATTCCACGATTCTTTCATCTTCAAAACGATAACGGTACAGACAATCACTCCCTCTTCCAATTACTTTTCCTTCGTCACAGAACTGCTACCCTAGGCTTTACTTTACTGCACTCCAGTACCATTATGTGGGAAAATTATAAAAGATTGCGTAACACAGTTTTAAATTTGATAAAGACTAAAAAGACTAATTATTACCAGGAAAAAATTGATAAATATGCAAATAATACTAAAGAAATGTGGAAAACTCTAAAATCTTTAGTTAACATAAAGAAAATCAGTTAATACCTGATTGTTTAAAATTTGAAAAGAATGGCAAAGAACAAATTATTCAAGATCCTTCTGAAATAGCAGAGAAATTAAATGAATTTTTTATCAGCAGTATTGAAGAAATTGTTAAGGGTATTAAAAGCGACAATAAATGGAAAAGGACCAATTGCAATTTGTATGTTGAATTTAATAAATTTAGGTTATTGAATATGATTGAAGTAATTCAGTTAGTAAAAACATTAGATAACAAATTCAGTATTCAAGTTCCTGTAAATGATAAAACTCTGAAAGCAATTTTAGATACTGTTGGCCATGTCTTATTACATTTCATCAACTCATCATTACAGCAAGGAAAAATTCCCAATATGTTAAAGATCAGTACAATATGCCCAATATTAAAAATAGATAATTTGATTAAAGCATCCGACTACAGACCAATTAATACAATACCTACACTAGAAAAAATTATTCAACTGTTACTAAATCATTTTGAAAGCAATAACATATTTTTTGTACACCAATCTGGATTTAGGCATAATCACTCCTGTGAAACAGCGCTTCAGTTTGTACTAGCAAGGGTAAAAAGGTGTATTGATAATAACGAGTATGTAGTAGCTGTATTCTTAGATTTGAAAAGGGCGTTCGAAACTGTAAACCACAATATATTGTTAAGCAAATTACAAACAGATGGAATCAATCGAGTGGTACTGGATTGGATCAAGAATTACCTAAAGGACAGGCAACAAAAGGATGCTACACTTCGTTTAAAGTTTTATCTGGTCGGTAATGCAGTTAACAAAATGTAACACTTAGATTCTGGTACATTGAAATGCCGATAGATGGCTCTTAAAAGCCGGTAATACAATTACCAAAGTTCATAAGATACACCATGACGTCACTGATAATTTATATTGCGCCATAATTAAGCGAAGTTACATAAAATTAAAACAATAAAAATTAGAGAGTCTACTCACGTGAAGGATCCGCTAACCGGCAGGAAATCACGCTGCGGTAGCCTCTGCATCGCTGCTGCTGGTAGAGTTGGACCTCCAAATTATCTCGGGGTCATGGGATGCTCCAGGGTCATCTCCGTTCCTATATGCAGTGGAAGACAGGAATAGGTAATTAAGGAAAGATAATCAAGATAAGGAAATCTACATAATAAGATAACACGACACCCGCACGACTGTTCACTTCAAAGTTCGGCGTAAAAAGCCACGTTTCCGCGCGAGAACCGCGGAACTCCCTTACTCTTTGTAGCATTGCCTTACCCTATCGGGATAATTCACACTTGCCAATTGCACTATTGTGACGTACCGGAAGCCCCGCCCAGTCTATTTAAATTGTTCCCGCTTCTTGCGTATTTAAAATTATGGCGGGAACTTCCGCACATCAAGAAAACTAACTAAAACAATGTTTAAGTGCAAATTCGATTTGCACGTAACAATCGCGACAAAGCCACAAAAGAAAAACAAAAAAGAAAAAGTCTGTTAGCACAGTAACAGCTTAAAATCTAAGTCCTTACTACCCTATATAAACCCTAACTTAAAACCTACAAAATGTTTATATAAGGCGCCACCTGGTTTTCGACCGATAACACGTCTACCGAAGTACCAGGAACGGAATAGGTAGCCCGATAGTCTGTGACTACACTACTTACCGACAGCACAAATTTGTCGGGGAGCATGAAACACTGCTTAAACTAACACGGGTGCGACAAGTCGCCTAACCTATCTAAACCTATCTAAACTTATCTAACTAAAGCTAACATAAAGTTCTTATATGCAAACACACATGCGTGTCGCATCAAACTATTCTTCTTTTTGGCAAGAAGTGCCCAAATTTAAAAATGTTCATGAGAGTCGTCACCTTGCACTCTGGCAAATTTTGTTTCTGGTACTTTGGTTTCCTCCGATGCACATTTAACTTGTCCATGACACAGTTGTGAATCCACAAATTTACCAAAAGTACCGCCTACTAAATCCTTATATGCTAACCTGACAAATTACATTTCTAAATTGGGTTAGCTTTTCACTTAAATTTCAGAAAGATAATTCCACGTCTGGTCATATATACCACACGTTAGGACGATAAAAGATAAGATAAGATCTCAAATTGATGTTAAAGATAGTAGATAAGGTAAAGATATTAAGCTTAAGTTGTTATCCTCAAAGGTAATGAATAAGATAACGGTATTAAGCTTTAGTTATTATTTGAGATACTCGATAAGATAACACGATATTAAGTTAAAGTGATTATAAGAGATAGTAGGTAACATGAATTTAAACAAAAGTTATTACTCAAGATAGCCGGTAAGATAACGCGAAATAACTCGAAGTCATTCCTAACGGTAGTCGGTAAGATAACGATAAATTAAACCAAAATTATTACTAATGGTAATCGGTAAGATAACGATAATAAACTAAGGTTATTATTAAAGGTAATCAATAAGATAACGATATTAAACCTAAAGGTATTATCGAAGATAATAAAGAAGACAAAGATATTGGCCTAGTTATTACCCAAGACAATGATAACAACAAAAGAGTGGCTCCAGTAGAGCCGTTTAAATGGGATTGACCCTATAAAACACAGCGCAGTCTGAAGGACCACCTGCGATATTAATCCGACAAGATAAGATATACACATTTTAAAATTCACTAGGCTCCTAAGAGAACTAGTACGATAATTTTCCTAACGAGTGCTTCGACTACGATAAGAAAATCAGACAAAGATAGACACGACAACTTAAAAGTATCTTCACAGATACAAACACACAAAACAAACTGTTTTAAGGTAGTTTTTAAATCGGTAGCACCCTAAACACACAAAATGCCCAATTCCAAGCAGTTAAATACAGATACACTGTCCCCATATGCTAAAACAACCGAGAATTTAATAAGATAACAATAAGAAACAATAGCACCTCACCACAAAGTTCAATAAAAACAACGAAAAAATGTTTATAAGTTATCTAGATTTAGTAGAAAAGGAAGGAATAATGTTGTAGTATAATGATGTAGTATAATGTGGGCGATTGCAATAATTCAGAGGAAAAAAAACACACGGAATAGACAATCCTAGCTTTTGCAACTGCGAATATGAACTATTTCTTTCAATGGCATAGACTGCGCATGTTCTATGTGAGCCCAAAGAAGAAAGCATTCACTCAACATCAGCCAAAACCAGTCATAAAAATTCAATGGGTTATTTCAACCAAAGTTACGACAATTACCATTCAATTAAACCATATAAGAGAAATACTAAAGACCGAACAATATGTAGTAGGAAAAGTTCAAGGGTTGATTAAATGAAACGACAGCGTTATATTTGGGGGTGTAGAGGATGAAGTGATATGTATCTAACGGTATGGTGAAGGAAAGTCAACGAAAAGAAAAAGATAGCTAAATTAGGGTAAGTAAAGTTAAACGTGTAAGAAATTATATACTATATGAGAGAAGGAATAAGTAATTAAAGATACTAATTGATGGTGAGAACAAAAATATTAGGTAAATCGTGAGGAGAATGGGGCATGAAAAACTTAATTAGCATTTGGGTCGGCAGAGAATGGCTTAAGGTCTTTAATATGCCACCTGCCTTGGCGTTTTCCTTCAGTATCCTGAAGTTCATAGATAAGGGGACTAATAACACGTGTGACTTTACAAAGAATGAATTTAGGGGCCAATTTTGAAGAAAATTTCTTAGATGCATCCGATAAGACATAGTTCTTTTTCCACACTTGTTCGCCTAAGGCAAAGGAAATATTTCGCCACGCAAGTTATAATGGTCCTTGCTTTTTCGTAAGCTTTTAACAAATTTTTCTAACGTCGTTAAAGATAGAAGGTAGTGACTGTTGGTCCTTGTCCCAACGTACTTTATCGTCAAATTCGATTACGTTAGTATCGTCAGGCACTAAACCATAGTAACTCCCATCGATTGGGGTATATCTTCCAAAAACAAGAAAAGACGGAGTGAATTGGGTTGCTTCGTGTTTAGATGTATGCAAAGCTTGAGCAATTTCAAAGATATGTTCATCCCATGTAGTATGGTCTGAATCAATATATGACGAGATAGCGGTAATTAACACTCGATTTACTCTCTCGGTAGGGTTTACTTGGGGTGATATTTTGCGTTAAACCAAATTTTTGTACTTTGTAACTTTTAACGAAATTCTGAAAATCTTTAGAGATAAATTGTGCACCATTGTCACAAAGAATAATCTGGGGACACCAAAGATAAGGAAGACATTCTGTTCTAGGAATTTAATTATTGCAGCGGAGGTAGCTTTACGTAAGGGTTGCACCATAACAAATTTAGAAAACCAATCGGTAACAACCAAAAGATATTGATTGCCTCTTTTCGATCGAGGAGAGGTCCTAATAAGTCAAGCGATATTAATTGAAAGGGATAAGATACACGCTTAAAGTTACCCATTAAACCAGGGCGAGCATCTTGCGAACTCTTATGGGAACCACAAATTTTGCAGCTTTTAATGTAGCGACAAACAGATTGCTTAAGTGTGGGCCAGTAATACAATTCAGATATTTTCGAGAGTTTTGTAACACCAAGGTGTGCAGCTAAGGGATCGTCGTGACATAATTTGAGCACCTCACTGCGATTTGCAGTGGGCACAACGAGTTTCCATTCAGGTATATTCGATATTTTATGTGGGGACGAGGATACAAATTTATACAGTCTATTATTAGTTACTCGAAGGTAGGAAATTTGTCGGGGTATCGGAAACTTTTCTAATCATATTGAGGTACCAGGTATCCAGAATTAAATTTGGAAGGTTTAGAGAAACAACATCTCGAGATAACGCATCAGGTACGATATTTAATTTGCCAGGCCTATGCCTAACGTCAAAAGTAAATTGAGATATACGCAAGTTCCATCTTGCCAAACGACCTGCGGGTTGTTTCAAGTTATTTAAGCCAAGTGAGTGCTGCACAATCAGTGATTACGGTAAAGTGTGTACCTTCGACATATCCTCTAAATTTCTCGATGCCAAAGATAACACCCAATAGTTCTCGTTCGGTAGCAGAGTATTTTTGTTCGGCAGAAGTTAAGGCACGGCTCGCATAAGCGATTGGATGTTCTAAACCATTGTTTACCTGGAACAACATTGCACCTAACCCAGTAAGTGAGGCATCGGTTTGTATATAAAACTTATCATCGAAATTTGGAGAGATTAAGATAGGTGCTGAAGTGATTAATGTTTTAATTTGTTCGAAAGCCTGTTGGGATTCTAAATTCCACTCGATAGTTTGGGATTTCTTTTATTTTTAATTAAAGCGGTAATGGGTGCAGATATAGTTGAAAGGTTAGGTAGAAAAATGCGATAATAGCTAATCATTCCAATTAAACGTTTGATTTCGGTAACAGTTTTGGTGTTTTAAATTTAGTAATAGCATCAACTTTAGCGGGATCTGCTCGTAAGCCTGTTCCATCGACAATAAAACCAAGAAATGTAAGGGATGAAGCGACAAAATTGAGACTTTTCCCAGTTTATCTTAAAGCCTGCTGCGCTTAAACGTTCAGCAACTTCATCTAATGTGGCGATATGTTCATCGAAAGAACTTGAGATAATTAAGATATCATCCAAAAATACAAAGGCACGTTCTTGATGTAAGATAGGACCTAACGTTTGATCCATAGTACGTTGTAAAGTTTGTGGAGCGTTACAGAGACCAAATGGCAAAAATTATATTCGAAAAGACCTCGGCCTGGGACACAAAAAGCAGTTTTTGACGAGAAGATAAGTCAAGAGGTATCTGATAAAAAGCTTGTCTTAGGTCGATAGATGAGATAAATTTTGCGTTCTGAAGCCTGCTCAAAATTGAGTCAGTTCTGGGTAGAGGGTAAGCGTCTGGAACAGTAACAGAATTTAGCTTCCTGCCATCAAAACAAACACGCCATTCGTCATTCTTTTCCGAACTAGCAATACGGGAGAGGTCCATGGTGAATTTGAAGGAGAGATAACACCAGATACTAACATTTTGTCTATTTCTGCATGTAAATGCTTTTGTAAGGCAGGCGATAAGGGATATTGACGTTGCTTAAAGGGAAGGGCATCACCTGTGGAGATAACGTGTGTTGCCGTTGTAACACAACCAAGTTCAGAGGTATTAAGTTTGCGAAATTTGTCGATTGTAGCGTTAAGAGTTACATCTTGGGAGTCAGTAAGAGAGATTTTGTTAGATATTCCTGTAGATGCACAGGAGTTCGTTTTAATAGAGGTTTGCCATGAAAATCCTGAAAGTAAAGTGACAGATTAAAAGTTTACAGAAATCAACGCCCAGTAGAAAAGGATACGCTAATGCAGGGACAATCAAAATAAAACATCACGTTCAAGAGACTCTACACGAATTTTTAACTTAAGGAACCGGTTACATGTATTTGATTATCGTCAGCTAAATTTATGGAAGTTTTTCGGGAATAATTTGAATTTTGATATTTTGTTGAGATAATTGATGTAAACCTTCGTTATTTATAAGAGAACATGAAGAACCTGTATCCAGTAAAGCAATTACATTTAAGGAACCAATTGAGATAGATAAGTGTGGACGGTTATCGAAGGGTTTTTAACAAGTTGTGAAACGGTAGCAGTCTTTTATGATAAAAGGAATTGACGGTTTGTAACCACTTAGACCACTCGGCTGGAGTAGTATAGCATAGTTCCTCTAATGAAGGTAAGGTATTTTGTACATTAATAGTAGCGGTATTATTATTAGATAAATTTAATGACGGTACAACGTTAGAAGTGGTTTTATAATTTAAATTTATTGGCGTCTGTGTCCGTTGAATGATTGGTGTTGAGGGCGATTTTGGTTTCTTGAGATATTCACACCCTGATTTGAAATATCTCGACGGGAGTTTCCCGATACGTTAGGATTACAGTTGGTGCAGTTAGATTTGTAGATATTTGAGCGACCACAACCATAACAAAAATATTTTAGGGTATGTGCAGACAGTATAGCTATGTCCACTTCGCTTGCAGTTCCAACAGGTAAGTGCGTTGTTAGTGACGGTAGAAGGAACGTTAAGGGTAGATAGTTTACGGGAAGGTCGAACTTGGCAAGCTAGATCAGGTTCTAGGAGACCAGATAATTTCTCGGGTGGTGGTCGATATTTGTCAATCCTTGACCTCACTTCTTGAAGAGAGCGACATAGGTCTTTAAAATGAGCTAGCGAAGATATGATCTGTAATGCCAAACGTTCTGAGAAATGGGGGTTTAAATTTCTAAGTAATTGATCGATAATTTCGGATTCGGAAGGTTTTTTGTCGAGTCTGCTATATAAAGCTTCTAATGAGGTAATAAAAGACACAACATTTTCGTCGGGACCTTGAGTTCGGTTTCGGATTTCGTTCCAAAGATCGTTAATGTAGCCATAAGGTAGGAAATCTCGTTTTAAACAGGCAACTAACTCATTCCAGGTAGAAATTTGGTGTCGTATGTTTCTGTACCATATTAACGCTGAGCCTGCGAACAAATCACCAGCTGAGATAAATAGGTCCTGGTCGGTACACCCGAGAAATTTTAAAATCGTTAATCCGGTCAAGAAAGGATGATAAAGGAACCTTCGAATCAAACCCTTCAAAGGTGAGACCCCATTTGTATACAGGTATAGGTTTTCCTAATGGTTTAGGTTCGGCAAGCGCAAGATTTGAAAAAGGTAACGATATATCTACGTCTGCGTTAGGATTAAGTCTTTCTAAAAGAATTCCTTCAAGCAATAACACCTGGGACAACAAACTTTGTTTAGCTTGAGTCGCTTGGTCATCGTTATATAAAGATAATGATTCGATACGGTGTTTGACGTGGGTTATTCTTGAAGTCAATCTCCTAATTCGATATTAGTAGCCGCAGGATCTGTTTTGTTTATTATACCCGATATATCATCTAAAGTTAATTTAATTTCTGATACGTTGAGTGGCCAATCGCCAACAGGGTTCTTTAAGATAGCAACGCCTTTGGTTTCCTGTGACAAAACAGCCCTAAGTTGAGATCGCCTATCATTTTGATTGCTCGCAGCTATGATACTTCTACATTCCAGCTCGTAGATTAATTCGAGGGATTTTAGATGTGATACGTTCATTATGAATACAATATTCAAGACACGATATAAAAATATGCGATTTTGACGCAGATTAGAAGGTAAAAACACGTTACAGTTACTTTAAGGTAATACGATACGATATTTAGAGGTAAGAACTTGTTAGAACGTCACCGATAACACCAAAGAAACACATTTAAGGTATATGGAAACGAAATCAATGTTCAGTTAAATACATATTTTATAGATAATGACAAAGAAGCCTTCCAAAATGGAAAATGGACGCAGAGGATATGTTATTTAACCTATAAGGCAACAACGTATAGTCAAACACTTCTTAAAAAGGTATACTAGCAATTTATTTCACTCAAGTGTTTTTTTAAACACAAAATTTTCATGTAAAGGATAAACCATAATGCAATTTTAGAATGTAACATAAAGAACAATGTATTTAAGTTTCAAAAAACGGCCTTTCTAAGTTAAGGAAAGCAACTAAAGATATTTTAATAGGTAATTCTATAATACTGTATTTAAAGACATAAGGTAAGGTAAATACTTACATGAATAAAAATACGTTTCCTTAAGTGAAAAAACTGTTTCAATAACATCTGTTAAAATATTGCATGGTTGTAACTGAAATTAACATAACCTAAAACAAAGAAGAAACCCTGAAGTTCATAGCTTGAACAGGTTGAAGGCGCCATCTGCTACACTTCGTTTAAAGTTTTATCTGGTCGGTAATGCAGTTAACAAAATGTAACACTTAGATTCTGGTACATTGAAATGCCGATAGATGGCTCTTAAAAGCCGGTAATACAATTACCAAAGTTCATAAGATACACCATGACGTCACTGATAATTTATATTGCGCCATAATTAAGCGAAGTTACATAAAATTAAAACAATAAAAATTAGAGAGTCTACTCACGTGAAGGATCCGCTAACCGGCAGGAAATCACGCTGCGGTAGCCTCTGCATCGCTGCTGCTGGTAGAGTTGGACCTCCAAATTATCTCGGGGTCATGGGATGCTCCAGGGTCATCTCCGTTCCTATATGCAGTGGAAGACAGGAATAGGTAATTAAGGAAAGATAATCAAGATAAGGAAATCTACATAATAAGATAACACGACACCCCGCACGACTGTTCATTTCAAAGTTCGGCGTAAAAAAGCCACGTTTCCGCGCGAGAACCGCGGAACTCCCTTACTCTTTTGTAGCATTGCCTTACCCCTATCGGGATAATTCACACTTGCCAATTGCACTATTGTGACGTACCGGAAGCCCCGCCCAGTCTATTTAAATTGTTCCCGCTTCTTGCGTATTTAAAATTATGGCGGGAACTTCCGCACATCAAGAAAACTAACTAAAACAATGTTTAAGTGCAAATTCGATTTGCACGTAACAAGGATAAATTAAAAGATAGTTATTCTGGTAATAGGATTATTCAGCATGGTGTGCCACAAGGAAGTATACTGGGTCCTCTCTTGTTTTTAATTTACATTAATCATATTGACTTGTATATAAACTGTGAATTACATAAGCTATTTGCTGATGATACATTGCTCATTTGTAAAGGGAACATTTACCCATGGTGATTGATAAAATAAACAAAGCTTTAGTGAATGTTAATAATTATTTGGTAAAATAACAAACTAAAAATTAATGTAGATAAAACTAAGGCAATGATATTGACCACTAAGTATAAATATAATAACATTAATATGAATGAGGTTGTTCAAAATTGGGTTAGAACTCCACTCTTAATTTCAATGTTATTTATTTCAAACAGTCAAGGTTTTGTTTTGCGATAAACCAAGCGGTCTTATCTAGCACTGGTTTTGTACACTCGTTTCGAAGCATTCGGCCCGTGCGGTCATGTATTAAAACAATATACATTTTTTGGTGTGTGTGTGTTATTGCGCTTCTACATAATTCCGTCAGCGGAGATTGTTCTGGTTTGGATGATGCCAACCACTTCCGTAGAAGCCAACAGTATGAACATTAAGGTAAGTGCATGATCATTGTTTGATTTACCGCCAAGAGTATTTTATCGCAACACTAGCCTCAAGTCACAGTCCACTTGCTCTAAGGAAATAATCTGGGGTTTCACGCTTAGTGTAAATGTTCCCATTGTTTCTCCAACATAAACATTTGTGGTCACTTCTGAGAACGGATCCATATGTAAATTTTGTGTAGAGATAAAATACTATTATTTTCAATTTCACTAATTGCATTGATACATGTGCATAATTCTAATCAAAGCTCAAAGTTTGTTCTTGAACTTGAAAAATAATATAGTTCACCTTATCGCCAATTGTGATTGTTGCCAGGTTCATTCTTCGAAATTATAAATTACGGCTCGCGTTATTGTTATTGTAAATAATAAATAATTTAGCGATAATTTCATTCAACTCTGGTTATCAGCTTTAATATGGAATCCGATCAGCAAAGTATTGCTGAATTTAAGAGATTACACAATCGGAAAGAAAGGTTATTTAGGCGATTACAGGACTGTTTTGATTTGATCAAAGATTTACCTGCTATATCAGATCATTTTAAAAGTCGTGTTGGTTATTTAATGCCAGTTAGAGATGAATTACTACAAACTTTAGATGCATTGTCGGATTTATCGAATGTACATGCAAACTTTACAACAGATACAGTATCATTAGAATCTAGTTTTGACGGGTTATACTTCGAGATTTTAAGCGTTGCTGGTCGATACACCACAACCACGAACGTTAGTTCTAACGGTAATACAACATCGAACAGCGATTCGAATGTTCGCCTACCTGAATTAAAATTGTATAAGTACGAAGGTAATCCCGAAAAATTTGACGCATTTAGATCTTTGTACGACACCTTGATTCACAAAAACAATACGTTGAGTGACATCGAAAAGTTTTCATACTTGCTATCCTATCTGGAAAATTCCGCTTTAAAGTTAGCACAAAGTGTGCGGTTTCACCAGAAAATTATTCGGTAGTGTACGACCTGCTGGTCCAACGCTACACAAATAAACGCAATTGCTCATCATTATCTATCTAAAATCTTTACACTGTCTCAACTAAAGACAGATTCTTTTCAAGCTCTTAATGATTTGTGCAAAACACTGCAAGCTAATGTTACAGCATTAACCGATATGAAACTTCCCGATTTAGCCGATTATATATTTTTACAGTTTTCTCTTGGATTGTTAGATTCCAAAACAAAACAAGAATTTGAAAAAGAGCATTACCTAGAACACGAATATCCTACGTTTAAAAATTTTATAAAGTTTTTACGTAATAAATGCTCCATTTCAGCGTTAGTTGGTAGTACCTCTGCTTCAAAGAGCATACCAACGTCATGTGCCGCAAAAAAATCTGGCGATCGCTACAATAATGCTGGTACCAAACGCATTTCTATGACTTCGCAAGAAGTCGCGTCTAAGGGTCCTACTGTACACACAGTGGCTACCGTTTCTTGTCCGGCATGCAATCAAGCGCATAAATTTAATAGATGCCCGAAACTATTAGCATTGTCACCAAAAGATAGACATGAATTAGTCAAGAATAACCGTAGATGTTTTGCTTGTTTAAATCCGCATCCGCTTTCTTCTTGTCAATCCAAATTTCGATGTCTACATTGCGGTAGTAAAAAGCACAATTCTTTACTACATTTCGATAATCCTAGCACAGTACAGAGCCCCTCTAATACTACGCCTTTATGTACCGACGCCGATGTACAGATTGTTGCCACTACCAATGTAATAGAAAAAGTTTCTATGCCAGTGAATTTTGTACATTCTTGCGCTGTCGAAAACGGACCAGTTGCACTCTTAGCCACAGCACAAGTACAAGTCCTCTCGACTGATGGTAGTTGGCAGCGCTGTCGCATAATCTTAGATACAGGATCGCATTCGAATTTTATCACTATCGATTTAGCTGATAGGTTAGGCCTCAAACGAAGAAAGTGCCCATTTGAAATACGTGGTGTAGGACAGTCGCATTTAACAAAAGTTCAGGGTCTAGTCGACTGTAAAATTGGCTCCTTATCGACAGCAATTTTATTTAAATTGTGAAGCTGTAGTTGTACCAAAGATTACCACGAATCTCCCTACAGTTACGTTACCCATACAGTTAAAACAACAATTTTCCTCTCTTAAGTTAGCTGATCCCGATTTCCACGTATCCGCACCAGTTGATATTTTATTAGGGGTGTCAGCTGTTTTAGATATCACGCCAAGTGAGCCTTCATACTTGAAAGGCAAACCCGCGGCATTTCTTACTTCTTTTGGATGGGTAATCATGGGTGAAGTACCTAAAATGATACTTTCACCTACGAACGTCGCTTTATTTACTAATATGATAGAAACGCAATCTCTAAATGAAACTTTACGTTTATTTTGGGAATCCGAAGAAATATTTTCTCCACCTTTGCCCTATCCGGAGGAGAATGCTTGTGAAGAGCATTTCAAATCTAGTACTACGCGTACGGCCTCAGGTCAATATATGGTCAGATTACCGTTTAAAGACAATGTTTCCCAAGCTCTAGGTTCGACTAGAGAACATGCAATCAATAGGTTCTTAAAGCTTGAAGCGCGTTTCAAACGCGATGAAAATTTTCATAAATTGTATGCGGAAAACATTAGTGATTATTTATCACAGAAGCATCTTGAACCTGCGGTTGACGTATCCCCGTATGTGATGACTCATCACGGGGTCTTAAAGAATATCGCATCACATACCCAGATTCGTGTAGTTTTCAACCCGAATGATAAAGACTGTAGTAATAAATGCCTTAATGATATTCTACTGCCGGGTCCGAAACTACAAACGGATATAGGTCTTGTTATCACAAGATTTAGAATTCCACAAGTGGCCCTTACGTGTGACATTCGTCAAATGTTCAGATCAATTTTAGTACACCCTGATGATCGGAAATTCTTGCACATATTTTGGAGGTTTAATCCAAATGAACCTTTAACGGAGCTAGAACACACACACGTTATTTTCGGTGCATGTTGCAGTCCTTACCTTGCCCTTCGTGTTCTAAAACAATTATTGGTTGACGAAGATTCTAAATTTCCACGAGCTTCGTGCGCTCTCAGTTCTTCTACATATGTAGACGACATTTTGACAGGAGCAGATTCCATCGAAGAGGCTCTACTTCTTAAAACTGAACTCATTGATTTGTTAAAACTGGGTGGATTTGAACTGGGCAAAGGGGCCAGTTCACATGCCAATGTAATTGGTAATTCTTCAGATACGATACAATTACCTAATTCCAGTCCTGATTCTATTAATAAAGTTTTAGGGCTTTGTTGGGATCTAAGATTCGATGTACTTAAATGCAAAGTTCGAAATGCCTCTGATACACCATCGAAAGAGGCATTCTTTCCCGTGTGCGAACTTTTGACATTAATGGATACATCAGTCCATTTACTTTTATACTTAAAACTCTTATTCAACAATTGTGGTTACTAAAAGTAGGATGGGATGACGAACTCTCTGCCGTAGTGTTACAGAAGTGGAATCAAATTCAAGCCGAATTACCACTTCTCAAACGTGTCTATTCCGCTGTGTATGGAAAGTTGGTGAAGTAAAAGGTTTCATGGTAGGTTTTGCTGATGCTAGCGAGCTTGGCATGGCTGCAGTTATTTATTTACGATTAGAGGTTGATGGCCAAATTTTCATAAATTTAATAATTTCAAAAACTCTCGGGCTACACTAAAACGTGGGCGATACCACGTCTCGAATTAGGGGCGGCATGTCTTCTATCAAAACTTATAAAGTCTACTTCCCCAGCATTTGATTTGTTACACCTTCAGGAACCTATTTGTTTTAGTGATTCAGTAAACACCCTGTCGTGGATTCGCACCTCCGCATCGATTAAAATATTCTTTGCCAACAGGGTTGTTCAAATCCACGAAAACCAACCCACAGCTCGTTGGAGGCATGTACCTGGCGCTGATAACCCCGCTGACCCGGCAAGTCGCGGGTTAATGCCATCGGAACTGCTTTGTTGTGATTTGTGGTGGAAAGGGCCCGACTTCATATATCGGAACATTTCTGAATGGCCAGGTAGTACATTTGAATACTCGCCTGCACAAGGGTTAGACGTTTCTACCCCTATGACACCTCAAGCCTTGTTGTCCGCAATTGATGTTCAACCATTTACGGACATTTTGGTACGACATTCAAGTTTTGTTAAAGTACAAAGAATTTTTGCCTATATACTAAGATTCAAATTCAATTGCCTTGCACGCATTCATGATGCTCCAAACGATCAGCTGCGTACTGGCAACTTAACGTCATGTGAATATAATGACGCTTTGTTATTTATTATAAGAATTTCTCAGTACGAGCACAATCGAAACGAAATTTTGTTATTAGAAAAGGGTCAACCTTGCGCAAAAAATTATCGTCATTTGTCCCCTTTTCTCTCCCCTGTGGGTTTAATCATGGTGGGGGGGCGTTTGCGCCAGTCGAAGCTCCCAATTGCTACTAAATATCCCTACCTAATTCCGCGGGACAGCAGATTAGCTATCTTGATATGCGATCATTATCACATATACTCGGGCCATGGTGGAAATCGCCTGATACATTCCCTCGTAAATAGGACATTTTGGATTCCTTCAATTCGACACTTAATTCGACATCGTATTTTTCGTTGCCTTACATGTTACCGATATAAGGCGGAACCTATCCAACCACCTATGGCGGATCTTCCAGCTTACCGACTCGAACCGGGAAAATGTTTCACACACACGGGGATTGACTTTGGCGGACCCTTTATGGTAAAAGTACCTAATCTGCGCACAGCTAGGTATGAGAAGGCATATATTGCTTTGTTTATATGCATGGTCTCGCATGCCATTCATATCGAACTCGTCACCTCGTTAACTTCCCAAGCATGTCTGGCCGCACTAGACAGGTTTATTTCTAGACGCGGACTTCCGGCGAAATTTTATTCCGATCAAGGACGGAACTTCCGTGGAGCTGCTAGAGAAATTTCTGAAATTTCAAAATTTTTTGACTCGTCTAAGCCCGAGGAGATTGCACATTATTTAGCTATTCGGGGCATTGAATGGTCTTTTAATCCTCCCTACGCACCCCATTTCGGGGGATTGTGGGAGGCAGGAATCAAAAGTGTTAAATTCCATTTAAAGAGAATAATTGGTAGCAACCAATTTACTGCAGAAGAATTTAACACAATCGTTATTAGAATTGAGGGAATTTTAAACTCTCGCCCGTTTTGCTCCTTACCAGCTTCACCCGATGATGGAATTGATGCATTGACGCCGGCATATTTCCTGACAGGCGGTCCTATTCTGGCACGACCCGAAGTAGATTTGACAAACATTCCTACTAACAGACTCACTCGTTGGCGGCTTTGTCAACAGTTAATCCAAGGGTTCTGGAAGCGTTGGTCAAACGAATACCTCCACACCCTTCAGCATAGGCCCAAATGGACTACCCCGGCCAAACAGTTGGAAGAAGGCGATCTGGTGTTGTACTTGACCCCAGGTACACTCCCTGCGTGTTGGCCTTTAGCAAGGGTAACAAAGCTGATACCTGGAAGTGACGGCATAGTACGTGTTGTTCGGTTGAAGACACCCTCAGGTGAAACGGTACGACCAATAAATAAGGTGGTACCGCTTCCACCTCCTTAAAATTAATATGACGTGATCAACCATCACATTAATTGATCATTCTTTAGAGTTTCTTTTATTTTCTCGTTTTATCTCTACACAACTACACCAATAGAGCAGAGCTTATTTGCATTTTTTTTATTTCTCCCTTTTTTTTCTTTTTTTTCTCTTCTTCACCCCTTTTAGCTATCAAAATTTAATTATTTTGGGTGGGGGGGTATGTTCAAAATTGGGTTAGAACTCCACTCTTAATTTCAATGTTATTTATTTCAAACAGTCAAGGTTTTGTTTTGCGATAAACCAGGCGGTCTTATCTAGCACTGGTTTTGTACACTCGTTTCGAAGCATTCGGCCCGTGCGGTCATGTATTAAAACAATATACATTTTTTGGTGTGTGTGTGTGTTATTGCGCTTCTACATAATTCCGTCAGCGGAGATTGTTCTGGTTTGGATGATGCCAACCACTTCCATAGAAGCCAACAGTATGAACATTAAGGTAAGTGCATGATCATTGTCTGATTTACCGCTAAGAGTATTTTATCGCAACACTACCCTCAAGTCACAGTCCACTTACTCTAAGGAAATAATCTGGGGTTTCACGCTTAGTGTAAATGTTTCCATTGTTTCTCCAACAGAGGTTAATATCACTATAGATAATATACCTATTGAAATTGTTACTGAAATGAAATATCTGGGCTTCATAATTGACAACTCATTCTCATATATGGGACATTATAAGTATATTTACAAAAAAATAGTTAGAAAAATCTATTTTTTCTCAAGAATTTCAAAACATTCATCAACTCAAACAAAAATTACAATATATAATGCTATTATCAGACCCCATTTTGACTATTGCTCGTCAGTTATGTTTTCATGGGATGAGAATAAAATAGCACAACTTCAGAAGCTACAAAATAGAGCTATGAGAATTATTTTGCAATGAAGTAGATATACTCCAATCAGATATAAGCTGTCCACGTTAAACTGGTTTGGTGTTTCAGATTATATATTACTGAATACAATGATTTTTATCTTCAAAATCGAAAATCATAAAATGCCACAGTACTTTAATGGCTTTATTACATACAATAAAGAGGTGCACAATTATCCAACAAGAACATGTGATCATATATACATAAATAAAACTAATGATAGGGTGTTAATGAAAGGTTTATTCTTTAAAGGAATTGATCAGTACAACAAACTACCTGTTGATATCAAACAGAGTTCAAATGTGCATTCGTTTAAACATAAGATGATAGAGCATATTAAATCAACCAAATTAAAGTAGGTTATTACAAGTATGATTATTAATATTATTATAAGCTTACTGTTACATGTAAATTACATATAATATTAAGTTTGTATATTAGGATTTCCTATTTAAAGAAATTCACTTACTTACTTACTTACTTACCAGTGAATCTACTTCTCTTCTCCACTATTTGCTACCTCCAGGTACAACTTGACTTTCAAAATTTACTCTTAACTTTTTAAATGAAATAAAGCTCAGAACATTCCAAAATACGTCTACTGAGATTCAAAAACGAAAATTCGTGACTTTTAGTGACCATTTTATAAAATATTAGTGACCTTTGTTAAAAAAAAATTACTTGTATTTATTCTATTGGTGTTAAGTTTCATAACATTATAATCACAAAATTAAGTAATTAGGACAATTGTCGTACTGAAGTATATAAAGGTTATTTGAGAACAACACAAATTAAATTCATAATGGTTTTAATTTTTTCTTTAATTTTTCCAAGTCAATGTCCCATGCTTTTAATTCTTCAAAGTTATGCTTCTCTATGTCCTTCCGTTTCTTTTGTAAGTCTGCAACTTCCTTCACAATCCGCTTTTTACTGCATACTTCCTTTTCCTTAGATTTCTTTTTTTCGGCAATAGCTTCGCGTCTTAAAAAAGATGCATTCCTTACAGCATGAAGCATTTTCGCAGTTATATCTAAATTCTTAAATGTTGCTTCATAAATTAATCTTTGTGAAATCAATGATGTTTCTTCTAAGCCGCCCTGAAAGCATTCTTTGTTTATAGAGAACCCTCTTTCTACCATGCATTGCTATGATACATTGTCACAATTATCCTCACAAAAGTAAGAATGTGTTTGCCATTTTAGCACCAAAGCCAATATCAATCTGCATTGGTGATAACAAATTTTTGGCAACTTCAAGTTTAATATTAATTAATCCAAAGACGTTTTTGCACTTTTTATTAATTCGTTTTTTATAAATCTTTCCCCAATACAACACAGCAACAAACTTAGATCGTGATGAAGAAAGGGCAACATCGGCTCATTTGTTTGATGATTAGTTAAAAACGGTTCGAGATCAGACACTATGGACAAAAGAAATTCTAGTTTTGCTAGCAAGAAACTATCTGACAAAGCTTTACTGGTTTTCTTAAAACTAGCACAATCTGGTGGACAAGTTGCAACTGCTGTAATATACTTTTTAAGAGGCTCTAATAGCTTTATTGCTCGCTGTAAAACACCACCATTTTCCACCCATCTTATTCAAGAAAATTTGTGTGGAAATGTTGTAACTGTATGATAGATAAAACTTCCTCTTCTAGTAGGAGTGTCTTTGAAAAGGTAATACAATACACATAAAAATTCATGGATAAACCAATCAGTGACATTGTATGGTGTGTTATACGCTCCATGAACAATGTGCAGCCCATACGTACCAAGATCAAACATTACGAGGTCATCATCACTATCAGAAATTCCAATGTATTCTTTTAGTTCCTGAAGCATCCTCAGATTCACAGTAGGTCCATCCGTGCTGATTTTACAAATTTTTTTAATGGTTATACTAAGAGAATCCAGGGTATTTAAAAAACCATTTAAAAGATCGATGGCAGTGGTTTTTTCAAGAACACAAAGAAGACAAATAATTTGTTTTAACCATATTATCTTCATCATCCCAGTATCTGACAAGAATGCCCATTTGGCATTTTTGCACAACTTTATTCAGGCTTTCGTCAAAACTTATACACGAAAAAATACAATCTTTAATTTTATTTAAAAGTTCGTTTTGGAAAAACTGACCCAAGCCAAAAGTGGCTATATATAACATTTTTGTCTTTGTGTAACTGTATGTTTTTCGCTATAAAAGAATCTGGGAATATTATTGGAAAATGTTCAGTAGCATCCTGATGAACTCTTGACGAAGAATTAGATACTATCTTGTGCATAGTCCATAATATTTCAGCTTTAATAATCTCGTTACGGATCATGTATGACGCAATATTTTTATTTTCACAATCAGCTTCTTCAGAATACACTTCTGCAGATAAATCAGCTGTTACTGAAGCTGAAATATCATTTTGTTGAGAGTCTGTGACCGGAGTATTTCTAACTAAATTATTCTCAATAGTTGGTTGCTTCATATTGAGTATTGGATTAGCTATTTTAAAATGCTTTAGTCCCTGATGTTTTACATTATATATTCCAGCTGTTGGAATATCAAATTTTTTTTGCAGTATTGAAAGCAAAAAAAATTAACCTTCGTGAATATCAGATAACAAATTGCACCGTTATATATCATAAACCCTTACCTGATATCACAAGGTCGAGAATTTCTTATTAACAATGAAAGCCCAAGGTAAAGTTGGATGGAAAACGGCTTGAGGAAAAGAAAAACTCTTTAGACATAAACGGCTAGTAGAGTGTTAGCTCTGGGTAGATCATGAGCTTGGGTCATGGGTTGTCAGATGACCAAAAATATAGATAATGAGCGCCACCGTATTTTTCAATACAACAACCTACAAAAATTATCCGTGCTTGTATTAGGGGAATGCAGAAACCTTATATCTACACCACTAATATAGCCACAAAACCTGAATTTCACCTTCGTAAAGCACTTACCAAAATCTCAAATACTAGATGTCTTACAGATGTCTCGATTTAACCTGTAAACAAACAAATGCACAACATGGACACCGTTTGTGTCCTCAAAAATATTTACCAAAAATAATATAATAGAATTCAAGTTCCAAAAATATACACCCAGGGTATTTGTTATCATTACACACAATGTTCACTCATGAATGACCTATAAATTTTACTTGTATTTTGAATAATAAAAGAGATAGACAAAAATGGATTCTATTTGATTATATTCTTTGATTTGTTATAACATAATAATTTTCAACTAAAATTTTTATAGAACAGAAAATTAATAAGTTTTTGTATTCAAAAAACATAAAGGTCTCTAAATTGAATATCTCATAATAAATTTTCTAAAAAGTTTGAGCTCTCTTAATAATTCATATTACATATTTTAATTTTTTAGCCATGAGTAGTACTACGTTGACTTCACAATAAAATTTAATTATTTAAGTTCTCATAAAATAGCATGTTTCAACATAGAGTTAGTTTTACTTAATATGTATAAAAAAGAATTCATCACGTTGTTTAGGAATCTAAGTACATGACCTCAAAATTATTAAATATATTTTTAAATTAGCATAAAATAAAATGTGATATTTAAATTTGTTACGTTACGTTAATTCGTGGCAGCCACGTTGTTCGGGCGCCCAAAGTTATGCTACGTTGGCTCGCAGCCATGCGTAACACAAAGATAGTCAAGGAATGACCCGGGCTCAATCGGAGATTAGGGGGGGTTGTAGAAAGCAGACTGACATATAATGTATACGGCGGTAAGGAGTTAGTGACAATACATGCAAGAAAAATAGTTAAGCAAACCTGAAAAAAAAAGAATAAGCATAGCAGCAGTGATAAGTCTAAATTATTCAGTACCTTGTAGAATGTAAAAAAAAGAACTGTTTGGATAATCTCTATAATATAACAACGGTAAAAGCAATATAAAAATTTTTAGTACAAAGTGAGATAATATTGGGGAGTAGCAGAAACGTTTCCTCACACACCAATTAAACATAAATCAGACAAAATGTTAACAAAAGATAAATAGATAAGACACAATTGGTATGAGTAATTCAGTAGTATTGATTGTTCATTCTTTCTTTTTTTTCTTATGTTTTAAAATAGCATGCAAGTCTATTGTAAAAGGTATCAGAACGACAAAGATAAGGCAAAGCAACGGATAGATATTTAAAGTAATAACAAGTAAGAAATAGTACAACTTACAAAAGGTCCTTCAGTAACGCTTCCTTACAATTGAAGTATGGGATTCACGATGTCCTGCACTAACGAAGCACTTCACCCTTGACTGTGCGGGTGTTGATGGAACTTATCACACGTTACACTAATCACACCTACGTATTTCACTGGTGTTAGCAGCAGACATTATCACGCGTCGGAACTAGGTAGCCTTGATAAATTTCTTGGTAATTCTATTTCCTAAGACAATAAGTTCGAAATATTCTGTAGCACTAGTTTAATTTCAACTGGGACCCAAATGTATATTATTTTCGTAAACATCCCGAAAAGCAGTGAGAAACTTCAACCAATACCTTTGTAAACCGGTAATCTGTTATATTTCGCAAATAACGAAATTTGCACAAGCAATGATCTATTTTAGATTCTTTGTTGTTAGAAAATTCAGAAACTACAGTATCACTGTATTTAAATAATCCAAAGTATGCACTAATCTGATAAAACAAAGGGACACTAGACTAGATCGCACACAAATTAATCCTAAAGAAAGAATCGGTCAGTTTAGCAAGTTCTACGACTATTATTTCACAAGACAAACAACTAAAAACCACAAATTAGTAAAGTACGCGTATCACTAAAAGCGTCCGTCAAATGTTCCGTACACACCCGTTATTTCAAAAAGAAACTCAACTAAGAAAACAATCGGTACCAGCACGTGTGGTTGAGTAAAACACGTTCATCTATAAAAGCATCTTTCCTTCCATGTAATCAGAACTACACTTTCTACAGTTAATATACAACGTAATCGCGTCGTGCTTGTTCATGAAGGCAAAAAGAAACAGTCCCGCATTAATTCTCACTATTGTCAAAAGCAAAGAAGAAACCGTATTTTCAACGTAATTAATGCATAGGAACCAAGCACGAACTACGACTCCTAATCTGTTTATTCAACTCGTTCCATTACAACTTCTTATCGTCTCTTATCTAGACTTGTATATTCACATAAGCAACAAAATTTATACGAACGGCAAGACAAGGACGATGCAATCCACTCATTATAATACGATGCACTCGCCTAAGGAGTTAATAAGTATCAAATATAAAAATAGTAATTTGTAGAAATGTATTTATGAATTGAGGATAGCGTAAAATGTTAAATTACAAAAATGCACGTTACAAATTGGACAGCTGAATATTTTTTGACATCATATGCCTCTAACAACTTTTTCAGTTTAGTTAACGCTATCTGTTTGTGAAACAATTATGATAAGCAAACTGCATAGCCATCTTTAAAAATTATGCAAGGTTACAAATTTATTACGGAATCTTTCTTTTACTAAATAAATTTTAAGTTACTTTAATCAAGGTAAAGTTTCAACCTTCTACCTTTCGTATTATGGTTAAATACCGTATTACAGGCCACGTGCCTGGATACCACCATCTTGACCTTTCTATGCCGCTGATAGCAGCTTACCTGTTCAGACGCTGATAGAAAAGTGACACGAAATGACAACTTGACAAAGCTTATATTAGGAACTTAGACCTCAAGAGCAAAGGAGCGCATATGCTATCGTAAATTTTATGAATTATTTTTAGTGATCGAAAATTTATAAATTATCTTTTTATTTTATTGCGATATTATTTTAGATTAATAAGTGAAGTGTAATTGCGAAAAAAAAAATGTTACAGTATGCACAGAAAGCAACATGAACTTTTCCAGGTACTTACTGGTTGTAACTAGCTTTTAAAAATCGGATTTGTCGCCCAAAGTTCAGAAGACAAACACTTTCCAGGCATTTTTACAAGAAAATTTTCACTTTAAGTACATACGCACTGTGTAAACTTAAAAACGTAAAATCTTGTCGCGTTACAAATAATCAAAACGAAACACATCTCATCAGGTTTTATTTACGACTGACTGTGAATACATGAACAGAGTATTTTATTGTAGAAGTGCTTGTTATAATAAAGATTTAGAAATTGTTATAGCAGTATATTATTCATAATAGCATACATCATGTTAAAAACGATACATCACCGGCGGCCATATTAGCACGTGAATTTATATATCTTACCCTGGCGGTAATACCGGAAACTAATGAAAAATTTAAACTTAAATATGCAATAGAATATTACAAATACTTCAAAATTTCTCCCCTATATGGAACATTCTTAAACTTAAAAATATAATCTACAAAAAACAATAATTTTGTTCGTAGCAAAAGTTTTGTAAATAAATCTGCTATGTTAGATTTTGTGTTGACGTAATTAAGTGTTAAAGAACCATTACACAGTAGCTCTCTAATAGTGTGATATTTAACATCAATGTGCTTGGTACGGTTGTTAACAACAGAACCTTTGAGAAAAACAAATAGCCGACTGGTTGTTGCACAACACTAATGGTTTGATGTTAACGAAAGGAAAACCTTTACATTCGGATAATATCCTTGAAATCAATGAAATTTCAACATATGCAGCGTCCAGTGCTATATATTCGGCCTCCATGGCGCTTCTGGATATGCATTTCTGTATGCAGCAACCCCATCCTAAAAACATCCCATCTAATGACCAAATGAACCCACTGATAGATCTACGTGAATCCAATGCAGATGCCCAAGAGGCATCAGTATATATTACCAAATTTGAAGAGGATCACATGATAAAATAATCACATAGTGACATGTAGTGACAACATACTTAAGTATACGAATTAAGCAACTAAAATGTTCTTTTGTTGCTTTTGACAAAAAATGATATAAATAAATTACAGAGAACATAATATCTGGTCAGGTTCGATTTGCCACAAACAATAATGAGCCGAGTAATTCTCTAAATGGTACCTCTTTAGGTTCTAAACAATCAACTTTCATTATAAAACCTATATCCATAGGAGTATAAACTGGAATTGATACATCTATTTGAAAACGTTTTATCAGGGTTGAGATATATTTCCTTTGATGTATGCAATAACCATTCTTCCCATGTTCAAACTCAACTCCAAGAAAAGTTCCGAGAGGTCCTAGATCGGCAATTTCACAGTGTGTGTTTAAGTAATTGAAAATGCTATTTAACAAGATCTCATTGTGACAAAAGATAGCAATGTCATTGACATATAATAGTATCACATATTCATTATTTAAACGAAAAATACATGGACAATACTGTGAGACAAAAAAACTTTTTTGCTTCAAAACATCAGAAATATGGTAATACCAATTTCTTCCGGATTGACTCAGTCCATATAACGATTTTCTAAGTCATGTTTTTCGACTGTGCATGATTAAAATTTTCATACCCCATAGGCATCTCCATATAAATTTCTTCGTCCAAATTGTTATAAAGGAATGCTCGTTTCATATCCCAATGTGCATGTATCCAATCTTCTTGAATTACAAGTAGAACAAAAAATAATTTTACCCGATTAAATTCAAAAACTGGTGCAAAAGTAGTAAAGTAATCGACTCCACGGATTTGTTTGAAGCCGTGAGCTACTAGGCAAGCTTTAAATTGTTGGACGGTACCATTAATATTCATTTTCACGCTGTAGACCCATCTGCACGTAATTACCTTTTGGTTTTGTGGTCTTGGCACAACCTCCCATACACCTCGTTCTTCATTGGTTACAATTTCTTCTTTCATCGCGTTTTCCCACTCGTTCTTATAATCTGATTTTATGGTATCATCATAAGTATTCGGTACTTATACAAAACAGGCTAACATTGGTTCGGAATCACTACACTCCATAATTTTAGCTACCCCTTTTTTGGGGGATCAGAAAAATCAAAATCTTCAGAGCTATATTCCAAACCATGTCCGGAACAAAATCTTTGTGTACATCATTCTTAGAGCGGCATTTTTCTTCACCATACCAGTAATAAAAGTCGATTCGACTTCCATCTTTTCTTGGAACATCTTGTCGAATCCATGTTAACGACTCTTTTGCATGTCTTAGTTGCATTATCAAACTTTAACCCTGCATCCTGATTGGATGGAACATCAGAATTTTCATAATCATCATAATTCTTTGCAATTGAATCAGTTGAATTTGTATCAATATCATTTATATCGCCTGATTCAAGGAGTGGAGTTACAATCTTACCCGATTTGCTTAATCCCATTACTGATTCGTCTACCCTAATGTGTTTAAGCTATATTATCTTATTGCGAATCGGATCAAAAACCCTATAGCCACGAGTTAACGTGGCATAGCTTATGAATATACATTTTCTTGATTTGGGTTCAAGTTTGCTCCTATAGCACTTAGGAACATGTATAAACGCCAGTGATCCAAAATTTTTGAAATACGAAATATTAGCCTTTCTCCCAGTCCATAATTCATATGGGGTTGTATGTAAATTGGTAGCGTGTGGAACACGATTTTTAGTGTGTGTATAATACTGGAGAGCCTCAACCCAAAATTTCGCATGCAAATTAGACGATATTAGCAATGTTCAGACTGCATCTACCGCATCATAATTAATTTTTTCTGCTACTCCATTTTGTTGTGGTGAATATACGCTCGTTAGTTGATGATTGATTCCCACACTTTCAAAGTATCCATCCATTTCTTGTGAGCAAAACTCCATACCATTGTCGGAGCGAATCGTAACTACCTTAAGATTTAGCATTCGCTCTGCTCTAGCAATAAAATTCTTTATTTGACCAAATGCACCATTTTTATTTTTGACTGGATAAACTGCAATCCAGAGTGAACAGACATCAACTATGCATAAAAACTATTCAGCACCATCTGCGCTAACAGTGGGGGCTTTTCTCCATAAATCAACATGTAACAGTTTAAGGTCCCTTTAAGATTGAACACCACATAAACGCTTAAAAGGTTGATGTTTAAGTTTTCCTTCGATGCATGGGTGGCATATCACCTCTTCATTGTTAATCTTTTTGACACCTAACACAACCCCATTTTTAATTGCCTTAAAAATGCCTCCAGGGCCCAAGTGTGCACAGCGTTTGTGCCACAGCGAAAGAGAATTAATGTCTAATGAAGCAGTATTAATGCATGGCTTAGAATTTCTGACAAAACTTGTTTTTCTACCTCTCACGGTATACAGTCGTTTATTTTTGTTGATTCGAATGAATAAAGTATTATTAGGAGCATAAACATCAAGATATTTGTCCTTATCAATGAAATAAAATCCATTATCAACAACAGAACCAAGACTGATTAAATTTTTTGACAACTCTGGGACAAAAAAAAACTTTCTTTTAATTCAACACATGCTTCAGTTTCCTTATCATTAATTAATCTAACATGTACTTTACCTACACCTTTGGCTTCTAAGACACCTTTGCCCTGCTTGACTTGTTTATTTATCTCCTTAAATTCGACAAACAATTCTTTACTATTACAAAAATGGTTTGTCGCACCTGTATTTAAAATGAACTCATAATCTAAGCTTTTACGTTCTTCAGTACTATGTAATTCTAAAAACCACAACCCTTCTACAGAGGTATCTTGTGCTACTGAGGATACATATGAAGCTTTGCAATTGCTAACAGTAACATTATTTGAACGAGACTGTCTGGAATTATCCCTATTTAATTTAACAGTTTTTTGAAATGTGTCCCAATTCCCCGCACCATAGCATCTAACCTTAGGTTTACGATACCATTCTGTAGTATTTTTCTTAACTCTAGTCGCAAATGCACCTGAAACATTATCACTGGATAGTTTTGATATAGTAGGGTAGCCCATTTATCATTTTATACGCGATGTATAGATCCTTTATTTCACACTTAGTATTATTCAACCGTCGTTGTAGGTCCAATAATTTAGCTAAATATAGAGATATTAATTCGTCTTCTAACATCACAGCTAAAAAAAATTCCGAGGGGAAAACCGCTGACCCAAATGTTGTACACTACAAAAAGTATGTACTTCCTGTACTTCCTAGGAAGTATTGTGTACTTCCTTGATACTTCCCGTACTTCCCGATACTTCCTTGTTACTTTCTATACTTCCCGTACTTCCTGCATATTTTGCTGATGTAGGATCCCAAAATCAAATATGATAGTTCTTTATGTACTAAACAAATAAACCTATAACGTAAAGCTCTTCAAAAGTAAAATAGGGTTTTACGTGGGCGATGATATATTGCTTTAAAATGATGTTATTTTTGCCAAGATTTCATTAGAAACAGTCTTAAGTTAAGTAACTTTAACTCAAATTTTGCAACCTATAACATGTATGTATCATAGATAAGTGAATTTGTCAGGTCTGCAAGGCTTTTCAAAGTTAGGTCACTTTTTACAAAATTTAATCGATTATTAAGGTTTTTATCTAGTCCATTGATTACAAAAATCTTAATAAACTACTCTATTTACAATTTTTTTAATACTCCCTGTATGTTTGTTGTGGTTTGTTTAGCATTCTTCTTAATCTTCTTTGGGAATGAAACCACTCATAGTTTTTAAAATCTATTTTATTTACGTTTCGATCCATGACCTAGGATCGTTGTCAAAATAATAAAAACTTCAAGTTTGACGTTTATGACATAAATTGAAGGTTACTTTGATTTATTGATGTTTGAAATATTTGGTTTGAGTACACTAAGCAAAAATTTTTAAAGTTTAAAAGAATGATTGCCTTCAATTTGTGTTGCGACCTGGGATCGACTTTCCTATGGTAGCCAATACGCTTAACGTGAAATCAGCTGATTAATTTTTATTGGTAAATTTTATATAAATTCAATAATTTGGGAAACATTTTTTAACATGTTTCTATTTATACAATTGAGAGATTTCTGATTTTATGTCTTATTTTACCGAGATTCAGTGAAGGGGGTTAAGCAACCTGTGGCTACCAAGATCCCCCAACATTTATAATTTGCCGAAATAATGGTTTTCTAGTTAATATGCTTATTTTTATGTAATTAGTTATTGTATGTATAAATAGAAATCATGTATGTAGGCTGTATTTCATGTTAATATCGCAAGGAAAACCCAGGAAAAACTTGCAATGCTACCTAGATATTGTGGGCATTTGATCTTCATTTGTTATTTCTTTTGTTATTTCTTTTAGTAATGGAATCCATTGTTTACTGAAAGTCACGGATTCGTTTGCAACGCAGTTATTTTTATGTAGGGTTATATAGGCAGCTTCTTTGATTTTGCGTTTTGGTGGTTTTCTTCTTTGTCGATAATTTTGCATCTTCCCATTTTATTTTATGACTGGAGTCCCATGCATGTTGGCAAATCATGGATTTTTCAAATTTTCTATTTTTATATATGATTTATGTTCTCTTAATCGTACTTCAAATGGTCTGGAAGTTTCTCCTATATAAAACTTATTACATTGCACGGTATTTTGTAGATACAGTTTTTGAATTTTGTATTGCGTTTTTGGGTTTTGTTTTTGTTAATTGTGCTCTTAGTGTATTATTGGTTCTAAATACTGTTTTAATTCTAAATTTGTTTCCTATTCTTTGAATTTTTTCGGAGAATCCTTTTATGTATGGTATTGAGAGCATTTTGTGGTGTGTATCGTTGTGTTTGTTTTCTTTTTCTTTATTTTTAGGGTTTTTATTCATTTCTTTCTCTATTATTCTTTTAGGATATTTGTTTTCTATTAGTGTACATCTGATTAGGTCTTTCTCTTTCTTTAAAATTTCTTCGTTTGATGATATTAATTTTGCTCTATCATACATGGTTTTGATAATTCCTCGTTTGACACATTGTGGGTGGTTTGAATCGAAGTTTAAGTATCTGTTTGTGTGCGTTGGTTTTCTATATACCGATGTATTAATTGTTGTATCGTTTTGCTAACTAGAAAATCTAAAACGGAAGTTTTCCATGTTGTTCTAATTCATATGTGAATTTAATAGTTGGTTCTATTTCGTTAATTGACTGTATAAAGTTTTTAATTAATTCTATATTATGAGGCCAAATAGCATAAACATCATCAACGTATCTCCACCAGATCAATGGTTTCAATTCTTGTGTGAATATCACATCTTTTCGAATTCCTCCATGAATATATTACTGAAGATTGGGGATAGTGGACTTCCATTGCCATTCCGAAGCTTTGTTTGTAAAATTGATCATTTATTTGAAAATATGTGGTATTTACGCATATACCAAGTAATTCCATAATCGATGATATACTTAGTTTTGTTCTTTCTTTAAGATTGCCATCTTTTCGAGTTTGTTTTTATAATATTAAGCGTTTTGTTTATAGGGACATTTGTAAAGAGATTTACTACATCAAAGCTTACCATTGTGTGTGTATTTTCAATTTTTATGTTTGATAGTTTTTCTAAAAGTGTTGGTTGTTTTAATGAAAGAATCCATTTTGCCTGCTAATGGATTTATAATTTTAGTAGAAATTTTGCTAAATTATGGCATGGTGAATCTATTGAGCTTACGATAGGTCTTAGAGGAATGTCTTTTTTATGAATTTTTGGTAGACCGTAAAAGTGAGGTGGTTTACTGTAACGTGGGACTAGTTTACTTCTTTCTTTGTCTTCGAATTCATTTTTAAATTTAAATAGAGTTTTGTATATTTTATTTTCAATTGATTTTGTTGGGTCCGTTTCTAAACTGGTGTAATTCTCAGTGTTCAATAGAACGTTGACTTTTGTGTTGTAATCGTTTTTATTCATTATTACTGTTGCATTGCCTTTGTCAGCAGGTAGAATTATAACTACATAAAAATAACTGAGTTGCAAACGAATCCGCGACTTTCAGTAAACAATGGATTCCATTACTAAAAGAAATAACAAAAGAAATAACAAATGAAGATCAAATGCCCACAATATCTAGGTAGCATTGCAAGTTTTTCCTGGGTTTTCCTTGCGATATTAACATGAAATACAGCCTACATACATGATTTCTATTTATACATACAATAACTAATTACATAAAAATAAGCATATTAACTAGAAAACCATTATTTCGGCAAATTATAAATGTTGGGGGATCTTGGTAGCCACAGGTTGCTTAACCCCCTTCACTGAATCTCGGTAAAATAAGACATAAAATCAGAAATCTCTCAATTGTATAAATAGAAACATGTTAAAAAATGTTTCCCAAATTATTGAATTTATATAAAATTTACCAATAAAAATTAATCAGCTGATTTCAAGTTAAGCGTATTGGCTACCATAGGAAAGTCGATCCCAGGTCGCAACACAAATTGAAGGCAATCATTCTTTTAAACTTTAAAAATTTTTGCTTAGTGTACTCAAACCAAATATTTCAAACATCAATAAATCAAAGTAACCTTCAATTTATGTCATAAACGTCAAACTTGAAGTTTTTATTATTTTGACAACGATCCTAGGTCATGGATCGAAACGTAAATAAAATAGATTTTAAAAACTATGAGTGGTTTCATTCCCAAAAAAGATTAAGAAGAATTTTTTAAATATTTATATTTACTACATCTAGGACGTTAATGTCCGAAAAAAAAATTCACAATTGATTTTAACTACAATCTCTTTGGAAGGCGGATAACAAATCATATTACATAAATCACAAAATATAAATTGATTACAGAGAAGTAAAATTATTGAATCTACAGATTATCTATGATAAGTTTGACACAATATTACGTCTGCTCTATTGACCCAAAAACAGTATACTTAGTTTATAATAGTAATTTAAAAAAGATACGGAAATCCATTTTACATTATTTACGTCGTATATATGACGCTGCCCACGAGGACACCCAAAAACCTTTTTTATTTTTAAAGTAATCAATGCAAAATTTTTATTAGTTGTGTAGACCACGAATCTTTACGAGTGAATTCGGTTTTTCTAAAGTCAAAATCTGGCCAATTATGATTAAAATGAAAAGTTGCAATTAAGATATAACAAAAAAGTATTAAGGAATGTTGTTATAAATCACTGAAACTTCCCAAATAACCAAATTTGTCGACAACTTTTCATTTTTGATTTTCAAAATTTTTATGTAGTCAAGAGATATTAATTTGTTAAAATTTCGACCACTCCACGCAAACAAATAAACTATGATTCCATACAGAGCACTGTTAAGTTGATTCCATTCGTTTATATAGTTATGTTATGTAAACTCTTGATGATTGTCACTTGCATTGTATTTTATTAAGTTCAATTCAGCCATATTTAATTTAATTTAAACCTATTTAGTAGATAAGGTTAAGTGGAAGAGCAGAACGAGCTCAGTTGCTTGCAACTTCAGCTCAATTCTGAACTTCGCCCATTTTTACCACAATCATATTTTGTACTGTTGTGAATTACTTGTGGTTTAAATAAATGGCGGCTCCGTGGCGTAGTTGGTATGCGTGTGACTACTACGCCCAAGGTCCCGGGTTCGAATCCCGACACGGTTTGCTTGAAAAATGCTAGGCGAGCATTTTTCACAAAAATACGCCCTCGTTCGGTTGAGAGGTAAAATGGAGGTCCCGTGTGTGAGTGTTGTCACGCACGTTAAAAATCCCTACTTTGCTTGGAACAGCAAGGGGTTAGGCAAAATTCAAAATTTTTCAGGTAAAAAGAAACTCGCTTCCTGGCCAATGTAGTACTTTCGGGTGGAGTATTGGAAAATCACATGTAAGGTTTAAATAAAGACAATAATAATAATAATAATAATAATATTGAAAGTGCCATGAAACAAGAAAAGAATTTGCAAATTTTATTCCACATTAATAAACTACAAAATAACAACAATTTAACCAACAATATTTTAAATAGAATTTTTTTCTACTAAATTCCTTGAAGATGAATAATTTATCCAATTAAAACAAAGTGAACATTTTTCAGCAAAATTTGGCATTTTGGGTTTTTGAGTGATTTACAAGAACTTTTCTTAAGTAATACTTTTTGGTCTATCTTAATTGTTACTTTACTTGAAACGCTACTTTTTATTTTAATCATAGTTGGCCAGATTTTGACTTTATAAAAACCCCATTCACTCATGAAGATGACTTATCTTGGTCTACACAACTGATAAAAATTTTGTAACGATTGCTTTCAAAATAAAAAAATTATTTGGGTGTCCTCATGAAAAGTGAAACGCACTGTGTACAGGGTTATTCATTTTGGAAGCTCATCTTAGAACCAGTAAGAGATAGAGAGTTGGTTAAATTGGGGCAAAGTTGAAGATTTGGATGTTTGTCAATATTCACAAAAGAAATTTTTCGTAACTGTTTTTGTTTTGTAGTTATAGTAAAAAATTTTCGTTTTTCGTCCAAAAATTTTTGATATCTATATAAACTTCTCTGGAGCAGTCTTTTGTGCTAAAAACGATGGTAAAGTTGAAATCGTAATCCGTTTCGATTATTCATAACTATCATCAGCTTCATTTTTTCTTATGGACGTCATATAGGTTGTTTTACATTTATATAGATTGTTTTTTGGCGATTTCAACTTTCAACTCAGTACCACACGATAAACTTTTATTTGTGAAAACATCTATTATTGATAAAAAACGGAATATTGTTTGAAAACAATTGAAACAAGGTTGTAACATTATATTCAATTTTAGGCTAATAAAATTAAAATTAGAACATATCTGATATTAATAAACAAAACCACAAAAAGTAAAAGCCGTAAAAGTTCAACAATACCAAAATCAAAACTGCAATAAAATATTTACAGTAAATTAAATACGCGAATTAAAAGCCATTCTTTTTGCATGTGAACAAAGGTTGGCTCTGATTTCAACTCTGTTTACTGCTCTTTGTATATCTTGTTTGCAAGAGTAAAAATGGTAATTCATCTTGTCTAACAGCGACCTGCTGTGAAGTGTTTTAGTGCGTTGTATGAGTGCTTGTACCTGATGAATCGAAGACACAACGCAGTACTATCAAAAACTAATAATATTAAAGATCTAAAACTTACGATTGTTAATACATTTGCATCGATCCGCAGAAGAGATATACAGAGAGCAGTAAACAGAGTTGGATTCAGAGCCAATTTTTGATTACAAAAGAATCGCTTTTAATTCGAGTATTTCATTTACTGTAAATACTGTGTTGCAGTTTTGATTTTGGTATTGGTAATTTTTTACGCCTTTTACTTTTCGTGGTTTTGTTTGTTTATATCAGATATGTTCTAATTTTAATTTTATTAGCCTGGAATTGAATACATTTTAATTGTTTTCAAAGCGCTAAATTGCCTTTGTACAGCCCTCCATTTAGCTTTGTTCAAATTCAGTGTACGTTATAGATTTCTGTGACACGAATATCGTATAAGTGAACTTATTCTATTACTATAACAATATAATTCAATTCTGGTACTACATGTATAGTTTATTACATAGACATGTTGTGAAGTACAAAAAAATATATTGGGTGTCGCAAACTTGACTCCCGAGATAGCTTGTTTATTTTGAAAAATAACAATAATGAACCATAATTATGTATTTGTAAATGGGCAGAAATTCTCCATCAGATAGCACTAAAAAAATATCAAAATTTGCACTGGTATAAAGGCAGAGATTTTGATTTGTTTTTTAAAATTAAACCTTATTTTTTCTGGCTTTTATAATAGAACATTTTGTTCCGTTTTCAAACATGTGTACAAATATGGATCTTACATAACAAATGTTCGAACAATATTGAAATATAGGTTTATGATAAATATCTACTTCATGAGGGAAACAAGCCTTGATACTTCCCGTACTTCCTTGATACTTCCCATACTTCCTTGATACTTCCTTAATACTTCCATGATACTTCCTAAAGTTTGTACACCAAACTTCCTCAGCAGTTTACCCCTCGAAAAATTCAGACAATAACCTTCCAATTAATGCCTTTGAAGATGGTTCGAAATTTGCTTCCAATGCGGACCAAACACTTTTGGGTCAATCAGACCGTTAACAATGGGTTTTACTTGTGCACTCAAAGATAAATAAATAGTTGACAATGCCATGCTCCGTCTTCGAACATAATCATTTTTATCTTTGGTTGCACTTTCAGGCGGCGGCACTTCCATATCATTTTCAACATTAGTAATAAACCCATAAAGGCCATTTGCACGTAACAACATTTCCTCTTTTGACAAGTGGGAGCTGAAGAAGGACTGCGCATGCAACCAGCATTATTATTACTACGAATGTCCGGTGTTTGAAAGCAACCGTTTTATGCTCGTCACCAATACTTATTTTTATTTTGTTTATTAATCGGTTATTAAATCTGACAATTAGTACTTTAGTTTTATTTATTCTGCCGCTCGATCCACCCTACAATAGTAGTATATTATTCATAATAGCATACATCACGTTCAAAACGATACATCACCGGCGGCCATATTAGCACGTGTATTTATATATCTTACCCTAGCAGTAATACCGGAAACCAATGAAAAATTTAAACTTAAATATATAATAGAATATTACAAATACTTCATGGTAAGGTTCTTTAAATGCGGTCGTCCGGATGCTACCTACCCCACATTCCAATATAGGTCATTGGCGCCACGGCCACACTGTCTGGGGTTGATTACAATAGCAGGTAGTTATTACGGCTGCATATAATAATAAAAAAAGGATGCCAGATATATATACACAAAACTGCTGCTCAAGCATTGATAAGCTGCGATTTCTAGATTCAAGGCGTCAAACAAAAACCGCAAGGTTTATATAAACCAACCGAATAAATGTATAATGAAAAGAGACAGGCTGCTTTCGGTGCGATGAAGGAATTTTTTGTCCTTTAACATTTATTTGCCGCAACATCTGAAGTATGGCTATAAAATTTTATGAGGTATTTGAGGAAATACATACGATAATCAAAACAATAAAGAAAAAATTCGTGACCGAGATATAGGATTTAGTGACTTTTCGTTACTTTAGTTACCGCAAAACAAAATTCGTGTCTTGTTCGTGACTTTTCGTTGCAGTAGACACGCTGTATTTAGTAATACAGATTTTAAGTCGCTTATAAATACAACCCGTCTCCCCTAGTTTCCATTGCCTTAACACCTACGTATCCGCACACTATGCAATTTTTTTTTTTTAATTAGAACTTTTTTATTACAAAATATTAGTAAATGTTGCTCAGCAACCCTCCGATTTTACAAACAATATATAATATAATTATTTTTAGACAATCACTAACCTTCTAAATATGCAATTCATAATTATTTCTCATTGATTAATGATACAGTTCTTTTCTCTAGATACATTCATTTTCTGGATAGTTTGATAATCCAGCGATTTATGTATATTGAACTTTTTACAATATTGAAAATAGCTAACAAACTTCCGTGGTTCAGCTTTTAAATTATATGTATCAGGCATTAATGTCTTATTCAGTAAACTTCTTGTCATTACATAACAAATTTTTAATTGTTAAAACATATTCAAACTGAAATTGATTTAAGGTGGAGTGGGGCAAGTGTAATCGTGGGGCAAATGTAACCAGTCTTCTCTAATTTGTTGATTATTTGCTTTTAATTTTGTTCTGCCCAAAATTTGAAAAGAAAACCCCCTTTTGCCAATATATGATGTTTTTAATCCATTTTTAGGTTCTAAGTTCAAAATGTTAGATAATTTGTACAGTGTGTCCCAAATTGGATGTATTAAATGGGTAACTTAGTTGTTATTAAAGATACAATAAAACTGTGTGCGCAGTCATGTGCCAACTTTTTGAGATCAATTCAATGGTGAAATTACAAATGAGCGATCTTCTTTTGTTTTCGAGTTATAGCCAAAAATTGATATTTTTAACAATTCTATTAATTCGTATAACTCGTTTGTTTTCAAAAATATCCAAAAATACTGTAGAAATCTTTTATACGGTTTTTTACGTAGAATACAGTGGCGTACGCAAATATTTAATATTTATAATACTTTTGAGGTTATAATATAAACTTGCATTTTTTTAAATGGAAACCACAATCAGTTGTCGCTTTATTTAAAAGCTCTTTTTGACAGCTTTTCAAAAATATATAGTTTAGAAAAAATATTTTTTCAAATGGCCGATTTATTCCATGTTTTTGGTATAATAAAATAATTTATTGTATTGGTAATTTATAGTTGGCCGCGAAACAAAAGGTAAACACAAAACAAGAGTTTATTATTGTACCACACCACTCTAAACAACAAAGTTTGAAAGCTAGAAGAATACAATATCATAACTACAGATATTACAAAAATTAATATAACTACATCTTAAATTGAAAATTATACTTTCCTATACACATTTAAACAGTTTATAATCCATATATGGATACACAAATACACACATATTCACACACCTCATACCCTCACAAACACAACACACACACACAAGCACGCGCCCACGCATGCACGCACGCATGCGCACACAACCACACACACCCTCACCTACACACACCCTCACACATAATATATATATATATATATATATATATATATATTACTCATATTTAGACCAGGGTAGTAAATTAAATAATCACATCAAATAATTTTAATCACCGTGTAGAAGCTTTGGGAAAAGGTACGCGTTAATAAAAAAAACCGTGGAGCATAAAATTTCATTCGTTTCATTAAAAATAAGAGATTTAAATCATGTACAAGACGCTTTATATCAAAAGAAGCAGTATTAAAAAGCTCTACGTGTAATTTAATTATTCCTAGTAAAGAAACAAAGAGAAATTACGTGTAAAATTTATATTAATTAACTCAATTTTAAGTAACCGGTATTAAACAAAACGTACAGATAATAATTAATATTGGATTGGGAGTCACTAAAAATTAAAGGGTATTAATTTTAATTGAAGTTAATTGAACCATTAGTAACATATAATATCTATAAAAACTTGAAAAAACCCAATAAAATGCAAATCGTAGAAGTGTTATTTTGTTTAACACCTGCGTATTTTTAAAAAAGCTCATTCTGCGTAAATTTTGCAGATAATTAATGGTTACAGAGAATGTTGGAGAAACCGTCGCATAATAGTCACGGGAAATGCTAAAGGTGGGTTATTTTACTGTCCACATGGACTGAAATAATCGATAATAAAGAATATCAATTTGCACCAATAAGAACAGGGTAGATAGAGACAGATAATATGCGCAAGACCGAGACACATATAGTAAAAGGCGTGAGTGGAGCAACGTCACGGGGTTGCGATTGGGTGAAAATAAAAGGCAAAATTGAGAGGTAAAAATAACATTTCTGTATAAAATTCAATTAGTTATTTCCAGATGTTGCGAGCCGTGTCGAAATTTCTGAGATTTAACTGGGGCGAGTGCAAATTTCGTAAAAATCGCATGCCGGGCTGCGGAATGGGAACATAGCATGAGAAATTCTTTAGAATTGTCCGTTTTGGGGACTAGACCGACAGACAGGCTAACCTCTATATATACCCAAGTTAATATGAACAAGCTCTCTTACATCTGCGACTTGATTCAATGCGTTAAACAGTGCTTTTTAGTTTTCCGAGTGTGATAGAATAATTTAAAGTTTGCTCGTATATTTTGGTGATTTAAAACAGTTTGTTCTTTACATGCTACAATGAATGTACTTTAGTGCACTTAGAAAAGAAGATACAAGGTAATAAAGTTTAGTATCACTGTACCAATTAATAAAATTTTCAACGACAAATGAATACACAAAAGTAGGCAGTTTTGGCGTATATTGGTGAAAGAAGTATGAATTTCTTTGCTATTTTTCGGGGGTGTTAATAATTAAATGGTTCATAAACGTGTCTGGATCCACAAAACAAGGGTCAGATATACACAGATGAGTTCCGGAAAAGCCCTGAAACAACTTTAGATGAATGGTGATGTAGAAAATTTTAAAAGCGTTGAGAATCAGAAGCCGTAAATATAACCCAGTTGGATTGGTGTGATTAACAAAAGGGACGATGTACATTGAAGCTACGAGTGCAGTAACCTTCAGGTAAATTATACTATTTTGTTCGAACTTTGATATTTTGGTGTGTGTTGAATAACTTTATAATTGATTTACTTAAAATGGACAGTAGTGAAATTGTACTAACAATAAAATTTTAATTTTAAGTGAAATTTGCTTGTTTAAGTAGAAAGGGGTATTTAGTATTTATGTTCTGGATTATGATGAAAATTTGGGTATGTCTTTGAGCTCAATTAGACGAACCTGGTTAATTAACGTAAAGGGTGGTAGATGCTCCTTTGTACTCAGACTCGGTCTGCATATATTGTTATAGTAATTAGTAGGCATCCTACAAGGACTTTAATTCTGGATGCACATTAAAATGATAATAAATTTAATCTTGAAATTTTCTGATACTGAAATTTATGCTGAATTTTAATTTTGAAATTTTAATGTATTGTGAATATTGATGTAAATAGAGTTAACGTTGATGTTTGTGGTAGGAATGTGTTTGTTTTTTTGTTATGATTGGGGATGTAAGTTATCTAGAGGAGCAGCCGAGGCGATTAACAGAAGAAAGTCAATGGACCAACACAGTTAAGGTAATGAATAGCTTTTTGTAGGATTCACAGCATTCTTGACGCTCAATTCGTGAGGCTCGATTCTAATACATAGATCACAGCATTCTTTGGCGCCCAATTCGTGAGGCTCGATTCGAAAAGCGTAGTTCCCGGATTTTGGTGGATTCACAGTAATATATATATATATATATATATATATATATATATATATATAAAACACTAGAACACAAATGGGAATACCACAATAGTTTTATTTACTGATAATTCAGAGATATTGTTCAAACTGGCCTCCATTCTCTCTTAAACAAAGTTCGTATCGTTTTATTAAAGACTTAATAGAATTTAATAAATAAACCGCCTTAACTTTACGAAATTTTGCTTCAATTGAATTCCGCAACTCTTCAATACTATGGTGCTGGGTTTTATAGATTTCCTCTTTCAAAAAATTCCACAAGAAATAGTCCAATATCGACAAGTCAGGAGATCTAGGCGGCCACTGAACAGGTCCAAACGCATCCATCCATTTATTGAGATATTCTCTATTTAAATAATCACGAGTAATTATAGCGTTGTGCGGGGGTGCACCATCTTGTTGGAACCACACTTTTTGTCTTTTTTCGAGAGGCATGTCCTCCAGTAATTCGTGCAAGTTGGTATACAAAATTTCAATATAGCGACAAGCTTGTTTTCAAAAATATGCTATTGAAATTTGCCACCAACAATGTAGCAACAAATATTCAAACCATAACGGCTTTGTTGACGACTCGTATGTTTGATAGGTATTTTCATTCGACCAGCAAGTGCTTCATCAGATCATATAATGTTATTTCCAAAATTGTTAATAGCAGCACATTTACGAAGATACCATTGACAAAATCGCCTTCTTTTTTGAAAATCGTCGGGAAACAAACTATGTATAATTTTATTTTTATAGGGTCGATATTTATTACGCTTCGATATTCTTGAAGCTGCTGATTTAGAAACACCCATTTCCCTTTCAATTTTCCTACATGATGTTCTTGAGTTTGTTTCCACACATGCTATGGTTGAAACAGTAGTTTGCTCTTAATTAAAACTGCATACTGTTTCGTTCTAGGTTTTTCAAAGCAGCCAAACTGTTGTAAATTACTATCTATCCTTTTAAACATGTTAATATTAGGTTGTTGTCTTTCAGGGTATCTGTATTATTTACAAACGACATAGTAATATTATTTGCTATTAGTTACACAATTATTTGTTAAAATACAAAGTTTTTACTGATAGAGGAATTCTCGCAGACTCAATAAATGCAACTAGCTTATCGTATTTTTGGTAATTTTCAAATTTTGCCATTTAGTAACAGACTGATGCTTCACTTACAAACTAACAATACAATTTATTGCATGTGCAATAGATATGATTGAAGCTCGTTGACGTTTGTTATACAAACAATTGTCGTTTTTGTTTACCTTTTGTTTCATGCCAACTATTTATTACCAATATAATAAATTATTTTATTATACCAAAAACATGGAATAATTCGGCCATTTGAAAAGATAATTATATTAAGCTATATATTTTTGAAAAGCTGTCAAAAAGAGCTTTTAAATAAAGTGACAACCAATTGTGGTTTCTATTTAAAAAAATGCAAGTTTATATTATAACCTCAAAAGTATTATAAATATTACATATTTGTGTACGCCACTGTATTCTACGTAAAAAACCGTATAAAAAACTATTACCGTATTTTTGGATATTTTTGCAACCAAACGAGTTATACGAATTAATAGAATTGTTAAAAATATCAATTTTTGTCTATAACTCGAAAACAAAAGAAGATCGCTCATTTGTGATTTCACCATTGAATTGATCTCAAAAAGTTGGCACATGACTGCGCACACAGTTTTATTGTATCTTTAATAACAACTAAGTTACCCATTTAATACATCCAATTTGGGACACACTGTACATGACTTGCATTTTCGCTTGTTGACTGAGTATGGACTGTAATTTTTAAATTTACACTGCTAATACAAATAATTCAACAGGATAACAATATTTTGTTACCTTAGATTATTTTCAACAAGGAATACAATTCCTCTATCAGATATCGATTTGGATGCCAAACATAAAAGATTTAGGAGTGATTACGTTTACCCCGTAAAAAATTATGTATGGGGTAAGTGTAATCACAGGGACCGGGGCAAATGTAATCGGTGATTACATTTGCCCCAGCCTATAATTTTGATTTTTTTGTCACTTTAAATTTTTACCTAGGCTTATCTTTTTCATTTGTTTCAGATCTTAAATAAGTAGTGTGTGTGTAACAAGAAGAATTTGTTTACCTAAACTTTTATTAGTGAACATTATTAACAATTATTAACAATAAGTAGTGCGTGTGCAACAAGAACAGTTTGTTTGCATAAACTTTTATTAGTGAACATTATTAACATTTAAAATGGTAAGAGTTTATAAGAAAAAAAGGCAAGGTCCTTCTTACCATGGTGAACAGTTAAAAGACGCAATCAGAAATATTCAACAAGGACATTATAGTATTCGTAGTGCTGCCAAAAAGTACAACATTCCTTTTTCTACTCTTCAGAAGCATTTACAAGGAACTCGTGGATTGAAGAGCACGTCTCAAGGTAGACCTACCGCATTACCTGCAGCTTGATGAAGAAACATTAGTGAAAGCGATTACAACCATGGAGAAATGGGGTTGGGGTTTGAGCAGAAAAGACATTCTTGAATTGGTAGGAAAGTACGTTAGAACCAACAAAATCAAAACGCCGTTCAATAATGGAATCCCAGGAAAAGATTGGTTTTTGTTATTTAAGAAAAGGCACAGGCTATCCTTAAACAACCACAAGCCACGGAGTATGCCAGAAAAAAGGCTAATGATCCTTTTGTAATTGAGGGATATTTTGATATTTTAAAAGAAACGCTAGAAAAACATGGATTGCAAGATAAGCCTCGTCAGATTTAGAACATCGACGAAACTAGTTTCACTCTGAATCCAAATAAAACTAAAATTGTTGGAGAGAAAAATGCCCCAGCTTCGAGAATAACATCTGGGCCATGAAGAGAAAGCACAACACTCCTCATGGGTGGTAACGCAAATGGGGATAAATTACCGCCATTAATTGTCTTCAAAGAGAAAAATGTGTGGGATGCCTGGATGGCACCAGAAGAATTCACTTTTCTTGCTACTTCCTATGCCGCTTCACCCAATGGTTGGATGGAAACCGAAATTTTTGTCAACTATTTTATTAAAACTTTTATTCCCAACGTAGTACCTGAAAAACCAATCCTACTCTTGTTTGATGGCCACTCAACCCATCTTGACAACAGTCTTATTGAAGCAGCCGTGAAAAATAATATAATTATCCTCAAACTACCCCCACATTCCAGTCATTTGCTTCAGCCAATGGACCTAGCAGTTTTTAAGAGTCTTAAATCAAGATGAGATTCAAGGTTAGCAGAATACCAAAGAAAACACGTTAGAATAAAAATTTTGAAAAAGGATTTTTTCAAACTTGTGTGCAGTATTTGGAAGCAAACAGATCCCGATTTACTGTTATCAGGCTTTCGTAAGGGAGGTATATACTCATTTAATAGATCTGTCGTTGATCGCAATAAATATGATCCAAAAGCTCTAAGAAGATATGAAGAACATTTAAAAACTCCACAACCTTTCATACAAGAAAATTATGCTGAGCCAAGTACATGCAGGCAGCAAGATGTAGAACCACCATCTTTGCAGAAGCAACCACTTCCAGAACCAGAACCGATTGCAGGACCAAGTAAAAAGAATGTGTCATTTGAAGATTTGTTGCTAGACACTGTAAGACAGTCCCCTCGGCCTAATGAGAAAGAAAAAAGATAGCTTCTGGAGCTGAAATTATTACAGCACAGGAAAATATAGAAAAAAGGAAAAAAGCAGAGCAAGATAAAGAAGAAACAAAAAAAGTGAAAATTGAATCAAAGAAAACTAAAGATTTAGCAATAAAACAAGAAAAAGAAATCCCAAAAGTATTGTTGCATCCAGTTCTTCAGATGAAGAGGCCAACGCCCAAATTCTGAGTGATAGTGAGTCGGAAGAAGAGGAAGAAAGGAATCAAGAGGAATTGTTATTTGGGCGTAATGACTTAGAGCAACCTGATATTAGAAATTGGGTTCTGGTTTCATTCAAAGGAAAAAAAAGTACCATATTTTATGTTGGTCAAATAAGGGTCTTTGATGAAGAATCACAGCCTTTGATTATGTTTCTTAAAAATCCGACCAAAACTCACATAATTCTATTTTTCATTGGCCGGAACAAATTGACCACCACCCAGTGCCTGCATCAGACATCCCGTTAATTCTACCTGAACCAAATTTAGGACGAAGAGGCGAATTAATTTTTCCAATATGCTTTGCCACATATAATGTAGGCTAAAATAAACAAAAACACTTTGTACAGTTTGTTTTGTTCACATACTTATTTCAATAAATGTTTATAAGACAAACATGCAAATTGTATTTATTTCCCCAGTATAGTGCCACAAAAAAGTTTATAACTTCCTTATAAATTAAGATATAAGGTTCATTTTTTTTGCAGGTGAAACGGCTTCTCTCATACTTGAATACACTTGCCCCAACTACTCTAACATACGCATCTTATGGGAATTACAAGCCATGATTACATTTGCCCCAAATGCTAGGGCAAATGTAATCAGAGAACATAATTTATATTTTTCTTTAATAAAAAAAAAACTATGCCCAGTAGAACAAAATTAATGATGTAGTTACTTAAGGGTTAGATAGTTAATACTACCGTGAAAATCAAAGAAATATCTCTTTTGGGTCTCTTGATATTATAATTTAAACTGTAAATATCATTTTTCTGATTACACTTACCCCACTTCACCCTACTAATTTTTCGGGAGTATTACTTAACTTTTCAAAATTTTTAAAACACGTAGCATAACAGACAATTTTGATATTTGTTTTTACATCCAAAAGGTTCTGAATACGCTATCTACAAATTCAATTTTATGTACATGCAACCATAACAATTAAAAATACATATACAATGCAAACTTATCAACTAGCTTAGCCTGGTCTATGGCTGGTATACGTAGTTGAATGCAATGCAGTTTCAAAAGCTTTATAAATTTATAAACGTGGAATATAGTTGTTGTTAATTTATAAACCAAAATACCCTAACAAAACCAAATATACCCCCATTCTAGCAAGTCGTTTCGAAGCCCTATTTAAAACATTTTATAAGCCCACCCCCTTCTTGACAGTATAATATATATATATATATATATATATATATATATATATATATATTTGTAAATGGTTGTTTAATATTTTTTTGGGTATATAGTCCAAAATGATTAAAATAGATGATTAATTTGAAATAGGTTTATTTCAGCTTGACGTTTCAGCACATACTTTGTGCCTTTTTCAAAAGCTATAAAAGAATGGAAATAGCAGAAAATATATAATACAGATGTAACTTACTTCAAGTATTAAACTCAAGTAATTGAAATTAAAACGAAAAAATGATTGACACTTAAAATTATATACAAAAATTATACAGTTCTGACAAAAAGGTAACGTTGGTAACGAGGATTCGTAGAATTGCAGTTTCAAAAATTGCAGGAGTACGTTACAGCATGGACAGTAATTTTAAAAAAATACAGAAAGATATTGAATTAATGTAGGTGATGTTGGTGTTGTTTAAATTGACTCATATTATACAATGCAGAGTACATCTTATGAATATTGTCTACATCTAGTCTCTTATTAATTGGATTATGTTCTTTATTAATATGTTAGGATTCTAAAAATAGCCTAATCTTGTAATTTAGTTCATTATCCAAAATGACAGCATCTTCAAAGAGAGGTTTGTGCTTGGTGGTATTAAATTAAATTAAACAACCATTTACAAAAATATCACCAAGCAATCCATTAATTGAGTCGTTCATTTTGAAAGTGACCTAAGTCCATTTATCTTTAATTTGAAATACTTAAGGTTCTGCATTTTTACAAAATTAAAAATATACGTAAGATATATGGTTGACTTGCAATGTTAAATCACATTTAAGGGATTTAATTTTATACATCCTATTAAAAAGTCGCTATTATTAAGTGTATAATATGACCTTGCTTACCTTAAAAGGACTTAGGTCACTTTCACAATAAAAATTTGTTTTGTTACAAAAAGTGAAAGAGCTTAAGTACGTTACATATAGCTTAAAAAATAGAAAAAAACATTTAAATTATATTTTTAGATAATAGAAATAAATTTAGTAACAAGTTAATCGTTAACATTCTCAGTATGCGGGAGTGATTTGAAGTAGTTATGGTGTTCCGTAGATATATACCGCAATAAGTCCATCATGTGTCGGTATTTTAGTGATGTGATGCTTCTTATACTTTTATATAACGATGGCAATACAATATTCCCAAATTTTTTAGGTCTACCCCGACGTGGCAATAAATCAAGAATTTTAAATTCTGCGTTCTCATCCATTGTTGTTTAATTTTATATGGTTCATTTCTTAAAAATCGCATTCAGCATATTTGAAGCCAGTTTATTTTTTCTCCGTTGGTATTTTTGGATCTTTTGTAAACTGCTTCTTCCAAGAGTCTTGTTGATATAAAATCCTCTTGTTTCATTTCATTTAGTATGAAAGTATTACCTTTACTACATTTTTTAATTATATTATAATAATCTTGTGGCACATACAATAACTGATTTCTTTTTAACGACATTTCTATAACGCAAAAATCTCTGTATTAGGTAAAAATGAATGCCCTGATATTAAAAATTTGTGGTCTATGATTTCCACATCATTTCCCATCGATAGAATTTTTAACCACATTAAAGATATTTTGATGCTTCTGTTTTGTCCTCCGCACATGTCACTATACGCAATGATGTGTTTTTCACCTTTCAGGGTTTTTAGGTGTCTCAAGAGGCATGAAGACACTTCTTGGGAACCTCTAGAAGCTTTTGTTTCATCCCAAGCGTACATGTATACATTATCGTTGTGGAAATTGTGTATGCCTAAATTAAAAATATACATGTTACATTTATAATAAGCTACTGAAGTAGTTAACTTTGGGAATGGTAAGCTTTCTGCAAATCGAATGAAAAGCCAAAATAATGAGATGAATTACTTGTTACTTGCTCTTGATCTTGTTTTAATGCATTTCTAGCCGATTGTGCTAGCTTCAAATGAATAACATGTTCTTCCATAAGTTTTTTCTGTTCTTCATGGTTTTCTGATGCTTTGACTTTAATGTTTAATAGATCACATCTTTGACATGTGTCTTTGCGTGGTTGGTGGAAATGTAGATTAAAATCCTTTTTGAATATTTTTCTATAAGTCCCATTCATTAACTGCTTTTAAATTATTTTCTTCACAGTGAAGCTCATCAAAATTAAACATTTTTTTTATAGTCAGTTCAGGATGAAGATATTTTCTGTCGGGATTATGGTCCCTAGTATAATGGGATTCAAATTTCGGGAAACTGTTAATATGGTTTTGAACAATCATATTTGCTTCATCACATATTTTTCTCGACGATCCAGGCAAACGCCCACGTAAATCGTTGCCAACGTTTTTAGATTTTAATACAAGTTTCAATCGTCCTTCGCTTATTTGAAAAGTATCTAAAAAGAATTTTTTACAAACAGCAACGTTGCCTGTACGTAAAATTCTCATTTCTACATGAATCTTTTCCGTTTCTCTGACGTCTTCTTTTTACAACACTGCGTCCGGTCGCTTCGTATAGCAATATATTTTGCTTATTAAACTCTCTTAAGTTCCAAAACATTTCGAAAATACGTTTTCTTTCTGTTTCATTTAAATTTTTCAAGCAGTCTTTTCGACATTGGCAATTTTCATTTTGAAAAACTTTGGCAGGAATAATTTTTCCCGATTGTGTATCGTGTCTTTTCCCTGAATTTCGTTTAATTTTACGAATTTTCTGAATATAAGTACCACTTCTGTGTTCTGAATCCTTCTTTGAAGGTGCTGTTTTGTAAATTCTCATTCTCAATTACTTCCTCTTCCTCTGTTGAAGAATGAACTTCTAAAATTCTCTTTCTTTTTTTAAATCTGTTGTATGAGTTTAATTCCTCTTCACTTTCAGAATCAAGAAATCTTGTTATTTTATCCTTTCCCATGGGTTTAATAATTTCTTTAAATTAAATGTTATTTTTTAAATTTCAATTTAATATCAAAACGTAATTTAAATTACCTTCATCACTGCTTTCAACATTTTGGGCGCACTTTTGACATTGTCAATAAAAGTGGACTTAGGTCACTTTCAAAATTAGGATTTTCAGTATTTATATTATTTTGAAAATGTACGTGACATAAAATTTTCAAATGTACTAAGTATATTTCAATACCGATTTATTTTTTTGACAGTTCAGCATAAATTATAAATGTCACAAGTGCCAACTTGATAAAAGATGAAAATGGACTTAAGCCACTTTCAAAATAAACGACTCAATTTTTGAATAAATATATATATATATAAATATATAAATATTTATATATAGTATTTTAAAATAAGAATAACATTCTCACTTTTCTATAACATTTATTTTCATATGAAAATATCATAAATTTTATCAGTTCTTAAATTTCTACATATTCCTGTGTTCGTGTATATATACAATTGTATTGGATTTCTACAGCTATATATATGTAAATTATCTAGTGTTAATATGTCCAATACATTCCGATAAGATAAGCATAATTGTTGACATATACGATGGTTAATTCCTATTAGATCTGAATTTTATTTAGTAATTTGTAACAGTTTAATAAAAATTTTTTAATTCAATTTCATGGTTGTTTAAATTCAACTGTTTATTAAATTATATAAAACTTATAGCTTTATTATTACTTGTTAAGTCAATTTATTAAAATTATTTTTAATAATATTAAATATTCATATTTATATTATGTGAAGAGATAAAATTTTCAAAATATTATTCAGATAACCGGAAGTTATTTTCTACATTTTTAATATATGAATAGTGAACTTGACTACTAAATTAAAATTAATATGAACAAAGAATAATCAAAACAAAATTCTTGATACATATCAAACAAGTGTAAAATATATCAATAAAATAAACTAATCTAACAATAAAATAACAATAATATCAATATTATAAATGCAAATTAACTAATACAAAGTATAAGACTAAATACTATGATAGTAAATATAAATAAAATCAATATATAATTATAATTATAAATAAATAATAATAATCTAATATATGATAATTTAAAAATAAGATAAAATATATCAAATTGTAATGTTAGAATCCATAGAATGACTGATATGTAAGTGATTATCATATTGTGTAAAATTTATAGTAATATGAGTTTCAGTTATATTTCTGTGATTATTCCAGTGTTTGCCATTTTTTCTGTGTCTATTATATTAGTATTTTCAAATTGCATTTATACTGTGAGATCTCTTTATGCATTCGGTTTATTCATATCGTTTTCAGATTGTTTTTCGATGTATGATATTATCTGTACAGTCTATTATTACACATGGGTTTATTTTTTAGTTGGTGGTTTATTTTGTAAATAAGGCGTGTTATTTTGGGTTTATGAACTAATTTTATTTTAGTTTAAACATTTGATTGACTGTTATTATTTTAAAATTTGTTTTGTTCTGTTGTTTTTTTTTGGTTTATTTTGAAATGTTATTTTATAGGGATAAAATTTTTGATCATTGTTAAATTTTATAACTGGTTTTATTTGGGGGGAATTCATTTAGTTTTATTATTTAAACTTATTATTCAATTTTTACAGGCTTTCTTTTTTAAATTTTTATATAATGATGGATTAATTATAGAATTTACATAAAACAACAAAAACCAAGAACTACAGACAAAGCGAGTCAGCAGCTGAGGTATATAATAGTACAAATGTTATAAAATTTTGGAAATACAATTACAAAATTATACGAAATAGTCCACTTCGAGTATTGCTCATTTTATAAAATAAGACTACGAAATCTGAATACATACATACCTAGTGATACTTTCGAGTTCTTCAACAGTTGGAACTGGCAGATCATGATAAGATGGCCCAAAATTGGCTTATATTCAATCTCGCCTGGAACGTCTGAAAACGGTACCGAAAAAGCAGGCGTGTCCTCCCAATAAGACTCTGCAAATCTAGAAATATTCTTTTAAAAGTGTACGTTTGGTGCAGGAAATTTCTCAGGACGATACAGCTTATCCATGTTATCACAATATATGCACTAGAATATCTTGTTTATTTGAATATTAGTAATTCCGGTATTTAATAAATATTAAGTACGAGTACTCCTAACTCTTTTATAGAATTATTTACTATTAAAACAGTGTAACAATAGTTACAAAATTAAAATTAAGGTTATGTACTACGCGTCTAACGAACTATTTGCCAAAGATATAAACCAAACATTCCCTATTATTAGTGGCGTTTTCCATTTGATATTATAAAATAAAAACAAATGGGTTTTATTTTTAATAAGTTGGATTTGAATTTTGTAAATAAGGCTTGTTACTATTATTGGGTTTATGAATAATTTTATATATAGTGTTTTAAACAATTTTAATTTGATAGCTGTTATAGATTTATTTACATAATTTGATATTTATTCTGTTTGTTGTATATTATTTTGAGGTTTATTATATATGAAATGTATCATTCTTTTATGATGGGATTAAAAAATTTATGTGGAGAATTATCCATTTTGTTTTAAAAGTATATTTTATTAACTGGAGTTATTTGATATTAGATGTGGGTAAATTTCAATATGTTTATTAAGTTTGTTAATATGTTTATTTTATAAATAGGCGATTAGACGTTGTAATTTATATATCTTCGTTTCCAAACTATTTTTATTATACCAGTGGTTGAGTATGCATCCTTGCTATTTCTATTTATATATTCAAATATCTATTATAGTGAATGGTATTATTAATTTCTGTGTTTAAATTGTAATTTGATGGAAGTTATTACAATTTATTTAAGGTTTCAGTAACTTTTGATTTGTGTATACATATAATATATGTAATATATTTTTATAAAATGTTGGTTTGTTTGACAATGATGGTTATAATTATTTGGTTTCATTACATTAAAGTATATGTCTTTATATGGAGATTAGATAATGGGTGTATGCTTCATTTGATTTGAGATATATTTATTGGTTATCTGAAAGTGAAATCATTAGTTGTAGATAATTTAAGTTTTTGAATTCATTTTTGTTTAGATAGTAGTATTATTGTATTTGATATATATTCGTCAAATTTTTCTTTATGATATTGAGTGTGAGATCTATCGTTGTGATTTGTAAAAGTGATCGACATCAAAAGAAATCACTTTTACAAACACACATAGATCTTCTGCCTCAATATCATAAAGAACAAATGGAATATTATCAAACAATATACTACTATCAAACAAAAAGAATTCATCGAAGCCGTAAAATTATGCCTACAATCTACATGTTTCACCTTTGATAACAAAATATACTTCAAATTATGGAACTGCTATGGGATCACCCTTATCTTCTCCAATAGCTAACCTTGTAATGGAAGAACTGAGAATAATGTTATACCATCATTGTCATACAAACCAACATTTTATAAAAGATATATTGATGATATATTATTATGTATACCACAAACATAAGTTACTGAAACCTTAAATAAATTTAATAACTTCCATCCAAGATTACAATTTACAACAGAACAAGAAATTAATAATACCATTCACTACTTAGATATTGAAATAAAAAGAAATAGCAACGGAAGCATCCACACCAGCTGGTATAATAAAAAGTTTGGACCGAAGATATATAAATTACAACTCTAATGCCGTTATTTATAAATATACATGATTAAAAACTTCAAACAGAGCTATGAAATTTACCCACCCCATCAATAGATCAAATAAACCCAGTTAATAAAATACTTTAAAACAAAATGGATACCCACAAAAATTTTTAATCCCATCATAAAAGAATGCATACATTTCATATATAATAAACCCAAAATAAAAATAACAACAAAACAGAACAAAAACAAATTATGTAAGCATAAAATACTATTAAACAGCTATCACAAAAATTCAAAATTGTTTAAAACACTATAATATAAAATTAGTTCATAAACCCAATAATAGTAACAACGCCTTATTTACAAAATTCAAACACCAACTCCATATAAAAATAAAACCCATTGTGTATATAAAATAGACTGTACAGGATGCAATAGTCATACATCGGTAATACAAAACAATATCTTGAAAACGAATCTATGAACATAAATATCGCTCAATGCATAAAAGAGATACAGCCTCACTAACCACGTGCTAAATGAAATGCATAAATTGACTTTGAAAATACTAATATAATAGACACAGAAAAATGATAGCAAACGAAAACATGAAATAATTCACATCCAACGACAAATAATAGCATAAACTGTAAAACCGATCATGAACATTTCACACACATATACCAAATCTTATACACAAATAATATTAAATCATTCATTATATATCTAGTCAATTTTTACGCTATTCCTATCATTACAGGTTTATATATTTTATCTTTATTTTTAAATTATCAATAGTGTGATTTTATTATTTATTTTATTTATATTTATATTATTATATTTATTTTATTTATATTATTTATATTCATTTATTTTATTTATATTTGTATTAGTTATATTTGTTTAGTTATATTGATATTTATTGTTATTTTTATTGTTAGATTATTTTATTTTATTGCATTTTATATTGTTACACTTGTGTTATATTTCAATACTTTATTTTGTTTTGTTTTTATTCTTTTGTTATATTAATTTTAATTTTAGTAGTTAATTGTTCACACATTAATATAACAATAACATAGAACAATAGAAACATACAGCGATTATCTGACATAATAATTTTAAAATTTAATACATTAAATAAATTATAATATTTCCATAATTTTTAAAAATAATTTTAAAGAATGACTAACTATTAATATTATATTTAAGTCGTAGTTAATTTTTATATTTATACTAATAATCAATTAATATACATCATTTTAAGTAATAATCTTATCTTACATCTGATACTATTATTAATTCATATAGTTAAATGACATATTTATTTAATTAACTATATACAATATTCTAAATAATAATCAAGTTGTATAATTATTTAAAATTAACAACTATTTTCTATTTATATAAAGTATAATATATATACTTATTATACTGATACTATTGAATATTACTAACTAAGAAAATTCTCACTTTTCATAAATCATTTATAGTTTCATATGTAGAATCAAAATTTTCAATCATTGTTAAATTACAGTGTAAGATTTCCTGTAAGTTTTATTAATTAGATATATTAATGATTTTCAGATATATATTATATATGTAGATAAGTTAATAAATCCGAACAACGCGTAAAGTATGCAATGTTGAGCTAATAATTTGAATTGTTAATAATGACTATATCTCAAGAATATATTTTATTGATTTATAATAAAGGTCATAGATAACATACCAACGTATACTTAATATATATAAATATAGTATATATATATACTTTTAAAATATAGGAGATACATATCTCCTTTAATACATAAAAATCATTGTTATATTTGTCATATGAAAATAACTAAATTTTATCAGTATCTGTGAAATTTGTTCTGCATATCCATTGTTGCGTATACTGTGAATATGTACTGACTGTTTGGCAGTAATATTGTTATATTTAATATAATCTAATGTAATAAAGCATACATTCCCGAATACAACAAATGCAATTGGTATTGGCTGCTGCGTAACAAAGTCGAAGTCTGGGAATTGCTTCAATACTAAGAAATGCAATACTATTGTATTACTGAACTACATTTCATGTTGTATAAATTGCAAGTTACTGTAAATTATATATACAAACTAGTTAGTTGATCATATATACTTTGTAAGTAATATATGGTGTAATATTATTTAATAAAAAATTCAAAACTTGATGTAATACTTGTGAGAGCTGAGGTTATAAATACAATGTTCGGATAAATATTTTCCGGACTAATACCTGGAAATGTATAGATAATGTCCCTTCAATATGCCATTTTATAAATAATACTCGGAACTGAAGTACTTGACACCTTGATTTTGAGAGACAAAGTAATCATTCTTGATCGATTTCAAAAAATGTAATTGTAATTAAAGCTACTTCTTCAATACAAAACATTTGCGATATTTATTGGCTGCTCTAAACAAAGTCGAAGCTTAATCTAGCTAGTCAAATACTAAAGAAAATCGAAGTTCTATTGTATTACTAGTAACAACATTTCTAATATATGCAAGTTAAGAAATTAATTCTGCAAATTGTTCAATGTTGAATCCATGAATGCGTGATTTGTAAGTGATATCATATGTGAAAAATTTATTTACATAAAACAACAAAAAACCAAGAACTACAGACAAAGCGAAGTCAGCAGCTGAGGTATATAATAGTACAAATGTTATAAAATTTTGGAAATACAATTACAAAATTATACGAAATAGTCCACTTCGAGAGTATTGCTCATTTTATAAAATAAGACTACGAAATCTGAATACATACATACCTAGTGATACTTTCGAGTTCTTCAACAGTTGGAACTGGCAGATCATGATAAGATGGCCCAAAAATTGGCTTATATTCAATCTCGCCTGGAACGTCTGAAAACGGTACCGAAAAAGCAGGCGTGTCCTCCCAATAAGACTCTGCAAATCTAGAGAAATATTCTTTTAAAAGTGTACGTTTGGTGCAGGGAAATTTCTCAGGACGATACAGCTTATCCATGTTATCACAATATATGCACTAGAATATCTTGTTTATTTGAATATTAGTAATTCCGGTATTTAATAAATATTAAGTACGAGTACTCCTAACTCTTTTATAGAATTATTTACTATTAAAACAGTGTAACAATAGTTACAAAATTAAAATTAAGGTTATGTACTACGCGTCTAACGAACTATTTGCCAAAGATATAAACCAAACATTCCCTATTATTAGTGGCGTTTTCCATTTGATATTATAAAATAAAAAAACAAATGTTGTGATTATAATTCACTGATAATAAGCGAATAAACAGCAAGTATATCGTTGCTATTTATAATTGTTTTTGTGGTGTATTTTATTGGAAGCTGACTATACTTGAATTCAGTTATTGTAACTTCCATCACAATATTGTAAAGAATTTATTCCGTAGCTTGATTCATCTTACAAATTAAATATGTACTATTTTAAATTGTAATTGTTAAGAAATCAGTTACTCTGTTATAAGTAGTTAGAGGGATTATTGAAACTGCTAAATATTTCTCTGAAAGGTAAAATATGTAAAAATTCTAAATTATTTAGCTGTGATACATAGCTATGAAGATATTTGTGTGAATATTAATTCCATAATGGCTATGCGGTAATAATGTTACACCGAAAAGGCTCGTAAATTTTCTTGTCAAGATCTAATAGCACTTTTTATAAATATTTGTAAACTGTTTTTCACCAGTGAAATTTTCCAGTTATGTGGCAAGTAGTACAAAAAAACCCTAATTCTAAACAGCTTTGCCATTCGTTTGTGCACGGGCGTTCCTACACATATTTTGGGTGAGTCACTAAGTGTAGGCAAATAGCAGCACAAAGAACACATGCAAACAGCCACAGAGTTTTTTGTGGTCCGCCAAGACAATCAAAGCAATCAGAAATCTACTTTGTTACATGCCGAAAATCGGCATTTAAACATTTCAAATTTTAATTCTGAATTTGTAAGTGAATTTGCGCCAATAATTTAAAGGACTTGTGCGTGCATTTCCGTCACTTTAGATAGTTGCGTTTGCACAAGAGAATGCGCAGACGCAGGGAGGAAAAAAGGGTGGCGATTTCCGTCACCTCGCGTTCTAGTCAAGAACCCGTCGAACCGAGTGGTTATTTGTGTGCCGTTATCTTGTCTTCTCTTTCAGGTAATGTAGGATTCCTTTCATCTCTGCCTGAAATCGTTCCTCCTATCTGTATTCTCTTCTCGTACCTCTACATAGAAAAGAAGAAGACAGATTTAAATTTGGATCCACCAAGGGGGCAAAAGGACGACCCACGCCCGACTGCCGCCAAGTAGCTGTCCTGTTGTGAAGAGCTGCACAGTTTACGTGAGTACCTTTTGTCTTCTCTTATAATCAAAATAAACATTTTTTGCATGTGATAATAATTTGAAACATTTATATGACGTAACACCTTATTGCGCCACATCATGCATGCATTAATTATTGTTACCAACTGTCGTAGTGGCTCTTATACATTGTGCATCGAGACTTTAAAAGCATACCTTAGAGTTTAGAACCGGGAGTATAACAGTGGCGCATTTAACGTTTTTGCGGAAAAATTTGTTTTCTTAGATAATATAGGTTGGTAACATTGTAAGTTACTATGACAACCATCTAAAATCAAATGACATGGAAACTGTTGCTATGTCAATCTGACATGGGTAGACATATTGGTTATTGTGTTTGCCTTTCATAAATGTATTGTTAATTTAATTAATTCATATGATGCCTTATAAAAATAGTGTGTTTGTATTTTGGGTTCTTTTGAATAGTGTTCTAATTTAATTTAGCATAAAGTTGAAGTGGATACCTTTTAAGTGTGGTTGGCAGATTCCCTTAACCTCAGTTTATGTGGAACCATATGCTTTTTGGATTACATAAGTTTTTCTGTAAGTACTCTAGTTATAGATAAATAACTTCATTTTCCATTCATTATGATTAAAAGTAAAAGAAGAAAAAATCTCTTAAAATGACACCAAGTATAATTACTTTAATCCTATAATTTTTCTTACTTTATTCTAACCTCTTTTTTGGGTTAACTTTTTAAAAGTCGTCGTTTAGATAACTTATATACTGTCTTACCTTATTATTATTTTAAAATGTTCTCCTAGTAATTTAAATAATCAACCATAACTTACGAATCCCTTTTTAAAGAAAATTTTGCTTTCAAATACAGCTAACGCAATTGTTTTAGTATATCTATTACCTTCTAAAACGCTATAATAAACTTGATTTCGTTATATCTGCTTCTTTAAACCCTACAATAATGAAGTTTTTGGTAACGTTTTGTATTTAAGCTCATTTACGATGGTTGTTGATAAATCCCGCGATATCAAAAGAATATTTTAATAATTTGAAATACTGTTTTTTCTATACATGTATCGTAGAATATTTCTTTTGTGTAGCGGGTATGATTCTGTTTTAATAGCATATTTTTTAGATATATCGATATTCCAAGGCAGCAATTTAAGATCTATTTGGTCTAGGCGAGATTTTTCTTCCGAGTTGGTCGCTCAGCATCACAATAAGTCTAGACGAGACTCGGAGTTAAGTTTGTCGCTCTTGCAATTTGTGAATCATTTTTTTAAGAATGATGTTGGAGTTTTTCTTTATTAGTCTAGGTGAAGCTCAAAGGAGGGCTCGTCATCTTAGTAAGTATATGCGTTATAAGATATCTTTTTGTTTTTCAACAATTTTATCAGTAAATCGAGTTTTAATTACTGTTATCTCTTCACATATCGATTTAAATCACACTAGATGGCAAAAAATTATCTTTAAAATCGCTTAAGCTTTGCCTACATACAGAATTTTTACGTTCTCTTTCCTTAACGATTTACCTAATGTTTTTTATCCTTACCATCAATTAGTTAACTTCAATCACGTATTCGTTCGCTTATACAGCATTTACCTTTTACACGTTTAACTTATTTACCTTAAACTAGTTATCTTTTTGCTACTTGTCGACTTTTCCTTGAATTTATTGTTAGTCATATATCTGTTTGTTGTCTAGGTTCCCCAGTATAACTCTGTCGCTTCATTTAATTAATCCTCGCACCTTTTCTACAACAAATTACTTTGCTTTCAGTATTTATTTTACTTCGTTTAATTTTGTGGTGATTGTCGTAACTTTGGTTGCAATAACTCATTGAATTTTTATGATTGGTTTTAGCTGATGTTTTGAGTGGATGCTTTTTTCTTTGAGCTCACATAGGAGACGCGGCCTATGCCATTGTAAGAAATAGTCCATATTTGCAGTTGCCAAAAACTAGGAGTTCCTATTCCATGTGTTTTTCTTCTGAATTATTACAGTCGCCCATGTTATCCTACATCATTACTTGTTTCTTCTTTTACTAAGTCACCATAACATATAAACATTTTTTCGTTGTTTTTTATTAAACTTCGTGGTGAGGTGCTATCGCTTTTTATTGGTACCTTATCGAATTCTCGGTTTTTTGGCATATTGGGACAGTGTGTCTGTATTTAACTGCTTATATTTAGGCATTCTTGTGTGTTTATGGCGTTACCATTTTTAAAAATTACCTTGAAACAGTTGGTTTTTTTGTGCGAATGTATCTGTAGTGATACTTTTTGTTGTGTCAACTTTTGTCTGATTTTCTTGTCTTAGTGGATGCACTCGTTAGGAAAACGATCGTACTAGTTCTCGTCAAAAGTCTAGTAATTTTTTAACTCACTAGGTACCTTAACTTGTCTGATTAATATAGCAGGTGGTGCTTCAGACCGACCTGTGTTTTATAGGGACAACTCTCTCGGACGCTTGTCCAAAAACTTTACTTTTTCTTATCCCGCTGTCTCCGTTTCTGCCTTATCTTTCATTCGGTAGACCTGTTCTTGTGCCGGAACACCCGTCTACCACATAAGAGTGATTTTTCTCTCACTCCGGGATACTGACTACATTGGCCGGTTGAGTAGTGCTTTTCTATCCACCTTTTCTGTCTCTTTAGCTCAATGCGAGCCCTTCCTTTACTCTCTTCTACCTGGAAGTGCCTTTTATGCATTCCAAAGTACCTACCTCCCTCTTTTTACCTTTCATATTTCTACTGCCTTTTCATTTCCGTTAGTCAGCATGTGGTTGCGCGGGGAGTTTTCACAGACATTACATTTGATTTTCCAATGCTCCACCCGAAGGTACTACATTGGCCAGGAAGCGAGTTTTTTTTACCTGGAAAATTTGGAATTTTGCCGAACCCTTGCTGTTCCAAGCAAGGTAGGGATCTTTAACGTGCGTGACAACACTCACACACGGGACCTCCATTTTACCTCTCATCCGAACGAGGGTGTATTTTTGTGAAAAATGCTCGCCTAACATTTTTCAAGCGGACCGTGTCGGAATTCGAACCCGGGACCTTGGGCGTAGTAGTCACACACATACCACTACGCCACGGAGCCGCCTAGTTTTCACAGACACCCGGACCACGTTTCTGGCAATCTTTCGTGAGGTTATGCGGTGCCGCTGTTAGCGCACATGGCCGCTAACAGTAAATGTATGTATGAGTGTGTGAATGTGTGAGTGTATGTAGAAATATCGTGTGGATATCGTACGGATACCGTACCGATATCAATTAACGCCGGGTGCAGGAATGCACCCAAATGCCTTTTCCGGTCCCTCGTGCCGTTTTATATAAACGAGTCTGCTTCACACGTCGCTTTTTTTAGGGAGTACGAGCATTTTCCCCATATAACGGCTACAAGGAGCCACTCTATCGTTATTTAGTTTTATCTTAATATTGTTATTTTACCTATTATCTCTGATAATAACTTTAGCTTAATATCGTTATTTTACCTATTATCTCTGATAATAACTTTAGCTTAATATCGTTATCTTACCTATTATCTTTGATAATAACTAAAGCTTAATATCGTTATCTTACCTATTGTTTTCGATAATAACTTAAGCTTATCATCTTTATCTTACCTATTATCTTCGATAATAACTTGAGTTTAATATCGATATCTTACCCATTATCTTTGATAATAACTTGAGATTTTGTTTTATCTTTTTTTATTTTCCGAACGTTTGGTATTTACGATCAGACGTAGGAATTATTATTTTTTGAATATCGAGTAAAAAAGCTAACCTGACGGTAGCCATGTAGTTTGTCAGGTTAGTAATGTAAAGAATTAGTAAGATGGTATTGTTGGTGAATTTGTTAGCTCACAACCATGTCATGAAAAAGTTTTGATGTGTATTGTTTATTAAGCCAGACTACCAGTACCTAAAAATTTACTAAACTGCATAGTCGTCGTTTGCTCTTTTGAACATTTTGAAATTTGGGCATTTTCTTGCCAAAGAAGAAACAGTCTAGATGCAACGCTCATGTGCGTTGGCACTTAGAAAACTGTAATGTTAGCTTTAGTTTAGTATATGTTAGACGACTTGTCGCATAAATTCTAGTTTTAGTAGTGTTTCATGCTTCCCGAGGAATTTGTGCTGTCGATTATAACTGCGCGACATTAAAGACTCGTGTGTGCACTTTAAATGTAGTTCAAAGACAATGGGGCTACATATTCCGTTTCCTGGTAATCCGGAAGACGTGTTATCGGTCGGAAAAAAACAGGTGGCGCATAAAATAAACATTTTGTAGAATTTAAGTTAGGGTTTACGTAGGTTAGTTAGAATCTAGATTCTAAGTTTGTACCGTGCTAACGGTCATTTTCTTTTTTTAAGATTTTTTTTCTTTTATGGCTTTGTCACGATTGTTACATGCCGAAAATCGGCATTTAAACATTTCAAATTTTAGTTCTGAATTTGTAAGTGAATTCGCGCCAATAATTTAAAAGACTTATGCGTGCATTTCCGTCACTTTAGATAGTTGCGTTTGCGCAAGAGAATGCGCAGACGCAGGGTGGAAAAAATGGCGGTGATTTCCGTCACGTCGCGGACTAGTCAAGAACCCGTCGAACCGAGTGGTTATTTGTGTGCCGTTATCTTGTCTTCTCTTTAAGGTAATGTAGGATTCCTTTCATCTCTGCCTGATATCGTTCCTTCTATCTGTATTCCCTTATCGTACCTCTACATAGAAAAGAAGAAGACACATTTAAATTTGGATCCGCCGAGGGGGCAAAAGGACGACCCACGCCCGACTGCCGTCAAGTAGCTGTCCTGTTGTGAAGAGCTGCACAGTTTACGTGAGTACCTTATGTCTTCTCTTATAATCAAAATAAACATTTTTTGCATGTGATAATAATTTGAAACATTTATGTGAGGTAACACCTTATTGCGCCACATCATGCATGCATTAAATATTGTTACCAACTGTTGTAGTGGCTCTTATACATTGTGCTTCGGGACTTTAAAAGCATACCTTAGAGTTTAGTACCGGGAGTATAACAACTTCCCGTGCGCAACTGAAGTTCTTCTCGTATTTTCCACTAGGACGGTTAAAAGGTGCGGCTCTCCAAAACCTTCGTTAACAAAAATTAACCCCCGAATCAAAACAATTATCTATCCTTGGTATAAACCTTCGCCAAATCTTTATTTTAAGAGCGATTCCAATTGTGTATAAAATATTTTTTTATAATAATGATACTGTTAAATGGGCTTTAAAGGTGGTCCGTGCTCAATACATATGTGGCTGAAATTGTCCTCACCTTCATCTTCTATTGCTCAATATTACAAGTGGTCAAGTTGAGTAATGTCACAAATAAAACATGGTTACTGAATGCCTGCAATATTGGATTAACCTGGAATATAATGTTGCGATCCACTATTAGGCAACCCGTCAAACATACAAACGCCCGAGGCACATCATATTCTCAAGGATTCCAGAACTCTTCTAGAAAATACTAGATAATGAGTCATATCTTTAATTCAGGGTATATATAAGGCCGCTTATGAATGTAAGAGTTAGTCTATACTTGAATGTCTAATATAAATTATATCGTGTACAGTAAATGTAGTTGAGCTTTTAGGAGTTCAAGAATTTATACATAAATGATATATGCTGTGTCTAATGTACATGCAGCTTGTAGTATACATAAATAAATGGAAGTGTATAAACAAATAGTTGTGTTAGTGTTGTTAATGGACCTATGGTAAAGAAGTTAGTTAAGAAGATATTAGTGCTTGTAAATTCATTAGTGTAATAGTGCTTCATTGTTAAGTGGACTGAAAACATCTATAAACAAGGCATATACTGTTAATTAGACTTGTGAACAGTGAGTAATAAAGACGTTTATTATTACTTGTTTTAAGTTAAAGAAACGCGGTAGCAGTAGCTCGTTTTAATAATTATATAATAAAAAGATACTAAAAGGAACTTCTCAACCTATCAGCAAAGAAAATGAGGCAAAGACGACAAAAATTCAAAGTAATATTTTCAATTTTTGAAAATTTCTAATCTTTGATTCCATATATCACCATAAACAATTAATTGCAATGCAGGGACAGTAAGGAGTATTTAGTTTCATTTGTCACCAGAAACGGTTAATTGCAAAGACATTCGAGAAAGTTTCTCCCACGGGGGTAGATGGAAGCGAAGACTATTTTCAGAACAAAAATTTTAAACTTCGAAAATTTTTAGTGTTTGATTTCATTTATCACCGGAGGCGGTTAATTGTAATAACAAAACATTAGAAACAAATTACCGACCGAGCCGCAAGTGTAGAAGATGGCGTAGACGGCGAATAAAATGTTTCGAGTACATTTTTCAAAATTTGAAAATTTTTAGAGTTTGATTTCATTTTCAGTGTTTGATTTCATTTATTACCGAAGTGATTAACTGCAATATCAAGATATTAGAAAAAATTATCAACCCTCCTGCCAGGGTGGAAGGGGGCGAAGATGGCTAATTAATTTTGAAAATAAAATTTTTAAACTTTGAAAGCTTTTGTGTTTAAATGTTTTGCGGTTAAATGTAATGTCAAAACATAAAGCAAAAAATTACCAACCCTCTCGTAGAGGTAGAAGGGGGCGAAAACGGCGAATGGATTTTTAGAATATAATTTTCATACTTCGAAAGTATTTAGCGTTTGGTTTTATTTATCACCGGAAACGCTTAATTGCATTACCAAGATATTGGAAAAAATTACCAACCATCCCGTGTGAGTAGAGGGTGCGAAGACGGTGATTTAAATTTATGAATAAATTTTTCAAATTCAGAAAAAACTACCAACCTTCCCGCAGGGTAGAATATATTTTTCGAACTTTCAAAATTTGTACTGTTTGGTTTTGTTTACCATTGAAAACCATTATTTGCAATACCAAGCCATTAGAAAAGAATTACCGATCCGCAAGAGTAAAAAGGGGCGAAGACAACTCTCCTGCAGGGGTACAAGAGGCGAAATCGACGAATTACTTTTCAGGATAAAATTTTCAAACCTTTGAAGCTACATAGTGTTTGGTTACATTTCTAACGGTTCCGAAGTTAGAAGGTGGCGAAGACACCAAAAAAGAATTAGCAATCCTTCTGCGAGGGTAGAAGGGGTTAAAGACAGCGATGAATTTTCAATGTAAATTTCTCAAACTTCCAAAATTTTTAGTGTTTGGTTACTGGAAACGGTTAATTGCAACTGAAATTCCAGGATATCAGACAAATATTATCAACCCTGCCATATGGGTAAAAAGGGGGCGACAACGGCGAAAGAGTTCTCAAAATAAATTCTTTAAACTTGGAAGATTTTTAGTGTTTGGTTTTATTTGTTACCGGAAACGATTAATAGCAATACCAAGACATTAGAGGAAATTTATCAATCTTTCCGCGGAGTGGAAGGAGACGCAGGTGTACAAGGTATACAGGTATACAAGTGACAAAGTCGGTGAATTAATTTTCAGAGTAAAGTTTTCAAACTTCGAAAATTTTTAGTCTGTGGTTTCATTCATCACTGAAAACGGTTAATTGCAATACCAAAATATAAAAAAAATGTTACCAACCTTTGCGCAGAGGCTGAAGAGGAGCGGAAACGGCGAATGAGTTTTCAGAATAAAGTGTGCAGCCTTCGAAAAGTTTCATTTGTTTCATATACATTTTTGAAGTTTGAAAATTATTTTATTCCGAAAAGTACTTCGCCGTTTTTGCCCTCTTTTACCCCCGCAGAAGGGCTAGAGCTTTTTTCAACGTCTTGGTATTGCAATTAATCGTTTTCTCCAATAAATAAAATTAAACATTATTTTCAAAATTTATTCACCGTCATCGCTTCCTTCTACCCCCGCGAGAAGGCTAATAATTTTTTTTAAGTCTTGGTATTTCAGTTAACTGTTTCCGGTGATAAAAAACCAAACACTAAAAGTTTTCGAAGCTATGAATTTATGCCGAAAATTAATTTGCCGTCATGGCTCCTTTTTACCACGCGAAAGGGTTGGTAATTTTTTTCTAATGTCTTGGTATTGCAGGTAACCGTTTCCGGTGATTAATGAAACCAAACACGAAATATTTTCGAAGTTTGAAGTATTTATTTTGAGAACTCATTCGCCGTCTTCGCTCCCTTCTATCCCTGGAAGAGGTTTCCAATTTTTTTTTATGTCTTGGTATTGCAGTTTATATATAAATGAAACCAAACACTAAACGTTTTCAAAATTAAAAAATTCTAGTATGTAATCTCATTCGCTGTTAACGCCCCTTTCTAACCCCGTGGAAGGTTCGGTAATCGTTTTATGCTGTTTTGGTATTGCAATTAATCGCTTCCGATGATAAATGAAACCAAACTAAAAATTTTCAAAATTTGAAAGTTTTATTCTGAAAATTAATTCGCAGTCTTCGTTCCGTTCTACCCTCGGCGTGAAGGTTGGAAAATTTTTATAATGCCTTAATATTGCAATTAACCGTTTTTGGTAATAAATGAAACCAATCATTACTGTCTTTATTTTGCAATTAACCGTTTCCAGTGATATATGAATTCAAACACTAAAAATTTTGAAAATTGAAAATATTACTTTGAATTTTTGCAGACTTCACTCCATTTCCTTTGTTGAAAGGTTGGGAAGTATTCCAGGTTAATCCAATTTTGCCAACGTACAATAACATTGTTTTATTTCTTGCATTATTTAACTGGACCGCTGTAATATTGACGAATATGAAGATGAAGTTGAGGCCAACTTTAGTCACACTCAATATGCGTGACAAAATAGCTGCGGCTGTTAAAATGTATCAGCCGCACAAAATTCAAAAGTTTTCAGTTCACTTCGGCCTTCAGTTCACTATTGATTTTTATACTTGCTAAGTTTTACTTCAGCCTAATTGGTGAGGAGAATATCCTCAAAAGTGAAATTAACTTTAATTTAAATTAGTTTAGCAATTGTGAACTGTGTTTTCTACTGATGATGACCCCTTAGTGGTCGAAATTCGTATTTAGTGGTGTTACATTAAAAAAAAAAAGAAAATTATGGCAAAGAGAGTTATACTTTTAGATTAAACATTACGTCACTGGATTCCTCTGACATTCGTAAGCGTATACTTCACACAAATATTCTTTGTAAGGTAATATGAAAATACTTATCCAAATTTCAAAAGCACTCTCTTGCTTGAATTTCTATAATAAATTATCAGTGCCAAACACTTCTGAGCGTTTCTGTCCGTTTGTGTGAGGGTTCTCAGCTTCAGCTAACTCGATCCTGGACCTCTCAAGTCCAACTTCTTTCTACAGCATTAATCAATTGATTGTGGCTATCTCGTTAATCTCTGTTGTTTTAGGTTTTGTTGTTTTTGCGGTTGGTTGATGGAGTGAGTAGCTTCCCGGATCTTCCTCTTGGTTGCTCTCCAACTATACGTTATCTAAATCCTGGGTCCACCGGCCTGTAGTTTTCGCTCGATAGGATGACTATTCGCCAAAAGCCGCTCCATCGTCAGGTATCTCGTCGAACAGGACTGACAGATGTGCATCCCCAACGATTTCGCATGTGTCCCCATTCCTTGGCGCCCCGCATAGCTGGAAAACTTCCTTGAGTCGTCACCGTTCCGCTCCTCACCTTGTTTTGCCTGAAAGCGAAGGTAGGTAGATATTGATTCCGCGAGGCCTGCTGTTGGAATAGTGTTCTCATTTCTCATAAGAAACTGTTGTTTAAAACAGAAAATTAACCCGACAGGCACCCGCTACTCTCCGTCCAAGTTTATACATACGACGATCAGCAGTGTTTATTACGGCGGTACCCGTTCTCACTAGCTGCTGCGTGAGCGCAGTCAATTAAAAGCGTTAAATTATTTCCGTCACGACTCGATCCGTTCCGCTCCGCTTAGAATCCGTTCGTGCAAGACCGGCAGTATAATCATGTTCTTAAAATGTATTCACTTGAAGTTGCATTCAAGTGTATCTACCAATACAGAAACTTTACGGAAAAAAACATCATTACTGCTATGGTACAAACAAAATTAAAGGTACGATAGTTAATCGCGTGTTTGCATAGAGGGCGTGATATATTACCAGAATTTATATATAAAATAAATAAATCCACTTCCCAAATTACAGTGTCAATTAATTAAATCTCTATTTTCCCTTAAATTAATGCATGTTATCATTAAACAATAATTGTTGTTTTATCTTAGGGTTGTACGGAGAGCATGCTGCACGTGGCTTCTCTAGTTCTTTGCTATTCCTACAACATAAAACAAGAACAAAGCAATATACGATAATGGATTTAGAAATAACGAATTGCGCAAGCGGCTAACGATAAGGTAGTCCCGAAAGGAATGATCATGGCCGCTGTTTTTCCTACAATTTGTAAAAAACAATCCTTCTTCGTTCGTCGTCCTGACTGGTTGGAAAGGCGACATATGTCTATTACAAACCGTCAGAACTGTTCTCACCAAAAGAACACCTTATGATAAAGCTATTCCTAAAGAACCCCGAAGATAATTCACACAATATATTTTCAAACTACTACACAAACATGTATAATATCTCTAGATTAAATACACAAAAATTCCCTACAATTAATTATTCACTAAAATCTTTTGTGCAACGCTTTTAACGCGAGTTATGTATCCCCCAATCTATATGTACCATTAATAGAAAGTATTAGAGTTAGTAAGAATTATAAAGTTAGATGCAACACTGTATCTCAAGGATAATTAAATAAAGGTTATTAAAAGTTCAAAAGCAAGTTGTGACGACGGATGTAATACATTGTATTTCAGACTGCAAGTGGAGGTCACAGACGGTTAAGAAACCGCAATTACTTAGAAATTAAGATTGTTACATTGCGTAATGAATAAAATTAAGAAATAAGCGGACATGAGCTCTGCAAGTTCCCTCAGACATGTGAGGGGCAGGGACAACATAAATACCCCGGGAGCCCCAGATCAGTCAGTCAGTCTTGAGTATTTCAGCTTTAACATTGCCGTTTGCTTAGGCTACTTACCATAATACTAATTCAATTATTAATTATTTTCGACTTAGTTTAATTTTAATCAAGCTTGTCAAAATTCCACATTAATATCTGTTTAATAAATAAATTTTGTTAGGAAGTTATTGGAAGAAGTTTTTAAAAAGACAACTCCCAAGACCCAAAACGTAACTCGCGTTACAGTAAATTATTTAAGAAGTATTACACTGGTAATGGTAGTGCACTAGTGATAGTAAATAAAAGTAAAACACTTATCTGCTAAGTTTATTTAGGGGGGGGGGGGTCAATAGAAGTCGCCATTCTACTTAGGACTATCCGATACACAATCGAAGACAGGTATATATTTATTACGCTGTGCCAAAGATTCTGAAGAGCACGTGCATTTTAATATGCTTTGGGTCATTGGGTAGTGCATGTTGTGGTTCTGAAAAAGAACACTGTATACCATGTATATCGATAACCATGGAAAAACTTGCAACAGACACACCTCTTAGATATAACGCCCATGGCATTAACATATTAAGTTGTCAGTGTGGTCGTTTCAAGTCCAACAATAGTACCTAAGGCCGAATGTACCTAGCATGCAAAGGAATGTCCTTTGATGTACACATAACTTAGCGTTTCGATTTTAACGTATTTCTTTCGTTTTTACCGTATCTAGTGCGATCTATTGAATGTCAAAATCAAAGCTACTAAACCATCTGGAAGCAACAATGTATTAAGGAGTAATAATATCATCAGAAAGGTTGATCAACTTGATGACGAGCTAACTGGAGACACTACGTCATCAGCAATTAGGAAATGAGAGAATAACACTGATAATGGACATACAGCAGTTATTATTTATGCTGTCATTGACTCGGACAAATTTTTGTATAGATGGCAATAATTGCTCTGTTGTAACATGTGTTCAATGCGCGTAGTACCAGCAAAGTTTTGATGCGCCTATGCAAGGAATTGATGTTTGGAGCAGGAGGTAACGAGACTGGTTCACGTGTGCTCAATGAAGTTCCACTATTAAATATTTCTTTAAAAAGTTATTAATTTAGAGTTACAACATTGGACAACATTGGACAACAGAAGAATAAAATACTGTTGAGTATTTGTGCTTATATGATCTAAAATTGTAATTTCCGCTACAATTTTTGGTGCACTGTTGTTTCTTTATTTCGTCTGATCGCAGTTTCAGTTAAAATATAAATCCACAAGCACTATTATATAAATTATTGGACAAATCCGTAAAACAAGTACGTTTAATGTGTATACAAATTAATTGCTTGTGTAGATAAACTACTTAACTGAATTTAGTAATAAATATGGTGTAATCGTCATGTTAAGGAGGAATTTAGCGTTAGGAAACATTGTAGTAATTATCATAGTGGTATCATAGTGGTATCTCAGTACATTAAAGTTTCTAGGTATTTGTAAATATTAAGGACCAAATAAAAAACAGCAAAAGAGGTTTGCTTAATATTATTTTTAATAAATATTTGCTAAATTTCTTTCTTTAGATAAAATGTTTACACGCTTTCCGTGTTCCTCTTCAATTTTATTTGGCCGGCATTTACACTCACATAAACTTTGCCTTCCTATGGCATTTTTATTCAGCAATTTACTAATACAATACACCGGCAAAAGATAAATGAATATTAAAAGCAGAGGGATCATTGATAAAATTTGCGTAGTATACCTTAACTTACCAGCGTTATACAATTATTGTATTCGTAACACCTTACATTTTTTGCCTGCAAATTTGTTGACAATTCCATTTTAAACGTAGCAGTTTCGTTTCAATTAACTTCAAGGTAATATTTGTGCGTAAAATTGAAAATTGGGTTTAGAGATTTTGGTGTAATGACTTTCGATACAATTTAACACCACAAAAACGTGTGGAAAACTTAGATCGTAATTGGGAATGAAGCACCATCCAAAACCATGATTTACAAATGGTTCGCAGATTTTAAGAGTGGACGTTTGATGACGATGTTCTCCAAAGTTGTCCATGCACTATTACGGGTGTTTGAAACGTTAAATTATGAAATTTGAAATTATTCAAAAAGAAGTGGGAAATTTGTAACAAAATAAAGATGCAACAGCTAACTACGGTGGTGCGAGAGTGAGTCCCTATAGAAATAAGTGAAAGAAAATAAAGCACAATTGAATTAATGGTCAAAAATTTACCTAGATGCAATTTTAAGCTAAGTTTATGGGCGCCAACTACGTCTAAGATTTCTTTTGGATGACGAGTAACCCAGGGGATTTTAATTACAGAATATTCTTTCGGTGAAATGCATTTTCTTTATAAAAGGTTTCCTGTATATTTGAACAAGTAGAACATAAATATCAACTCACCTTGCTTATATCTATTCTAAAATAATATTATTTCAGCAATTCTGTGAACAAGTATACATGTAATAATTTTTAATTTCCTTATATTAATGTTTAGGTTAGTGACTTAGAGATATTCCTATAACGAAATACATACAATAAAGAAAAATGGTAAAATTCATTTTCAGTTCATTTTTAATGCATCAAAACTTTTATGAATAAATCACAATCAGTTCCAATTAAACTTGCAATGGCCAGACCTTATATTTCTAATGATGTATTACTACACATTTGGCAATACTTTATAAATGCCATTAGACGTATGCTATTCAAATAACAACATCTAATTCTACTAAAGGTTTCACTTTCAAGTGACTACAAAGTCCATTGACGCCCAGAGTAATTACTTCTTCCTTTAGGCATTTAATTCCAAATAGGGTTGCTGGAAAAGCAAACCGTTCCAGTCAATTTTAGTGCTTTTAGATTATGTCGAAATTCCTTGTTTTTCAGGTGAATCTTCAATTATTGTTCTATAATCAAAAAGATGTGTTACAACAAACCAAGCTTTTTAGTGTTTATTCTCACATCTGTTGGTGCTTGTGACTTGTAAGTGAATGACACATTTAGTTCCTGTCGCTGTATAGCGATGTCATTATCACCACCTATTCTGCTTTAGAAGGATATGCCAATAACGTACTTAATACGTGAAAGGCGTATGCCTGTCTATGGTTTATTCGACGCGCTTAATTTTTCTTTATGTGACTTGGTTTATACATTGTAACATATTGCATGAAATGAGTAACTCGCATCTCTAATCTAATATATGTGAATTTCTCTCACTCGGCGTTTGGGTTTTTTATGGCAATTGCAACTACGTTTATTGAAGCTATGCAACACTGCATTTAATTTATTTTACGAAAGCTTATATTTGGGATATATTTAATAAATTCACTTTTATTTCATAAACCTAAAGCTTCTTTAAAATGACAATCCCGCTATGAAAGCTTAATTAAGATTATTTTGTATATACTTTTATGGTTTAAATTAATTTATGAACCTAAGTTCGGCTTCAATATGTACTAGGTTATCATAAAGTAAGGGATATATTTTAAATCATTACAACTTTTTAATAAATTAAGTTAGTAACATAAAATAAACGAAATCTAGTTGCTTAATGAATGGAATTTTACCGTATCTATGAGAAACAAAAGCGTTGTCATAACAATTGTTGACACTAGTGTCAAAACAAAATTATTCAATTTGAAGTTTTATTTTGAAATTAAAACTCAAGTAAACGTTGAGTTCAAACGACTCAACTGTAATAACATGGATTTACAAACAAGAATTGGTTTAGTTCAGTGCTATTATGAATCCGGCAGAAATTACACCGCTGGATTACGAACATTTCGCACGAGAATGGGTTTGAAAGCGGGACCCTGTCAAATGAAAGCGTACCGCAATTTGATACAAAAATTTGAAAGAACAGGGTCTGTAACTGACTTACCAAGATCAGGAAGACCAATAATTAGTGATGTCCAAGTTGCAGAGGTTCTTCATGAAAATCAAGACATAGCCAGAAGCAATTCACTCGCAATCAGCAGTGCAAATGCGATATCCAAGCGATTGCAAATGCCGTATACCACGGTTTGGAAAATTTTACGCAAAATTCTAAACATGTATCCATATAAACTGAAAATGCTGTTTGAATTAAAGGACGCAGATTTGGCTATTAGGTACGATTTTTCTTTGCGAGTAATGGCTCAGATGGAAATTGAACCCGAATGGTTATCCCGTATTTTATGGACAGATGAGGCACATTTTACTCTGAATGGTGGAGTCAATACTCAAAACTGTAGAATCTGGTCTGCAGAAAATCGGCAACAAATCGTTCAAAAAGGTCTTCATGACAAGAAAGTCACCGTTTGGTGCGGTTTTACAGCTGATTTTATTATTGGTCCGTATATCAACGAGGAAATGCAGAATGGACAAGCCGTATCTGTAACTGTAAATGGTGAACGATACTTGCAAATGTTACAAAATTATGTTATTCCACAGCTGCAAAACGAGCGCTACGGAATTGAAAACATCATTTCTATGCAGGATGGAGCACCCCCGCACATTTTTCGACCAGTCAAAGAATTGTTAACCAACGTTTTTCACGATCGCGTGTTAAGCAGACATTTCGTAAATTCATGGCCACCAAGATCACCTGATCTAAACCCAGCGGATTACTGGCTGTGGGGTTATTTAAAAAGTTTAGTGTTTAGAAGACGACCAACTACGCTACAAGAATTAAAAGACAGTATTACGGAGCAAATTGGTACAATTCAACCAGAAATGTTACGAAATGCTGTGTACAATTTGGAGGTAAGGATAGTGATCTTACAACAACAAAATGGAGGTCATATTGAGCAATTGCCGTAACCTGTTTTGGGCATACTAAATCCCATTTCATAAGCAATTAGATTTCATTTATTTCTTGTTATTAATTTAATTTGTTAAAAAGTTATCATAATTTAAAATATATCCCTTACTTTATGATAACCTTATATTTAACAGAAATAAAGCGATTGTTTTTGTGGTTTTTAAGTTTATGATTTTAATAGAACTACCAATTTATTGCATTGGTACGCTTTTGAATATTTTGATGCATGAAATCAAAATTATACAGGTTGTTTCAATAATAGGTTGTGGGTTTTAGATTACTTTTTCCTCATTTCCATCAGACTTTTATTTCTAGTAACGCCCAAACGTTTCAGCACCTCTTTTGTTGCAAACAAAATCGGTGCTGTGCGTGACCGTGATTTTTGTGAATGTATATGTGATATATAGAATTATAGAAGCATCTTTAGACAGTGCCTGAACTTATTTATATGACCAGGAAGCTTTGCGGTCGATACATGCCTTATGATTTGAAAAACACCCAAAAACAAGCACGTGTCAAATGGTGTAAGGAAAAAAAAGATTCAATGGCGACCGTTCAATTTCTATATGCAACATCCTAACGGGCAGCGAATTATGGATTTATTCATACGAGCCTAAAACTAAGCAGGAATCAATTGTATTGGTGTTTCAAAATGTTCAAAATGATTGTTTCTTTCAGAAAAACGGTTCATGTTGTAACTGCTGTATTATAAGGTCAAAAGACAGTTTCTATGAAATGGTTTACTACACTACGCTTACCCGAAGTTATCACTAAAATCAAAACAAACAACTTACATCGGTGAATATTGCATATTCCCCGGATATATCGCCCAATGATTCTTCTTACTCTAACAACAATAATAAAACCATAGCAAGCGTTTTTCATCGCCTAAAAAGGCCATTCAAACATTTAATTCATTTTTTTCGGAAGCAATTTATTGAAATTAGAAAAATTGTTTTAAAGATTTGTTACACTTTTACGGTAATGTTAGATTCTCATTTGCCTGAACAGAGAACGCGATAAAATACACATAATTTACAAATGCTAAAATAATATAGTTTACGTATTAAATTAACAATGTGAATTAATTAATAACGCTGCTTACTTTCTATTTTAATGCATATTACCAGGATTTGTATCAGGTATGATATTTATAAATCAATTACGGTTCATCATGAACGCCGTTTGCAACTCTATATCAAATTTCTGTAATAGAGCTCATTACTATTTCATACAACATAAACGGGACAAAGACAAGGTACGATATTAACTTAGGATAGGAAAGTAAATTAAGAGGTAGAATTCCACCATATTCTATAATGCACTCTCACACAGGTCGTTCAAGATAAGTGGTCACGTCGAGAATTTCATTATGGTGGCACTTCCAACAACTTGAATACCCACCACCACTTGTACACTATGCGTCCCCATTGGTCAGAAAACGTCATGTGTTCGATCTACGAGCCGTGAGGTTTGTTGCCACAGAATCGCACAATAATAAAGAGCTAGTCCTCCTAAAACATTAGAAGGGAATACCTATACCACATTTCTATGCATAATATCCTAAATAATATTTATACAAAATTTAGGAGCGGTGTTTGGTTTCATCAAATGAAAAAGTGTATAGTACAAGAGAGAAATATTTTAAGAAGCAATAGAACAATTATTGTTTGTGATACTCTCCACAAACTTTAACAGTGACCAGCGTCATACCCAACGTCGAAGGAACCTTGAGGCGAGCTATTCAAACTGGACCCCCTTTTGTGGAGTGCTATAAATCGTTTATATTGCAATTTGCAACCCTCCATTTCACTTTTTAAGATACTTCGTATCAGAATTAGTTAGCATAATCATAGTTAATATTAAAATATTCTTTAGCAGTCAGTATAAAGTAATAATAAATTTTTATTATAGTAGCAAAGCAAAATTTGAAAAGAGTTAGAGATATTCATATAGAAACAAAAATACATAAGTTAAAATAAATAACCCATAGTTTGTTCATCAACAACATATTTTGAATAGTTTTAATAAAACTTGATTAAACGATAAGATATTTTACTTATACTGAACTAGTAATTAATGGTGATACACATATTCATTACAAAAGCGTAAAAAGTCTTCTTAAAATAATTATTACAACCAATCACAATTATTAAATATACAACAGCATGGAATGCTTAGCAAGCGGAAAGCAAAATTGTACTAACTTGTAAGATTTGTTGGCCCTTTTACAAAGCTCTGACCAATTTTTCGGTGAAGGAATCTTTTGGTTACAAATAATCAAATACTCCAACTTAGCTTTGAATGAAAGCTCCCAACACAAACAACTTTCATCTGTAACGGTATTTTCAATTCCGGATTTTCAATAGGATTTGGGAATTTACTCACAATCCCGGAGTTTAATACAGTTTTCGAATTACCCTATAATCAACCTCGTCCCCCCTGTGATAGTTGCGTGTCAATTTATTTCAAAGTTCTATAACTAAGGATAAAGGATTGTTCTATTTCCTCTTTAATTGTCTGTGAGTTTTATAAGTTTTTCGTTCTAGAGATCATCGCATACTATTTTTTGTTCTTATGGGGTAATATGTCTAAAGCTGCCCTAAGGTCGAAGTCAGTGTCGATTTCTTTGTGTGACCAGCAAATTGTTCCCAAAGTTTTAAAAGTGGCGCGTGTGTTTACATTTGTAATACATTTTTATGACTGTTACTTTATGAATATATTAATATTAGAAGTAATTAACCTACCAAAATAGCGGTTTCTTTGAGTCCTTGTGAGAACTTAATTTCCTCCACGGTTTACATGTAATGCACTAATTTTTATGGCGAGTGTTATAACTGATGGGAATGTAGGGAGTTGTTCCAATTCCTTGATTCAATGGCTTGTTTTAAACTCCTGTGAATGAGTACAAATAAGCTTTCCTATACCGGTTATTTATCGAAATCCATCTGTATTTTTCTAAATTTAATACGAAAAGTGTAAAGCTTCGATCTTTATTACTGTTTGTACTTCATATATTGGATGCGCTTTCCTGTTTATTTCTGTATTCTAATTTAATACTACATTGAAATAGTCACGTTATTAGTGTAAACTACCAAAATTTCTATAAATATTTCAGGCTTGTTTTGTGCTAAAAGCTCATTTAATTAACTGAAATTAATGGATTCTTTTCTATTACCTAATGCTTGCTTAAAGTAACGCACTCGCGTTACATATGTGTTGTGTTGGAACATATAGTCTGCTGGATTAGCCAAATTGACAGCCTGGAAGCAAAATCGAGATATATCTTATTCCATTTTCTTACCTTTCCTTTTTGCAGAGCCACTTTTTGAAGTGAATACTTTATTTTGACTGACCGCATACGTTAGTTGCTTATTCTCAACTGTTTCGGTCTGTACTAGGTTTTGTTTGCTTGCTGTAGTCTGTTTGCTTGCAGTTGATAAACAACTAATGGTGACTGCGAGTGCGTCTCTCTGTGCCTGCGTACTTTCACTAACTGAGACTGCCAAAGACTATCATATATAGTGCAATGAGTGGAAATCAAGAGTATTGATAATTTTGCGTTAGTCTTTTATAACACGTTAAGTGCTTTAACTCATGCTGGATAGTACCTATTTCGAAAGGTGTATTTATTAGATTGTACAATGAATAAGAATAAAATACCAACAATCGATATTTATAGTATTTCTAACAACCACCTAACAACTCGTTATGGCAACATAGGAATTGACGATTTTTTTTTTACTGAAGGGCGTTTGCGGGTTTTATATTTTAGTCAGCCAATGTGGCACGGTAAGTGATTATAAGTTATTAATCATTTGACAGTGCTTGATTATCGATAGTAAATTAATAGGAAGTATAAGGAAATACTACATTATGAGTTGTGTAATCCATATAATAGGATGTGTTATTGTCGGTAAAATTCCCCAACTGTCAACGACCTACAAACAGAGAGCAGAGAATTTTAAAAAGTGAACAGGCTAATGAAATCCACTAGTAAGACGAAGACAAAGAGTCGCCGAAAATAACAAAGTTCTGTTTCTATCTTATTTATGCAGTATTGCGTAAAATTTGCCCTCATTCGTACGTCGAGTCAATTCGTTTTAAAGCAAATACTGCAGGGACCATACTGACGACTAAAAGAATATAAAGGGGTTATAAATATAAATACTTTAAAACTATTTATTTATACTTGTTTGTTTTATGTTCTGCCGTTTTATATTTGGGCGTAAAATTGGGCTCCTAGTTTCAAAAGAACCCGCGGTCGTGTTCTGCTTATCTTAATAGCAGCTACGCCCCTGAGAGGGACCCTTGTACAATTAAATAGTACAAACTCCGTAACATTCTTTTGAAATATTTATAATAATATTTCATTTTAATGATTTCTATATTGGTAAATCCTACCGATAGGGTTAGGGTTACTTCTTTTAAAAAAATGCAATTATAATTTATTTGCATTGTTGATTGAAGGAAGTATTATTTTGTTTTATCATTATAATTTATGTGGTTTATTTTTAAAGGCTGTTAAATTCATTATGAAAATTTCTTTGTTACTTTGTATTCTAAATTATTGCTTTTATGTTTCATTTGTTTAACGTTGTAGTTGTATAACGTTGGCGTCTACGACATCGTTATGGAACGACGAATATTCAGACGGTAAATTATGCTGATACAGGTAATAAAGAAGGCCTTTTTTGGTTCACATTAATGTTTTATAGAGATAATTTTACACGCTTTAGATAGCGAAAAATAACAAAAGCAATTGCAATTTACAGTCTTAATGCATTTATCGAGCTCTGCCAAAAATAATCAGAATCGTTCTATGCAAAAACGATACAGAGTCCCAGAACTTCCAGTAGGGTCTAGTTAAAACTACTAAATTGAATTCAGGAGATAATTGATTTTAGTTGTGTCCGAGGTATTCAAAGTCAATTTACTCCACAGGTTTAGCTGTACAAACTTATAAACGAACCCATAGTACGTTCTTGCTATAAGTTTTAAGAAATTCGAAAATAACTTGGTTTGCTGCAAGCGTTTTTCCTTACGATAAGCATTTTTGATAAATCTATCACTTGCTTAAGAATGTTTGTATATACTTGTGCCTAGATTTTTAGAATAGAGAGCTTGATATATTTGTGTTTTCACAACTAACATCAAGGTAATTGTTTTCAGCCCTGATACACCAGGATATATTGCAATTACTTAGAGGCGTAATCAATATACATACAATAATTTAGCATTTAATTTTGAGAATCTTTTTCCTACAGTTAGCAAATTTAAATAGTCATATAAGTGCCCTTACTATACGTTTACTTTAGATTTGTTATAAATTAGTGTACTCGATTATTCCGCGTGTAAATTTTTGACCAGAATCGTTTTCCTGATCTTGGGTTTTGGTATCCTCCTGTTATTCCGTCTGAAGGCTTTTCCAAGGAACTCCCGTATTTCCAGATTAGGTGGCGAGATAGGTTTAGGGCCTTTTTAAACGGCTTTTTAAAAAGGCTTTTTTCAAAAAAAACTCTTCTATCAATTTTATTAAACACAAATTACTATTTGAATTTAACAACACGTACGTTATATTCAGTAACGTATTGAAACCAAAATATTTTAAGTTGACAATCACTATTTAATTTAACTAAAATTTGGGTAAGTAGCCTGAACAACCAACAATGTTAAAATTGTGAGGCCCGAGACTGATTGACCCTCATGGGATTTTCAGGGTATTTATGCTATCTCTGCTCTTACATCACTTGTGGGAAATGCAGATGTCATGCCTGCTGTTTCTTTATTCAATACAAAGTATTACATTTTAATAATCTTAATTCTAATAATTGCTGTCTTATAACCTACTGTAACCTGTACCTGCAGTATCATGTTGCGCCTGGAATACAATGTCTGTTCCCGTTCTCAAGTCTGGTTTATGATCTTCCATTAACCTTTTATTATGTCCTTCAATTATACATTGTAACAATAATTCTTAAGTATTAATAATTGCATTTAAATATACATATATATATATATATATATATATATATATATATATATATTGATTTGGATATGTAACTGGCGCCCAAGATAATTCTCGATTGAGACTGGTATTTCCCAAACGATTATATTCTGGGCCCGCTTCAAACATTTACATCACCCTTCCCTTTTAGATAGTTGGCAACCCTTTTTGTGTGTGCGACCAAGATTTTCGATATTTTATCGAGATATAGAATTTTAGCAAGGTACTTTACCGAATTTCTTCGTCGATGAGCTGTTAGATATTCTGGGGGCAAAACTGTACGTAATACCACTTTTTTACAATCTTAGAGTTACACTTACTCAACAAGAACTTTAACAACCTTTGTGAATAGTAAATTTTACTAAAATTATATTTTGTTATACAATTTTAAGTTTTTGCACTGCGTATTACCAACCATAACACTCAAACATATAAAAAGCATGGGTTTAGTCTTTGGATTAAATGAAAGATATTGTGGTGTTGAAAGAAGGCAGAAAAGTTTATGTTTACACACTAGAGTGCCATGTTAACAAAATATAAAAGTTTAATTATTTGAGTTTAACGACGTGCCGAAGTTTTGATAAGGGTATCTTAGTGTCATTTTACTTGCTTGCTGTTCGGGACCTAGTTTTCTTGAGTGATTTTGAACTTTAAATATGTAAGAAAAATAGACTCTATAAAACGCAGCAGTGAAACCCTTATTTTAAGGTTTTGTATAGATAGTACCTTATTTGAATCCTTATTTAGTAAGAGTAAATGCACCGTCGATATACTGCTTGTAAACCTAATTGTATTGGTATTGTTGAGCTTTCGCAAGAGGTGTCTTTATTATTGTTATGGTAAATTTATACCGTATAAAATATTATAAGCGTTAACGAAAAAAATGTTGTTGACGCCAGTTCGGTTACGTTACCGTTAACGGTTAAAATTCAACGCTGTAGAAAGTAAGGTTATATTGCAGAATAATTTCAACAAGTATTGCGATTGACATTTGCTATTTCCACTTCCAAGCTGGAAAAGTTTTATGTTGCATTTTGTGATTGGTTCTCGGTATTTTATAATACAGAATAAAAAGTCAAATTTACGTTAACGTTATGGTTTATTTTTATAATTTTAAGCATAACGAAAGCATCATGATGGAAAAGTATGCACCCGCAAACTCTATATTGCTTACTGTAGTAGTTATGAAAACTAATGTATGAATAGGGATGGTTTCTGTATTTAATTCCAAGAGGTTTTCGATTTACTCTAACTATTGACTTGGGTTTTATTTGTGCTGCCGTAATACAGCTTTATACTAGCAAGTAGGTATTGTTTGCGATTTCTGCGGAAACGGGCTTACTTCAAAATGTGATACTCCTACGCCAGCCTCGACCTTTTCCTTTCAACCCGTTATAATTCTACACACACCACATTCCTCCCTAATATAACTATTTTTAAGGTGTAAAGAAGACATATGCCAGTTACCTGCAGGAATACCGAGTTAAGAATTCCACTTTCTTCAATAGTTAGCGGTCATATAAGGTGCAACATTGCTAACAAGAGCTGAGATTCTACTACTTTCTAACATATTACAATTCTGCCACATTAATCTCTACATACAGGGCGATTTACAACTTCATAAAAATATTTTAACTGATGCTTAAAGAATTGGTCATACTTTGGTATTTACGCAAAAAACTATTTTCTAAAAACTAAAATTGAGACGGATGCTTTTAGGGTACGTATAAAATTAAGTAGGGTACCCACCTCAGCCTTTAATTTGAAACTTCGTAATGGGCGGTGTAATTATTTAACGCATCAACCGCGAAAACAAGATACAGGTTCAAATCTTCCTCTCGATTATTTAATAAAATCTTTAAAAATAGTGTTATCTTGAAGAATTTTACTTCTTGTAATTAATAATTCTAATTTTTCGTTGTACGTTACGTTTAAAGCATTGCTTCTTTATTCTTTGCAACCTCGTCATTATTAAATTACAATATGCTTACTGCATGCTCAAATACTATTTCCGCATAGCAACCGCTTGCGACTTAAAATAACATTTCGCGCTCGAATCAAATTACTGAATGAACTCCTTGAAATCTAATGAATAAACGACTTGTTTATTTGATATACGCTTTTTTATATAGAAACTTATCTGTTTCTAGAAGCTTACTAGAAAATGTAGAACATTATGGTGCAAGATTCTTGGAAAACCAATTAGCGTCTAAAATCGCGAAAACTTATTACCTAATTATCTGATTCCAGTTCTCCGTGACGCTCTCTATATGTTCTTGTCTCGCAAATACTATTATTGTGGCGTCGCAAACTAATGCTACAATTATAAATTATTTTTATGAGGATTTTGCAGGTTTTTCCAATGATCGGGCCGCTTCTAGGAATAATATATTTATTTATTAATAAATTTATAGGAATTTGAGGTATTTCTAAATACCGATGACTCATTCTTTTATGTTCTAGAAAATTCTGTATTTAAAATAAATTGCTGTTATCCACGGACTAATTAAATTAAACTTTAGTTGCTTTTTAATACAAAAGAAGTTTTAAATACGCGTTGATAGTAGTTTCTTAAACTTACGTTACTTGTTATTTATTTACAATATGCTTATATTATACAGAGTGATTATTTATACACGTGCAATCTGCGTTTTTGCATGGCACTTTAATGAATAAAAGTGCGCTTGTACATTACAAAGTGTAACCATGAATTTACGATAAATTCAATTTTTTCAGGATTAAATTATATTCTGGTGGGAATTATTTTTAGAATTAGGGTTTCAATGACCTCTCGTGACCCCTTATCACGTCAATATATAACGTGATAAGAGATCACTGGAAGTCATTGCAACCCAAATTCTACGAATAAATCCCACTAAAATATAGTAGAATCCGGAAAAATAGAAATTTCCGTAAATTCATGGTTACACGCTATATATTACAAGCATACTTTTATTCATTAAAGTGCTATTCAAAAACGCAAGCTACGCGTGTTTATATAATCACTCTGTATAATATAAACGCAGGGTAAATAAATAGCAAATAAAGTAAGCTGTTCATGCAAAAATAATCAATTTTAAGATACCTTAAAAACACATTCAATGCGAAATCAATCCATCATTTTAAGTTAAATTAGCCATTGTAAATAAAAACATGTTCTTGAAAATTCGAGAGGAATTGAAAAGAAATACGTCAACTTTGTTAATAAATCAACGTTTATTCTACGAAGCGGTTCGATCATTAAAAAGCCCGTAGAATCGATAGAATAACTGATACAAATTATTTATTACCTATCGCAATTACTAGATTAGTATGCGACGCCACAATAACTTTGGGTGTTAAACGAAAACGAGCAACGCACGTCACTAATAACTGGAACGAGATAAGGAGGTAACAAAACTCAACAATTTTGAACGCTAATGAGGATATCCCAGAATATTACGTAAGATCGGCGTATATTACTGGAAAAGGAATCGCGCAAATACTGCTACATTCAAAAAATAGATAATTTAGTATATACAAAAGGCGCTTATTAAATAAAGTCATTCATAAATTTGATCGCGAAATGTTATTTTGACTTAAGTCGTGAGTTGTTGCTTTGCAAAGTTGATATTTGAAGTATGCAGTAAGCATACTGTAATTTAATAAATACAATGTTACAATAAATAATGAAGTGATATTTTTAACGTAACCTGATGTTGAAAAAGATGGAAATTATTAAATTTAATTATATCAATGAAGATGGAAAATGCTTCGATATAAAAAGCTATTAAAATATTTTTGAATAATCACAACGAGGATGTAAATTGGTTTCTAGATGGATATTTTTTGCATCATCTGGCAAGCTGATTTGGACATATCGCGAGATTTTGCTTTGCGAAGATAATATTTGAAGTATGCAATAAGCATACTGTAATTTAATAATGACATTGTTACAATAAATATAGAAGTGATGTTTTAAACGCAAATTACATAAAAAAATGGAAACTATTAATTACAACACTATTTTAAAAATTTTATTAAATAATCGAAAGAACGATTTAACCAAAAATATACTTTCGTAACTGCTGTTTGAAACGAGGATTTTTGATATAGAAAATCTTCCAAGCTAATTTGGATATCAATTTAAAATAAGAAAATATTTAATTACGAGCTGGATAAAAAATCGCTTTGTCGATTTTTAAAAGTATTAATTGTTTGTAACTGATATATGAATTTTGTCATTTAGTTAAGATAGAATAAGTTCTAATCATTTTATTTTTGTAAGGATCTTTACCAGGAAAGTTTGTGTTCAGAGTTCGAAACACTCTGACCTTTTAATAGATTATCTGTCAAGGATTCTTTTGGGCCAAAGAAAACCTACAAGCGTGGGAATAAACAATCATGTAAAATATCCATAAGAGAACAGATTTAGTTCTGTAAATTTAAATAAGGTAAGAAACATTTTTTTTTAATTAAGTAAATAGGTACTTGTTAGAAATAATTTGATGTTTGAAAAACATGCTGTAACTGTTCTATCTTCTTTCGTATGACAGAAAATGTTTTATATATAAATGCTTTGTGACATTGCTGTGTTTGATTTCATTTTATAAATTCAAACATTTTTGTTGAGTTACTCAGGCAAAAGTTAGAAAAGAAGGTAAGTGAATAATATTTCAAATTTTACAATTTGCTGTATCTGTATCACAGCACCCTTTTAGCGGCGCATCAAAACAAATCGCTCTTGCGGACTCTTCTAGTGACGCCTCAACGTGCTGTGACACGCCTTGCTTTGATGTGCCGCTAAAAGTGTGCCGTGATACAGGTATAGCAAATTTTAAATTCTGCAATTGTTGACTTACCTTTCTTTCTAACTCAATGGAATTGACGGAGTTTTTAAAATAAAGTCAAACACAGCAGTATTATAAAGCATTTGCTGTAAATAGCGTAGAATAGAGCTAGCTTTACGCATTTACTATAAAAACTACAATCAATGTTGTATTTAAAACTCTAGTTTTGAATACTAAAGCACGTTTTGCCGTAAAAGCAAATATTTCTATAAAGTGCAACCCCTTTTGCATTAAAAAGCAATTAAAATTTAAATTAATTACCCTGTGGATTACAGTAAATTCATAAAATAACTGATAAATGTTATTTACTACCTTTCGCAACTACTAGATAAGTATGCGACGCCACAATAATCGTATGTGTTAGAGTAGGACGAACTGTGCACGTCATTTATAAGTGGAAGAAATTACGAGATAATAAAACGCCGAAATTTTAGTTGTTAATGAGTTTTTCTGGGAACCTTGCATCATAATGTTCCATATTATTTTACTACATTCGGGAAATAGATAGTATCACTCTTTCAGTGGCGCCTCAACGTGCGGCCATTTTTGTAGTATCACAGCACTTTTTCAGTGGTGCCCAACGTGGAGCTATTTTTACACCATCCTTTTAGTAACGCCCCAAAGCGAGGCGTTGTCACAACAATATATATATATATATATATATATATAAAATTTATATATATATATATATATTCTGTATATACAATGGTCGATTAAGCAATTATAGCAATGGCACTTATATATTCTTTTAGACTTTATGCTTCGAAATATAGTCAATCTAGGTCTTAGGCAATAATTAGATATTTTTCAAACTTGGTGTATAATATACATGTTATCTTGCTGAATTTCTTTTTTAATCAATGTTCTGATTTCCTATGTAAAATTGTTAAAAGGATTGCACATTGTTCCAAAAAGTACACATTTCGGCCTAATAGATATGTCAGGGATGTCGAATTGTAATTTTTGTCAATTTTGGGTAGTTATTTCTGTGCTTAGTGAACAATTTGGCTACACTATTTTCGTATTAAAATGTATGAAAAAGTTTTTACTGTCTAAATCAATTAAATTGCATTTAAAAGTGTAAGGCTTACTCAGGTACTCCGTTACTGAAATTATTTTATAATTCTATCGCTAAGTGCTAAATAAACCAAAACAAAAAAGTTTCAGTAATGCATTAGGAAAAACTCTCGCATCACTTTGATCAATCAACAGTATTGTATATTTGTCCCACTAAATTGCTTTACGTTAAGATTATTAGAGTTATGTTACTCTAAATAACTAGGCTACTAGGTTCAAACTTCTGCACACGGTTTATATGTGGTAAAATATATGGTATCCTATGTTTGCGCAAACGTTCTTAATTAAATCAATTGGTCAAATAAAACTAAAATACAGGACATAAAGCTTTAAGGGAATATTTTTTTACGGGTTTCGGCTATAAATCGGTAGCAACAAAAAAGACATTCTGGGGAAATTCAATTTATCAATCTATATATATATATATATATATATATATATATATATATATATATATATATATATATTGCTGTGGTAGTCGATTTTAGGATTAATGAGCCCCTATGATTGGCGTCATAAATTTGCTGTGTTTTACCCTATTATTATTTTGAGCCCCAATGTTATGAAATGTTAAATTTGGATTTTTTTACCCCGACTAGCTTACTGAATAGATCTTATTGAATCAAATAAAGCAATTCTATAATACACAATATAATAGTTGATAATGTTTACAACACTCAAAATTTTCCTTTTTGTACAGAATATCCACATATACCAGATTTGTGTTTTTCTGAAAGCCAGCAAAAATATCTTTTTGTTATTCAGGGACCTTCGAACGTTTCAAGACACCTATTTTATTTTCATAAATCTTTAAGTGACTCTTTTTGATGACTCTTACAAATATACAATGTGGCAAATATTAAATCAAAAACAGTTTTCAATAATAAAGTGTATTATGATTGCTAACCTGGAATGAGTACTGTAGTTCCATCCTAGTCTATGATCTGCATCCCCTTTCTGTGTTCGGTTTGCTTATTGATATGCCGGAATATGTGGGAATATGTCCAAATTAGAATACGTTCATTTTAAATTATCTCCAAAATTAGAGTATGCTCAAAGTTAGAAGTCCCAAATTAAAGTCGTCTTAATTAAATATCTAAAATTAAAGTCGATATTAAAATTCAACTTTAAAATCCAATTTTACAATCCAAATTTAAGATCCAACTTTAAAAGCCCTGTTTTATTAATATTAAAAATGAATTTAATTAAGTCGTTTTACTTACGTGTATCTACAGATCGGCTTATTTTCGTTGCACAAATTCTCGCACTTTTAACTCTGATTTATTTTGATTTATACTTCACTGTTTACGTAAGTTTTTAACACCTTTGAACATAGTTGTTGCTCAGTTTGAATATGGACTAAGTAGACCATTTAGTGACGATCCAGGCCCTCATTTCCACCAGCTTCCCTCATTTCCACACACATCTGGACCAATTTACATGTAAATTCGCACTATAAAGTCTTATTTTAGATGAATCTCCTCCTGACTCCTCCTTGCTCTCCTCCTTGCTCGGACACCCCCCAACCATTTTGATTACTCACACCCGCATTCTTTCCACCCGAGATAAATCTTTCTCCACATTTCCACCCACGAGATAAACCTACCTTGTTTGGTATCGATTAATATTAGAATTTTCTCAACTACCCGAATCTCTAGGAATTTTTTAGATTGCATCATCCCCCAGGGAGCTACCCCCATTTTAAGATTTCTTACCTGTAGCAACTTTTAAGCGTTCTTATAAATTCTTTTAGTCATGCGATACATCTTGTTAGTCTAAAATTTTAATTGAATCCAAATCTGTAAACAGATTTGAAATCGGACCACGCCCTGCAAAGTTATACCCTTTAAAGTCCTGATCTTCTAATTTTGCTATTTGCTCTATAAGCAAACCTAACAAATGGTTTTCTTCGTATAACCAATGCATCTTTCGAGATAAACCTATCTTGTTTGGTATCAATTAATATTAGAATTTTCTCAGCTACCCGAATCTCTTTAAATTTTTTAGATTGCATCACCCCAAGGAGCTACCCCAATTTTAAGATTTCTTACCTGTAGCGATTTGACCGTTCCTTAAACATTTTTTAGTCATGCGATACATCTTCTTAGTCTAAATTTTACGCAAAATTCGAATCTCTAAACAGATTTGAAATCGGACCACGCCCTGCAAAGTTACACATATACCCTCTGCGAGATAAATCTTTCTCCACATTTCCACCCACGAGATAAACCTACCTTGTTTGGTATCAATCAATATTAGAATTTTCTCAGCTACCCGAATCTCTTTAAATTTTTAGATAGCACCATCCCCAAGGAGCTACCCCCATTTTAAGATTTTTTACCTGGAGCGATTTTGAGCGTTCTTATAAATTTTTTATACATGCATGCATCTTGTTAGTCTAGAATTTTATGTAGAATCCGAATCTGTAAATAGATTTAAAATCGAACCACTCCTTACCATTTACACACCCTCTAAATTATAAATTTCCTGCAGCTTATACCTAAAGAAAATCTAAAACCATTCTTAAAACTTTTTATTACAGACAATTTTACTAATACAGTTTAAATTTTGTAAACCACATTTCTAAATACATATTTACAATTTTTATTTTCAACCTAGAACTTGTCATATCGGGTCATACTTATTAATATTTATTTCTAAATAGAGCACCTTTTCCAAAGACCAACCGGACTATGTTTCAAATTCCTCTGATTTTGTTCGCATGGTTTCGCTTAAGACCTCGTACGTATTTTCCAGATTACTAGAAGACGTTATAACCACATTTTTGTGTTAAAGTTTCACATCGGGTCTCTTCCCCATTTTGGTGTAAACGCCGTAGAGTTCGCAGTAGACTTTTACTGCTGTATGTTGTATTCTTTTTCATTTATTAATCGAATAAATCGCTCTTTCTGCTTCAAAAAACTCGGACACTCCATCGTCGACACTGGCGTTTTTATGCGATAGCTAGCCATACGGTTGTTAAACGCTGTGCTAATCATTTCTACGCCATCTTCGCCAGTAGCGGTAACTGATGGCATTTTATGTCTGTTGCTTCCTTAAGTGTGCGGCATATGTATTCTTTTCCATTTCGAAATCGCATACTTTACACATAATTCGTGGTTGTTTCGTACAAGGTCCTTTAACAGCTGGCGGAGCTGAACGTTTACCTTAATGACATACCGTGCTGTTTTCCTTGTGTCGCAGTAAGTTGTCCATTCTCGTAAAAGCGAAACCGCAAGTCCCAGTTTAAGTACTTTGCTGCGGACGGCAACCTTGGACGATGTTGCACCACGACATTTGTTCTGGTGCCGTTTGAGAGCATTTTTCCAGGTATAGGAAGCACCGCAAGGTTGCACTTAAAAACGTTTGCAGATACCATTTTAGTACAAAACAAAATCCGCACTATAAAGACTTGTAAGCGAACTAACATAACTAAAGAGTTTATTCTTGCGCACCTGCTTTATGTACCCTATAGAATGCAAACCGAAGGTTTCGAAGATACCGAACGAAGTTGAGGATTCAGCGGGGAACTAAATGACGTCATAATCCTCGCTGCTCGTCCAATACATTTAGCGCCAATGCATGCACCTGGTCCGCTTCGTCGATGGTGCGAATGCCGTTAGTAGAAACACCGGAAAACGTCTTCCATGTTATACGGATCGCGTGCATATTAAAAATCCAAAAGGGTGGTAGCACACGCACACAAAGTGTGCAAGTCGTGCTTAGAAGATGCAGTGCTACTATAACCAAAAACACTTTAAACCATTACTAAAAAATACCAACTTGTTGTCTACAGGATACTTACAACAATTTAATTTTAAATAACTTCTACGTCATACTTTTAGGAAAATTGAATATTTTCCAAATGAATCACCAAGCGAAAGTATATGTTAGCACTATTAAAATTACCCATTAATTTCCCATTTTACGACCGTGGTTAATTATAGATTAAAATTTAATTTGTGCACGTTCGAGCTTCTCGTAAACTAACATATTTTATAGCAACAATGCGCTGTATAATACATGCATACCCTTCGCCGCGCTACTGCTATTCTTGTAATTGCTAGAAAAAGTCACTCTCCTTTTTACTGTTAGGACCGATGCAAAGCACCATTTTTATACTTTCTATAGCACATCCGCGCTTTTTCGTCTGATAATTAAATTTTGCTTCTGTAGGCTTTTACACTTTCGCATAGCGGTCGGCCGCACGTAATTGATTTCTAGAACCGGTAAGTACTCGATATCCTCCAAATAGAGAATTAGATGCTTGATGTCTATCAATTTCCGATTCCCTCGTAAAAGGTAGAAAAAACTCGGTCAATCATCCATTATACTTCGACCCGCTCCTGTTCTGATAATTTCCAAACATTTTTCAAACAACAATGGGCTGAGAATTTTTAAACCTCCGAGGGATCTTTAAGTCGTGATCAATTACACATCCGAGCTACGCGTAAACTAACATATTTTGCAGCAACTGTATAATACATGCATACCCCTTCTCTGCGCTACTGCTATTCCTGTAGTTGCTTGGAAAAGTCAGTCGCCCTTTTTACTGCTAGGACCGCTATAAAGCACCATTCCATACTTTCTTTATAAGTGTAGCACATCGCGCACTTTTTGTCGGATAATTAAATTTTTGTTTATGTAGGCCTTTACACTTTTGCTTATTTAAACATCTAATACGATTGATTAACCACTTTCGATTATTCTAACGGAGACCACCATACATCCCCGCCGCACCGTTCTTTTTGAATCCTATGGGCTTCCCGCACACTAACACCTGACGTATCTTTCCTACTATTTGTTAAACAAAAACTACCGGTATCGCCATTGTGGACGTAAACAGATGTTTGTGGATGTGTACGAGTATGTAACCATATACATTAACCAGTCTAAGCTATTTTATTTAAGTCCAAAAACTACTATTTTCTAAACCACAATTAATAATCGTCTTTATAGGTTCACATTTCTACCATTTCCCAATGACTGGTGCTACGTACATGGAAACTTTAATTTCTTATTGGAAATTCTTATTCTCCCACGCACTGCTGCGTAGTTGCATGCCCTTCCTTTTGGAGGTATATGCTCGTTATAGGTTGTAAGACCCTCGGTTTTACTTAACTACAATTCGTGAGACCCCTTTAATCTTTTTAATCGTATCTTTCTCGCCTACAATACAGTAGGACTTAACATTACTACCAACAAATTCTAATACTGGACCCCCATTAAATACGTCTTTAATTTCCCTACAACTTTTTGTTGACAAGTGTTATATTTATTTATTATACCAGGGTAGTCACTCTTTTAAGATAAATATATTTTGCTAGGTATCAACTAATATTAAATTTTCTAGGGACCCCAAATCTGTAAATAGATTTTAAATAGGACCACCCATACAAAGTTATGCGTTTTAAAGAAAACTAATTTTTTGCTCATCTTTTATTTAACACCATTTTAAAACCTTTTTTTGCTACCCAAGACATATGCCTTTAAACCATCTCCCGAAATCTAAAACCGCCCGTGTCCCGAATACCACGTGGAGATAAACGTATACTCTGTCAACCAGGATAGAAGCCGGAAGGAATTTGGAAGGTGGGGAAGAACTTAAAAATTATGGAATCTTAAAACTAATATATACAATAGATTTACAAAATCCTTACAAATATAAACAACTATCTTATATCTTTACGCCCCCATGCGTAGATTGTTGTACTATTAGGAATGATGTACCTTTGTCATTTCTTCCCTCGATAAACTAATTTTATTAATAAGCTGCGTTACAAATCGGTATTTTTACTCCGGATACATACGCAGGCAAGTACTCGATACCATCCAAATAAAAATTGGATGCTTGGTGACTGTTAACATCCGCTTCCCTCGTGTACGCCCAGACACATCCCAGCCCATGAGCACCCCTGCGACACCCTGCCCATGCGCACCCCTGCGCGTACGCACCCTGCCCGCCGCGCCCCCTCTCTGTCTGCTATTTCGGGGTAACGTTACAGCCTTTTATAAATAAAGAACAATGTTATATACTATTATAAAATGTTTATTCTGACATTATACATAACAAATTTAAAAATATTTAATGCCCAAGCATGGGTCATTTAAACTTAATTTTAATACAAAGTTATACACAGAAGACAGTCCTTTCTTTATGTTTGTTTGCAGTGGTTTTAATTTTATCTAATTTTATTCGCAGCTTAAAATTTAAATCGACACCCAAGTCTTCTATCTCCTTTTCTAACCAATAGTTTGATACATAAAGACCGTCTAGGTTTTCAATTGTAAAATGTACCGAAGTTTGCCTCTATATTTAAAGTCTTTGATTCCCGGACAACCAGATCCATTCCTTCGTGTAATTCTTGCAGCTTGTGACAATCTTTTAATCGCAGCTTTCCCACTATATCCTGCATACGTATCTTGTTAGCTTGATCGACTTCTTCTTGTCGGTATTGGAGAAATCCTTTTCGCCAAGGTTAAAACCCCAATTCCTTTTCTCTTTGAGCCATTTTAAAATGAGAATAAAAAAATATCGGAAGACCTCCTTTTCTAAAAAATCAAACAAAAGTTTTCTTACAAGAAATGCATAAGTTGAAACCCTTATTAAGATCCAGAAATAAAAAATCAATTTTCCTATTTTTTAATGATGTTCGTTCACATTTTGAGTTGGATTGTATTTTTCCAAGTAATTTTGCCTTTTTGAATTTCCCAAAGTTGTTTTTTTCCACTTAAGGTATGGTTAACATTGGGGCAACCTTTGCAAAGGATAAGTTTACACCAAATTTGGTTGTCGTACAACCTTGGAAATTTGGGATCTATCAATAATTCCAAATGTACTTTTAAGAAATTGGTTCTTGGAAAAATGTATACCGTTTAAGTACACTTGTGAAGATTTTATTTTATCGGCGTTTTCCCCCTTAACTTAATTTAAGGAAATAGTTAAAACTAAAGCCAAAAACTTTACAATTTTCCCCTTTTTTGGTTTTCGGACAACTTAATTTAAGCCCGCTTTTTTTTTCCCCTACAGTACTGTAAGGGATTATCAAAAAGCGCTATTTTTAGTTGTCCGAAACCCAAGGAAGGGAGAACATTGGGTTTAAAGTATCTTTTTCCCTAAGGTTAAACATCTTTTAATTTTAAAGTTAGAAATTTAATTAATTTAATTGTCCTTAACCGGTAATACCATTTTTTCCAAATCGCAAATTTTCCCAAAGTCATTGGAAAGTAAAAATCAATTAATTGCCAAGGTTTTTAACCCGGACACGCACAAAATTTGTTGTAAATCTTAATTCTTGCAGGGTTTTCCATTTAAACAATCTTAAAGTTTTAGGCAACTTAAAATTTAATTTTTGATTCCCCAAGCAAAATTATTTTGGAAATAATTACCACTCCATTTGTAAAAGGAAAATCTTTTAAATGAAAAATAAAAAATTTTTTATTGTCAATTAACTGGTAGTTCCTCGTTTCCAACTTAACATTGTAGTTACTTTTAGGAAAATTAGGTTTTGGAAATTTAAAATTCGATCTTTTTTGTAATTTCTTTTACTTTCCCATTTGAGGTTTTCCAAAGAAAAGGAAGCGTTTAAACCCTGCCTACAAACAAAGGTTCTTTCTTGTAATACTGTTAAAGACCCTTTCTTTTAATAAAACCGTTTCAACTTTTCCAAAATCCAAATTTTAACCAACAAATTGTAAAAAGGTTCTTAATTGGGGGAGCCCCAGTACAGTTCGTTGCAAAAAATATTAAAATTCTTAAGATTTTGTTCACAACTGCAAGTAACCAAATGCTTTTGCGGTTTCACTTTATTAAGAATTGGAAATTAACATTGGAACCTAGTTTAGTTCAAATTTCAAAAAATAAAAAAAGCCTTGTATTTACAATGAACTAAGCCAAATATCAATATTTGTTAAAAAGGAAGGGATGGTCGAATTTATTTGTGGATTTAATTAGGGTAAATTCCCCAATTGAAAACCCCAAAAAGACCCTTTTACCTTTTAAAAAATAAATGACCAATGGGAAAATAATATAAATTATGATAATTCTTTTAAATTTTTATTAAAACCCATTCCTTTTTTTAAAGTTTTCCAAAAAACAAGTTGGGACCAGGTTGATGGAAAATTTAAAGGTTGGGCGGGGGGCGGCAATTAAACCCTTTGGGGGCCCGGGAAAACTTTTAAAAACCGGCCCTTATGGGTTTTTATTGCTGTGGTATTGGTTGTGGCCCTTTTTTGGTTTATGGGGTAGGAATCTTAAATTCAAAACCCTCCTGGTGGGGTTTTAATTTTTGGTTTTGGGATTTTGTTTTAAAACCCCTTATTTCTTGGTTAAAGGGCAAATGGTTTTTTTGGTTTGGGCGGGGGAAACCGGGAATGTGGTTGGTTTTGCGGCGGGGGTTAAAAGGTGTTAAAAAGTGGATTTTGGCCTTTCGCGGGATGGGTGGCTTTTTCTTTGGGGGGGGAAAAAATTTAAAAATGAAAGGGAAAATTTTTTTGGAAAGGGAAAAAAAAATTTAGCTGAAAAATTTTTCTGTTAAGAATGGTCATTTGGGTATTTTCCCTGGGATTTAAATGCGTCCGGGGTTTAAAATATGGAAAAGGGAAAGGTTTGGGGAACATGGCAAAAGCTGGGGTTTGAAAAATGGGAAGGAAAATACGGGGTTTTTTGGTTGGGTAAATTTTTAAAAAAATGGAAATCACCTTTAAAAAATTTTGAAAATGGGAAAACGGGGCGGGTTTAGGGGCGACCCGAAATTGTTACCGGCGGGGGTTTTTTCCTGATTTAAATTTAAATGGTTTCGGGGGTTAAAGGTGATCCTTTTTGCTGCGTGGGTGTTTGGAAAAAAGGAGGGGTAAAAAATCCATTCCCTACGGTTTGTTGAAAAAACACTTTTAAATGGGATAAGTAAAACCGTTTGAAAATCTTTGGGTTAAAAAGTAAAACCAAAAAAATTTAATATTTTTTGTTAATTTTAAAAATTTTGCAAGGCCAAAGTAAGGGGGGGGTTTGGGGGGATTGTGGACGATGGACTTGGTTTTTAAATTTTGAAATTTTTTAAAGGTTGTTCATAAATTTAATCTAACCTTTAATGTCTTCTTTTTGTTTTTAAAGGAATGTTTTGGGAAATTTTCCATTTCTGTTAATCACGAAGGGCATTGAATGGCTGGGATGTTGCGGGGTAAGAGGGTTTCGGAAAACTTCCATTTCTACTTCGTTTTTGGAAAAGTGGTTTAAGGGTTAAGAAAAGCTCTTTAAATTTTTTTCAAGTCATGGGTTTTTTTTACAATGTTTAAATTGCTGCGGGGTTTCGAATTCTTGGGTCGGTTTGAAAAGGTTGTTGAACCATTGGTTCGTCGGGTTTGAGGTGTTGTTTTTAAAATTTTTAAAAAGGATGGGTTTTTTAAAAATGTTGTCGAAATGTTAGATTTAATACCTTTGTTACGATCTTTCAAATTAAAGCCTGGGTTTTAGTACCAAAGTGATCATTGTATGGGTTGCCGTTTAAATTTGAATTTAAAAATGGAAATTGTAATCGCTCGGCAGGATTATTTGGAAGAAAAAAGTGGTTTCGATAAGCGAAGGATGCAATCTACGTACGGTAAAAGTTATGAATTCCTGTAACCATTTAAACAGCCTCCAAAAAAAGAGGTGGAAAGCTCGAATGAACAACTAGATAATTTTTTTATTTATCCGAGGAAAAAAGATGGTTGGTTTTGAAAGGTTTTGGGGAAGGTAATTAACATGCAGCCGGGGATAAACCTTAATCCATTGGTTCTTATATAGGAATTTTTGAAAAAATTTGTGTTTTTTTTGGGAAAGTCGTTTAGATGGGTGTAAATGGTAACGGATCCATTTAAATTTGTTTGGTCTATTTTGAAAATATCTCGAATGATTTAAAATTTTAAAATTGAAAAAAGGGTTAATTTGGCGTTTTGTTTTTGGGGATTGGAGTTTCGGTTAAATGTCGTCCAAAGTAGTTGTTCTGCGGAAGTGGAAAAACGTAGTAAATGTTTTGCAGGCGTGAAAGGTTGATTGTTTATTTGGAATCTGGGAAAAATTTATTAACAAATTGGGTTAAATTTTTGGTAAAAAAATGGAGGGGGAGTGTAAAATTTTGGGGGATCTAAAACTGTGGGATTGTCCGGGTTTTTCTCGAACGTGCAAGGCGGTTGAACCGTGGGATTGTAAAGGTGTTTCCTGATTAGGGTCAACCCTTTAGGGGCATAATGGGCGTTTTCAACCTTTTCGTTGGCCAAAAGGGTTATAAAGTAAAAAATTTTTAATAATTTGGTTGGTAATTTTTGTAAAACTCCTGGGGGCTGGATCGGTGTGTTGAATAAGAAATTGGTGTAAAAGTGGTTTAACGTGTTGGTGTAAAAGTTTTTTTAAATGAATTGGGGTCTTTATTTGTTTTTGGGGAAATAGGAAATTAAAAAGGAGGGTGAAGGTTTAAAATTTTTTGGAAATTTGATTAAATGGGTTGTGAATCGGTTTTTGAATCATTAATTTGTTAATTAAATTCTTTATTTATTGCTTTTAAAGGTTGGGTCTTCATGGTTTTATACTATCTAATAAAATTTTTTCTTGTAAATGTTCAAGTTTGTTTAATATTTTATTTTTCGGAATTTAATTTGGTTTTAATTTAACTCTTTTTTTTTAAATTTTTATGTTTACATTTTATTTTATTAATAAGGTTTTTAATTAATTTAGTTGGTTTAAATTTTTTTGTTATTTTTTTGGGCCCCCGGTCGTCGGGAAATCAAAAGGGGGGCTGGGGTGTGAATTAAAAAATTCCCAAGGCGGGTTTGAGAAACCCAAATTTAAATGTACCCTGGTTTTTGGGGTTAGTGGGAAGGGTTAATTATAAAAACCACGTTCTTGGTTTGGGGTTTCCGGGGGCAAAATTTGGAATTCAAAACTTTAATTGAATTTTAAAATAAAATTTAGTTTGGTTTGTGAAATTTGTGGTTTTAAATGTTTAATTTGTTTTGTAATTAAAAATTTTTTTGGGTTGAACTGGCGTGTTCAAACTAACCGAAACCTTGGAATTTTTTGTTTTCCCGGTTTGACCTGGTGAATGAATTCGGGCCAAAATTACGTATTTAAGTTTTTAATTTTTCGTCTTAATCGGTTTGTTTATTTCAAAATTTGGTTTTTAAAAATGTGTTTTCTTGTAAGTGCGATTTTTAAAATGAAATTTGAATGCGTGTACGGATTTTTGACGCAATAAATGTTTGAATGCCCTTTTCCGGATTTAATTTTGATGCAATTTGTTGCGTTTTAAAATCTTATCTTTACTTGTAAACTACACTTAGACATCTTTATGTTCTCACGCATTTAATCCCGTGTATTTATATAAGTTCATCTCAATTAAAAATATTAAAGTGACCGTTTTACTCTTTATTTTGGAAATTTTTTTCTGGAATTATTTTTTTTGTGCTTTTTTTAAAAAAGTGGGGAAAGGGGTTTTTTATTAATTCAATTTTATTTTTTGATATTATTTTAAGACTCATTAAATTTACTTATTCTTTATAATTATAATCTTTGGCTATGGAAAAAGGCAGTTGAGCCGGATCTCCTCCGTGCCGACTGTTGATAAAACCTGCAAAGGCAGGTGAAACACAGTAATTACTTTTACTTGTTAAATGTAACACAATCTGGTGCTAATCTTTGTTTTATATCTTTTGCGTTTTATCATCTTGCGTAATTTGACTTTCTAGGTAGCAGAAATCCTAAACCTCTTGTAAGTTCTCGTTACCTATTTGTATACTTGTTTTTGATTTATTTTTCCCTCCTTTACATACCAGTACCTTAGTTTTATTTTAGTTAATTTTCATACCGTATTTCTATGTTAGAACTGTTCCCATTTCATTAAGAACAGGTTCTAACTCTTATTTGGTAGATACTAATAGCGCTATCTCATGTACAAATCTAAGCATGTCAATCTTTTGACCATGCATAGTAATTCCTGCATCTGACAGTATTCATTGCCTCTTTAATGTACAAGTTAAAAATTAATGGGAATAGGAAACATTCCTATCTCACCTCTTTCCTAATGTTCACTTCTTTACGTTCCTGCTCTAATTCTATTACTGCTGTTTGCTCTTTGTATAAGCTATGTACTATTCGTCTATTCCTATAACTCATTTTAGAGGATGGAGTTACGTTTTTGCCACGCCTTATCGACTTGGTTAAGTATGAACATTACCTCGCCTTAATAAGAAATCTTTATTGGCCAGGAATGTGTAGGCATATTCGCCATGTCACTGCGGGATGTTTGTTACGTCGGAAAGCGAAAAATGCAGCTCATCTTTGCGGTCAAATACACTGCGTGGTGTTTAAAAATCCGGGTAAGTTGGTGTGTATAGATTTTGATATATCACTCTCTCGTTCTAGGGATTGTCCAACACAATCAGCAGTAGTGATAGTCTCATCTTCCAAAGTTTGCACTATCCGTTACGTTGAGAACTACTCGGCTCAGTATAATAAACTAAGAGATGTTTATTTTGAAGAAGTGGGGAAACCAGGGGCGATTCTAACCGATAATGGCACGCTCCGAACTATATGTCAACAGTCACACGGAAAGTGGGCACACGTATTAAAACAAGTGGAAGGTTTGTTAAATGACGCGCTGCATGAAAGTACGGGACATACACCATTACAAGTACATATTGGACAGGAGCGGGATAAACCGGTATGAAGAAAGTTCGGTTTACTGCAAAGTGGTTACAGTGGAGTCACCGGCAAACAGTAGTGTTGGCTCATGAAAAGTAAACAAGTAAGGCGAACAAGCCCAAATTGAGAGATTTTAAACAAATCTAAAAATAGTTGTTTAATGTAGGCGATTGTTTTTTGTCGAATTTCATTCTCAATCATTTGCGGATGAGGCGCGCATAAAAAGTTCTTTTTGATCTATGATGGGCTGTATGTAGTATTACGAATCGCAGGTCCTAATTCTTATGGAATTAGCTACATCGGTGGAGCTGTCCTTGGTACACACAATGTCTTTAATTTGCAGAGGCATGTTCCTCCTTGGGAGGGTCTTTAGGGCTGATTTTGTCTAAATTTCCTATAATTTTTAGGTTGGGTATTAAGATTCTCTTTTGCTCGGTTGATAAAGTATCTTACTCTTCTCCCAAAACAAATCAAATCTTAAGGAGGGTAAATGTGGTGTACTCGCCTTCATATAAATATAAACGGTAGAATTTTGCCATTATATAGTTTAGTTTAATTTAGGCTTTAGGTATCTTATCAGATCAACGTAAATTTCATACAGATTATATGTAGCTATGAACGATTAAAAATAAAAGTGCCGGGAGTGTATGACGCGTGCCGTTTCAACGAAAAGCGCAAGAATTTCTTAGAAACGATATACTTGTAGGTGATCGGAATAGAAAAGTTATAACTTGGGTATTACCTACTAGAAAGATAGACGGCATAGGTGAAGTAAAGTGGTACGGCTTAGGCGTTTGGAGCATGTGTTTGGTCAATCAAAACTATGATACGTTTTGATGACGGGAATACTGATAAATAATTTGGTTAATATTCAGCGCGTTAAAGTGCTTATTATTAAGTGTTACAGAAGTTTAAAATTAGCCGTCGAAACTTGTGAAGTAGTGCACTACAGGAAGTAGCATGTATCTTCCTTATACTCGAATATCAAGTAAACGATTTATTCGCCTTGGATAAGCGTTCTTTGTTTCTTGGTCAAAGAAAAAACTCCTCTCGTGTATAACTTTGTGGTCTGGTTAAGTAGATCCATTGCAACTTCTTCTTCATGATTGTGAGTAACTACTTGTACGATTTCTTAATAACTTGCATTTTCCTGATGTTTTTAATTGGGAAAGATTTTAAGCGAATTTTTAGAAATATTAGTAGATGTACCCTGCCCTCTAGTACGAAATATTACTAAAAAATTTGCGCCGTATGTACGGCTCACAACCAAACTTACGAATATTCTATTGTTAAATATAGTTCACATTTACAATAAAAATTGAATTTAAGTTATAATTATTTTGATTAACAAAAACTTTTCTTGGTTGTAAAATTTCGATTCTAAAGTCGAATATCTCGAAAAGTAAATGAGATATCGAATAGTGTATAGCATATTCTTAATTAGCGTAAAAACTGAATAAGATTCATTTATTATGTATATATTATAAAATCACGGGAACCCTGCGACGGACGACGGCGGCGACGACGGCGACGGCGGCGACGACGGCGGCGGACAGACATTGAGATCCCATTAACCAAACTATGTTTGGTTGAAATATTTTGTTTAGTTTAATTGTTGCGACATTTGCTAGCTAATAAATATAATTAATTGTCTGTACGCCTATTTGGGTCTATATCGAAAACGAAGCTACCAATAATATCAGGGGAAAGTAGTATAATTTCACTTACCATGAATCGAATGAATACTATATTTTGTCCGGGGAACGACTACCACTGTAACATTTTATAGCGAAACAATGCCAGGAGTCTGCCTCAAAGCCAAACCATCTATTAAATAGTTGTACGCAAGTCGACCGCTGACAGTGACATCCTTGACATTCTCTTTGTGCAACAAGAAAATATCAACTGTCCGTAAACGCCGTATAACAAGTTGTTGAACAAGGAAGTCGGCCTTGCTATTTATGCATTCAAACACTACGTTGAGAAATTAAGGCAAAACAAAACTTTGGTCTGCGGATAATCTATTTATAGAACATTAATTTGATAAAACAAGGGTCAACTTTATTTCTAAAGACCATTCTGGCGATTATTCTATATAAATATTGTACAGTTACTTTAAAAGGAAAAGTAGGTAAAATAAATATTACATTTCATAATGTGTACGTTTTATTATTTTTAGAAGTATGATTAATATGATTGTTTTATAAGGAAATGAAATTCATAAACACGAAGAATACCATTTTTGACGATCTCACATTGCACGCGAGAATTTTAAATCGTTACAAAATTTTAACAAGTAATCAATCTTCTTTTGAATTTGCTATTTTTTTAAGAGAAAGCAAATAATCCGTCTTAAGACTATGCTCTATTTACTGTAATTACACTATGTAACCCGTTTGTGTCCTTGAGTAGTAAATCTTATTTTCTACTTGCTTATTATTCAAAACTATAGAGAAATACTTGTATTTCATTCTAACTTTGCTTTTGTGTCTGGGACATCGAAAATTTGAAACTTGCCTATTTCCTATAAAATAACGGTCAAATTTACGTGCATCGGCTCACATATAAAATAACAACAAAAACATAGATGGCAAAATTAAGATGAATTTTGGTTACAATTATATAAAAAAAATGTCCACCTATCATTTAAAAGTGTATAATCTTTCGACATTTGCGATTATACTGCAAACCACTTTCATGAATCAGTTCCCAAATGTAGTCTCCCATCATGTTCTGATTATACTGTGTCCCTGGTAGCGTCGTTCAAAGTACATTATATCTTGATGGAAACGTTCTCTTTGCTCCTCTGAGTAAGCTCTCACGTTGTCTTTGAATTTATCAAGATGAGCATCAAACATGTGAACTTTGAAGGATATCCGCAATCCATTTTTCCATAGTTTCTCACCATATCCGCAACCAGCTCCACATAGTTTTCGGTCTTGTGATTGCTCAAGAAACTCCGAACAACTGCAACAAAGCTTTTCCAAGCCGCTTTCTCCTTACGGTTGAGCTTCTTGAGGAAGTCATCACCGTGCAGGATCTTCTTTATTTGTGGTCCAATAAAGACAGCAGTTTGGATCTTTGCCTCAGACAGGTTAGAAAATAAATGTTGAAGGTACTTGAAGGCTGACGGTTCCGTACATAGAGCTTTCACAAATTGTTTAATAAGCCCCTACTTTATGTGCAGTGAGGGCATCAGCACTTTTAGGTGGTCTACCAGTGGGACCTATTTGACGTTGTTTTTCCCTACAGAAAACTCTGTCCTCTGTGGCCAGCCGCTCTTGTTGTAGTGAGCATTGGTGTTTTTACTGTTCCAAAGACAGAGGTAGTACGGGAACTTAGTGAAACCGCCTAGCAGATCCATTAGGAATATAACCATTTTGAAGTCACCGATAACCTCCCAACCATATTCATCCTACTTCAAAATTTTTAGCAATGTTTTGGTGTTATTATAATCCTCCTTGAGGTAAACTGAATGACCCAAGAGAAGAGACGGATCTTTATTTCCGTTATGCAGCAGCACTGCTTTGAGACTCCTTCAAGAGCTGTCAACGAAGAAGCGCCACTCATTCGGGTTACATACGATTCCTATTTCCTCGAACAGACCAGTCACATCGTGGCAAAAGTGAAGCCCATCTTGATAGGTGTAGAAGCTAGAAAAAGATTGATGACACTTTCTCTTATCTACGACTTGCACACTTTCATCCAACAATTTCCACTGCTTGAGCCTAGACGTCAAAAGCTCTGCATTGGATTTGGTGAGTGCAAGATCTCTGAGCAGGTCGTTTATGTCTTTTTGGTTGGGAAAGTATGGCCGTCTCTCACTATCTATACATATGAAATCGTTATCAAGTTCTTCAATGATTTCTTCACACTCAGACTCGCTTTTGTCGATTGAAGATGCCAGTTCTATCTCAAGAAAAGCAGGAACGGGCAGCTGAACACTGTGTAATACTGAAGCAATAGATGAAGAAAAGCTTGGATACGTGATAGCTGGTGCATTTTTGCCAGTACCACGTTTGGAAGGGTCCACAATGCAAAAGTAGCAGTTGCTTGAGTGGTCGTGGGTTTTCGCTAAATTCTTGGTATTGCAAACTTCATGGATCTCTTTTCTCCCCTATACCATCCTATAAAGCAATTTAGTAAAATGGCCCTAGTCACAAAAGCAAAACTTTTGAGGATTAAAATAGTAATTTTCTATAGTTTTAGATGTAAGCAATTAGGAAACAAGGAGCGTATTAAATAGTCAGTAGCCTTTTATATCATTTTAAAGCTAATGAAATGAACTTGTAAAATCACCATACATTGTATTAAACTACTTCTCGCGAATTCGAACATTTAATAAAATTGTCTGCGCCAGTTATATTTTGCCATACGTACTTATTACAGAAAATAGGCAAATTTCAAAATGTCGCTGTCCTGGTTACGTATGCAAAGTTTGTGGGGAATACTCGACTTTTTCTATACTGTTCAGACCTAAATTAATAGGAAATGACAGTTACTGCCCAAGGCACAAAATGAATAAAAATTTGTTACATAGTGTTATCGATTGATTAAAATGTGAAAATTTTCGGGATTAACCGCAGACAATACTAAGAGGCGAATCACTAAGATTTTGGAGTTACTGATTTATTGCAACGAATATTAATTATACCCCAGTTTTTTAGTTCAGACAATTTCTCATGTTTCGGACCGTCCATCTCGCCTGCTACCGTGGGATTCTGTTACGGCGATAAAATTCATATATCAAGTGCTATTTATTTGTTTTAAATGAAATGTACACATTGCCATCGAAATTTTACCATTGCAACATGGACAGCGGCATCGTAAGCTGATAATATAAGAGCACAACTTACCATAAATCAACGAAAAATATTCTGAACTTTAAACAAAAGGTTTTAAGCAATTTGGGTGACAACATAAATCGTAAATAACTTCGACCGTTTCTCGATTAGCATTTGTAGCTTACGAGCTCATTAGAAACAAAGAAGAGTTAACGAAATATATTAACATACGAATGTATATTAATCCCTAAATAAAAAGTATCGAACTTAGCGTATCCGGCAAGGCCAAAAAAGTTTTATTTCTTTCTAGCACCGGCATTGAATACGGTCTAGAAATCCTTTGTTTATGCTTTACAGCACTACGATGCCAAAAAGTATAAGTTTAATTGTTTGAGTTTCACGGCGTGCCAAAGTTTTGATAAGGGCTTCTCCATGTCATTCAACTTTTGTATTGTTCCAACCTCAGCTATTCTTAGAAAATTCTGAACTTTAAATAACTCGTATAATAGAGTTCGAAAAGCAGTCACAACCGTTGCCTGAAATTTTTGTACTAATATGTATGAAAAGAGCAAATATGTGGTTTGGATTATTTAAACTGCTGTTTACAAGTTGATGATGGATGATCAGAAATGCAGTTGTTCCTGAACTGATTTTATACCGACAATACGCTTGAGAAAAGCTTTTAATGTAATATGCTTTTACTGATGGTTACTGTAAATTTCTAGTTACCACGAGAATTAAATTGCGACTATTAGAATATTTTTTAAATTAATCTAGGAATAATGCAATTTTTCAATAATTCGAATTTTTGCTAGTTTGAGAATAAAAACGAAATTTTTTCTATTGCGCAACGAATGTTTTACGATATTACACCAAGAGACTGTGTAACATGTGTCTTCCATGTGTCACAATGCTAATTACATTTTGAACATAATTTTTCACACAAGCAATTTGATAGGTTTTTGGTGTAGCGGATTACATTATACCCATACTTATAATCGGAATTTCTTTGCCGCCTGTGGCGTTGCCCAATCAAAATTTTGTAAATTTTAAACGATTAATGAAGCTTTGTTAGCAAAACAATTTTATTATTTTGCGTAACATTGCCTAAGTATGGTGTTGCACAACTATATTTAATTTATTATTAAAAACTGTACAAAAAATTAATAATACTTAACCTTATCTTTATATCATCCAACTTTAATGGCGGGTTTTGTGGAAGAAGTGGAACTAAAGCTCAAAAGGGAAATCTGTTTTTAGGAAGTTCAGTCTTGATTAATAGTTCAAGAATCAGTTTATCTAAACGATCGTTTTTCTCAGTTTAAGGTGCGTTCAGTGAAAACATAATCTTACTATTTGTAATTTAAGTTCCGATTTACGTCACCAATATTCGTAATGTCATAACATGGCGCGGTTGCCACTATCACAATACGACTTTTTTTTGTAACCACAATGAGGCCATCGGTAGAATATTGATGTTGCAAACGTTTTCTTATAGATGAAGGAATGTAGTTTGTAATTTTTTAAAATGCAATTTTTAGAATCATTTTATACGGACATAGTTGTAGATCAAACTCTTTAACTAAATAATATAGGCTATTTAAGTGAAAGTTTTACTACTGAGCATATTTTAAACATAGTTTAGTGTTTTTAATGTGATTCATTTTATAGCAATAAACACATTACACCAGACACGGAATATTAGCCACCACTATTCAACAAAACAAGTTACGTTTATCAAAACTAAATTAAAAGTGTGTACTTCATGTTTTAAATAATTCTTGGATTGCTAGCACAAAGAAACCGAAATATTTATAAAATTCAGTTTTCTTTCCACCTTTGTAAAGTAGTACTTTTTTGCAGATAAATAGGGTTAATCTGCGAATGTTTACTATTCAAATAATATGTAGTCATTTTAGGCAAAATATAAAACAAATATGTATTCTTTAAGATAATACGAAAGTACATGGATATTGATATCTCGTAGGCAAGTGTAATAGGACGAACAGTCTTGAAAATTTATTTTTTAAGGTTTGCTGGATGCTAAACAAACGCATACAATATCTTACAAACTTGTTGATATACGGAACCTGTTGAAATTGGAAGGTGTAGAAGCTTGATAGTACCCGGTGTCTTAGTTTTGCCAGTACAAAGTGTATGCAGTTAGTAAAATAAATAACATTTTCAAGAGTGATACAAGTATTCGGTAAATTTGAAAATACAATACACTTTATTAATGATAAGATGTAAGTAAACAACATTAACAGAAGAAGATTGTCAAACACGATAGAAGTAGTTCAAAAAAGATTAATTGTATCACAAAAAGATTGTGATTTTGAAGTCGATGTTGTAGACAGATGTAACCGAAGAAATTAAATGAATCTCTATTAAATGCTTGTAAATTATCAATAAAATAATATATTTAGTTTTATTTATTTATCATACAGAGAGGTACTGATACTAATTACCTCACAATAAACTAAACGCCGATAATTAATTTACAAATATAGATATTTCTTCGTGTACAAAATGTATTCAATTAATTTCCCTATGATTCCATGGCCTTCTATCGATTAGTTACTACTGCTGTCTGAATCCCAGCTACTGTCGATGCTGCGTTTTGTACACAATTTGTCCAAACTTGAGGAGTTAGGGTTGGGATGTTCTGAAGGCTCTTGTGGGAAACAGTAGGAAAGGTTTTATGATTGGATCAAGGTTTCTACAGAAATGAGGTGTTGTAAGGGGATACCAGGAGTCTATTGCGTAACTCAGGATGGGAATTATTATTTGTTGTAGGATTTGTTTACGAATGGGGCGAATCAGTTCAATGGATTTTGGTAGCAAATGGTGGATATTATTAAGGATTACTTTGGTTTTGGATCGGAGATATGATAGATTAACGTGCATTTTCAGTCGCGTTTCGATTTGCATTTCAAGGTATGTGGTTGATTCCGATAGGGTTAAAGGTGTGTTAAATATGTGGATAGCGGAGCCGCGCTGGAGATGTCCTTTAAGTAATAGGATTTTGGATTTAGCGCGTGATAGGGGTTGTTTGTTTAGTAAGGATCAGGATTCGATTTTTTGGATTAGAAGGCGGGCGGTGTTTTCTAAGGATCTACGGGAGTTTCCATGTACGAGGTAGGTTAGGTCATCAACATAGGCGAAGGTAGAAATATTAAGGATGTCAAGCTCTAAGAGGGGGTTTATAGAGAGGTTCCATAGCATGGGTGAAGGACCGATCCTTGCGGACAGCACTGGGATAGGGGTATGGTGATGGAAAAGTAGTTGGAGTTTAGGTTTGCAAAACATGAGCGTAGGTAGGATTTAGGATTTTGTATATATTTTGAGGAAAGTTGGTTTTTTTAATTTGTGAGAGGACATTGGACCACCATAAAAGAACAAAGGCGGATTGGAAGTCAAGGAAAATTGCTATTACATATTTGGAGGAAGATGATTGGACGGTGGTGATTAGGGATCGGATGGTGTCCTCGGCACTATGTCCGGGACGGAATCCATGTTGGCTTACAGAAAGGAGGGGTCATTTCGTATTGAAGAAATGCTACCTCGCCTTAAAAAGAAAGTTTTATTGGCCAGGAATGTGTAGGGATATTCGCCATGCCGCCGCGGGATGTTTGTTATTTCGGAAAGCGAAAAACGCAGTTTATCTTTGCGGTCAAATACACTGCGTGGTGTGTATTGATTTTGTTGTACCACTCCCTCGTTCTAGGGGTTGTACAGCTCAATCAGCAGTAGTGATAGACGCATCTTTAAAGTTCGCGCGTTTGTATTCGTTACGTCGAGAACTACTCGGCTCTGATAATAAACTAAGAGATGATTATTTTAAAAGTGTGGGGAAACCAGGGGCGATTCTATCCGATAATGGCACACTCAGAACTTTATGTCATCAGTCACACGGAAAGTGGGCACACGTATTAAAACAAGCGGAAAGTTTGTTAAATGACGCGCTGCATGGCAGTATGGGACATACACCAGTACAAGTACATTTTGTAAAGGGGCGGGATGAACCGGTATTAAGAAAGTTCGGTTTACTACAAAGTGGTTACAGTGGAGACACCGGCAAACAGTAGTGTTGGCTCATGAAAAGTTAATGAGTAAGGCGGACAAGCTCAAATTGAGAGATTCTAAAGAAATAAAAAAATAGTTGTTTAATGTGGACGATTGTTTTCTTGTCAAAACTCATCCTCAATCATTTGCGGAGGAGACGCGCATAAAAAGTTCTTTTTGATCTATAATGGGCTGTATGTAGTATTACGAATCGCAGGTCCAAATTCTTATGGAATTAGCGATGTTGGTGGATCTGTCCTTGGTAAACACAAAGTTTTTAATTTGCGAAGGTATGTTCCTTCTTGGGAGGGCCTTTAGGGCTAATTTTTTCTAAGTTTCTGTAGTTTTTGGGTTGGGTATTAAGATTCTTTTTTGATCGGTCGAAAAAGTATCTTCTCCCAAAACAAATCAAATCTTAAGGAGGGTAAATGTGGTGTACTCTCTTTTGTATAAATATAATCGGTAGTTTTTTTTGCCATAATATAGTTTAGTTTAATTTAGGCTATAGGTATCTTATTAGAGTAATGTAAATTTCAGGCAGATTATATGTAGCAATGTACGATTAAAGACAAAAATGTCGGACGTGTATGACGCGTGTCGTTTCAACGAAAAGCACAAAAATGTCTTAGAAACGGTAAGCTTGTAGGTGATCAGAATAGAAGCGTCATAACTTGGGGTTTACGTGCTAGAAAGATAGACGGCAGAGGTGAAGGAAAGTGGTACGGCCTAGGCGTTTGGAGCACGTGTTTGGTCAATCAGAATTATGTTACGTTTTGACAACGGGAATACTGATTAATAATTTGGTTAGTGTTCAACGCGTTTAAGTGGTCATTAAGTGTTACAGTCGGTTAAAATTAGCCGTCGATGTTTGTGAAGTAGTGCACTACATCAAGTAGCATTTATCTTCCTTGTACTCGAATATCAAGTAAAGGATTTATTTGCCTTGGATAAGCGTTCTTTGTTTCTTGGTCAAGGGAAAAGCGCCTATCGTGTGTAACTTTGTGATCTGGTTAAGTAGACCCATTGCAACTTCTTCTTCATGATCGTGAGTAACTACTTGTACGATTTTTAAATAACTTGCATTTTCCTGATGTTTTTAATTGGGAAGGACTTTAGGCGAATTTTTAGAAATATTAGTAGATGTACCGTATCTTCTAGTACAAAATATTACTAAAAGTACCTTGTTTAGTTTGATTGTTACGATATTTGCTAGCCAATATATATATAATTAATTGTCTGTACGCCTATTTGTGTCTGTATCGAAAACAAAGCTACGCAATAACATCAAGGGAAAGTAGTATAATTTCACTTAGCATGAATCGAATGAATACTATATTTTGTCCGGTTAATGACTACCACTGTAACATTTTATAGCAAAACAATGCCAGAAGGCTGCTTCGAAGCCAAACCATCTATTAAATAGTTGTACGCAAGTTGATCGCTGAGAGGGACACCATTGACATCCTCTCTGTGTAACAAGAAAATACCAACTATCCGTAAACGCTGTATAACAAGTTGTTGAACAAGGAAATCGGCTTTGCTATTGATGTATTCAAACACTGCGTTGAGAAATTAAGGTAAAACATAACTTAGGTCTGTGGATAACCTATTGGGTTGATAAAACAAGGGTCAACTTCATTTCTAAAGACCATACTAGTGATTATTCTATATAAATATTGTACAGTTATTTTAAAAAGAAAGGTAGGTAAAATAAATATTTCATTTCATAATGTGTACGTTCTATTATTTTGAGAACTATGATTACCATGATTGTTTTATAAGGAAATGAAATTCATAAACACTAAGAATACCATTTGACGATCTCAAATTGCACGCGGGAATTTTAATTCATTACAGCATTTTAACAAGTAATTAATCTTTTTTTGAATGTGCCACTTTTTAAGGGAAAGCAAATAATCCGTCTTAAAATTATGCTCTATTTACTGTAATTACACTATGTAACACGTTTTTGTCCTTGAGTAGTAAATCTTATTTTCTACTTGCTTATGATTCAAAACTATAGAGAAATACATTTATTTCTTTCCAACTTTGCTATTGTGACCGCGACAACGAAAATTTGAAACTTGCTTATTTCCAATAAAATAACGGTCAAATTTGCGTGCATCCGCTCACATATAAAATAACAACAAAAACATATATGGCAAAATTAAGATGTATGTTGGTTACAATTATATAAAAAAAATGACCACCTGTCATTTAAAAGTGTGTAATTTTTCGACATTTGCGATTATACTGCAAACCACTTTCACGAATCAGCTCTCAAATGTAGTCTCCCATCATGTTCTGATTATATTGTCCTTGGTAACGTCGTTCAAAATACAATACATCTTGATGGAAGCGTTCTCCTTGCCCTCCGAGTAAGCTCCCATGTTGTCCTTGAATTTATCAAGATGAGCATCAAGCATGTGAACTTTGAGGGACATCCTGCAACCTATTTTTCCACAGTTTCTCACCATATCCGCAGGCATCTCCATAAAGTTTTCGGTCTTTGATTGCCTAAGAATCTCCGAACAACTGCGACAAAGCTTTTCCAGGCCGCTTTCTCCTTACGGTTGAGCTTCTTGAGGGAGTCATCGCAGTCCTGGATCTTCTTTATTTGTGGTCCAATGAAGACACTAGCTTTAACCTTTGCCTCAGAAAGGTTAAGGAATAAATGTTGAAGGTACTCGAAGGTTAGCGATTCTGTACATAAAGCTTCCACAAATTGCTTAATAAACATTAACTTTATTTGCAGTTGTGGCATCAGCACTTTCAGGGGTCTACCATTGGCTCTCATTTGAAGTTGTTTTTCCCTACAGAAAACTCTGTCCTCTGTGGCCAGTCGCGCTTGTTGTAGCGAGTATTGGTGTTTCTGATGTCCCAAAGACAAAGGTAGTACGGAAACTTACTGAAACCGCCTAGCAGAACCGTTGAGAATGTCACCATTTTGAAGTCGCCGATAACCTCCGAACCATATTCGTCATACTTCAGCACTTTCAGTAATGTTTTGGTGTTATTATAATCCACCTTGAAATAAACTAAATGACCCGAGGGAAGGGGCCGATATTCATTTTCGTTATGCAGCAGCACTGCTTTGAGACTCCTTGAAGAGCTGTCAACGACGAGGCGCCACTCATTCGGGTTACATGCGATTCGTATTTTCTCGAACAGACCAGTCACATCGTGGCAAAAGTAGAGCCCATTTTGATAGGTGAAGAAGCTAGAAAAAGTTTGGTGACGCTTTCTCTGATCTACTACGTGCATACTTTCATCCAAGTTCCACTGCTTGAGCCTAGACGTCAAAAGCTCTGCATTGGATTTGGTGAGTGGAAGATCTCTGACCAAGTCGTTTATGTCTTTTTGTTGGGAAAGTATGGGCATATCTCATCATCTATACATATGAAATCGTCATCAAGTTCTTCAATGATTTCCTCACACTCAGACTCGCTTTTATCGATTGAAGATTCCAGGCTGTGTAATACTGAAGCAATACATGAAGAAAGGTTTGGATACGTGATAGACGGTACATTTTTGCCAGTACGACGTTTGGAAGGGTCAACAATGCAAAAGTAGCAGTTGTTTGAGTGGTCAGTAGGTTTAAGCCAAATTTTTGGTATTGCAAACTTTATGGATCTCTTTTCTCCCCTATACCATCCTATAAAGTAATTTAGTAAAATCGTCCTAGTCACAAAAGCAAAACTTTTGAGGAATAAAATAGTAATTTTCTATGGTTTTTAGATGTAATCAATTAGGAAACAAGGAGCGTATTAAATGTTCAGTAGCCTTTTATATCATTTTAAAGCTAATGAAATGAACTTGTAAAATCACCGAACATTGTATTAAACTACTTGTCGCGAATTTAAACATTTAATAAAATTGTCTGCGCCAGTTATATTTTGTCATACGTACTTATTATGGAAAACAGGCAAATTTCAAAATGTCGCTGTCCTGGGCACGTATGCAAAGTTTGTGGGGAATTGTCGACTTTTTCTATACTGTTCAGACCTAAAATATTAGGAAATGACAGTTTCTACCCAAAAACACAAAATGAAAAAAAATTTGTTACAGAGTGTTATCGATTGATTAAAATGTGAAAATTTTCGGGAATAACCGCAGACAGTACAAAGGCGAATCACTAAGATTTTGAAGTTACTGATTTATTGTAACGAATATTAAATTATACCCCAGTTTTTTAGTTCAAACAATTTCTTATATTTTCGACCGTACATCTCGCCTGCTACCGTGGGATTCTGTTACGGCGATAAAAATTCATATATCAAGTGCTATTTATTTGTTTTAAATGGAATGAACATATTGCCTTCGAAATTTTACCATTGCAACATGGACAAGGGTATCGTAAACTGATAATTTAAGGGCACAACCTACCATAAATCAACGAAAAATATTCTGAACTTTAAACAAAAGGTTTTAAGCAATTTGGGTGACAACATAAATCGTAAATAACTTCGACCGTTTCTCGATTAGCATTTGTAGCTTACGAGCTCATTAGAAACAAAGAAGAGTTAACGAAATATATTAACATACGAATGTATATTAATCCCTAAATAAAAAGTATCGAACTTAGCGTATCCGGCAAGGCCAAAAAAGTTTTATTTCTTTCTAGCACCGGCATTGAATACGGTCTAGAAATCCTTTGTTTATGCTTTACAGCACTACGATGCCAAAAAGTATAAGTTTAATTGTTTGAGTTTCACGGCGTGCCAAAGTTTTGATAAGGGCTTCTCCATGTCATTCAACTTTTGTATTGTTCCAACCTCAGCTATTCTTAGAAAATTCTGAACTTTAAATAACTCGTATAATAGAGTTTGAAAAAGCGGTCACAACCGTTGCCTGAAATTTTTGTACTAATATGTATGAAAAGAGCAATTATGTGGTCTGAATTATTTACACTGCTGTTTACAAGTTGATGATGGATGATCAGAAATGCAGTTGTTCCTGAACTGATTTTATACCGACAATACGCTTGAGAAAAGCTTTTAATGTAATATGCTTTTACTGATGGTTACTGTAAATTTCTAGTTACCACGGGAATTAAATTGCGACTATCAGAATATTTTTTAAATTAATCTAGGGATAATGCAATTTTTCAATAATTCGAATTTTTGCTAGTTTGAGAATAAAAACGAAATTTTTTCTATTGCGCAACGAATGTTTTACGATATTACACCAAGAGACTGTGTAACATGTGTCTTCCATGTGTCACAATGCTAATAACATTTTGAACATAATTTTTCACACAAGCAATTTGATAGGTTTTCGGTGTAGCGGATTACATTATACCCATACCCATAATCGGAATTTCTTTGCCGCCTGTGGCGTTGCCCAATCAAAATTTTGTAAATTTTAAACGATTAATGAAGCTTTGTTAGCAAAACAATTTTATTATTTTGCGTAACATTGCCTAAGTATGGTGTTGCACAACTATATTTAATTTATTATTAAAAACTGTACAAAAAATTAATAATACTTAACCTTATCTTTATATCATCCAACTTTAATGGCGGGTTTTGTGGAAGAAGTGGAACTAAAGCTCAAAAAGGAAATCTGTTTTTAGGAAGTTCAGTCTTGATTAATAGTTCAAGAATCAGTTTATCTAAACGATCGTTTTTCTCAGTTTAAGGTGCGTTCAGTGAAAACATAATCTTACTATAGTCGTTGTAATTTAAGTTTCGATTTACGTCACCAATATTCGTAATGTCATAACATGGCGCGGTTGCCACTATCACAATACGATTTTTTTGTAACCACAATGAGGCCATTGGTAGAATATTGATGTTGCAAACGTTTTCTTATAGATGAAGGAATGTAGTTTGTAATTTTTTAAAATGCAATTTTTAGAATCATTTTAAATGGACATAATTGTAGATCAAACTCTTTAACTAAATAATATAGGCTATTTAAGTGAAAGTTTTACTACTGAGCATATTTTAAACATAGTTTAGTATTTTTAATGTGTTTTATTTTATAGCAATAAACACATTACACCAGACACGGAATATTAGCCACCACTATTCAACAAAACAAGTTACGTTTATCAAAGCTAAATTAAAAGTGTGCAATTCATGTTTTAAATAATTCTTGGATTGTCAGCACAAAGAAACCGAAATATTTATAAAATTCAGTTTTCTTTCCACCTTTGTAAAGTAGTATTTTTTTTGCGGATAAATAAAGTTAATCTGCAAATGTTTACTATTCAAATAATATGTAGTCATTTTAGGCAAAATATAAAACAAATATGTATTCTTTAAGATAATACGAAAGTTCATGGATATTGATATCTCGTAGGTAAGTGTATATAGGACGAACAGTCTTGAAAATTGATTTTTTAAGGTTTGCTGGATGCTAAACAAACGCATACAAAATCTTGCAAACTTGTTGACATACGGAACCTGTTGAAATTGGAAGGTGTAGAAGCTTGATAGTACCCGGTGTCTTAGTTTTGCCAGTACGAAGTGTATGCAGTTAGTAAAATAAATAACATTTTCAAGAGTCATACAAGTATTCGGTAAATTTGAAAATACAATACACTTTATTAATGATAAGATGTAAGTAAACAACATTAACAGAAGAAGATTGTCAAACACGATAGAAGTAATTCAAAAAAGATTAATTGTATCACAAAAAGATTGTGATTTTGAAGTAGATGATGTAGACAGATGTAACCGAAGAAATTAAATGAATCACTATTAAATGCTTGTAAATTATCAATAAAATAATATATTTAGTTTTATTTATTTATCATACAGAAAGTTACAGATACTGATTACCTCACAATAAACTAAATGCCGATAATTAATTTACAAATATCGATATTTCTTCGTGTACAAAATGTATTTCATTAAGGTCCCTATGATTCCATGGCCTTCTATCGATTAGTTACTACGGCTGTCTGAATCCCAACTACTGTCGATGCTGCGTTTTGTATAGGTCTTTCAAAATCTCATGGGCTGTGAGATGCGCAATGAAGGAAGCGAGAAGTATCGTATAAAAAGAAAGAACAATACAATATAAGTAAAATCTAAAAACATTCAATTTTCGGATGCGCATTCTGAATTAACTCAACTGCTATGCTATGTGGATTGCATAACCAGTAATTTTTCTACATAATAAAAATTATAAAACTACAATATTTGTATGCGGAACCTGTAACGTTTTTGGTGTAGTGTTTATTGTTCTTTTTGTGTGTCATGTTTCCGTACGTGTGTGGTTAAAAATAGTCAGGCTAAGTTTTTTAAAACTCTTGGCAGTCAAAATACTGTCCTTTTATTATTTTTTAAGAATGCATATTTTATAGAAATTTAATATAAAAAATCATAAAATTACTATCACAATCCTCAAATTGGCCCACATTTGATTTAAGACTTCTCTCATTAATTTTCTTCCTTGGTGATACAAATTTGCCACTCTCCGGTTTGCTCTTCGCTTCTGCAATAATTCGTTGGACTGTGTTTAGTCCAACTCCAGTTGCTGCTGCTACTCGTTCTTGTAAATTATTTATAGAAATGACAGGTATTCCACTTCTTTTTCTCTCATAAACTATACACACTATAAATAACTTCTTTTACTTGACTGTGAACTTTCTTCCAATTACTCATTATAAAATTAAAAGCTCAGAAATAACAAAATAATTTGTAACACCAAGCATTATTCGTCCAATTCAATTGAAACCTTCATTATACCTACAAATAAAAAACTAGACTGAGTTGCAATAGTTTTGAAAAACTGGTTAAAGTTGAATCAAGGCTGATATCTCATAAACAATAATCAAAAACAATAATAATGTTCCACAAATCTTAATACGCAAAAAATGACAGATGGATTAAAAATCCGCAGCTGAGTTGTCAATGTTTTTAGGATGCACTTTAACGTAAAAAACTTAAATTGGTGTTCTGCGCAACAGCCCGTGAGGTTTTGAAAGACCTCTACACAATTTGTCCGAACTTGAGGAGTTAGGGTCGCTAATGCTTCATGCCACATTGTCATATAGCTTTATATAGATTAGAAAAATATAAATTTGCAAACGTTTGTCCATTAAGTTTTTCAACGATGTTTAAATGTAATCGATGTGGACATCTGAATTGGTGCTATCGCTTCCGGTATCAGCATTAAAAGTAATTACAAGAGGTGCAACATCAACTGTATCTAAACGTACTTCTCTATTGTACCAGTCTCCAATTAACATTTCACAATCCGCTACAGCATTTGCCCAGACTTCTGGGGTAAGGGTTGCCAATGTTTCGTGCCACATTTTCAAACAATTTTCTGCCGATTTGTCATTCCTACCAATGTGACGATTGTAATAAGTTTTGGATATACCCCAGACAAGTTCAACAGGTTGAAAAGGTAATGGTAGGGAGGCAATCGTACAACTTTATAGTCATACTGTTCCTCCAAGTAATCTGCTTTGTAGATCTTCTGTGGTTTATGCCCGAAAATTAATAACTATGTTAATTACACAAGTTATAAATTGGGTTGTTATACGTACTTGGTAGCAAGATTAAGAAGATTTTTTTTAAAAGAAGTACAATCATGTGCAATGCCGTGATTTGTCAGCCAGTTTGATATGTCTCCTTTAGTCCAACTGTAATTCGGTTCTTTAACCAACACTGTACTGTGGTATAAAGCATTATCTAAAACAATTGCAGACGGTTGTTCCAAATTCTTCAGCAATTGATTTTCAAACCAATTAAGAAAATTTGCTTCATTCATCTCTCCATGATAATCTCCATACTTTGTCGCTGATGAAAAGATCAACTCGCAACCTTCAATGAACCCATTTTCATTGCCTGCATGCAACACTATGAATCTTTTTCTATCGACTTGTGTGCTTCTTACACTTCGTACATCATTATTATACCAGGAACGACAAATGTTACCGTTTTGGATAATCCAAGTTCCGTTTTAATTCTCATACATTTTACGAGAAATTCAAACAGTTTAAGGGCAATATGAGGCAATTCTACGTGAGCACGACGGGGATTGTCTTTACGATATGTAAATCCCATTCTGCGCAGCAGTGTATTTAATGATTTATCACATCCTTTGAACAATTCTGCACTCTGAAGTTGTAAACACAAGTTATGTACTGTAATATGTTCATCTGAAACAGATGATTATATCAAAACTAAGCTACCAACACGTTAGTAACTTACGATTGTCATACATTCGATAAATTTCATTGCGAATTGCACGCTGTAAATTCATCAACAACAGTTACAGGTTTTTTTTTTCGAATCTAATGATTCACCATTTTGAATAGCTTTGGTCACCATAGTCACAGTCGACGAATTAATTTTGAGAGCAGCTGCAACTCTATTAAATCAAATTAATTAATTTAATAACCAATTACATTTCGTAGATTACCCTCGGACGGCTGTTACAGGAATAAAAGGTCTCCCATTTGCTTTCCCTTGTTCAAAAAACTCGTAAAAGTTAGCAGTAGGTAAGCTATGAGAGTACTAGCACAAAACCACCCATTTTTACATGTAAATCTCTATAGAAAATCCAAGGTCCATTCTGGTAATTTTTGTACCCACTATAGAAATCTCCATAAGGAGGAAAATCAATGGCAAATCCACATAGAGCCATGCCTGATTTTTAATACACATAACAAAATATATGCATGTTTCCCAACACCACTGGATAGTGATAGCAGTAAACTTAAATAAAAATATAAATAATTTAAAAAATTTATTAAATAATGTTAACAAAATAGTAATATGTTTTTCTATTTATATATTTACAATAATAGTACTATCATATAATTTTACAGCTATACCTATATATTAATTACAAAACTAATTATAATGACAAATATTATTTTATATACAACTATATTCAAAGTACTTTTTAACGGCATCTTATGATGAATGTACTATTTACACAACTTATATCCATTTAGTATATAGAGTTAAACCACAACAACTATATGTGCAACTGATCCACCAATATATATCACAATACATAACTGATGTATTATTAGTAAGGACTATAACAGCTTAATCAATATTCATGATAGAATAGTGTCCAATGGGTAATGTAGTGTATGTACCAGAAATCAAGTAACGTTTGTTATCGTGTGGACTTAAGGCAATCTTCTCTTGAACAATAGTATGAACGCGATGCTTAGTCGACTAAATTAAGTTCTGCGTTACAGATACATCTGTAAGCTCTTCCAAGCATCTAACATAATCCTCAAACGTGATTCTGCTTTTTACTACAGATTTTTTAACACCCTTGATCTTCTTCGTAACACCAAAATTTTGGATAGCAAGTGATCGTGATTCATCTTCTTCCATCAATTGTGAGAATTCGGCCCCCTCTGCCGTATTATAAATCTTCGTCACATACATCTTAGATCGTAATCCAATAAAGTCGGTCATAATGCGCCCATTATTCTTATCTTTCATCATCCCCAATACCTTCCTGTTAACCAAAGGAATTCCATAAATGTTGTTTGGAGGATAGTCCGAGGTATCAAAATAACTAATACAGTCCTGTTTTATTGTTTCAAAAGGGTTATTAGTCATAATTTTATAAATTAAACTGTCTGTATATAGAAGACAACAATCATTACCAAAGGTCGAGCTCATATATCCATAATAAGAATCGTAAATGGTTAACTTGGCTATATCAAGAATACACATACCGACATATATAAATTTATTAAAATATATTTCTGATTTAAGAAGTTCCACTGCTACAAGGTTTTCATCGAAGATTGTTATATTTTTGAATAGGGGATTGGATATTCTAGCTTCAGCACCATATCTGCCTTCCCATTTTTGTACAAGTTTTACATTACAATGTTTCCGGATATTTTCCATTGTTTTTCCGAAGACAGCATTATTCATTAACATAAACAAATTCTTCTCAAATTCATTCTTGGCATTTTTCCGAAGTTCAGTATTTAGATCGATATATGACTTTATCCAGCAGCTTTGTTTAAATTTGAGCACTCGATGGATTCCTGATAGTTTAAGTCCCTTCGCTAAAGCTTGTTTAAGATTTTTATAATGCAAACATATCTTCTTTTAGAATTTAATGTAGCCATTAACTTGCTGCTTTGAGTTTTTGATTCAGGTGATTTTCCAGTTTTAGGATTGATATGCTCAGGATAGAAAGATATATTCATGTGTAAGTATCCAAATCAACCTCTAAGATATAGCCTTCCGAAGCATCATCGGAAACTGATGTCACATCGATGTTGGTGTCTGCCCATTTAAAACTTCCATAGGATAAAGGTTGATTCATCGCCCATCTATACTGATTATTAACATCAAAGTACATAAGTTATACATCGGGTGTAGAGAGGTCATAAGTTGGTAAATACTTATTGTTCGCAGAAGCACGTCGTTCTGAGCAGACTTGACTAAGATCTCCACGAATACCCTTTTCTATAAACAATAACTGATCAATATCGGTCAACAACTCGAGTTCCTGTCCTGTATGCTTCAACATTGCCTGCCACGTGTAACCAGGCAACATATAATAATGGGCGGGATCTAGTCCATATGTCGTATGAGAACTTGTGCGGAATTGCTCAAAAACTTCTGCCAGTAACATGGAAACGCTTTTTCCTAACTGGGCTCAACTAGCCTCACGCATGAGCGCCAGTGATACGAATATTTTTAGAAGCACTAATACACCAGCCCCAATGAAACTATTTACTTAACACTTATAACTGACCCTAGAAGTTGGGTGTCAGCAAAACGAAGTCTTCCGACGTAGCTAGGGGTCTATTCCTTGGGTAGAGCTATGAGCAATGGGGGGGTAAGTCGAAATCTGTTGGGGGTCACACTCAAACTAAAACAAATAGGCGCCACCAAGTCCAGATTGATTCATGTTAATAGCATGGCATATTTCTAAGGGCGGACGTGGAGACCCAAAGAAAAAAAGATCGCCTTCGGTGACAAAAACCTGTCTTAACAGAATAAGACGCTGTTCCTGTAAGAAAGAATAATAATTAAGTCAACGTAGAAAATGGGAACACTGTGTGTGTCCCTCAAATATGCCTAAAAAATAAAAGAATATTTTCTACATAAGGGTGGCATCAAAATTCAACTCTTATTGCTTTTGGTTGTTAGGTTTGATCACACTTGATCAAAATAAAAAACTTTAAGCTTGGGTTAATAATTTACTAGAAAGAATTCCTTTAACTTTAAATAAAATTTAATGCAACAAAATTAAATAATTACTTGAAGTAGTTTGTAAATTTAAGATAAGGTTTATCAACCTGATTCTTGATCAAATAAATTGCAACAAAGTGTAACTTGTTACACAAATATTTTCTAACCCATTCAGATCTGATTAGGTCTATTACATTGTCAAAATTAAAATACAAAATGTTCTCGTTAAGTTAAATGTGCTAATTTCAGTTTAAAATGAAAATGTTCACAAAGATATTCTCGTTTTCAAAGTTGGTAGTAATATAATACTAAGCATCTGCTTTCAAAGATACAAGTGTCAACAGCATATTTCAAACAAACAAATGACGTAGTTACACCTGTTATTTTATACTGAAGCAACGTGTTGTTCTGACAAAATAAATTGAGTGAATTTTAAGTTTGGTGCTGGAAAATCCAGCTTAGTAACAGATAAAGTGAATAACAAAATCGTATTTCTACGTATCGAAACAAAATAGCGTGCTTCCTGAATGGAACACAAATGAATTTCTTAAAGCTACTACGAACCAAACAAAACTGCTTTCCTAGACTGGATTAGGACGTGCATCGCCATGCGGTATTAACTGCTTACATCCTATCAAAGTAGTATCTTGGCTCGGACCAACAAACGATCTGCTGTTAATTAGATCTGCTTTCCATCCTCTAAATACACGTGTTAAAATGAAGTGGTTTTCCTAACGTTGATTCAAAGTTCTAAGTTCTTGACGTTTAAATTCTCATCGCCTAAGTTTTGTAGCGTAATCTTTCGTCGTCTAATCTTGGTTGCGTACATTCATATCGTTGTTGCGCGTTACTCTAAGAATGTGCTCACTCATTCAAACCGACCCGCAGGTCACTGGCCATCGTCCTCTTATACATGTTGCTCTTACTTCTACCTATGGCCGAGTGCTTATACGCGCTCTCGGACGATCGGAGCGTCCAAGGGGGAGGGGGGGTTGTCACACTTCTAAGCGTCTTTGCGACTGGCTGTGGAATACACCGACATCCAAAACAAATAGACTAACGAGTCTAGATACTGTTTCAATGTAATATTTAATTGTTACACGTATTACGACTTTACTTAATAAATGTGTTTTATTATTTTTGTACCTTTAATGAAGAGATTTATCAATTCGAAAATAAAATTGTTACAACATCACATTTGTTTTTAGATATAAATCCGAATATTCTCCCATGTTTTGAATGCCAAATACCTCCAATACTTTCTGGGAATGTGCGTACACCTTCTTTGTAATTCCTTTGCCTTCTAGCTTTTTGTAAAAGTCCTGATAGCTAGGTAATGCGGGGTAATCGAGTTTTTCGAAAGAATTATCGAAATCATATGGATATATGCCTTTTCGAGTTAATAACTTAAATTGCTCATCGCTCAAGCCAACAAATTCACTTTTTAGCAATGGATATTCATTCAAATAAGACCCCAATGTCTCTAAGGATGAGCTCATAAAACGGAAGCAATCAACGAATCTATAGTTGACCAGGTTATTAGAAATATGTTTTGTGAAGGAGATATATTTCTCCTTCGTTACAGGCAACATATCTACACGGCCATCCAAATCAATAGCGATGCTTCTAATAATGAAGTGACCGTCATATTCGCTCATGTTGTGAAACACTACAGGAATTGTATGAGAGTCCTGGTATTTAATATTACAACTTTCATGCGCAGGTCCTCTGTAGTTGTTGGTAGGTATTAGATGGTCATGGTTACGCACTTTTATATCTCCCAAACCAAACGGTTTTTCACAAATATGGCAATGGGCCGCACTCTCAAAGTCAGTTTGCTGCTTAAATGTTAATGGGGTCATATCATATGGACACAGAAATACAGTTTCGACCTCTTCGGCAAATCGCTGAAGCTCCGCAGTAAACCACTTTATACAGTCTTCACCCCAATAAGATTGATAAAATGATAATGAGTCATCATAGTCATATTTCACATAATATCCGACATTATACGGTACATGTTCCTGATACATCTTCTTATCCTCAGTAAACTTCAGTATACACTCCAAATCTGCATATATGATAAATGGCGCTTTCACTTTATTCTTAGAATCCTTGAAACGAAACATTCAATCTTCTTCTGTAGACAGTCGAGGTAAACATGCTTGCTTTGTTTTACAATCAACAATATGGTTCTCTAATTTATCTTCTATAGTAAAGTAATGTAAACAGCGATCACAAATAATTTCTTTCCATTATGAGAACTCAGTTGAGAAAAAACCAGCCGGCTTAAGTCTTTTATCCACACATAATGTGAATTAAATAGTTCAATTTTACCAGCATATTTGAATTTTTCCATATCCTCGGTATCGAACTGGTTGTGTATCATTAAGAGATTCACATGCCTAGCTTTCTTATTTTCTGATATTAATATAGGAACAAAAGTGTGTTTACGTTTGTTTAGTTTTAACGTGTGGCATTGATGCAGACATTATTCTAAGCTTTGAAGTTTTTAATTTGATTTAGCGTCATCGAAAACTGGATACTTTTTAGATTTAATATTTCGGAGTAATGTGGATATTTGGAAAGTCTTTGAGGGTTTCGATCTGTAGGATGTAGCGCAGCCATTATACTCCATGCAAAACAAGCTTGATCATCATTCTTCACATTGACACACGCTTTTTTCCGCTTGATCTCGAGGGATAGATCAATATATGAAGACCCACGCATAGGGTTATATTTATTAATGTTAATGCCCAAGTTAACAATATTTCTTAGACTCCACCCACTACCTCGTTGTTGAAACTCTTCTAATTCAATCACAATCCGTTCCATAACAGTTTTTTTAATCCATTTGTCAAGATCGGTGTCCCTGAAGATGGCCACATTAGACGTTGTAAAATATTTATACTCGTTCTGAAGCTTGTAACCAGATGCAATTTCAAACACTCCACAAAACGCCGTATTGACTTTAATAACCTCATCCATTTTAAGCGCGTTTTGAATTCTTCTCTTGAATAGACTTTTACAGTCTGTCAGGAACACCTTTACATCTTATGCTTAAAGTTTTCAATTACTCCAGTGCGCACACGTTTCTTGAAAGCTGAGACAGAGTCTTGCCAATGCACTCGCTCTTTAGCAGTTTCCTTTCTAGTTGCATGCCCCGCCCCCTTCTTCTGGGCTATTTTATATTGCGATCGCATAGTCTTGATACTTCCTAATGATGCCAATAAGTTTTGCTTCTCACCAGCAGACTTTGCTTTTCCGATCGTCTTATTTATACGTCGAATTCCAATTCTGCACTCACGCAGACCATCCATAATCACACTGTCATCACGTGAACTTCTTATTAATCCAAGAAAAGCAGCAATATGCTGTACCAAATCACCAAAGAGAGGCATGTTGCTCGTTCAATATTCTACAATAGAATGACAAAATTAGCGCGTGCACCTATATTTATAGTATACCCCCACTCCAATTTTTATATTAAATTTAAGGTCATTTATTTAAGATTGCATGACATATTCACATATGAAATTTAATCCTATACTTTACAGTCACATCCTCTTTTCGACCAATGGCATAGCATAAAAAGTACAAAGGTCACTTATGCATATTCGGCCCTTGTACGTCATAGGCCGATAGCGGACCCATGCCTTAGACCTCATAGGCCCATGGCAGGCCCAGGATTTACGTCTTATAAGCCAATGGCAGGCTTTGCATAGAATAGTCAAAATTTTGATGCAACCCTTAAAACCTACTGTGTAATAATTTACGACAGTGTCATCAAATACAACCCGTTCACCGAAGTCGTCAACAGATATATTAGGGAATAATTACTATGTACTGACAAACTTTTTAAATAGAAAATGTTATAAGAAAAATATTTTTGTAACACAGTTTTACAATATATTTTTAACTGTATTATTTTTAATTGAAGTTAAGCATTAAAATTGATTTGTGTACTAGGACGAATTTTCCTTAATACTAGGACGAATTTGCCTTGGTACTAGGACAAATTGACCCCATAGCCCTAATTATAAAAAATAATTACCACGTAAAAAGTTCTTTAGTCTACTGCGACCATTTAAACTGCAAACATGAGAAACGATTTAGCTTCCTAGAATGTAATAAATCTGTAAAATTTGTAACTGTATTATGTTTTGTTTGAACATAGTAAATCGGATTCACTATGATCGGTATTAAAAGCTAGGCTTTCCCCAGTATCAATAGGTTCCCGAGGGAACATTAGGCGTTGAATGTTTCTTTGAACTTGAACTTTGAACTTGGGTGATCACTGTTACAGATCTTCCAACTCTGTAGAGTAGAAACGATTTGTATGTAAATCAATATGCCATATTCAAATATAACTCACATATATTGTTTAATTATTACAATTGTATTTAGATGCATGATAGCGCAGTCCGCAGTCTCATAGCCCAGTCGCTAAGCATTAGACGCCGAATGATTCTTTGAACCAAGCGCTGTGGACTTAGCTTTGGTCAGAGGCACTTAGCACAGAGCTACTAAGCATAAAAATCAATTAGAATCAAATAACATATGTTATTATACAAATATAGATAATCATATAGGTAGTTCTCTACTTAACAAAATATTAGTATAAATTTTAAAGAATTATGAAAGTCTATCAACCAAAGCTCATTCATTATACATGCGTCAATCGCTATAATCAATGCGCCACACTTAATATGAATATAATTATCTTTACCAAATAAATATTTCCACCTGTTTTCAAGATACGGGATGAAGTCCAAAGGGGCACTAGATATCAAAATGGAGATTTCACTAATGGATTACTATGTGAAAATAATAAGAAAATTGTCCTTGCTAAATTTAAATATTTACACCCGTTTTCAAGATATAGGATAAATTCCAAAAGGGCACTAGATATCAAAATGAAGATTTCACTACTTGATGCGCCAGGCGAAATAATAAGAAAATGTTCCTTGCTAAATTTAAATATCTCTAACCGTTTTTAAGATATAGAGCGAAATCCAAAAAGGCACTAGATATCAGAATAAAGATTTCACTAATTGATGCGCCAAATAAAATAATAAGAAAATTGTTTTACTAAATTTAAATATCTCTAACCGTTTTCAAAATATGGGATGAAGTCCAAAAGGGCGGTAGATATAAAAATTATGATTTTATTAGTTGATGCGCTAGGTGAAATAATGAGAAAATTGTTTTACTAAATTTAAATATCTGTAACAGTTTTCAAGATATAGAGCGAAATCCAAAAGGGCACCAGATATCAAAATAAAGATTTCACTAATTGATGCGCCAGGCGAAATAATAAGAAAATTGTCTTTGCTAAATTTAATTATCTCTAACCGTTTTCAAAATATGGGATGAAGTCCAAAAGGGCAGTAGATATAAAAATCATGATATTATTAATTGATGCGCCAGGCGAAATAATGAAAAAATGGTTTTACTAAATATAAATATCTGTAACCGTTTTCAAGATATAGAGCGAAATCCAAAAGGGCACTAGATATCAAAATAAAAATTTCACTAATTGATGCGCCAAGCAAAATAATAAGAAAATTGTTTTACTAAATTTAAATATTTCTAACCGTTTTCGTGAAATAAATAAAAACTAGGGCATTATCAAATCTACTGAAGGTGATCACTTTGTGGTCAAAATATGTTTTTAGAGGTGCCCGAGTATTACAGCAAAGAGGGTTATACTTTTACTTAACAATCAGCCACAGGGCTCCAATTGATAGTTATATATATTTGCTTTTAGAAAATTATATGCGATATTTTGCATCTGACCTACTTTATAATTTCTCGCTAGAAAACCGAATTCAAAACAGCTCCACATATTCTCTGCACGCACTTACATTTTTCAACGTAGCATACGTGTGTTTTGAAGTCACCCACGTATGTTCCATTGAAAGTAATATAAAGCCGGTCTGACTTCAAAACGTGTCCACATATATTTTACATTGAAAGTATATAAGGCCGGTCTGACTTCAAAACGGTGCACGCGTTCTATTTAATAAGCCTGCGGTTCTGATTGTATGACCTTGATCCATTAACAAATTTTTATGCAAATGACGCTTTAAACATGCATTTTCTATATTACAAAGATATTGACTTACCTCGATAATACCTGAAACACTAAAAATCAATATTTTATTAAATAAACGAAATTGTTCGATTGTTTATACATCAGGTTTCTGAAAATAAATGAAGGCGATAGCGTTTACTAAGCTTTTTGTACAAAAATGATATCACATGGCATGTGAAACAATTCATTTGAGCATCTGACGGCATTAGCGAAAACATTATTGTAGTTAAACTAGAAGTCTATAATAGTAGAACGATAACAAACGTTACTTGATTCCTGGTACATTCACTGCATGACCCATTGGACACTATTCTATCATAAACATTGATTAAGCTGTTATAGTCCTTACTAATAATACATCAGTTATGTATTGTGATATATATTGGTGGATCAGTTGCACATATAGTTGTTGTGGTTTAACTCTATATACTGAATGGATATAAGTTGTGTAAATAGTACATTCATCATAAGATGCCGTTAAAAGGTACTTTGAATATAGTTGTATATAAAATAATATTTGTCATTATAATTAGTTATGTAATTAATATATAGGTATAGCTGTAAAATTATATGATAGTACTATTATTGTAAATGTATAAATAGAAAAACATATTACTATTTTGTTAACATTATTTAATAAATTTTTTAAATTATTTATTATTTTTATTTAAGTTTACTGCTATCACTATCCAGTGGTGTTGGGAAACATGCATATATTTTGTTATGGGTATTAAAAATCAGGCATGGCTCTATGGGGATTTGCCATTGATTTTCCTCCTTATGGAGATTTCCATAGTGGGTACAAAAATTACCAGAATGGACCTTGGATTTTCTTATGGAGATTTACATGTAAAAATGGGTGGTTTTGTGCTAGTACTCTCATTGCATACCTACTGTTAGCAACAAGCTGCTTCCCCCTAGCACCCAATTGCATTCCAGGCATTTTCAAAAACAAGCTCGCGAACGTAAATATTACGCGAATTTGTTCTGATAAGAACAGTTTTTAATATGAAAAAAATGGTGCAGTTCATAAAACGATTGGACTTGAGAAGCAAAAAATTTGACAGACTTTTCTGACAATTTAAAAACACTTACAAAAAACTTTATTCACCAACATTCGTTGACTCTTGGATGATCAGCACCAGAGAAGAGCATGAGTACTAGTCAGCGTAAGAGTAAGGGACCTAAACATCACCTACTCGTGCTTATATAGCCTAATTTGCCCCTTCTAAACCCTCAATACAAACAAAGCCTTCTCCGAAATTTTGAGACGGTTAACACAATTCTCACAAATCGCCACAAACACTTTTCAACCGTCACTAACTCCAAGAATTCAACATTAAAAACAAACATTTATAGTGAAATTATACTTTAGCTTCGCTACGGATGTTTCAGTTCCTTGAATCTTAGCTTCAACTGCCAATCGCCTGTTGGTGCACACACGCCCCTCATAATACGCGTCTTAACCTCATCTCACTTTTATAACTACGAAATTGAACAATCTTCTTCTGTTCCTCATTAACAGCTTGTCTTTAATATTCCAACCTTCTTCCCTCTACTATATTTCAAACGATGTCTATGCAAACATGTTGCATCTCACTCGCACTTTAATAACTTTAACCTTTTCTTGTCTCACAGTCTCCTCTCAAAGTCAAACGAATACTTAACATAGGATATGTTTATCTCCTTCTTATGCCTACTATAAACAATCTTTCTTTATTTTATATCGATTCTTACTTGTTTAACTGCCACTGCTATTCGTCGATCCCCAAATGTACGTTATATGCTATAGCAACAGTTGTACTTTATAAATTAACACCTTTCTACAGAAATGCTTAAAAAACAATTTTTAAGCTTGAAAACGACTACCAGGAACGTGTTTATTTTTTTGCCCCTCTTTATTCGAATAAACTACAGTTCTTTGCTATTATTAAACGTTTGAAGTTTATACCAATGTTAAAGCGTCTTACTCAACTATGATAACATATGCACGCAACGAATATTTACTACTAATTCATGACTTTTACTCTATCACCCTACTTAATTATGACTCTAGAATTTACTCTTTATTTATTCTTTAATCGAAAAATACAAAACATTGCAGTTGAAATGTAATACAAAATTTAGCATATATACAAAGTAATTCACCTCTTAAATATTGCACAAAGGAATTGAAATTGACAAGCTGGCCTCATAAATCTCAATAAACTTTTACCTTTCCGCTTACTGCATTTGCACCTTAACAGTTTTGAAGAGCAGAGAGAGCGAAATCCATAAGTATTCTAAGGCCTATTAATTTTTAAAATAAAAGAGTTTGCAGTGAGCGTATCGGGTGTAGTGAAAAAAGTTGTATGGCATCCCACGACGGTGCTAAAAGTCACCTGAATCTTTTGTATACTCTTTACGGCAGTACCACTCAAAAATTAAGTCTAATTGTTTAGGCTTCAGTGGGTGTAAGTTTTAATAAGGACTTGGCTTTTTCATGTTCTTTAACGTTTACACCGTTCCAACTCGATTCTCAAGGATAAATGTCCCTTTTAAGATTTTCTACAAAGCAGTCAGGGATGTATAAAGAAAGAAATGTTTAAAGGGGTATTTCTGTTGTCTAATTAAACAACAGTTTACAAACTGAAAATGCATAATTAGGTATGTCGTTTGCAAACTGATTTATATTGCCAAGAGTCAACGCTACTCAAACCAAATTAGAAAGTTTCTATAATGCATAGGAAAAGCTCTCAGCTTTACTTTGATCAATGAGTCAGTGCTGTAATACAGCGCTAATATAACGTTGGGATTATTGAGTTATATTTCCCTAAACAATAAGGCTACTAAGCTCAAACTTGTGCAAGCAGCTTAAATGTTGTGAAACATATGGTCTCCTGTGTTTACTAGAATACCCATAATTTAAATAGCACGTTAAGTATTAAAAGGTCTGAAGTATAGAATTGGGATACTTCTACGACTAGTATATTTTTTATAATTACTAGTTACCCATAGTTTTCTTTTCTGGGAACTAAAATAGACAGCTCTGGGACATTCCTATATTTCATCTACAGTTAAGGCAATTTATTAAAACCCTGAATTTGCTAACATTTCAGAAGAGAGCTCGAAAGAACGTTGTTGCATAGATCAATTTCTTTGACGATATATGTTGCAAGATTATTTTCATTCCTCCCTTTACAAAATTCTAAACTTCTGGCAATTGAAAGCGAAAGTAAAAGATGATAGGTGATGCGTTGCTATGGATGAAAGACGTTCGTATTCTGGACGACAAAAAACTAAAAATTTCATTTTGATTAATATTTTTATTTTAAGCGATCATATTTTACTATATCCTGGTTTTTATTTATAGATATAGTCAATTTCGGCATGAATTATTCTGGCCACAATATAGCAAGAAACAAATGTCTTTGATTTCTCTTCTCATCTTAGGGTATGTAGAAATATCACTCATTTCACACCATTTGATGAAATGTTTATCAGCTTGATCGTGCAGGTGTATGAACGTGTAGGATATCGTGTGTACAGTATACGCGATGGGATCGCAATTTTTTTATTCAAATTAAGTAGACTGTAATGGAAATGAGCTTCTCACACTGAATGCTTTACTGAATAAACCGTCGACGGTTTTTAATCGTAGCTTTGTTCAGTACAACAGTGAAAAATCTTGAAACCTAAAATATAAACGTTTGTAAACTCTATACAAATGTATGGTTAAAACGCAACTGACTCAAGACACCGAAACGTGCCACTTGTACGCATGTGCATTGCAGTACAAAAATAATATTACAAATGCTAAAGCGGAAAAAGATGTACGCAGTACAAACAAACAGAAATGCATTTAAAATACAAAAAACAAGCGCGCGCACACACGCATACACACACACACGCCGCCTTAAAAATATTGACTTTCAACAATACATAGAAAGGTAAACTTAATGTTTAAATCAATAATAGCTACAACAGAGACCTACTAGAACTCACTCACAGGGCCATGCGGTAGATTTTCTCAGTATGATGCAAGTTCTCGAAACATCACCCTTTAAATGGGTTTTCTTTAAGATAACTGTCGATTGTCATTTTATAAAAATTGCACATAATGTACGAGTTCTATTTTTATTTAAAAATTATAAACTACTTTAAAATGACATCAACTACAACAATCTACTACTTTTAACATTTTAACTTTAATTCGTTAATTAGAGTTGTGTAGTCTAGAGTGGTAGCCAATGTTGATTCAATAGAAATCAATGATAAATTTCTAAGTTATGTTTGGCATTGGACTTCTTAAATAGTGTTTTATGAATTTCAATTTGTAAAAAATTTTTTCACCTCTAGCTACAGACAGGAAGTGTTAATAAAATTCTCAGAATCATAACAGCAGATGGTTTAAGCCAAGTCTGAAAAAAAACTCCCATTTAAATAACATTGTCATCTTAAATTTGACTCCCATAAGCATATGCATGGGGTGTCCACCACATTTGCAAAATAATTCTCACATCTGGTAACAAAATCTGCACAATAGTTTTTAGCTCCAGGCATGGATAATTTAATTAAATTCTAATTTGCCTTTATCTTACCGTATACCCTCACACCATATTAGCAAATATTCGCACAATCTAGTAACAGTAATAAATAACAATATCATATTAAATCTGCACAATAGTTTTCTTTGAGAGAAATTTTTTCCAATAATTGATGCTGACCTGATCATATCCAAATATTTTGGTAAATCTTCATGGAGATTGAAATCACCGTTTTCAGAGCTGATATCTTTAAAGATTCGCAGGTTGTATAGACCTCTAGTACCCGGATACATCACATTATTTAAGATTATGTTAGTTTTCGGGGTTAATTTCAAGCATTCTTTTCCCTAATTTCCATTCAACGTGGTGTATGTTATACTTTATTCCATAAATGGATTTATCAATGTTGTCGTCTTTATCTCTGGTCAACACGTTAGCGTAATAAAGATGTATAGGTTTTTCTGGAATGGGTTGTTTGATTTTCTTTAAAGGTGATTCTGTATCTTCAACTTTAACCTTTTTTACAGTTGTAGGACCCTCGGTTTTAAATGATCCAAAAAGTTCTTTACTAGGCAAATATACAATGTTTAGCAAAATCCCTTTGCGTGTGGTGTATGCCAAGGTTACGAAACCTGCATTCCTTAGTTCGTCTTTGTTATCTGCCATTTCGATAACAACGTTTTCAGAATAACCTTTTAAAAAGTATACGGATTTAGTACCATCCTTTTTCGCAAGGGCGCCTACATAACTAAAAGAGTCTTTCTTACCAACTACAAATGCATACAGCTTGTAGAACCCGGATGCATCTAAGTCAGTTCATCGGCGCATAAAATAATCTTTTAATTTTTCCTCATTTTCTCTAATAAGATGTTCTTTGTCTAACACATCTTTGTATTATTCGCGTATTGTCGCAATGTTTTCCTTGTAGTTCCTTAAAAGATTGTTTAACCTTATTGGAAGATAGTAAGTTATACTTCCTAAAGACGCCAATGTACTCGGTGCCACTTGCCAAAATGTGGAGTAAGCTATCGGACTGTTTAGTGTATAATAACCTACTACACTGCGTGTATTGGGGGGGTTTAGCAATACAAAGAAATTGACTGGCTTGCAAACTAAGTTGTCCGAAAAACTAGAGGAAAGGGAAAATTGATAAAGTATGTCCTTTCGGTTTTTAGCTTTAACTATTTACCTGTAAATTATTTAGAGAAAGTAGGAAAGGAAGACAGCCAAGATAAAATAAAATCTTACCCAAGTGCTACATTAAAGCAGGTAGTACATATTTTGCACAATCTGCAACACTATATTCTACAATTCCAAAAGAAATAGTCATTTCGGAGTTGGGGTTGATAAATACACCTAACATTCGCCCAGAGGTTGTACAACAACGCGTAAATATTGGCAGTAAACTCTATCAGTTTACGCTAAGAAATTGTCCCATTATGCACGCCATACGCTGTAAGTGGAAGAAAAGGACTGCTGGAATTAGAGGAAATGGATGCAATAAGACGGATTACAAAAAAAACATTGCGACAATACGCGAATAATACAAAGATGTGTTAGACAAAGAACATCTTATTAGAGAAAATGAAGAAAAATTAAAAGATTACTTTATGCGCCGATGGACTGATCTAGATACATCCGAGTTCTACAAGCTGTATGCATTTGTGGTTAGTAAGAAAAACTCTTTTAGTTATGTAGGCGTCCTTGCGGAAAAGGATGGTACAAAATCCGTATACTTTTAAAAAGTTTATTCCAAACACGTATTTATCAAAATGGCAGATAACAAAGACGAACTAAGGAATGAGGGTTCGTAATCTTGGCATACACCACAAGCAAAGGGGTGTCGCTAAACATTGTATATTTGCCTAGTAAAGAACCTTTCGGATCATTTAAAACAGAGGGTCCTACACCCTACAACGACCATATATTCTCAAAAATGGTGGACATGCAACTTCGCAACAGTGAGTGGGAGAATAAGGATTCCCTCCAATACCGACAAGAAGAAGTCGATCAAGCTAACAAGATACGTACGCAGGATATAGTGGGACAGCCGCGAATAAAAGATTATCGCAATCTGCAAGAATGACACGAAGAAATAGATCCGGTTGTCGGTGCTATCAATATATATATATATATATATATATATATATATATATATATATAACAGGTTATTTGCAGTCCGCAATAAGAAATTGTGTAAAGCAATATATAAAATAAGATGTATCTGTAAACAAACTCTATGAAAATAATAGAGTCTATTGACGAATATAAATCGGGCTGGTAGTTATATAGCCATTAACAAAACATTAGCTTATTACTTCATAGGGGAGGAAACATCCACTGACCGACGGTTTCGGCTTTATTAAGCCTTTTTTTGCGGACTGCAAATAACCTGTCTTTTATTATTTGATTTGCCTTGGGGCATGAACCCGGGTGTCGCCGCAAGAAAGTTTGTTACGTTTGCAAATAAATTTTGCTGTAACATTCCGCAAATCTCAAATGGCCACACGTACTTGTATAGCCATCTATAGGATTTACTATGTAGTTTCGATTCAATTTTTGTACTTCCACGCTTAGTAGTGTAGATGTTTATCACCTGATGGCGGTTTTATTTACTTTTGCCATAGTACAGAGATTGTTTCGAAATTATACCAGTATAATAGCTTCGATTACTTCATAGGGTTCTTGGAGACTATTTCACTCTGAGGAGGCTTAATAAAGCCGAAACCGTCGGTCAGTGGATGTTTCCTCCCCTATGAAGTAATAAGCTAATGTTTTGTTAATGGCTATATAACTACCAGCCCGATTTGTATTCGTTAATAGACTCTATTATTTTCATAGAGTTTGTTTACAGATACATCTTATTTTATATATTGTTTTACACAATTTCTTATTGCGGACTGCAAATAACCTGTCTTTTATTATTTGATTTGCATTGGGGCATGAACCCGGGTGTCGCCGCGAGAAGGTTTGTTACGTTTGCAAATAAATTTTGCTGTAACATTCCGCAAATCTCAAATGGCCACACGTACTTGTATAGCCATCTATAGGATTTACTATGTAGTTTCGATTGAATTTTTGTAATTCCACGCTTAGTAGTGTTGATGTTTATCACCTGATGGCGGTTTTATTTACTTTTGCCATAGTACAGAGATTGTTTCGAAATTATACCAGTATAATAGCTTCGATTACTTCATAGGGTTCTTGGAGACTATTTCACTCTGAGGAGGCGTAATAAAGCCGAAACCGTCGGTCAGTGGATGTTTCCTCCCCTATGAAGTAATAAGCTAATGTTTTGTTAATGGCTATATAACTACCAGCCCGATTTGTATTCGTCAATAGACTCTATTATTTTCATAGAGTTTGTTTACAGATACATATTATTTTATATATATATATATATATATATATATATTACTCAAATTTAGACCAGGGTAGAAAATTAATTAACGACATCAAATAATTTTAATCACCGTGTATAAGGAAGCTTTGGGAAAAAGTACGCGTAATTAAAATGCCTAGTGTGAAGATTTAAATCATTCAATTAGAATGTAGGGTTTGTATAGAGTTTTATTAGATAATACGCGTTATTAAAACCGTGGAGCATAAAAATTTATTCGTTTCATTAAAAAGAAGAGATTTAAATTATTCACTAGACGCTTTCTATAAAAAGAAGCAGAATTAAAATGCTCAACTTGTATGTAATTTAATTGTTCCAAGTACTAAAACAAATAGAAATTACGTGCAAAATTTATATTAATTAATTCAATTTTTAAGTAACGAGTATTAAACAAAGTGTACAAATAATAATTAATATTTAATTAGTATTCTCTAAAAATTAAAGGGTAGAAGTCAATGCCATTCATTATTATTTTAATTGGAGTTAATTGAACCATTAGTAATATAGAATAAGCATAAAAGCCTGTGAAAATCCAAGGTTAAAATACCATGAAAACAAAGCTCGGAGAATTATATTTAAAACATTCATTAGGAGCACACCTGCAAACTTTTAAATGTCAAATTCTAATAAATTCGAGCTGATAAACATGCAGATTTTACGTATATTGGAAACGGTCGGATGTTCGGTTATTTTACTCAAGTAAGTCACGTCGCGAGTCCACGTGGATTCAAATAACCCATAATAAAGAATAACGATCTGTACCACTCGGACCAGAGTAGAAAGAGACAGATAAAGGGATGGAAAAACGCTTCAAGCAGAGACACTGATAATAAAGGCGTGATTTGCGAAGCTTCACTAGGGCTACGATTGGTTGATATAAGATGCAGATATGAGAGGTGTAAACGTAACAATTTCTATACAAAATTAATTAATTGTTCGCAGACGCGTTGCGCGACGTGTGAAAATTTCCTAGATTTTCAACTGGCGCGAGTGCAAATTTTTAGAAGCGATGTGCCGGACTGTCGAAAAGGGGAACATAGAATGCGATATTCTGGAAATTGTCCGTTGAGGGACAAATCCGACGTGCAAGCGCGCTATTATATAAACCCGTGTTTACAGGAGTTTGGCTCTCTTAGATTTTCGATTTATTCAATACTTTAAACAGTTTGGCTCTTAGATTTTTGATTTAAAACAGTTTGCTCTTTATTTTTTGCTGTTATACCATACTTCAAGCAGAATACGTGCTACGATACAAGTTAGTATGCATTGGTGCACTTAGAAAAGATGGATAAGTAGCAATAAATAAATACATTTAAGTATGCAGCTTTGTATAGCGTGAACGAATTATGAATTTCTTTGCTATTTTGTTCGGGAGTGAGTAATCAAATGTTATTAGTAAACGTGATTTGATCTACAAACAAGATTTAGATATACATAGATGCGTTCCTGAGAAGCCCTGAAACTTTTTAAACGAATGGTGTTGTAGATGAATTTTAAAAGGCGACCAGGAATCCTAGGACGTAAACATAACCCAGCTGGAATGGTGGGGTTAGCAAGGACGATGTACAATGGAGCCCCGAGTGCATTAACCTTCAGGTAAATTTTGCATTTTGTTCGATCTTAGATGTTTTGGTGTGTGCTGAATATCTTTATAATTTGTTTGATAAAAAAAATGAACAGTAGTGAATTTGTATAAACAACAAATTTTTAATTTTAAGGTAAAATTTTCTTGTTTAAGTAGAAAGGAGTATTTGGCGGTTTATGTTTTGATTATGATGAAAATTTGGGTCTGTCTTTGAGCTCAATTAGACTAACCTGTTTAATTAACGTCAAGGGGGGGAGATGCTTCTTTTTATTCAGACTTAGGTCTGCACATATTGTAACTTAATTAGTATGCATCCTACCAGGACTTTAATTCTGGATGCAAATTCAAAATGATGACAAATTTAAACTTGAAATTTTATGATACTGAAATTTATGCTGCAATTTAATTTTGAAATTTTAATGTATTATGAATATTGATGTAAATAGAGTTAACGTTGATGTTTGTGGTAGGAATGTGTTTGTTTTTTTTTATGAATGAGGATGAAAGTTTTAACTAGGTGAGCAGCCGAGGCGGAAAGAGTAAAATAAATATTTTTTTTACTCTGGTAAGGCTTTTTGTAGGTTTCACAGCTTAATCTTGACGGCCCAACGCTGGGGCTCGATTCGAAAACCTTAGTTCCTGAATAATGGTGAGGTATCACAGCAATATATATATATATATATATATATATATATTGTAGTGGATTTAAAGGGTTAAATTTGGTGGTCAATAATGCAATTTCAAACACCCTGTATAGAGAAAGGAACAATATTTACGTGCACAGTTTATTTCATTTATTTAATTTAAATTAACGAGTATTGACATAATTGTATAATTAGGGATTAAAAGTTAATAGGTTCATAAAGAAAATTAGCTTTATAAGCCAACAGAAATTAGTAATTAATTTAATTTATTTTAATTTAAGGGGTTATAACGTCAGAGAACGCATAAGAACATGTAAAATCAATAAATCCAAGGCGAATAGCTTTCGTTGTAACAAACAAATATATCGGTTGGGTTGAATAGCATGAAAACAAACTCCCAGAAATGTTATTTTAAACGTTCGTTAATTGAACACCTGCATGTATTGAAAAGTCGACTTCTATGTAATTTGTGTAGATAACAAGCGAGTTTCAATGAATATTGTTCAACCGACTGTCGCAAAGCACGTACTCATCCACGTGGACGTGGGGAGCTATATCGATTTTCTACCACTCAAGCAAGGTTAGAATGCGACATCAAATATGCATAAGACCGGAATAGAGATATCACAGGTGGAGTTTTAAGACGTCACTGAAATGTATGATTGGTTGAAATAGTTAGTTTGAGAATAGACGAGCACGCTAGAAGTGCATGTGATAATTTGTTGAGATAGCGTGTGCGCGAGAATATTTCTAGAAGCTTAAAACTGTTAGACAAAATTTGGAGATATACTATTTTACAATTAGGTATTTCGCGCAAAGTGTGGCCTAGCTGGATGATATAAATACGGGAACGAAATTAATAAGGGCTTTCTTTATTCTTTAATCTTGCATCGCATAACGACATACAAAAATCAACTGACGAAGCTTGTAAGTATTAAAATTTGTAAAGTTCAGTGTTAGATTGTTGTGACCTTATAGTTAGTAACGCGTATTGTGTCGAGTTTATTTAAAATTTAATTAAGGTCCAACGAATACTTTAACAAGCTCGTAAATTAAAAATGCGATAGTAAATAAGTGTAATATACATGGATTTGGATATTGAAATTGATATTCGATGGGTAGCAGGAAGCGCAACTTAGATTGTGGTCATCTTTAAAACATCTTGTGGAGCCGCACGCTTAACCATTTGGCCAACGGGTTCAAGAACATAATACATCGTCAACGGAGAGGGAATCTTCAAGTTTTTCCAGGTAACGCATTTGAATTTGCTGTTTGTTTTTGTTATAAACTTTTGAAATTGTAATGTGTGAGAGTGAACGCTAATGGGTATTTTATGGTATTTTACGTATTGAAAAGGATGCATATAGTTGACTATTAATATGGTATTTTGAATATAAATCAAAAGGTCTACGGAAAGCTTATTGAATTGCTTGATGAATTTAAATTTAATTGTTAAGAGTACATGGGTTTTTTTAAGTTTGTAGTAATAGTATGCAAAGTGGAAAGCATACATTATAAACTGGGTTATTATGAGCTCACCATACTCCAGCGTAGTAATAAACAAAGAAAAGGTATTATTTAGGGCCCATTTACTCCTGTTGCATTAAATGCGTTAGAAATTTCAATTTAAAAAAAAACAAGGACTTGACAAAATTAGCATTTATTGAGGTGTAACTTAAGCACCGAACTGTAAATAACTATGAATATTATTATTTGTAAATAGTGGTTAATAAATATTGTATGATTGTTGTATTATTTTGTGATTTTATTTGAATGGTGTGTGAACGGTAATCAGAATGAGAGTAAGTTTAGGTATACGAGAAGAAGCACAGCTGAGTTAGCCAGGGAAGCTGCGGAAAAAATTAAGTTTAAGGACCAGAAAGCGGGTAAAGAAAATTTTGTGAAAGTTTTTATATTTTTAAAAATTTGATTTTTTTTGTGAACTGGCGAGGTACCAGAGGCTGACCAGAAGGTTCCACGGCAATTTATGACGTCCCAACGTTGGGGCTCGAATGTTTTTTTTAAACTGGCGAGGTCTTAAAGGGGTTCCACGGCAATTTATAACGGCCCAACGTTGGGGCTTAAATGTTTTTTTACTCAGGCGGGGATATTAGAGGTTCCACGGCAATTTATGGCGCCCAACGGGGGCAAAGAACTCCAAATAGAATTTGGGCAATTTTATTCCAGAAAACTGGCGATCTGAGAGAGAGAGCTTGTTTTGTATAAATTGAAAAATATTTTTGAGTGTGTGTGGGAGTGATTTGAACGTATGCAGAGAAAGGAGTGGTTAAGAAGCCAAGGAGTGGAAATTGAAAGTGACGATAGTGCTTTATTTGATAAAGCAAGAAAAATGGTGGAAGCTGGAAGTAGTAGGGACCAGTCGAGGACGGAATCAGGAGACCAAAGAAATGAGATGATAATGAGGATGCTAGAGAGGATGAATGAAGAATCAAATAGAAAATTTGAGCAGATGAGTGTCGAATCAAATAGGAAGTTTGAGTAAATTAGTCAGAAAATTGATAACTCGACGAGGGAATTTTCAGATTTTAAAAATAGCTTGACGGTAAAAATAGGGGAAGTTGAAAATAAGGTTGATAAAAATGAACGTAATATTAGAGGTTTAAATCAGGAGATGGGACAATTAAGGACAGATGTAAGGATTTTCTGTGAGGACGAGATTAATGCTAAAATGACTGAGGTAACGGACGCATGTAAGGATCAGTTAGGTCGGGTAGAGAAAGAAGTGACAGGGATTAAACAAAATGTAGCAACTTTAATGGGGGATAGTCCAAGATTTGTAGCAGGTAATATGTCGTTGGAGCAACAAATGAAATTTTATGGGGATAGTAGAGTAAACCCGCAAATATTCATTAATAACGTTAGAGGTTTAATAAACAATTTCTAGACGAACAGGCGAAATTGAATGTTGTGAAAGCTTTACTGAAAGACCATGCTGAAGCTTGGTATAATTTGATTGGACAAGAAATAGACACATACACGGACTTTGAGGACAGATTTCTGAAACAGTACTGGAGTGACCACAGACAGGACCAGGTACGAGACGATCTGATATCACAGGGAAATTTAAAGGGGAATTTTCAGGAAGTAGGGAGCAATATGCTATACGAAAGTATAGCATAGCTAAACAACCTAACCCACCACTGACTGACCGACAAATTATAAAATACCTTTCACGACATTTTGAGGTTGAGGTTCGGCAACAAATGGCGTTGCAAAATATTGTAGATCGGGAGATGTTTTTGGAGTACCTGCAGAGGTATGACGACGTAAGCAGTGGACGACCTCGGGAACCAAGGGAACGACAGGTAAATACGGTTAGGTTCGACAACAGACGGGACAGTTACCCAAGAAAGGGGACTAATTTTCAATACAACAGACATAACTGGGAACCAAGACGAACTTTTTTGGGAGTAACAGTGTAGGAAGGGGACCTGCACCAAGACCGGGGGTAACGAGACAGAACAGTTCGCCGGACATAAGGGGGATACGGACGACCAACAATAGGGAAAGTGACAACGCGAACAGAGCAGAGACGCCGCGGACATATGCTGAAGTGGTAACAAGACCAGGACCTAGTAGGGAGACCAGACCTGGACAGGATCTTTAGAGCAGGACAAACCACTAGACATCACTCTGTACAAATACGAACATCCTAGAGAATTTTTAAAAATAGAGGAAGAAGTTGAGCCAGAAATTATAGAAAGATTTTGTTTGGCCATAATTGAGATTAAAATTTTTGAGAAACATATAGGAGCATTATTAGATTCAGGAGCTGAGGCGAGTTTAGTATCGGAGGAATTCGTCAATGAAATTAAAGATAAAGTGTGTGACAGGATAATGCCAATAAAAAGAAGTCACCTGGTTGCGCCAAATAAAAAGCGATTTGCTGTTGTGAATAGCGTGGTTATTTTGAAAGTAGAGTTTTTTTAGTTAGCTATGAACAAGAATTTATAATTGTACCTGGGTTAAAGTTTAAAGGGATATCAGGGGTCGATTGTATGATGAAGTTAGGGGTTATAATTGATATGGAGAGGAAAATAGTTAGGATTGGGGATAGGATATTGCCCTGGAAGGCAAGTTATGATGTCACAAAAGATGACATGGGGTTATGTATTAATAATATAGAGGGAGATTATGAAGAAGTGAAAGAGATCGACACAGGTGAATATAATGAAGAAAAGTTAGAAAAGGTACAATTGGTAGTGAACAAAGAGGCTGAACAAGTAGAGGTAGAGTCAAGCGCAGCATTAATAGTGGATAACGAGTCAGAATTAATAAAAGTAGAAATAAAAGCAGCTTTATGTGACACACAAGAGTTAAAAGTAGGCACAAGTGAGTTAAGGAGCAAAGATAATTTTGATAATTTGAATTTGAATTTAAAAGACTTTTATGAGATGAATATTGTACATAAAGGGTCTAGAAGAGATGAAAAGTTTTGTATAGAGGGGAAAGATAAAGATGTTGAGGTAGTATCGTTTGGTTTGTCCGCAGAAAAGGAAATAATAATAAATAAGAAACAGACAAGTATAGGGACTGAAGAAGAAATATTTAAGAGTCAGGATAATGGGGATGATTTTATTTCATGTGAAGTAACAGGGATGCTAAGTATAGAAATAGAAGGAGAGGAAATAGGGATGAAGTGTATTAGGGTTGTTAGAAGAAAGACATGGAGGGTCAAGGAAAGAGTCAGATTTAAATAAGAAAATGAAGCTTAATGAACAAAAATATAGAGATAGGTGAATGGTAGTGTAAAAGTTGAATAGTTAGGGAAAGAAATAGGTATATAAAAAAGTAGAAGTAGAAATAGGACAAATAGGGATAGCTGTATAATAGAAAAGTAAAGCTAGCTGTATAATAGAGTAAAATTTAAATAGATAGGGATAGAAATAGGTGTATATAGAAGAGTAGAAGTAGGTTTATAGAAAAATAAAATTAGATAAAGGATAAATCTGGCAGATAGTTAGATATAGGTATAGAATTAGGTATGTATAGTTAGGATAAGGAATAGATAGTGATAGTAGGTAGGGTTAAAGGTATGAAAAGTGAAGATAAAGAGAAAAGTACAAAAGAGGTACTTGAAGAGTCAATAAAAGACAAAAGCGTGAAATAAAAAGAGAAAATAGAATGAAATAAGAGGGTAAAGAGTTAGTAATAGATAGAAATAGTTAGGTAAAAGATAGTGATGGGTGTGAATAGTTAATTATAAATAAAGATAGGTGTAGATGGATAGAAAAGTAGAGATAGGTGTAGAAATAGATAGAAATAGGTGGATAAGTAGTGATAGGTTGGATAAATAGGTATAGATAGTGTTAGTTCATTAGACAGGTGTATAGAAATAACATGTAAGATTAGATTAATGAATAAATATTTAAATTTAGAAAACATGAAGTAGTTTTCTTAAAATTGAAATAGGGGGATTATGTAGTGGATTTAAAGGGTTAAATTTGGTGGTGAACAATGCAATTTCAAACACCCTGTATAGATGAAGGAACATAATATTTACGTGCACAGTTTATTTCATTTATTTAATTTAAATTAACGAGTATTGACATAATTGTATAATTAGAGATTAAAAGTTAATAGGTTCATAAAGAAAATTAGCTTTATAAGCCAACAGAAATTAGTAATTAATTTAATTTATTTTAATTTAAGGGGTTATAACGTCAGAGAACGCATAAGAGCATGTAAAATTAATAAATCCAAGGCAAATAGCTTTCGTTGTAACAAACAAATATATCGGTTGGGTTGAATACCATGAAAACAAACTCCCAGAAATGTTATTTTAAACGTTCGTTAATTGAACACCTGCATGTTTTGAAAAGTCGACTTCTATGTAATTTGTGTAGATAACAAGCAAGTTTCAAAGAATATTGTTCAACCGACTGTCGCAAAACACGTACTCATCCACGTGGACGTGGGCAGCTATATCTATTTTCTACCACTCAAGCATGATGCGACATCAAATATGCATAAGACGGGAATAGAGATATCACAGGCGGGGTTTTAAGACGTCACTGAAATGTATGATTGGTTGAAATAGTTAGTTTGAGAATAGACAAGCACGCGAGAAGTGCATGTGATAATTTGTTGAGATAGCGTGTGACGCGAGAATATTTCTAGAAGCTTAAAACAGTTAGACAAAATTTGGAGATATACTATTTTACAATTAGGTATTTCGCGCAAAGTGTGGCCAAAAGGGCCTAGCTGGATGATATAAATACGGGAACGAAATTAATAAGGGCTTTCTTTATTTTTTAATCTTGCATCGCATAACGACATACAAAAATCAACTGACGAAGCTTGTAAGTATTAAAATTTGTAAAGTTCAGTATTAGATTGTTGTGACCTAATAGTTAGTAACGCGTATTGTGTCGAGTTTATTTAAAATTTAATTTAGGTCCAACAAATACTTTAACAAGCTCGTAAATTAAAAATGCCATAGTAAACAAGTGTAATATACATGGATTTGGATATTGAAATTGATATTGAATGGGTAGCAGGAAGCGCAACTTAGATTGTGGTCATCTTTAAAACATCTTGTGGAGCCGCACGCTTAACCACTTGGCCGACGGGTTCAAGAACGTAATACATCGTCAACGGAGAGGGAATCTTCAAGTTTTTCCAGGTAACGCATTTGAATTTGCTGTTTGTTTTTGTTATAAACTTTTGAAATTGTGATGTGTGAGTGAACGCTAACGGGTATTTTATGGTATTTTACGTATTGAAAAGGATACATTTAGCTAACTATTAATATGGTATTTTGAATATAAAACAAAAGGTCTACGGAAAGCTTATTGAATTGCTTGATGAATTTAAATTTAATTGTTAAGAGTACATGGGTTTTTTTAAGTTTGTAGTAATAGTATGCAAAGTGGAAAGCATACATTATAAACTGGGTTATTATGAGCTCACCATACTCCAGCGTAGTAATAAACAAAGAAAAGGTATTATTTAGGGCCCATTTACTCCTGTTGCATTAAATGTGTTAGAAATTTCAATTTAAAAAAAACAAGGACTTGACAAAATTAGCATTTATTGAGGTGTAACTTAAGCACCGAACTGTAAATAACTATGAATATTATTATTTGTAAATAGTGGTTAATAAATATTGTATGATTGTTGTATTATTTTGTGATTTTATTTGAATGGTGTGTGAACGGTAAGTAGAATGAGAGTAAATTTAGGTATACGAGAAGAAGCACAGCTGAGCTAGCCAGGGAAGCTGCGGAAGAAATTAAGTTTAAGGAGCAGAAAGCGGGTAAGGAATATTTTATGAAAATTTTATATTTTTGAAAATTTGATTTTTTTGTGAACTGACGAGGTACCAGAGGCTGACCAGAAGGTTTCCCGACAATTTATGACGGCTCAACGTTGGGGCTCGAATGTTTTTTTTAAACTGGCGAGGTCCTAGAAGGGTTCCACGGCAATTTATAACGGCCCAACTTTGGGGTTCAAACGTTTTTTTACTCAGGCGGGGATATTAGAGGTTCCACGGCAATATATATGTATATATATATATATATATATATATAAATATTTTAGGTAGTTAATTACACAAGGTAAGTTGATAAATACTATCGTACTATAGTGAATGAGATGAAATAATAACTTAGAGCTTTATGCAAAGCCCATATGGTCATTTCAAATCGAGCTAGTAATTGAAAGATGGAAAATATAAGGTCTTGGACAGGACTTGAACCTGTATCCTGGTTTTGCCGGAACCATGCGTTTACCAATTACACCACCGAAACCGACGACACAATTGGGAAATTTACAAAATTTAAATCGTGTACACGACGATACATCAACCTAACTTTCAATTACGTTCGGCATTTTTGTCAATCATATCTGACATTGTCAATTTTCGACTTATGTCAGTTATAGACCTTATATTTTCCATTTTTCAATTACTAGCTCGATTTGAAATGATCATTTGGGCTTTGCATAAAAGTCTAAGTTATTATTTCATCTTATTCACTATAATACGATAGTATTTATCAACTTACCTTGTGTAATTAACTACCTAAAATATTTACATATTTAATACTTGGCTTATAGCCATAATTTTGAGCGCAGCTTCCTGTCTGTAACTGACATAAGTCGAAAATTGACAATGTCAGATATGATTGACAAAAATGCCGAACGTAATTGAAAGTTAGGTTGATGTATCGTCGTGTACACGATTTAAATTTGTAAATTTCCCATTTGTGTCATCGGTCTCGGTGGCGTAATTGGTAAACGCATATTTCCAGCAAAACCAGGATACAGGTTCAAGTCCTGTCCAAGACCTTATATTTTCCATCTTTCAATTACTAGCTCGATTTGAAATGATCATTTGGGCTTTGCATAAAGTCTAAGTTATTATTTCATCTTATTCACTATATATATATATATATATATATATATATATATATATATATACAAACCTCGGTGCATTTTACAATTCGAAAACCTAGACGGTCTCTATGTATCAAACTATTGGTTAGAAAAGGAGGTAGAGGACTTGGGTGTCGATTTAAATTTTAATCTGCGAATAAAATTAAATAAAATTAAAACCACTCCAAACAAACATAAAGGAAGGACTGTCTTTTGTGTATAACTTTGTATTAAAATTAAGTTTAAATGTCTCCATGCTTGGTATTAAATATTTTTAAGTTTTGCTATGTATAATATCAAAATAAAAATTTTAGAATAGTATTACGTTGCTGTTTATTGACAAAAGGCTATGACGTCACCACAAAATAGCAGTCACACAGAGAGGGACGAGCATGGGCAGGGACGCGCATGGGCATGGGTGCGCATGGGCAGGGGTGCGCATGGTCAGGGTTGCGCATGGGCAGGGATTTGTCTGGGCGTACACGAGGGAAGCGAAAGTTAACAGTTACCAAGCATCTAATTCCCATTTGGGTGGTATGGAGTACTTGCCGGCGTATGTATCCGGAGTAAAGAACACGATTTGTACACGCAGCTTATTAATGAAGTTAGTTTATCGAGCGAATATAGCAAGCGTAACGTAATCCCTAATAGCACAGCGACCTACGCATGAGGGCAAAACACATAGGTTAAGTTTTTTTAAAGTTTTTGTTTATACTAGCACTGCATCTTCTACCGCACGACTTGCAGCACCTTTATATGCGTGAGCTACCACCATTTTTGATTTGTAATATGCACGCGATGCGATTGCGACCCGTATAACATGGAAGACGTTTCCGGCGATTCTACTGACTGCATTCGCAGCATGGACGATGCGAACCGAGCGCATGCGTTGGTGCTAAATGTACTAGACGAGCAGCAAGGATTGGTAAAAGATGACGTCAATAATTCCCCGCTGAATCCTTAACTTCGTTCGGCTGTCTTCGAAAATCTTCGGTTTGCATTCTATAGGGTACATAACGCAGGCACGCAAGAGTAAACTTTTTAGTTATAATTTAGTTCGCTTACAAGTTTCATCAAAGTCCTATAGTGCGGATTTTGTTTTGTACTAAAATGGTACCTGCAAACGTTTTTAAATGCGAGCCCTGTCACGTCTACTTTACCAGGAGGGATGCCTTCAAACGGCACTAGAACAAAGGTCGTGGTGTAACATAGTCCAGGGTTAAGCTTATACATCCGTCAGCAGCAAAGTACTTAAACTGTGGGTCTTGCGGTATCGCTTTTACGAGAATGGACAACTTACTGCGGCACAAGGAAAAACAGCACGGTATGTCATTAAACCGTAAACGTTCAGCTCTGCCAGCTGTTAAAAGGTCTTGTACGAAACAACTACAAAATCTGTGTAAAATGTGCGATTTGAAAGTGAAAAAGACCACGTATGCCGCACACTTGAGGAGCAACAGACAAAAAATGCAACAGTTACCGCTATTGGCCAAGATGGTGTAGAAATGTTTAGCACAGCGTTTAATAACAGTATGGCTAGCTATCACATAAAGAACGTCAGTGTCGACGATGGTGTGTCCGAGTTACTTTGGGAGCAGAAAGAGCGGCTTATTCGATTAATTAATAGAAAAAGAACACAACATACAATAATAAAAGTTAATTGCCAACTGTACGGCGTCTACACAAAAATGGGAGAAGAGACTACCGATGTGAAATCCTTTAACACAAAAAATATGGAAGTAACATTTTCTAGTAATCTGGAAAATATGTACGAGCTCTTAAGTGAAACCATGAGAACAAAATCAGAGGAATTTGAAACACTTGGGTCCGGTTGGTCTTTGGAAAAAGTGCTCTATTTAGAAATAAATATTAATAAGTATAAGCCGATGTGAGGGTCCAGTGGAATAAAGAAAAGAACTCCGCAATACCAAAATGATAATTCAAATTTTATACTTAAATTACGTCAGAAAATTTCTGTCTGTACTATATATATGAAAATAGATGTTCAGTGTATACTGTATATTAATAATTAAATAAAAGTGTTTTAAAGGAACGTATACTACTTTTTTGTTTACACCAATTTTTTAAATCGAGTTGGCGTAAGGTCAAAATAATGGTAGATTCAGACTTCCAAGAAAAATTAAATCGGTATTACCATACACGATTAGAAACTGTTTATAAATAAAAAAAGTTATAAAATTAAGCGTTGTAACTCAATAAGGGTTGGTCCTAAATTTTAGGGGTTAGGATACCTATTTTTTAGGGTAGGGATGGTTGGGGAAAAAATCCCACATGGAGGGAGCAAGGAGGAAATCCCTTCTCCTCAGATCCTCCTTATGGGAAATTACATGTAAAAAGTGAATCTTAGCGGCGGTGGCGGCGGCGGCGTAGCTGCGCTAGGACCATCCAATCCTACCACTGGTGGGTATGCACTAAATGCCCCGGAGATCACAATCGCTATTGCTTTTAAGTCCTGGGGGCGGTTTCCCTCTAATTTAATTTTTTAGTTTAACTGATTTATTTGATTGGTTGAAGTTAATTAAGAAATCTGATTTAGTTTTGTTATGCATTAGTCCAGTTTGTAGTTTCCATTTAATACCCAATGCTTTTTCCGCGCGTTTTAGGTAAGACAGTGACTGATTTAGTGCGAAATTCATTGTGCATATTTAGGTATTTGGGTATTTTGTTTTGTTTTGTTTTTTGTATATAGTTTTCTTGTTTTTTTTAAATTTTTATAAATTAAGTTATAGCGTGCCACAAAATAAATTTTATGCCAAGTCTAAACTAATCGAATGTCAGTATTAAAAGTTAACCTCCATCTATAGTCAACCAAAAACCAAAGTTTCAGTGGGGTACGTGTAGCCTTGTAGCAAAAAAGAATATATCACAGTTAACAAATTAATCGAAAAATAAGATTAAACCGTGAAATTTTATGCGCAATAATTTTTTATAATTTTCGAAGACAATTATCTCAACAAAAATGCCTAGTCGAGTTGGTTTCTGTCTTTGACAATGAAGCACCACATCAGTCAACAATTTCTCGTTTGTAAGGGGAATTCAAATGTTAACGGATTAGTCTTTGTGACGATCAAAGAGCAGGTGAACCAAAAAGGGCGAGCCTGCAGCAAAACGTCGATGCTGTGCGCAATCTCATCAACGAAGACATCATTGTGGATTTCGATGACTTCAATTTAAGAAATTATGCACGAGGAATTGAATACCGCATCTGTTGCCCGAAAAACAAAAAGTAGTTAAAGTGAATTGATGTCGAAAAGCGTTAGACCGCTTCAATGCAGGAAACTCTAAAAACGAGCACCGTGAGTGACGATTAATCTTGGATTAATCTTACGGTCCAGAAAATATGTGTCAGTCATCTGTATGGGTATTCCAAGTTGATGAAAAACCTACAAAAATCATCCATTCTCGAAGTGTTTCCAAAATGATGGTTGCAACATTTATCTCGAAAGTAGCTCATGTAGGAACAAATTCCCTACAAGAACAAAGAACTGCTTCTGCCGATTGGCATACAATCATAAATTTGCCGCAAGTCATCGCGGAGCTTTGAAAAGCTAACCCCAAGCGACGAATCATCTTCCATCAACACAATGCAAGTTCGCACACAGCTAGCAAAACGATTGAATTTTAAACGTATTAAAACACCGCACTGTTAGATTATCCTCTATACGATTCCAACCTAAGTCCCAATAATTTTTCGAAAATCAAGGATGGTCCGCGTGGTCAAAGGTTCCAATCGTCAGAAAAAGCAGTCTATGCCTCCAAAAATGCAGTTTTCTCTGTATCAATCAACGTGTGCAATAACTGCTTTTAGAGTTGGTTCGAGTACATGCAACAATGCATTAATCTTCGGGAAAAATGCTCAGAAAAGCAATAAAATGTTTAAAAACTATCTAGTGTTTTATTATTCCAACTTTATAAGACAACCCTCGTATCATTGCTAAATGTGGAAGTTTGGGAGGATGTAAAAATGGTTCAGAAGATTATCTTCACAGACTGATTTTTTACGATCTATTGCTTTCAGGGCTATTAAAAAATTACATTTACATGCCTACCTCATTGTTGTCGTTTATGAACTGAAAGAAGATGATCAGGAAAAACGTTTGCTGTATTAGTTCGTTCTATTGTTTATAAAAACGGCATTAAAATGTAGGATTGCGTTTAAAAACAATTCCTATACACTTGACGAGTAGAAGGTTTACATTAAACGCGAGATTTTAAACGAGAAAAGAGACGTTGTTTACAAACTTGCCCGAACAAAAGAAAGTCATTTTGAAAATCTACTGTAAAGTTATTTGTCTTGTATTTGGAATACTTCTATACACATGTTTTACAAACATTAATATGTGTGTATTATATCATATCATCAAAAAATAGGATGCATCGTTTTGACACACCCGCTGATCCCATCATACAAACTCGGCATAAACATTTTCGCATAATCACTTATAAAATAAATAAGTGCAACGTAATGGTCTTTTATAAGAGTACATGTAATTGAGGTCAAGTCAACAACTTAACATCCATTAAGTTAAATTCTAGCTGCTTGTCAAATAACAACCACGCGAACGATATTTATCCTTAGCGACACGTTCATATAGAATTATACATGTTAATTTAAACACAGGTTTTCAAAGTTGAGGTTATAAGGGATATATTTGTATGTATTAGAGCTACCCTTAGAAACTAGGCCGTCAGATTTACTCTCCAAAATGGAAATGATGAAGAAGGATATGACCCAAGGGATAAATTACACTCGTGTGTGTGTGTGTGTAAGGAGCTACATCTTATCTGCGAAAGTGCGGTATCATTAGGGAGGGTATGTCACTAAGTGTCATACACCGTATGTTGATAGTATGCGTGCGTGTCTTTACCTGCATTAAATTTAAGGTATAACTTGAAGGTGAAGTTTATTGCTCTTTGAAACGTTTTTAATAGCTAACGGTTTTACAAAATTATGTACAAGATGAGATCTCATAAATTATTAAATAGCCTCACGCGTGTAATACTTATTCTAAGGTTACACTTTCAAATAGGATTGGTATCGTATCGCTTTCTATTTCTATTACTTATGTGTCCGCAAACTTTGAGAACATGAAATAAGTTTCATCTTATCTATAGCAAACTTAAATATGTGGTGTGTAAATCTTTGCAGAGGAATGGATGTAGATATTTTGTCACTATTACTTTAAGAAGTAGCACTGATTTGTATAAAATTTACTAGAAGGTGCTCAAGAAAGGTATACGGAAAAATGCAATGGGTTCATTCTGTTGTAGAAAGTAGAAGTTTGAAAGCTTTCTTTGCATACTAAACTCTAAACGAAAAGGCTTAAAACTTTCGTTAGCAGATCGATAAAAAGCTTTTTGAGGGTTGCCTATAAACAAATTCGATTTTGAGCTATGTTAGTCGAAAACACTGCTATGGGGTACCTGGTTATGACTCAAGTAATATTTTAGTAATATTTTAATATTTTAGTTGAATAAGTGTCACACGGAAAAGTACATAGGCGCAGGACCAAGTCGTACGATTGTATAGATAGTGCATTCTTGAATATGGGATACGCATATTTAGATGAAAAATTAAAAATATTCACCAGTTTTTATAATCATAATTGTATAATTATAGACCTGTCGGCAATGACGGATTAAGTGCAACGTTTTTTTAATATATGCATCTTTTAAGTTACGATTTTTATCGGTTTTTAACATGTCCTAGGCCTGCGTTACTCAAAGTGTGTTTCGCGAAACCCTGGGGTTCCGTGAAGCTCGACGAGGTGCTCTGCCAAAATAATACTAACATAAAGATGATATTTATTGAATTTATTATTTGGTCAGTACGTAAAAGCAGAAAATTTGGCCTTACATGTGACTTTCCACTGCTCCACCCGGAGGTACTACATTGGTCAGGAGGCGAGTTTTTTGTTGCCTGGAAATTTAGAATTTTGCCGAACCCTTGCCGTTCCAGGCAAGGGATCTTTAACGTGCGTGACAACACTCACACACGGTACCTCCATTTAACCTCTCATCTGAACGAGGGCGTAGTTTTTGTGAAAAATGCTCACCTGCCATTTTTCAAGCAGTCGGCCGTGTCGGGATTTGAACCCAGGACCTTGGGATCCGTAGTCTTACGCTTACTACATTGATCTACGGCGACGCCTAAAAAAAATTAGGCCGCAAGCAGCATAATAAATATACTACGATCGAAAACTATAAACAAATGATTTTAGTTTTAACGATTAGGAATGTGTTGATTTGATACTTGACACTACTTTATATCAAGTGGCATGTTAGCGCTCCGAATCTCTCTCTCTCTCTCTCTCTCTCAATCTCTGTGCGCTGACTCACCTACACCTGCAAACATTCCACTACGTGTCCCTTTCCACCACCGTCTCGCGCCTACATCAGCCAGTGCTGCGCAAAACATTGTACATACAGTGCCGTTCCACCCTTGTGATGTGTTACTGCAGTGCACCAAGGGGCGGAAACTGAATAGCCTATATTTGGTTTAAATAATGCTTTCTTTCCTCGCTTGTAAGATGGCAGCACGCAGAAACAAGTCGGCAAAAAAATTGAAAGCTACAGAAACAATAATTTACGGATGTTGATGAAACTTGAATTTTCAATAGCAATTCAAATAATTAACACTTAAGGTAAGTAGGTTTTTAATTCATTATTGTTAATGTTAATTTAGGGAAGTCCTTTTAGTTAGGTTAGCCTACACAAAGCACTGATCGTATTTATACTATCCTAAGTGAGATTTACGATTATTTAGTGAGATTGCCTTTACTTAAAGTAATTTAAGTTTGTCAGATTCAGTTTTCGTGAAGTTTTTCAAAATTTCAGCTATTGTAATTACGTAGTGTATATATAACCTCATAATTTAAGGTAGGGATGCATTCTAAAGTTTTCTTTCAATACCAGGTTTATAATGTTGAAACTTTTTATTGGAGATAAATTTAGGTCAATTTAGGTGTTACAGCTGTTGAATTAAAATTTTGTAACTTTTCAGAACACCTCTAATAACTTTGAAACCATCTATGTGCTTTATTTACACATGGATGCTAAATTTTACTTAAATAGTTTGAATCAAATTTTACGTTCAGAATTTTTTGTTTTAGTATTATTACGATGTCTTCGCATAATAGCTGTGCTGTTACTAATTGCAAGAACAGGCAAGTGACTATATTTACAGCTCCCAATGCTAAGACCAATTGGGATTTATTTATCGAGTGGTGGAGAGCAACCGGCAATCATAAATATTTAAAAATGGCACCTCTTGAGGTCTATACAAAGATTCGAATTTGCGAGCAACATTTTTTTGCTAAAGAACTATCTTTACCAAGACGACAAATTAAAAATTATATTCCAACGTTAAATTTGCCAGGTAAGATTATCATAGGATGATCCTTAAGAATATTAATTTAAGTGTGTTCATTATTATTTGTAGAACCGCTGCCATTGAAGTTTGAAATAGATTATATATCACTATCAAGTGATATATCTATTTCAACATCAATCAACGATGACTCTGAAGCAAATAACGAAAATTTGCAGTCTATCTGTAAAAAGAGATCATTAGAAATAAATGAAAACCATGTAATCAAACGTATTTCAAGAGTGTTAGAAGTTCCAAAAAATGTTCCAGGTACTTCAAAAATACTTACAGAATGTATGGAAATGGAATGTATGATTCCAACGACTTCATTTTTTAATACTTCGCAGCAATGTAAGTATCTTACTTCGTTGATTTTATTGTGTTTTTGTGAAATGAAACGGACTTCTTAACAAGTGCATCAGTTTTTACATTGCTTGCATAGAAATAAATAATGGGGTATTATAATTGTGGTAGTTTGATATTCATTCCATATTTTTATTTATAATATTATAATCCTCTGCTGTTTCTCTGTAATCAATCCCAAACTGTACTGTTATATACTACACAATACACATTGTTTTAAGTTTATTATATTCCTAACATGCTTAATTTTTTTCAATTTTCATTTATATTTGCGAATTGTGTGAATATTTGCGAATATATTTCAATATTTCCGAAATGTTTCATCGTACATATGAAACTTTTATTAAGCAATAAGTATAAAACTGTTGTTGCCTGCGGGTGAGAGTTCGACCAAAACAACCCAGAAACTAGTGCAAAAGGTAAACCTTAGTCGCAGAAAGCAGTTGTCTCCAAAAGCCTTTTTTTTTTAATGAAGCTGGACGATTGAAAAGAAAACCTCGACAATTACAGCAGGCAAGAGTAGTCTTAAAATGGAGATTGCAGAATGTTCACAAGACAATTACTTCAGAATACTTTGAGAAGTTAACACAAAACTTAACAACATATCAAAAAAGGTTTTTTTTCAAAATCAGTTACGAAATGCAAAGGCAAAGCCCAGGGGCAGGAGTTACTATTTTCAGGACAAATTAGATGCGCGTATTTTATAGAAATCTAGCCCTTCTATGTACAAACGCATGAACAAGTTAGGTTTTTCTATACCAACTGTTAGAACTTTGAGAAAACTTCTTTTTTCAATTCCTATTTCTGCTGGTATATCTGATTTTATGTACAGTAGCATTGGGAATGGCGTGCCTAGAATGAAAGCAAAAGATAAACTTTGTATTCTTTTATTTGATGAAATAGCTATACAGCCACATATTGATTATGTTATTCATACGGATGAAATTGTGGGTTTTGCTAAAAATAAATTAGCTGATCATGTAGTTGTATTTATGCTAAGAGGGGCGGTCAAAAAATGGAAACAACCAGTTGGGTTTATGTTTATTAAAGGTGCTATGCCAGCAGCAGACATTGCTAATAACATTAAAGAGATTGTTACAATAGGATTAAATGTAATTTCTACAATATGTGACCAGGGTGTAAATAGTGTTAAATCAATTAAATTACTTGTTGAAGACGGTAAAAGACAAGTTCTTTTGCAAGGAGGAGAGTGGAAAACTGAATGTATTGTTATTAGTAATACAAAATTGATCCCATTGTTTGATCCACCCCACTTATTAAAAAGCATGCAAAATAATTTGTTGTCTAAAAATTTAAAATTTGTATTTAATAACGAACAAAAACTTGCATGATGGTCACACATCAGGGCTGCTTATGACATAGATCGGTCTAATTCGCGTCATGAGGAAAGTAAACGATCATCATGTTGTACCTAAAAAAATAAAGAAAATGAAAGTTGCTATTGCAGCACAAGTGTTTAGTTAAAGTATAGCTTCAGGAATCAAATATTGTGCTTTATCAGGTTTAAGGTCAGTTGATGGAGAATCAAAACTAAACAGGGAATCTTTAGATACTGGTTGTTTAATTAATTTAATTAATTTAATGGATAATGGTATTATGACTTTTGCTCCTCGCATGTTTAATCATGATCCATTGGAGAACTTTTTTGTCAAATGCGTCAGTATGGTATTAAAAATACAAACCATACTTGTTATTCTTTTATGACATACTATAAAGCATGAACTATAAAAAATATTCAATTTCATCCTAAAACTGCAAATTGTGAAGATGACTTGTCAGCTTCTTTGTTAACATTTAGCAATGAAATTAAAACTACTGACATTACAAAGAAACCGTTTAAAAATGATCGATGTCATCCCCCTATTGTTACTAATTTTGATGTTTCGCAAATAGATATAGCTGCCATTGGTTATGTTGCTGGTTTTATATGTAATGAACTACTGAAAAAGTTTCTAAATTGTGTAACTTGTTGCATTCAAAGAGTGAGCCTGATGCCTTTCACCATTTTTTAATTCAATTAAAAGAGTATGAAGAAAATGTTCAGAAATTGAAGTACGCTAATGTTCAATTTATTAAAAATATACATTTTGCAATGCCAATTTCAAAAATTTGTATTAATAAACGCTAGAATCTTCTTCATGCATTGTTGTTAGTTAATTTTAGATTATTAAAAATTTGTCTCACAAATTTTTTTTATTTTTATGTATATAGAATACTGACATTAAATACAAATTGTATTTTCATATAAGAGGAATTTTGTATTATATAGATATTTTGTTCATAAACTGTCTTACATTACTGTATTTATAAATTTGCAATTTGTTTAATACACGTATTTTGCATACATATATGTCTATTGGATATCGCACTTTTCCAGAGTTAAGCACCCTCTCGCCACCGTTTATAAAATTTTTGAGTAATTTTCAGAAAACGCGGAATTCGAATATTTGCTAGGTGCATTTGCATATGCACTTTACATACCTGAAACGCGCCATTTAATATAAACAATGACCATACCATGTTAAAAAGCACCAATCAATCAATCAATCAATCAATTTTATTAGAATTATATAGTTCAACTAGTGTACTTAACAATCTCAAAAATACCTAAATGTACTTACAAGACTAAAATTATGTACAATGGATCAAGCATTAGGTAATTAGAAGTTCCTGCTGCCCTAGCGGCTTATCTTTCAATGTGATTTACAGCACCGAGACGGGGACAGCAGAGGTTGGGAGTTCAGCTTACCCCTCAAAACTTACTTGGGACAACATGCACAAAAACCGCTGTGACTACTGGCGTCTTGTAATGGAGTCTATTCGGTAAATATGTCCTGTCCGAACTTTTGCTGTAGTTTGTTTTGTTGTGACTACTTGAGGGCAAAAATACAATGTAAAAACCTCGTCATATGTGATATGTAAAGATTACCGATATTTGAATTTTCACTAACCTCTGTTATTTATCAACGCATATGAAATATCGAGAGAATTTGATGTGGATATTTGTGCTTGAAATTTGCTGGAATGTTGTTTTGTCGATAGCGTATAATGTTTTTAATTATTAAATTTTGTTTCGTCCGGTTTGTCTGTTCGTAGAAGTTTTGGGCATGTCTCTTGATGAACTCATCCATCATTTTTAAATTTCCGTCAGTATGTAAGTCAGTAATTTTGGTGTATCTGTTTGCATTTAGGATCAGTCTAAGACACTTGTTTTGGAAGCGTTGCAGTTTCTGAATATGAGTTTTGGCCGCCGCACACCAAACCGGAGCCGCGTATGTGAGGGTGGGCCGTAAGATAGCTGTATACAGCAGCTTTTTATTTTGAGTAAGCATCTTACTCTTTTTGGATAGTAACACATATATTGATTTAAGCAGAATTATTGCCTTTTTGATCGAGTTTTCTATATGAATTTGAAAAGTAAGCTTTTTGTCCATGTGCAGTCCAAGGTATTTGATATTATTCTTTATCTCTTTTGATTCTCCGAACAAAATCGGTTGACGGTGGGGTTGGTAATTTTTATATCTTCGGTAAAACAAAATTGCCTTAGTTTTATTAGAGTTAACTGTTATTTTCCATTTTTTGCAGAAGCCGTGGATATTTTAATATGACGTTCAACCAGCTGCATGGATCTGAAAGGTTCGGAAGATGTGGCGTATATGGCTGTGTCATCAGCATATAACGCCGTTTTTGTGTTTCCATGTGTTGGCATGTCATTTACATAGATTATGTACAGGTTAGGGCCAAGAACCGACCCCTGTGGTACCCCTGCCTTCACTTTGATTTTACTCGAAGTTTCCGGTCCTAGAGATACCTTATAATATCTAGAGTTGAGGTAATTGTGAATGATGGTAATTAAATATTCGGGGAATTTGTATTGAATAAGTTTATGAATGAGGCCCTGATACCACACTTTATCAAAGGCCTTCTCATAATCTATCGGCTCCATGAATGTAACCTTCTGTTGATTGTATCCGCTTAGAATAATATTTAGTTCTTTCACCAGACGTAACATTTTGTACACGTCAATCAAGTTATTCAATTTATTGATTTCACTAATCAGCTCATGAAAATTAACGTCGCTTACCTTTTGATCCATGAGTTGTGGGTTTCTCGCTTCTTGGTTCGAATGGGAGGCGGCTTTTGTCCATACATTGGTGCTTGGCGGTGGCGGCGTACTTCTTTTAAGCGGCGGAAAATTTTCGTTATTTACTATATATATGGAGTTGTTCTTCGTCGTCGGAGCTTTATTGTATTTCCTCTGAACGGCTTTCAGTCTTTGTTTGTAGCGGGACATTCTATGTGATTGGCAGGATGATTGCCCCCACAATTTGCACACGTGGCTTCTGTTTCTTTTGATTTAACACATGTGAAGGTTAAATGATCTCTTGCACACTTATGGCATCTTGGTTTCGCGTTGCAATTTGCGACGGAGTGACCCCATAATTGACAACGGTGGCACTGAACTAATTGTTTTTTGTTCCTGTAGGGCTCGAACTTTATTTTGGTATGATACAGATACTTAACTTGATGGCACTTGAAGTTGTGATTAGGAATAGCGGATCTTTCGTGTTTTTCATGTGGGAACACTTAATGATTTTAACATCATATACCTGTTCAAGTTCGGTTACGACTTCTTCTGTTTCAATTTCTGGTAATTCATATATAACGTGAGTGTTGCGTTTCTCATCTTTGTACAGGTACGTATTATATTCCGTGTCTTTTAAAAGTTCGATGACTCTCTTATGATCGTCTTTGATGTTGGTGAAAACCGTCAAGCTGTCTCTCCCATATTTCACATGGAAGTTTTCTTTCACGTTGGCTTTAATTATTTCAATAAATTGCCTGTGATTATGGGTCTTACCGTGAATTACAATCGGTGGCATCTTCGTGGTTTTCACTGTTGATTTTGCAGTCGAAGCCGTGTCATTAATATTTATTGGAGTTTCGTCCTCCATGCAGATATCGGTAGCATCCACTAAAGGTGCAAATGTGTTTTTAAACTCGAACGCTGTATTTGCGATTTTTAATGTTTTTTTGGGCATTTTATTGCATGTTGTGTCTTCTTGATGGAAAACTTTACGCTTGTTTGCGTTAATGAGCCCCGCTAATAAATGGGATTCATCTTTCTGGATACTTGGATCGCATTCCGTTTTTATAATTATTTGTTTTATTCACCTACAACACTATAATACTGTTGAAGTGAATGAATACGTATTTAATCAACGTTAACTGAAAAAGCTTTATTTACGAATAAATAACTAGGAGCTCAAAAAATTACGTCTACTCTCTACCGCGTTTACAAGCAGACTCGATGCTGAAAAACACCGCTTCTCCTCCGATCACCCAAGTTAAGCAACGTTGGGCGCGGTCAGTACTTGGATGGGTGACCGCTTGGGAGCACCGCGTGTCGTTGTCTTTTTTTATATAATTGGCTCGTTAGTAATGTAAACAGCACAATTAAAGAAATCGTTTTTTGTTAATACCAGCCTCGTCTCATATATGGCAAGTCAGTATTAAGGTTGTAATTTTTATAATGGATGATTTCCTTCTATTCCGTAAGGTATATTCTATGCAGTGTACAGTCGAATTCGACATGTTGAATCCACGCACCGCTCTCGGGCCACAGTAAATTTAATTTGTAAAACAGTAATTTGTAACGGTTGTTACATATTTTGTCGTGATACTATTCTGTTTTTATATTGTGAAATTAAACTGTTGATTTTAAAAGATAGAATGAAGCGGTTGCTTGAAAGTGTTTCAACAAAATCTAGTTTAGAAAGTTCGGAGGTTGTTTGCCCGAAAAATGCTGCATCGACTTCAAAAAGTTACGATCAAGGTAATATGGCGATTTCAAGCAGTGAGATATCTAAATCTAAGGACTCACTGAAGACATAAAAAGAGATATGACGAATCTTACATCAATCTCGGATTTGTTGATTCTAACAGCTCGCGTCTCTGCATATTATGTAGCAAACTACTTCCAAATAGTTCCATGGTACCGGCTAAGATGCGCCGTCATTTAGAAACTATACACCCTGATTGCAAAGACAAGAATAAAGAGTTTTTTATACGTAAGAAAGAACAATTATTAAGAAATCAAGACGTTATGACATACGCAACTCAGACTGTGAATAAAAAAGCCAGGGAGGCATTCTATTTGGTGAGCTACCGCCTTGCGCAAGCGGGCGAAGCGCACACTATTGCTGGGAAATTAATAAAAACATGTCTAGTAGACATAGCGCAGTGTATGCTGGATGAAAAATCTGCAAAGCGTCTTTCTACAGTGCCGCTTTCGAACGACACTGCTTCCCGTTTAAATAACGACCTCGCAAGTTATATCAAAGAAAGCTAGTTGGTCGCCTTAAACTATAGTTAATATTCGTTCTGCATAATGGATGAGTCCACTGATGGTTGGCTGGTATTATGACCAAAACTTGCTGATAAATATGTACGATCAGTGCTCTATATGACAATTCAGATCGTAGACAGACTTGCATGTCAACATCTTAGAGGTGTAAATCCTTCGAATAGCTCCGGCCATTTTCTTGAGCGAAAAGTGCGCACTGTATACAGGATTCAGTGATATTGGACTAACAACAAACAACAAACAAATTAATGTCTATAGTTAATAAAATCAAACGTTTGACTAAAAGTACTCACCTGGTGATTTGTGAAGCCAGAGCTCTGACTGAAAAATTCACGGATGTAACAAATCCTACTCTTCTGTTTGGCGAGTGTCGCATTGCACATTAGTGGGCGATAGCGCACACTGTTGCTAAAGACAAGCGGTTCATGTAAATACTCATGTTCTATGTAGAACGTGTAACACAGTGTATGCTGGACCGTTCGAAAAATCTGCAAATCGATCTCTCTCTGAGCTTCGTAGATTTTCCAGTCGATACACTGGGTTCTTGCAGTTGCGGAATTAGTCGTTTATTACTCGCAAGCTACATAAAGATAGTTGCGCTCGCCTTCCAGTAAACCATAACAAATTGGTTACTAACAAATTTAAATGATTCCGAGGCTGATGTTAACTGGAATGGCCAAACTTGCAATAGAATAATAAAATGTAGCGATATCCATTATTTACAATATCAATCGAAGAAGACGTGCTTATGTGCGCATCATTGCTGACCAACACTACCAGAGAAGAAATTTTTAAGGTGATTGACACTTTTTCTGAGACACATAATCTCGGTTGAAACAGTTGTATCGACATTTGTGCAGATGGAGCTAAGGCAATGACTGGTCAAACAGCTGCAGCGGTATCACTAATAAAAAGTAAAGCACCAAAATATAGTTCCAGCCATTGTATCCTACATAGGCAAGCACTTGCCGTGAAAAAGATGCCACCAAATCTAAAAATGGTTCTTGATGAAGCAGTAAAAATAATAAATTACGTCAAATCACGTCCTCTTTAGTCCCGGTTGTTTTCAATATTGCGTGAAGATTATGAAAGAAGGCATAAAACTTTACTACTTTACACTAAAGTAAGATGGAAATCTCGGGGTAAGACCTTAAGGAGGTTATTCGAATTAAGAATGGAACTAAGAGCTTTTATGACTGATATTTGTTTTAAATTAAAAGACTGTTTGAGTGATGTGACCTGGTTGTCTAGGTTAGCTTTTTTGCCGATATATTTGGTAAAATCAATGAACTGAATCTATCTCTACAAGGAAAGCAGATAACAGTCTTCAATATGAATAACAAAATAACTGCTTTCAAAAAAAAGTTAGAGTTTTGGATTATTTGTGTTGGAAAGGGAGAGCTGGAAATCTTTCCAACACTGAATGAGTTTGTCGGTGAAACATTGGATCACTTACCAATTGAAATATTTGAAGAAGTGGTCCAATGTCTTAACAGTGACGTAAAGTACACCTACGCAGACCACGCCTGGCGGGAAGCCCGCTCAATCTTAGGGGCCCATGATAATAAATCGTTTTAAAGTTTTAAACGTAAAATACCATATTAATATTAATAAAGTTCTATCATGAATTAATAAACTAACTCTTTCATTTGTTAAATATGTTATGCTTATAGATCAGATATATACACCCCTATATATATACGAGGGCCATTTTTTTTCAACCTCCGATAGGCTATAAATAAAAGACAAGTTCATATAAAGCAATAATTTTATTACCAAAAGATTGGTGCACTTACGGTTACTTTTCGACATAATCACCGAAGAGATTAAGACATTTGTCATATCTGTGGACAAGCTTTTCAGTACCCTGTTCAACCACGTTACTAATACTGTAAATTACAGTAGTGACAATTACAATTAAGAAAATAATTTTTTTAAAATTTAGATACTGCTACTTATAAATTATATAAAATTATATCTACTGTAACATTAAATTAATAAAAATCTTATCATTTATATACATTGTGTTACATACTAATGTGTTTGTTTTTGTGTGTGTGCATGTGTGTGTCTGTGTGTATAAGTTTGTAATTTTGGTTGGATATACTAATAATAAGTTCTTTCTGTTGTTAGTGCATATATTGGTTTCAGACCATTTTCATCAGTTTAATGGTGTTTATTACTTTGTATTTAAGGAGAATAGAAATGCATAACTTTTGTGTAGGTTATCTATATCGTTTTTAAAATTAATTGTGTTGATTTGTTTTTGGATATGGCAACTTTCTAAAAATAATCTGTTTTTGTATATATTTTATGTATCTAATATTTTTATGTTGTCGAAATCTGCTTGGTGTTGATATTCATTTAAATGTATAGTTAGGGCGCATGATTTTTTGTTTAATTTTTGGTCACTTATGTTGTATGATTCTGTTCTTTAGCCATTGTTTGGATTGTCGTATATATTGTTTACTGCAGCTACAGGGAATGCTGTATATGATATTGTTTTTTAGTGATTTTGGAGTATTGTCTTTGGTCCTGGTAAAGATGTTCTTAATGCTATTTTCATATTTAGTCGAAATTTTTATTTGTGAAGTTTCTAGTATTTTTATTAAAGATGGTGTTAGTTGTTGTATGTATGGAAGTGTTTTGTATTTTGAATTGTGAATAAAGGATCTTTGTTTAGTCTTTTGTAAGTGGTTGTATCGTTCAATAATTTCGACAACACAAAAATATTAGATACAGAAAATATATACAAAAACAGCTTATTTTTAGATAGTTACCACATCCAAAAATAAATCAACAAAATTAATTTTAAAAACGAATAGAGTAGTTGTTGAAATAAATTCGGGTTTTGTCATTGTCCAAAAAATAGAAAATAGTAATTTTAGATAAAAGGATAATAAAAAATATAAAACATGGCTTGTTATATTCAAGGTATTGGAAGCTGCGTGTAAACTGCGTAGGCACGGCAGCAAATTAGTAATTAACATATACCAACTACCAACAACGTAGTAATCGAAGAAACCTATTCCGGGTAGGAAAAGCGCAATTCTTAACAACTAACAAAAGAAAAAACTTATTTATTAAATCCAACCAAAATTAACACTTATATACACAGACACACACACACACACACACAAACAAACACATTAGTATGTAATAGAATGTATATGTATAAATGATAAAATTTTTACTAATTTAATGTTACAGTAGATATCATAATTTTATATAATTTATAAATACCAGCATCTCTAAATTTCAAAAAAAATTATTTTCCTAATTGTAATTGTCACTACTGAACATGACTAACCAAAACAAATACAAATTACATTACAACACAAAATGTGATAAAAACCAACAGTTTAATATATGTAAGTATAGATTTAAAAAATTCCTCAAAGATGTTAACTATTTAATTATAGAACTAAGTATAAGGAAACAAATTTTCCGAAACGTCAGTGTGAATAAATAACAATAAAATTAAACTCGACACAATTCGCGGTTCAAAATTATGAGGCCAACACTGTACTATTTAATTTAAAATAATTTTTATACTTACAAGCTCGTGGTAAATTTCTGTTCGGAGTCTGAAGCGATAAAAGTATTACGAGAACGAAGTTAAAAGAGAGCGATGCTAATTCTCTTCGCGTATTTATATAATTCCAATGTAACCTCTCCATACCCTCCTAACGCGAAACATTTAATTAAAACTAATACCTCTTAAAATTTTGGTTCAACCGTTTTCGAAATCTTCAAAAATTTAACTCGTCGTTATTATGTTTTCCGAAAAATTAACATTCAATATTCCCGTGTTTGTCTTGTTGTACAACTAAGTATTTAGACCAATAAGATATTCAATGACGTCTGGAAACTCCGCCTGTATTAACGCTATTTCTCTTTTATGCATATTCTATGTTTTCTTCTAACCTTGTTTGAGTGGTAGAAATCGATATTACTGTCCGCGTTTCAAATTAACCCATGTGGACTGAATACGTGCGTTTAGAAGTGGACTGTTATAATGCCTGTCTCATTCCGACGTATTTCATTGATCGTCTATCCTTTCTGCGCTTTAAGGAAATTTTTAGTTAACATTTACGCGAAGCGTCCGACCGTTTATCCGATATACTTTGAATTCTGTGTTTTATCTACACAAATAAGGGGAACCTGACATTTCGAAAATATGTAGGTGTTCAATTAACAAACGTTTTAACACAACATTTCTAGGAGTTGGCTTTTCAAGGTATTTTATATTCAACGGCTGTTTATGTGTTAGCAACAGCGTTTCACCTTGGTATTATCGATTTTTCAAGCTCTTATGCGTATTAGACGTAGTTACCCGTTCAATTAAACTCAATTAAATTAATTAATAATTTTGCATTCGCTTCTCCAATTTATTTTCTTTACGAACCTATATAAATTTTAATCACTAATTGTAAAATTATGGTAATATTTGTTACTTTAAAATGAACTAAATGAAATAAATTTCGCACGTAAATTCTGGTTGTTTCCTCTATACAGGGTGTTTGAAATTGCCTTGTATATACTTAAATTTAGCCCTTTAAAACCACTATATAATCCCCCTATTTCAATTCTAAAAAAAACCCTTCCCGGTACGCTAACCGAATGTTACTCATCTCACCCATTTCTAGAATTTCGTCTTTTTATTAAAACCCCGAAATGTTTGGAGAAGATAAAGTGAGAGAATTTGAACAGCGTTCGCGCTTTTGTAAACTATTTATCCCTCTATAATCCGTATGTTGGTAAAGCGATGATAAAAATCTTTAGTTACTAAAACTAAATGTTCGTCCGTTACGTTAGACAAATTGTTTGATTTCGTGTTCGGTGTCTAACTATTAATAAGCTACATCGAGAAATTTTATTTTCCATATATAATTGCATAGAAATCAAAGACATGAGTGAATTAAAATCGCGTGTATTGAGCGGTGCACAAAACCGAAAAATTTGTAAGGAAAAAAAGTAACATTAATACTAAGTATTCAAAGCTTGATACTTTTCTTTTACCAAGTGTAAGTTCATCTTTTTATTGTGTACCTGAAGCGTCCTCAAAAAGTGATTTGCACGAACAAAATGTAGATGTACCCACCGTTCATGATGACAAATGTGAGAAACACGATTTTGTGCCTGACCAGACTACCGGAAATTGTAAAAAAAAAGATGGAAACGTAGACAAGGTTGATCTGGTTAGTAGTGATTTAGCATTTATGCAGTTACAAACATAGATAGCGAGTTAAGGGAGAAGATTTTACAACTGGGTTTATGTCAGTCTGAAAGGATTTTCAAAAAAGATGCAAAGGGACGGAGTTTTTCGTCAGCGTATTACAATTTTACAACCAAGACAGCACAGATGCTTAAGAGAAAATGGCTGTGTTATTCATTACGATTAGATTTTGTTTATTGTCAGGTATGTTGATATTTGCAGACAGAAACAACGTTAATTTTAAAGATGCATGGTGTGAAGGTATAAATGACTGGTAAGGAATATTAATAAAGATTAAAGTACATGAACATTTTATAATTCACATACAAGCATGTCTCGCATATGATGTTTTGAAACAAAATAGATCAGTTGATGCATTACCAGAGTAGAAATCAACAAATGGCGTTTAGTTTTACGAAAAAATATAGATGTCATAATGACCTTGGCGACCTGTAATCTTTCTTTTCGAGGGCATCGAGAAAATCCAAATTCCTTGTTCGTGTATCAGAAACAGGATCTGAAAAATACCTAAGCCCTGCAATTCAAAATGAGTTAATTCATATCATCGGGTCTAAAGTTAAACAAAATATTGCTAAGAATATTAAAGATTGTACCTTTTTTTCAATAATTGTGGATACAACTCAAGATATTTCAAAGAAAGCCCAGCTAACTATAGTAATCAGATATATAATCATTGAAATGGGCTATAATAATAAAGCAGGTAATGTCAAAATTAACGAATCATTTTTAGGTTTTACCGAAGTGTCAAATCAGACAGCAAAGCAATTAAAAAATGATGTGTTAAATTTTCTCAGTACATTAGGCATATGCTTGGAAAAGTGCCGAGGACAGGAGTACGACGGCGCTGCTAATATGAGTGGAGCTTACGGAGGATTACAAAACTTATTAAAACAATTAACCCATGGAAAATTACATACATTGTGCTGCCCATAATCTAAATTTGGTTTTAAATAATGCATGCCTTAATGTTTCTGGTGTAAAGCAATTTTATGATATTTGCCAAAAAATTTACAATTTTTTTGGACACAGCATTAAGAGGTGGAGTGATTTAAAAATTGTTCAAAATAACGACAATATATATATATATATATATATATATATATATATATATATATATTTATAAAGTTAGAGTTCCACAGGAAACTTATGGTTCAAAAAGTGCTCCGGGGTTATAAAGGTTTAAGAATCGCTGGTGTACAGAATTATAAATATATTGTAAGTAACAATAGCAAAGCCCTCATGCACATCATGACATGCATACGCAGTCAAAGGCATATATTTTATAAGCAACTTATGAATAAAATAAGTTTGTCTTGAGACGACGACAAACGTTTCATCATACCTGGGAGCACATTAACCTATGCATAGAGACACAAAGATATAGATAAATTTTATTTTACATAGTTTAAGTATGTTTGTTTGTATAGTAGCTTTTTGTGTATAGTAGTTTATAAGGTTTCGTAGTTTTAAGTTTCGAGTTGAAATTAAATAAACAAAAAAATTTGAAGGTTTGGGGATTTATAAATTAATTGTTTTTCACGTTCACCTAATTAAATATGCTAAAACTAGTTGTTAGAATTGTTTGGAAAATTTTTAAACTACTTAGTAAGTCATCAACAATATGTGAATGATGTGTGGAGTGATGTGGATGGATGTGGAATGATGTGGAGGGATGTGGAAGGATGTGGAGTGATGTGGAGTAATGCGAAGTGATGTGGAGTGATATGGAGTGATGTCGCGGGATGTGGAGTGATGTGGAGGTATGTGGAGTGATGTGGAGAGATGTGGAGGGATTTGGAGTGATGTGGAGGGTGGTGGGATGTGGTGGGATGTGAAGGAATCTGGAGGGATGTGGAGTGATGTGGAGGGTGGATCGCGTGGATCCACCTGCGCGACTCCTCACAAAGGACATACTGTGCAGGTATAAGTTAATGTACATAAGGTTAATAAATCTTAACACAAGTAACCGAAATTGTTGATCCATGCATTCTTGTTGATGTCTGGGCGTTGAAAGAGAACCATGACCGAGTTACATACACAACCTAGCCTACTTGCATCACGTAGAATTTTGTTAAAAATCCGTGGTAAATAGGGCCAGTAGGGTTGTTCTTGCCTCGTGTTGAGAACAAACTAAAATATAACTGAGGAAATAATTAAAACAGAAAATAGTGATTCCCACAGCGTGTGCTTAGGTCACCGCGAGACCTTGTTAATTTTAAGTTTGTATGGGCTCGTATTACACACCACAAACACCTAATAATGACTTTTCTTCATACGTTGTAATCACAATGACATTCAATTTTACAGGTTAGCCTATGCACCGCGTAGATAAAATAATTTGAATTGAAATAAATGGGATTAATATTGTTATTACTATTGTATTGGTACGTTGCTTTACCCTTTGTATAAACTTTGTGTTTGGAAAATCAAAAGTTCCCTTAGTGTTGCACATTTTAATCTCAATACCTATAAGGATTATGTGAAGATCGTTGGAGTTATGATGGCTCTGCTAATTTTACCCAATAAAAACAAATATCTCGTAAATTGTAGGTAAGTACTAATTTTTAGAACAGTGGTAGCACATGGGCGTCAATTAAACTTTACTACGGGGTATGTTAATACATTATTGCTGTGCTTGGATTACTGCCAACGTAGTAAATCTCAACCAAACGACATTACAGGTTTTATTTCTAATACTCCTTACACAAAGCTCCTTTTCAAACGATGTCTATTATAACCTAAGAAAGCTCCTGTATAATATTCCAGTTTCTTTAATTATAATTGGATCTGCAATATCCCTTAATGTCTTTGTGTTCAAACAAAACATCCAAATTATCATTCATCAATTCTATTGTTGTACCATTAAACTGATTGTGAACGCAGGATTATGTGCACGGAGGTCTTAACAACCAAAACGGAACGTGGAGTATCGCCAGTAATTGGTACACGTTTGTCATGGCGCATAATTATGTATTTCCGGGAACCTATTGATTTTCAAGCGTAATATCACAAAGTTTATCAACAAGCAACAGGGCGAAGAGAAGTATTTAATTAGTCTTTAGCTGTTGCACATTTAGCATATAACTTTTAGCTTTAATTACCCACTTGACTTTAAGCAACAGTGAAAACATGAATTTTAAGGATCGCTATTCAAATACCGTAAAGAATTTAAAGCAGGATTAGCAAATACTTATGAAACATTGAAGGGGTAAATAAAAATTGTATTTAGTAATATTTTCCTCAGAAACCTATACTTATTTGCACCAGAATCCCTTACAATGATTTCATGTAAAACTTTACGTTTGGCACACATTGAAACTCCACCAGTTGCCATAAGATATTCTAAAACTTAAGTAAAGATTTCTTTTATGAAAAAGAAAACTGGATATTAACATTCATATTATGCATTAAATTGGGAACATCTTCTCTAGTTACTTTACACAAACGGACAAAGTCTTCCGCGCTTTTTAGTTTAATAAAGATCTTGAAGATTACCTACAGGAACAAAGTCAGTTTGTGATTTTCGATGACTAGGCGCTTCTAATACAAATCCTACAAGTTACACAATTGTAAACAATCCATTTTTCACCTACAATGATTTTCCAGCACAACACAACACAACAACGTATTCTGTAACACAACCCGATTGTATTGATAGTATTAAAGTATTTTCTACGACTGTGGATAATGTTTGATATGGGTAAGATGGTGTTACCTTCATGATCACAATCAAAGCACTGAGCGAACTACGAATGCAAATTTGACTATATCAGAGTGCACGTGCTGAAAATAGAACAACATCCAAAAATTCCAACTAAACTTTGTGTTAATAAAGTTTGAATAATCTTGTTTCGAAATCAAAAATCGACAACGCAATTCATTGGTTAAAGCTCTGATAAACGTTTTTCAACACAGAAAGGATAGCGACCAGAATTATATAAATATAATTTCGATTTCTGCAGAAGACATCCTAGTACTCGCCATAGTCTGGGAATCTCTCCTCTGCAGTGCTCCTCATAGCCTGCAGACCTTTCCAAGCAGCGCTCGCCATAGCCTGCTAAATCCTGAATACAGTGCTCCTCATAGCCTGTCGCCTGTCCGAACGTTACGCTGTCCGCCGCCGTAAGTGGAGGCCGTTAATTCAATAGTGAAAGTCCACGAACACCACGTATGGGTCGTAAGCCTCGTTCTGCATATCAAGTGGCCTGCAAACAAGAACAGAACGCTCTTCGACGTGCAATCCGTTCCATGAGATTGTACCCGAGGCTTCTATCTCCACTACCACAGTCGCCGAAGGCAGTCGCTCAATACACTCCATACACAACCCAAGAGATAGATTATTGTAATGACAACAACTGCATCTGTCAGGTCTACCTGTGGGACATCACCCCAGTAGAGTTCGACGGGACCGGGCTCTACTAGGCCTAGAGCATCACCATCGACGACGTCTGCCGAAGTATACCGAAGATCACCGAAGACATATGGACCCTCCAGACCTGTAGTTAACCGCTGTTCACCACCATACAAGTTATTTTTGGACTTCACCAGTCAAGTCCGAAAGCTTCCGAGGAGTTCCGAAGCCAACCGAAGCCTTGTGAACCCTTCATACTTGTAAATATTGCACATTAGTAGATTTTAATTTCAAATATTTGCTATTCGCGTTATTATTGAACTTTGCTATTAAATTCTGAAGCCTTCCGAGGGGTTCGAAGACAACCGAAGACTTCCGACCCCTCCATACTTGTAAATATTGTAAAGTAATAGTTTGTAATTTCAAACCTTAACTCTATGGGACCACACGAAAGATTTCGAAGACTTCCAAAGCCCACCGAAGCCGTTTCCACCGCCTTCAAGCCCTATAGCCATTCATTATACAAGCGGTCAAGTTTATTTTTGGTGCTCACGCGCAAGCATCAAACTTCCTAGGAGTTCTGAAGAGAACCAAAGGCTTCCGAACCACTCCAAGAACCAGAAAAATCAATTTTATTTAATTTTATATATTTGTTTGGGAACTTATGATTATTTTGCTTCTGTTAATAAACAATTAACTAGGCCAAGCTTACTTGCTTTTAAGACGCCTTCTACTCAAACGATAACAAGTAACGTCCATCGTGTCTGGGCCGTTTTCATAAAAAGATTTTGCAATCAGCGCGCTTGTAAGAACCATCAGCATACCCGAGACGAGGAGTCAAACCACGGCTAACGTCCAGACGGACACCAACCAGCCGCTTCCGACCCAGGAGTCCACCCAACCACTAACAGTTCTGGGACTGCAATAACCCGGTGGCGCTCAACAAACACAGCTGACCGACAGAATGATCACAATAAAGACGCTCGTGGAAGACCTGTACCACGTCACCACAACCACCTCCAAAACAGAAAAACCGACGTTCGCTGGCACCCTTCTGGAGGACCCCACAGACTTCCTTGAACAAATGGAAGCAATAAATGGGGATGTACACACAACAACCGCTCAATTCCGAGGCCAAGCGGCCACATGGTGGAAAACATACACCGTGTTCCAACCCACCTACAGCGAATTCAAAAGGTTATTCTTGGACAAGTACGACAGTCCAACCATTCGAGCCAGAATAACGGTCGATTACTATGGATAAATACAGACGGCGTCTCAGCCGGTAGCTGCCTTCCTGGGCACAAAGGTACAACAAGCTCGCCGCCTAAAACTGGACACCAACTGAGACATACAGCTATTCACAGACCTCCTCCTACCGACACTGAGGAACCCGATCCAGTGTCACATACCGACGACACTATTGGAACTGGTCAACCGCCTCACGAGAATTAAGGAAAACTTAAAAGACGCGACAGCCAATCGTACATCAGCTGCCCGACGTCCAAACACCACAGAACTACTACCAAGGTGCCGCTTCTGCCCTCAAAGACACTAGCACCGGGATTGCCCAATCAGAAACTCGAAAAACGACGCTCCGGCCGAGCCGCGCCAGCACACCGCCCGGCCGGGCCAAACGAACTGGCGCGATTAAACGTTACCCACGATGACCTATTGTCAAGAATCCCCGTCACGATACAAAAGAAAACAATCAACGCACTCCTAGATACAGAAGCATCGGCGTGCATGATTAGGGAAGACCGAATACCCGCAGGCTCAGGGGTAGAACCCTACCATGCCTCCGCCCATCTAGCCGAAGCAAGGTCTAAAATGGCAATAAGGTGAAAATTCCGCAAGAATGGCTTCTTGTACAACAGAGAAGTCCTCAATATCCTTACGAAGAGAAAATCCTACAAGACTTTGTGGTCGAAGACGGATATCTCTGGCGATGCAACCCTAAACAGAACCGGCTCCTTGTGCCCCACGATGCACAGACCGACGTCATGCATGCCTTTCATGATCTGGCTCGACATCTAGGCACCGACGAAACTTACCGCATCCTCGGCGAAAGATACTTCTGGCCTAAAATCGGTGACGCGGTAAGACGATATGTAAATCGATGCTGGACCTGCGCTGCCACAAAAAAGGGTCCGTATCAGCAAAAAGCACCCCTCCGACCACATCTACCCGCCCGACCATGGGAAGTCATATCCGTCGACACCATGGGGCCATACATCACTTCACGTCAGAACAATCGGTTCATATTGGTAAAACAATTTTTCTTTTTTTTTTTTATTTTTTTACTTTTTTTATTTGGCCTCCACTCGCTGGATAAAGTGAAGCTTTAATTATTCGCGGCTAAGTCTGGGAATTACCCCAAGGGTGAGCAATGAGAGAGGGTGTGGAGATGGTCTAAACTCTGCAATAAATTAACAAAAAGAAAATGGGTTGAGCGCCACTGTATCTGTATGAACGATAACACTAAAGATTCATTACTCCTATGAGAAGATACAGAAACTCACGGGATGTAAACACAATAAAAACTTACAACTTACTGAACTAATGTATCTGGAAACCTCTGGAACATACTTACGACCTCTCCGATCTCGATGATCCTGAAAGAAAAAATACACAACAAATTCTCTATTAGAAAGACACAGTTTGTGCTTTCCAATAAAAAACAGACTAATAATTACAGGTGGATAATATTAAGATTACCACACCAAAGATATTTAAATCAAAAATGAGTACCTAGAACAAATCAGTTGTAGCATATCTGTGCTTTTTAAATTACTTCAGCATTCGAATACTTTCATTATTCAAAGATTTATTTTCTTTAAAAAACTTTTAGTAAAAATTATTTATGTATGAAATAAAAAACTTGAGTCCAAAAATGAAATTTAATATAGTTTCTCTTTCTTGTTTTTTTTTAAATATGTTTACAAAAATGAACTAATAAAATTGGTTTCTTTATACATCTGCCTTGACATAACAAGACCTTAAGTTAATAATATTTTATAACAAGTTTTGACACCAAATACCTAGATCTGATTATTGGCTCACATATGTTTCTCATAAATTATTTCTTAAAAAGATTTGGTTCACGTGCAGTTAACTTGGACAAACAACTTTTCAATTAATTCAGGTATTCTGAGCTTATAAAAATTTAACATCTGCTAACAATTTTCTACAAAACAGAAATGGACTTTGAAGTCTCATCTTTTAACAAATGAATTTCTGCAAATCTTACAAAATTATTACAATAGCATTTCGTGACAATATTCTCTTACGCTGTTCTTTATGCACAAAATTTAATTTGACCAAACAATCCTTGAATACTATTTACGTGAGCATACTCGAGGTCTCACAAACATAACAAAAAAAAAGTTTGATACCTGTATATGGTGAGGTCGCCATCCTTAGATATCAAACTGCGACGCACGTCCTTTGAACTCTGCTTATCAAATAGTTGTAACAGAATATTAAACAACAGCTGTAGTTGCCCTTATAAACGAGTAGTTTTCCAATCTTTTTATTCAAATCTATCACCGTCCTACTATATCATTATGTTATTACATCACTTTAATATATAGTTCCATCATGCGCTAAAGGAATAAAAATATTTTATAAGTTATTTGGTTAATGCGATCTTACCGTTAACAAGTTCCGACACAAACCAATTCAAGGGGCGGCGCGGTCCAGTGCCTTGCCGGTTTCACAGGAGTCCGGAGCTTTACTGTCCCAAGGCGACTCGCCCCCTATCTTTACCATATCACGCCTATCCGGAGGCCCCACTTATGCAAGGCCTGAAGATCCATGCTTTCAGTACAATCCATACTCGACTACATTTACAAAAGCAATCGCCGACTTCGTTCCGTTCCAGTACGGGACCTTATCTGCGTGGCGCATCACCCGTGACCTATACACGCACGCGCTATTCTAATTCTAACGAATGAAAGGGAATAATCCGCTTGCAAGTTAGACAACACAAACGTCTAGTCCCCATATAAATACGTTCCTTGAATGTATATTAATATTAAATATCTCCGTGCAAAGCATTTAAGTTATTTAAGCGAACATGATTTCCTGTTTCATTATAGAATTGTTTCTCCTAGATATAATAGTATCAAATACGAGAATTAAATACCACAGAATAAAATTATACTGAAGCGATTCTTGCAAAAATGGTGCTATAGAATAAATATTCGTTACATTGGTCGTAACCGACTTGTTCAGTAGATGGGTCAAAACATTCCCGACACCTGACTTCAAGTCAGCCACTGTCATCAAATTGCTTACGAACATTATACAAGCGGTCAAGTTCATTTTTGGTGCTCACACGCAAGCATCAAACTTTCGAGGAGTTCTGAAGAGAACCGAAGGCTTCCGAACCACTCCAAGTACCAGAAAAATCAATTTTACTTTAATTTTATATATTTGTTTGGAACTTATGATTATTTTGCTTCGGTTAATAAACAATTAACTAGGCCAAGTCTACTTGCTTTTAAGACGCCTCCCACTCAAACGATAACAATGGGTGTTAAAAGAACTAAATTTTGACTTGTCCTGAAGGGGCGGGACCTCATAAAAATATAAGAGTGTGTCGGCTAACTGCAGTGATGCGAAAGCGAGTTGAATAAATGAGAAAAAGTATAAAGAAAAATAAAGAAATACTTGTAGCGATGAACCCACCAACAATTGGCAAACCTGAATGTACATCACTACGTTGAACATTAAATCAACTGCATGGTTGTTTTTAGTGTTGAACCTGTTGCGTTCTGTGTTTATTTTTGAAACGATTCTGCATTCCTTAGGATGGACTGCAACGTCTCCTAACTTATTTATGGTTATTTATTTATTCTGCAACCATTTTGACCTGTTTTATAAATTTAGATAATCCTGTTAGTTATTTTGCCTCCATTTTGTATGATTCTACATAGCCATTTATTATAGATGACAGATCCTTTTATTTCTGCAGATATAACATGTAGATATGATTTGCTGTTTATCTGGTTAATATTTTAAATTTCTAACATCTTGTAAAGTTATGTCTAGATTGAAAACCAGATTCTACATATATTACTATCGTAATTCCTAATTGTCACCACTTTGTACTAGGCGATTTCCTTTTCGTTATCCACTTACTGCATACTTTTAACTTTCGATTCGTGAGTAGTAGGGTTGGGAGATCCTGGGACAGCGCCACCGCAACCGCCACCGCCATCTAATCTAGTTTTTACATGTAAATTCCCATAGGAAGGATCTGCTGAGAGAAATTTCCTCCTTGCTAGAACACCCTCATATCAGCCATTTTGATTACGCCACACCCGCTATCCTTGATAACGTTACAGTGCCACCGACTCAAATTGCTTCACGTTTGTGGGTAATCTGGTACAGATCCACCTTATGGGATCCACCCATTCGATTCACCTGATCCACCAATCGGAGCGTTTTTTCTTAGGATATGATATATAAGTTTCCCAACCCGAAATTTTTTGAAACGTAACTGTAGGGACACGAATACTAACTACACCATGCGCGACAACCCCAAACTTTTCTTTAGCGCCTTAATATTTCCAAGAATTTATCTAGATTAACGCTAAATTACAGCTTTCCTGCAGCTCATACCTAAAAGAAAATCAAAAACCATTCTTAAAACTTTTTATTTGACATATTTTTACTAATGAAGTTTAAATTTAGTAAATCACATTTCTAAATACATATTCACAATTTTTATTCTTAACCTAGAACTCCTCACATCGGCTTATACTTATTAATATTTATTTCTAAATAGAGCACCTTTTCCAAAGACCAACCGGACCCACATGTTTCAAATTCCTCTGATTTTGTTATCATTGCTTCGCTTAAAAACTCGCATATATTTTCCAGATTATTAGAAGATGTTATAACCATATTTTTTGTGTTGAAGGATTTCACATCGGTAGTTTCTTCTCCCATTTTTGCGAAGACGCCGTAGAGTTCGCAATTAACTTTTATTGCTGTATGTTGTGTTCTTTTTCCATTAATTAATCGAATAAGTCGCTCTTTCTGCTTTTAAAGAAGCTTAGACACTCCATTGTCAGCAATGTCGTTCTTTATGCGATAGCTAGCCATTCGGTTGTTAAACGCCGTGCTAACCATTTCTATACCATGTTTGCCAGTAGCGGTAACTGTTGCATTTTTATGTCTATTGCTCCTCAAGTGTGCGGCATATGTAGTTTCACTTCTAAAACGCACACTTTACACAGAATTCGTGGTTGTTTTGGACAAAACCCTTCGACAGCCGGCGTGCTGGATGTTTACGGCTTAATGACATACCGTGCTGTGTATCCTTGTGTCGCAGTAAATTGCCTATTCTCGTAAGAGCGATACCGTGCATTTACATTTCCATGCTTTACTCAAAGGTACTACATTGGTCAGGAGGCAAGTTTTTTGTTGCCCGGAAATTTTAAATTTTGCCGAACCGTTGCCGTTCCAGGCAAGGTAGGGATCTTTAACGTGCGTGACAACACTCACACACGGGACCTCCATTTAACTTCTCATCCGAACGAGGGCGTAATTTTTGTGAAAAATGCTCACCTTCCATTTTTCAAGCAATCGGCCGTGTCGGGATTCGAACCCAGGACCTTGGGATCCGTAGTCTTACGCTTACTACATTGATCTACGGCGACGCCTCGTAAGAGCGATACCGCAAGACCAACAGTTTAAGTACTTTGCTGCAGACGGATGTACAAGCTTAACCCTAGACGATGTTGCACCACGACATTTGATCTGGGGCCGTTTAAGAGCATTTTTCCAGGTATAGGGAGCACCGCAAGACTTGCAATTAAAAATATTATCGGACAACATTATTTTTCGACCAGCTTTTAAGGAGTATGAATTATAACCAGAGCTTTACATGGAGCGCCAAGGTTTATATACATTTTGAAAACAATCGATAATTACCGAAGGCACTCGAAGAGTGCCCAAGTATTTTGTTCTTTCGTAGGCTGCTCATTTTCTAGAACGAAATCATTCGCATAGCGGTCGGTAGCACGTAATTATTTCTAGAGCCGGTAAGAACTCAATACCACCTAAATAGAGAATTAGATGCTTAGCGACTGTTAACTACCGCTTTCCTTGTAAAAGGTAGAAAAATCTCGGTCAATCATCCGTCTAACTTATACTTCCACCCGCTTCCATTCCGATTATTTCCAAACATTTTTCAAACGACAATGGTTTCAGAATTTTTAAACCTCCGAGGGAGCTATAAGTCGTAATCAATTACACGTTCGGACAACCCGCAAGCTAACATATTTTATAGTAACAGTGCGCTGTATAATACATGCGTACCCCTTCTCTATGCGACTACTATTCTTGTAGTTGGTTGAAAAAGTCAGTCGTCTTTTTACTGCTAGCACCGCTGCAATGCACTATCATATACTTTCTTTATAAGTATAGCACATCGCGCCCTTCTTTTGATAATTAGATTTTGCTCATGTAGGCTTTTACACTTTTTACATATTTAAACGTCTTATACGATTGATTAACCACTTTTGACTATTCTAACGGAAACCGCCATGCATTCCGCCGCACCGTTCTCTTTCAATCCAACGATCCGATTGGCTTCCACACACTAACACTTAACGTATCTTTCCTAGTATTTGTTAAAACTCTCTGCATGAAATATATGAAATTGCTCAGAAATCTGCAATTGAATCAACGTTTTTAGATTTGTTTTCATATGTGGGTGTAAGCAGATGTGTGTAGATGTGTACGAGAATATGCGACCATATACATTAATCAGTCTAAGCTATTTTATTTAGTCCAAGAAAACTACTATTTTTTCTAAACCACTATTAATAATTGCCTTTATAGGTTTTAACATTTTTATCATTTCCCAATGGCAGGTGCTACGTATTTGGAAACTTTAAAAGAAATCTTAACTTTTAAATTTCTCGATCGTTCTTTATTTTTATACCGAGAAGTTCCGGGCATCTATCATTTTTGAAAAACTAATAATCTTAGAATTTTTAAACCTCTGCAATACTAGGTAGAACTACCGGCATTAAACTTGAAGTTGGAAAGCACCAAATTTTTCCGGCTTACACCCCAAATAAATTCTTTTAATTTTTGAAAGTCTTAGTAACCATAATCGTAATCACATTTCAAAAGCCTCTTGCCGACACAAACCTCTGCATTAAGAAACTAAAAAATTGCATGCATATTATAAAATAATTCTAGGTCCATTATATTTTTTTCGTATTACCATAGCCTCCCACCATTTTTTCAACATTCATTTACTTTAACTCCATAACAACGCTACCATCTCATTAATAGTTGTTAGGATTTTTATCAAAATACACCAAACGCCATTTCCATACTAGTCATTCTTTGTTTTACAATATAAATGTTTGCGGACAAGCCGGGGGCAGGGAAAGTCTAGAGATAAAATAATTATAAACTCAGACTTTGAACCAGTCATCACTTCTATAGTAACTTCTAGAATGTTTACCAAATATGATCAAAAAATAATCAACTAGGACCTTGAACCTGTTTTCATACAGGCACATACATGCATAGATTAACTCACTCGTACTTTGAACCCATGCATTTTTTTCTTATATACTTGCATAAATTCATACGATGACGACACACCCTCACATTGTAATGCCCATCAAATCAGCCATGACACACAGAGCTTAAATTAAACTAACAGCGCAATTCATCCTCAGACTACCATCATCTGCCGGGCTGCATATAAACCAAACAATCGATTTAAAATGCTTATATATAACTTTATTAAAACAATATATACAATTCTCTACACCACTACCACCAGCACATTATCCTCCCGACCAGTGAAAGAGCGCATATAGTACATATGTCAATCTGGTCAATCGTGACGAATAGCGGTCAATTACAACCATTCGCTACCAATAACAGTCAATTACAGTGTTTATATATTGCTATTTGCGGATATCGAGATGTATATAATGTACGTTACGATGTATTACTCGTCTTGTAGGGTAGCATAAGTCTGTTGTTTGCTACTGTTTTGTATGTATATACTATGCCATCACATCACAGTTTATGGTTCTACATTCCGATTACTAGTAGAGTAATGTGGGTGTAATAAGAGGATTAATTATGGTATGAATGTAATATTGTAGCAATGGCGCCGAAGAATTTATAATTAAAAAAAGGCAAAACCAATAAATCATCAATGAATATAGAACTTTCTCGAAATTTCTGGTAACATGGGGAAGTTTTATAATTCGGTATATAAACTGCACGACCCGGCAGGAATTCAATTTCAGTTCACAAGTAAACCAAATTGTTATTCAAGTGCTTAAAACAAATACGCTTAATGTCTATACAAATTAAGATAAAACAGCGAGTACTTATATCAGTAAATTAACGGTATTGTAGATAAGTTATGTACTTAATTAAATTAAGTAATAAAAATAGGCAAATCATCGTGTTAAGAAATAAATTAGTGCAGTAGACACTGTTAGTGATTATCATCAGTGATTTCTGTAGCATTATTTCAGTATATTAAGGTTTCTCTGTAAATAATTGTGATTAATCAAGCTTATATTGGACTAAATAAAATAAGTTATAGTTTGTTGCAGTACGTTAGTGTCATTTGTTGAATTTTTGAAACTATAGTATGCTTGGTTATGTAAACTGCATCTGTTAATAGCTTCAGGGGAGGCAGAGAAAATTTCTGTATGCATCTGTTGTCTTTAGTTTATAACAAGAACTTTTACAAGGCGTTCTTTTAACAATATTCTTATCATAACTGAGTATGGAATTTATGGCGTTCTAACAAATTGTGATTATATAGTGCAGTTACTGCAGTGAAATGAGGCATTATTGAAAAATTGCGACGTTTCTCAGACGCAGGCCGGTGTGGCATTCTGACTGCATGGGGTCACTTTGTTAATGCTTCGTAGCAACATTTATTTACAACTTTAAAATAAGAACTACTTATACCTATAAACATGTCGCATACAGTTTTTGTGTGCGTAAATTGTTACAAATGTTTTTAATCACTGGAAGCACTTTAATTAGTAGAGTTGCTTGATAAACTCTCTTTAGAAGAATCGAACGTTGTGGTTTGAAACAATTTTTTCCGTGCGCGTGTGTGAGTCGGGAAATCCAGGAGAACTATTTTGACGTTGCGCGTCAGTGAAGCGATTTTTATTCTTATTATTCAACAAGAATTTATTTTTAATGTCATCACTGCCAATAGACTTACGAACTTCACGATAATTGAGGCTTAACCTGAGAATTAACCCAATGGCGAGCAATGAGATTAGGCGTGGGTGAAAAGTAAACACAAACTAAAAGGGAATGGGAAAGGGTAAGGGGAATTGAGCGCCACCGACATCGATTCCCGCACTAATGAGGGTTCTAAATACCTGGCTTACAAACAAGCAAAAACTACAGCTTCAAAGAAATTTCTAAACCAAAAGCATTGGGTTCCATATTGATAGGAAAATTTCTGCTATGGAAATTTCGAACTAAACGGTTGACATGATAACGTCATATCTTTCTCTCAAACAAACACTTCTGAGTGATCACAATTACTTCTTGCTACAAAAATTCCTCCATAATAAAAAAGATGGTCATTAATGGATACTGCGATTTAAAAAACCACGTTGATACCTATACATTTTGGCCGTCGTAACAAAACCTGGGAAGCTTTTAACATCCGGGCCCCTTTTAAACGACCATCAATTTTACACCGACTTAAATACCGATTCTTAAGTGCCAAATGGCACATAATTGCGCCAACATTTTTCTTCCACTCGGCCTGTTATCTCTCAAATCCCATAAATATAAAGAACAGGTGAGCTGTCCGAAACGATACCTTGTGATACCTTTCACTTTCAATATTAACTTAATAATTCTTTACAATGGATACCGACCGCCTACAAATTAGGCAACGCAAGTGACTTGTTCGTAACGTATTTTAGGATGTTCAGTTTCTAGAATGAATTTATAGTATTTGTTACGATTGAATATATTCTTAAGGTAAATTCAAAGCGGATTAAATGGTAATAACGTTTATTTTTATTGTTTTTTCTGATATTATAATGCAATTTAATGAAATCAGATGCCACAGAAGTGTGACAAATAGAAACGACTTCAAAGGTCAGTACCTTAGAATTTATATTTGTTACACTGCCTCTTTCCGAAAAGAAAAAAACTTTGAAGTTGATATACTTTAATATATACACGACCGACAAGGTTATTTTTTTATTATTTACCCAAATACCAAAACTACTAACTATAACAAAAAAAATACAAAAACATCATTATGACAAAACTAAACAAACAAAATAAACTCGAACTTTAGTGTTCAAACCAAAAACAAAATTTATAGCTGATTTTACAAATTATAAATACAGGGCTGGGGGGCAACCAAATAAGTGAACAGAATCGCTGCAAAACAACTAAAAAATTTTTAATTCCTTACTACTAAACTTACCAATACTAATTTTAAATCCAAAAGCTTATACCAAAATATATAAATATCAATAGCTTTCCAAAAATATTTTCAATTGTTGCTGATCAAAAAAATTCCAGCACAAAAATCACAGCAAAAAAAACAAACGCTGCTTCGACAAAAAATAAACCGCACACCAAACCAGTAGCCTAAGTACACTCTAGATCACTACTGAGTACTCGACTTCCTCAACTTGTAGCTATCTATAGCTCTACCAATATAATTTTCTTCGCAATACTCTAAGTCCAAAAAGACTCCTCAACATAACAATGGCCGCACCAAACATCCAAATTGACTCGCTTCAAAAAAAAAATTTAACACCTATACTCCTTACTGACTCTAAATATATCAACACATAAGTGACTATCTCGAATACAAATTTCACTTAAGTGACCATCTACCTAATGCAAACAAAGCATGTTCAGGAAAATAAAGCAACAAATAATTACGTGGCTCCACCATGAACTAAAACAACAACGCTGACAAAATAATATTTCCATCAGTCCTATCTAAAGTAACCAAGTATTCCAAAAACACGTATCTGGGAAAAACACTACATGAGAAATTTTGCGATCTAAAAATTTTTAAATTCAAGTTATCAATCAAAGGAATAGCAAAAGACCCAACTACCGATGTAGTACATCCTGTATCTAAAAGACCAGTGACATCAATATCAAACAATTTAACCATCACATATGGTCAATTATCACCAGATTTTTCAATAAATAAGGAATCAGTTTTAGGCTGTGGATTAGTATGACAAAATTTTTTTACTATATTTAGCCATTCTGACCACTCTCTTTTACAAAAATAACTCTTCTGTTACAAAACATAATTGCTGCTTTTTGAGAAGGAATGGAATGTCGGGCGCGCAGCATCCATCTCTTCACTCTTTTTTTGAACACGATGAACACTTATCACGCGTAACTCCTCTATGGCCACAACCAAAACAAAAATTTCTTTTAGGAAACCTGCAATCGCAAAATGAATGACCGTGTCGTGAACAATTCCATCTTGTACTATTTTTTTGCTGGACGCGTAAAACCAGAAGTTGTAGGTATTGGAATAGCTTTATCATTACCTATAATCCGAACTTGTGGGGAATACGTTTTCTGATTATCAACACGACCTTCTGAGGTAGAAGAATCTTTCGCATAAACAGGATATTTATTCTTTACCGGCACTTTAACATTATTATAAAATTTAGCTGAATTATTTGACTGCACAAAATTTGTGTCATAAATGTCAAACTTGAAGCTTTTATTATTTTGAAAACTATCCTAGGTTATGGATCGAAACGTTAATAAAGATAATTTTAAAAAACTATGAGTGGTTTAATCCCCAAAGAAGATTAAGAAGAATACTAAACAAACCACAACAAACATACAGGGAGTATTTAAAAGCTGGTTTTTGTTTTAACAACACGATCTGCTCCAATTTCTTACATAGTTTTATTAGCGTAGGTATGTGTCCTATATCAGAAGGAGCAAGTTACGATATAAATTCCGGTAATAAATTTTTTCTAAGTATTCTAACTTTTGTAATCTCCGCTGGAGTATTGGGCATTTTACTAAATAAACTTTTGACGATAGTTCTGTATGGTCTCCCAAATCTCGTATTCTGAATGAGTTGGTAAAAAATCTCCTTTCAAACGTTTTACAAGAGATTCCCAATCCTTTAAAAAATCTCTAACGCTCCTAAGCCAGACCAACGCTTTCCCAACAAACAACTCGACAGACGACTCAAACAAATCTTTATTCGACTCTTTACATGATTGAGCCAACTCCTATTTAAAAGAAATACAACTGCTTGGGATCTCCTGAAAATTTAACTGACCAAGAACCAATAGTGATCGGTGGTGAAAGATATGAAAAAGCATGCACAGGTGCAGCTACTATTGACAGAGTTGTGTGACTTACTTCGCCTAGACTGCTTGAACTTGTACTTGGCCTCACTTTTCATACAATTCTGCTTCAACAATAAGAATAATGGCTAATGTTTTCTTTTGAGTAGTTCTGCCTCCTTCAATTTTCAGACAGAAATATCATTCGTTAAACACGACCTGATACATGAATAAGCCTTGAAAGTACTCTTTTAAAAATAGAATCTCCAGAATCACCTTCAAATTCTAACATCAAGTGTTTTACGGAATCTTGGTTATACATTTATTTATTTACACTCCTCCGCAAATTCAACTCTGTACACCGACAAATCAACTAAACAATCAGGTTTCCCCACTTCTTTCGCTAACAACCTACCTAAGATTTTTCTCTTTTCTACAACCGGCCTAGTACTTTCTATTCCACGGATTTTTAATTCATATTCCAGCTCTTCCTTGAGTAAATGAACAATTTGAAATGCTTCTGACATTGGGCTTTACATTGACAGCAAAATTTCTGCTATGGGAATTGCAAACTAAACGGCTGACATCATGACGTCATATTTTTCTAGCAAACAAACACTATGTGAGCGATCACAATTACTTTGTGCTACAAAAATTCCTCCATAATAAAAAAAATCGTCATTAATGGATACTACGATTTAAACAACCACGTTGATACGTATACATTTTGGCCGTCGTAACAAAACCCGGGGAACTTTTAACATCCCGGCCCCTATTAAACGACCATCAATTTTACACCGACTTAAATACCGATTCTTAAGTGCCAACTGGCACATAATTGCGCCAACATTTTCTTCCACTCGTTCTGCTAGCACTGCACTGAAGAAAACGGCCTGTTATCTCTCGAATCCCATGAATATAAAAACAGGTGAGCTGTCCGAAACGCTACCTCGTGACACCTTTCACAAGCGCAATATTAACTTAATAATTCTTGCCAATAAATACCGATCGCCTACAATTAGGCAACACAAGTGACTTGTTCATAGCGTATTTTAAGATGTTCAGTTTCTAAAATGAATTTATATTATTTGTTACGATTGAATATATTCTTAAAGTAAATTCAAATCGGATTAAATGGTAATAACGTTTACTTTTATTACGAAATTGTTTCTTCTGTCATTATAGTGCAATTTAATGAAATCAGATGCCACAGAACTATAACAAATAGGATCGACTTCAAAGGTCAGTACCTTAGAATTTATATTTGATACACTGCCTCTTTCCGAAAAGAAAAAAACTTTGAGGTTGATATATTTTAATATATGTATACACGAAAGACATAGTATTTTTTTTATTATTTACCCAAATACGAAAACTACTAACTATAACAAAAAAAATACAAAAAACATCATTATGACAAAACTAAACAAACAAAATAAACTCGAACTTTAGTGTTCAAACCAAAAACAAAATTTATAGCTGATTTTACAAATTATAAATACAGGGCTGGGGGGCAACCAAATAAGTGAACAGAATCGCTGCAAAACAACTAAAAAATTTTTAATTCCTTACTACTAAACTTACCAATACTAATTTTAAATCCAAAAGCTTATACCAAAATATATAAATATCAATAGCTTTCCAAAAATATTTTCAATTGTTGCTGATCAAAAAAATTCCAGCACAAAAATCACAGCAAAAAAAACAAACGCTGCTTCGACAAAAAATAAACCGCACACCAAACCAGTAGCCTAAGTACACTCTAGATCACTACTGAGTACTCGACTTCCTCAACTTGTAGCTATCTATAGCTCTACCAATATAATTTTCTTCGCAATACTCTAAGTCCAAAAAGACTCCTCAACATAACAATGGCCGCACCAAACATCCAAATTGACTCGCTTCAAAAAAAAAATTTAACACCTATACTCCTTACTGACTCTAAATATATCAACACATAAGTGACTATCTCGAATACAAATTTCACTTAAGTGACCATCTACCTAATGCAAACAAAGCATGTTCAGGAAAATAAAGCAACAAATAATTACGTGGCTCCACCATGAACTAAAACAACAACGCTGACAAAATAATATTTCATCAGTCCTATCTAAAGTAACCAAGTATTCCAAAAACACGTATCTGGGAAAAACACTACATGAGAAATTTTGCGATCTAAAAATTTTTAAATTCAAGTTATCAATCAAAGGAATAGCAAAAGACCCAACTACCGATGTAGTACATCCTGTATCTAAAAGACCAGTGACATCAATATCAAACAATTTAACCATCACATATGGTCGATTATCACCAGATTTTTCAATAAATAAGGAATCAGTTTTAGGCTGTGGATTAGTATGACAAAATTTTTTTACTATATTTAGCCATTCTGACCACTCTCTTTACAAAAATAACTCTTCTGTTACAAAACATAATTGCTGCTTTTTGAGAAGGAATGGAATGTCGGGCGCGCAGCATCCATCTCTTCACTCTTTTTTTGAACACGATGAACACTTATCACGCGTAACTCCTCTATGGCCACAACCAAAACAAAAATTTCTTTTAGGAAACCTGCAATCGCAAAATGAATGACCGTGTCGTGAACAATTCCATCTTGTACTATTTTTTGCTGGACGCGTAAAACCAGAAGTTGTAGGTATTGGAATAGCTTTATCATTACCTATAATCCGAACTTGTGGAATACGTTTTCTGATTATCAACACGACCTTCTGAGGTAGAAGAATCTTTCGCATAAACAGGATATTTATTCTTTACCGGCACTTTAACATTATTATAAAATTTAGCTGAATTATTTGACTGCACAAAATTTGTGTCATAAATGTCAAACTTGAAGCTTTTATTATTTTGAAAACGATCCTAGGTTATGGATCGAAACGTTAATAAAGATAATTTTAAAAACTATGAGTGGTTTAATCCCCAAAGAAGATTAAGAAGAATACTAAACAAACCACAACAAACATACAGGAGTATTTAAAAGCTGGTTTTGTTTTAACAACACGATCTGCTCCAATTTCTTACATAGTTTTATTAGCGTAGGTATGTGTCCTATATCAGAAGGAGCAAGTTACGATATAAATTCCGGTAATAAATTTTTTCTAAGTATTCTAACTTTTGTAATCTCCGCTGGAGTATTGGGCATTTTACTAAATAAACTTTTGACGATAGTTCTGTATGGTCTCCCAAATCTCGTATTCTGAATGAGTTGGTAAAAAATCTCCTTTCAAACGTTTTACAAGAGATTCCCAATCCTTTAAAAAATCTCTAACGCTCCTAAGCCAGACCAACGCTTTCCCAACAAACAACTCGACAGACGACTCAAACAAATCTTTATTCGACTCTTTACATGATTGAGCCAACTCCTATTTAAAAAGAAATACAACTGCTTGGGATCTCCTGAAAATTTAACTGACCAAGAACCAATAGTGATCGGTGGTGAAAGATATGAAAAAGCATGCACAGGTGCAGCTACTATTGACAGAGTTGTGTGACTTACTTCGCCTGGACTGCTTGAACTTGTACTTGGCCTCACTTTTTCATACAATTCTGCTTCAACAATAAGAATAATGGCTAATGTTTTCTTTTTGAGTAGTTCTGCCTCCTTCAATTTTTCAGACAGAAATATCATTCGTTAAACACGACCTGATACATGAATAAGCCTTGAAAGTACTCTTTTAAAAATAGAATCTCCAGAATCACCTTCAAATTCTAACATCAAGTGTTTTACGGAATCTTGGTTATACATTTATTTATTTACACTCCTCCGCAAATTCAACTCTGTACACCGACAAATCAACTAAACAATCAGGTTTCCCCACTTCTTTCGCTAACAACCTACCTAAGATTTTTCTCTTTTCTACAACCGGCCTAGTACTTTCTATTCCACGGATTTTTAATTCATATTCCAGCTCTTCCTTGAGTAAATGAACAATTTGAAATGCTTCTGACATTGGGCTTTACATTGACAGCAAAATTTCTGCTATGGGAATTGCAAACTAAACGGCTGACATCATGACGTCATATTCTTCTAGCAAACAAACACTATGTGAGCGATCACAATTACTTTGTGCTACAAAAATTCCTCCATAATAAAAAAAATCGTCATTAATGGATACTACGATTTAAACAACCACGTTGATACGTATACATTTTGGCCGTCGTAACAAAACCCGGGGAACTTTTAACATCCCGGCCCCTATTAAACGACCATCAATTTTACACCGACTTAAATACCGATTCTTAAGTGCCAACTGGCACATAATTGCGCCAACATTTTTCTTCCACTCGTTCTGCTAGCACTGCACTGAAGAAAACGGCCTGTTATCTCTCGAATCCCATGAATATAAAAAACAGGTGAGCTGTCCGAAACGCTACCTCGTGACACCTTTCACAAGCGCAATATTAACTTAATAATTCTTGCCAATAAATACCGATCGCCTACGAATTAGGCAACACAAGTGACTTGTTCATAGCGTATTTTAAGATGTTCAGTTTCTAAAATGAATTTATATTATTTGTTACGATTGAATATATTCTTAAAGTAAATTCAAATCGGATTAAATGGTAATAACGTTTACTTTTATTACGAAATTGTTTCTTCTGTCATTATAGTGCAATTTAATGAAATCAGATGCCACAGAACTATAACAAATAGGATCGACTTCAAAGGTCAGTACCTTAGAATTTATATTTGATACACTGCCTCTTTCCGAAAAGAAAAAAACTTTGAGGTTGATATATTTTAATATATGTATACACGAAAGACATAGTATTTTTTTTATTATTTACCCAAATACGAAAACTACTAACTATAACAAAAAAAATACAAAAAACATCATTATGACAAAACTAAACAAACAAAATAAACTCGAACTTTAGTGTTCAAACCAAAAACAAAATTTATAGCTGATTTTACAAATTATAAATACAGGGCTGGGGGGCAACCAAATAAGTGAACAGAATCGCTGCAAAACAACTAAAAAATTTTTAATTCCTTACTACTAAACTTACCAATACTAATTTTAAATGGAAAAGCTTATACCAAAATATATAAATATCAATAGCCTTCCAAAAATATTTTCAATTGTTGCTGATCAAAAAAAATTCTAGCACAAAAATTACAGCAAGAAAAAAACCAACCGCTGCTTCGACAAAAAATAAACCGCACACCAAACTAGTAGCCTAAGCACACTCTAACTCACTACTGGGTATTCGACTTCCTCAACTCGTAGCTATCTAGAGCTCTTCCAATATACTTTTCTTCAGAACACTCTTAAGTCCAAAAAAACTCCTCAACATAACATTGGCTGCACCAAACATCCAAAATGACTCGCTTCAAAAAAAAATTTAACGCCTATACTCCTTACTGACTCTAAATACATCAACACATAAGTGATCTCGAATACAAATTTCACTTAAGTGACCATCTACCTAATGCGAACAAAGCATGTTCAGGAAAATGAAGCAACAAATAATTACGAGGCTCCACCACGAACTAAAACAACAACGCTGACAAAATAATATTTTCATCAGTCCTATCTAAAGTAACCAAGTATTCCAAAAACACGTATCTGGGAAAAACACTACATGAGAAATTTTGCGATCTAAAAATTTTTAACTTCAAGTTATCAATCAAAGGAATAGCAAAAGACCCAACTACCAATGTAGTACATCCCGTATCTAAAAGACCAGTGACAGCAATATCAAACAATTTAACCATCACATATGGTCGATTATCACCAGATTTTTCAATAAATAAGGAATCAGTTTTAGGCTGTGGATTAGTATGACAAAATTGTTTTACTATATTTAGCCATTCTGACCACTCTCTTTTACAAAAATAACTCTTCTGTTCACAAAACATAATTGCTGCTTTCTGAGAAGGGATGGAATGTCGGGCGCGCAGCATCCATCTCCTCACTCTTTTTTTGAACACGATAAACACTTATCACGCGTAACTCCTCTATGGCCACAACCAAAACAAAAATTTCTTTTAGGAAACCTGCAATAGCAAAATGAATGACCGTGTCGTGAACAATTCCATCTTGTACTATTTTTTGCTGGATGCGTAAAACCAGAAGTTGTAGGTATTGGAATAGCTTTATCATTACCTATAATCCGAATTTGTATAGTATTCGTTTTCTGATTATCAACACGACCTTCTGAGGTAGAAGAATCTTTCGCATAAACAGGATATTTATTCTTTTCCGGCGCTTTAACATTATTATAAAATTTAGCTGAATTATTTGACTGCACCAAAACTGGTTTTTGTTTTAACAACACGACCTGCTCCAATTTCTTACATAGTTTTATTAGCGTAGGTATGTCTCCTATATCAGAAAGAGCAAGTTACGATATAAATTCCGGTAATAAATTTTTTCTAAGTATCCTAATTTTTGTAATCTCCGCTGGAGTATTGAGCATTCTACTAAATAAACTTTTGACAATAGTTCTGTATGATTTTTAACTTCAAGTTATCAATCAAAGGAATAGCAAGAAACCCAACTACCGATATAGGACATCCCAAATCTAAAAGACCAGTGACATCAATGTCAAACAATTTAACCATGACATATGATCGATTATCACCAGATTTTTCAATAAATAATAAATCAGTTTTAGGCTGTGGATTAGTATGACAAAAATTTTTTACTATATTTAGCCATTCTGACCACTCTTTTTTACAAAAATAACTCTTATGTTCACAAAACATAATTGCTGCCTTTTGAAAAGGAATGGAATGTCGGCCGCGCAGCATCCATCTTCTCACTCGTTTTTTTGAACACGATGAACACTTATCAAGCGTAACACCTCTATGGCCACAACCGAAACAAAAATTTCTTTTAGAAGACCTGCAATAGCGAAATGAATGACCGTGCCGCGAACAAATCCATGCAGTAATATTTTTTGCTGGATCCGTAGAACTAGAAGTCGTAGGTACTGGAATAGCTTTGTCATTACCTTTAATCTGAACTTGTGGAGTATACGTCTTATGATTATCAACACGACCTTCTGATGTAGAATAATCTTTCACATAAACAGGATATTTATTCTTTCCCGGCGCTTTAATATTACTATAAAATTTGGTTGAATTATTTGACTGAACAAAAACTGGTTTTTGATTTAACAACACGGCCTCCTCTAATTTCTTACATAGTTTTATTAGCGTAGGTATGTCTCCTATATCAGAAAGAGCAAGTTGCGATATAAATTCCGGTAATAAATTTTTTCTAAGTATCCTAACTTTTGTAATCTTCGCTGGAGTATTGAGCATTCTACTAAATAAACTTTCTACATGAGCTACAAATAAAACAATTGGTTCATCCTTGTTTTGATGACAGTTCTTTATTGCCTCCCAAATCTCGTATTCTGAATGAGCTGGTAAAAAATCTGCTTTCAAACGATTTACAAGGGATTTCCAATCCTTTAAGGTATCTGCGATACTCCTAAACCAGACCAACGAGTTAACAACAAACAACTCGACAAGCGCCTCAAGCAAATCTTTATTCGACACCTTACGCGATTGAGCCAACTCATTTATCCTATCTAAAAAGAAATACAACTGCTTGGGATCTCCTGAAAATTTAACTTACCAAGAACCAATAGTGATCGGTGGTAAAAGATATGAAAAAGCATGCACAGGTGCAGCTACTACTGACGGAGTTGTGTCACTTACATCGCCTGGACCGCTTGAATTTCTACTTGGCTTCACTTTCTCATACAATTCTGCTTCAACAACAAGAATAGTTGCTAATATTTCCTTTTTGAATAGTTCTGCCTCCTTCAATTTTTCGGGCGGTAGTACATTCGTTTAACACGACCTGATACACGAACAAGCCTTGAAAGTACCCTATTGAGAATAGAATCTCCAGAATCACCTTCTAATTCTAACACCAAGTGTTTTTTTTACTGAATCTATGGTTACATCTATTTCTTTACACTCCTCCTCAAATTCAACTTTGTATACCGACAAATCAATTAAACAATCAGGTTTCCCCACTTCTTTCGCTAACAATCTACCTAAGATTTTTCTCTTTTCTATAACCGGCCTAGTACTTTCTATTCCACGAATTTTTAATTCATATTCCAGCTCTTTCTTGAGTAAATGAACAATTTGAAATGCTTCTGCCATTTCAAAAAATTTGTAATAACAACCTGTGAATATTTTATTTTTTGACAAACTCAATGTTGAAGTAACGAAAACTTTAATGAAAATTTATGCTTGTTGCAACAATTGAACAACTAGTGCTTAAAAACTTTGAGGTTTCAGACATGATATGAATACTATAAAATTTTTTAAAATTAAACTATTTTTGAGTCTACCAATCGAGGCCAACACGTCTGAGCGACATGTAGCACCTTTAGGTGAGTTTACCAATCGAGGATCACGTTGGGCGCCAGTGAAATATTTTTCGTGCGTGTGTGTGTGAGCCGGGCATTTCAGGAGAGCTATTTTGATGTTGGGCGTCAGTGAAGAAATTTTTATTCTTATTATTTGACAAGAATTTATTTTTAATGTCATCACTTCCAATAAACTCACAAACTTGAGGATATTCGCGGCTTAGTCTTGGAATTACCCCAAGGGCGAGCAATGAGATTGTGCGTGGGTGAAAAGTAAAATCAATATAAAAGGTAATGGGAAAGGGGAAGGGGAATTGAGCGCCACGGCATCTATATGAACAATAAAATACGAAAGTAACCTATGGAAAGATGCAGAAACTCACAGGCTGTAGTGACTATCAAAAATATACAAGTTATCCAAAACAACGCCTTTGGAAACCTCTCAAATGTGTCTATTTCAACTGCTACTGCGATGATCCTGAAAGGAAATGTCACAATAAATTTTAAATCAAAAAACACTAAAAAAATAATACAATATAACTCATAAACTAATCATCATGAAACTATCACACTAAAAGTGTTATACCTAAAAGTGGATATCAGAAAGAAGTCGTTTACATCACTTCTATAACATTACTCTAATTGAGTGTCCCTCAAGTTTCATTACTCAAAATGTATTTTTTCAAATTGTGCTCTCACTAAATTTAAATACTGATAAATAATAGACTTAGTAGTTTGATTATATATAATTTAATATATTTAAAATAATATTTAATATAATTTACATATAATTTAATATAATTTAAATATAATTTAAAATAACTTATTTATTTAATATAAATTAATATAGTTTAAAATAATTTCTTTCCTTCTTCTAAATACATGAAACAAAATCAAATTTGATATTCGAAAGTCAAATTAAACTTTTTCTATGGAATAAAGTTTCGTAAATATTTTTTATATAATGAAATGATGAAATGTGATACTATTTTCACAAACAAAAAATTTAAAACTCCAATTGACAGATCTGTTAGATTGGTTCAAAGTAAATTGCAAAAAATCTCACACACTTATATTTGTTACAAAAAAAAATATTCAGAAATAGACATTAAATAAATTAAAATTTTTCAGGTTGACATGGTATACGAATAACACAGTTAACCTACTAACTATCAAGCATGCTATAAAAGGAGAGATTTAGTTGAAATTGGACATTATACACTTTCTTTTAGAGCCACATGTATATTTCACATGATTCACAAAATACGTTGATTTACTTCCAAAGAACAGGATAACCTTTTCTCTTATAAAATTTCAAATTTCCACTCTTCACAAAAGAATATCTGAAACACAATTTTTAGAACATTAAGACATTTACAATATTTTATATTGAATCCTAAATGCAAAATTTATACGCCTAATACATTTAATATTTTTTAATAATTGCGTGAACATTTTCCTATGTTTATAAACGTAATAATAAAGCTTAAACCGCAACCAAAATATAAAAATTTAAACCCTTACCGACATCAATTCCCGCATTAATGAGAGTTCTAAATACCAGGCTTACAAAGTAGCAGAAACTCCAGCTTCAAAGAAATTTCTAAACCAAAAGCACTGGGCTCCATATTGACATTACATGTGATTTTCCAATGCTCCACCCGAAGGTACTACATTGGCCAGGAAGCGAGTTTTTTTTTACCTGGAAAATTTTGAATTTTGCCGAATCCTTGCTGTTCCAAGCAAGGTAGGGATCTTTAACGTGCGTGACAACACTCACACACGGGACCTCCATTTTACCTCTCATCCGAACGAGGGTGTATTTTTGCGAAAAATGCTCGCCTAACATTTTTCAAGCGGACCGTGTCAGGATTCGAACCCGGGACCTTGGGCGTAGTAGTCACACACATACCACTACGCCACGGAGCCGCCTGCTCCATATTGACATTATAATTTGAATAAGGGCCGCTATACTTGCGGCCATGTCTAATGGTCCACCCGAAGGTACTACATTGGAGAAACCAACTACATTATAATTTGAATTAGGGCCGCTATACTTGCGGCCACGTCCCCAATGCTCCACCCGGAGGTACTACATTGGGTGCTCCATATTGACAGCAAAATTTCTGCTATGGGAATTCCGAGCTAAACGGCTGACATCATGACGTCATATCTTTCTATCAAACAAACACGATGTGAGCGAGCACAATCACTTCTTACTACAAAAGTTCCTCCATAATAAAAAAAGATGCACGTTAATGGATACTGCGTATTAAACAACCACGTTGATACCTATACATTTTGGCCGTCGTAACAAAACCCGGGGAACTTTTAACATCCCGGCCCCTTTTAAACAATCATCAATTTTACACCGACTTATATACCGATTCTTAAGGACCAACTGGCACATAATTGCGCCAACATTTTTCTTCCACTCGTTCTGCTAGCACCCGAAGGTACTACATTGGCCAGGAAGCGAGTTTTTTTTTACCTGGAAAATTTTGAATTTTGCCGAATCCTTGCTGTTCCAAGCAAGGTAGGGATCTTTAACGTGCGTGACAACACTCACACACGGGACCTCCATTTTACCTCTCATCCGAACGAGGGTGTATTTTTGCGAAAAATGCTCGCCTAACATTTTTCAAGCGGACCGTGTCGGGATTCGAACCCGGGACCTTGGGCGTAGTAGTCACACACATACCACTACGCCACGGAGCCGCCTGCTCCATATTGACATTATAATTTGAATAAGGGCCGCTATACTTGCGGCCATGTCCCCAATGGTCCACCCGAAGGTACTACATTGGAGAAACCAACTACATTATAATTTGAATTAGGGCCGCTATACTTGCGGCCACGTCCCCAATGCTCCACCCGGAGGTACTACATTGGGTGCTCCATATTGACAGCAAAATTTCTGCTATGGGAATTCCGAGCTAAACGGCTGACATCATGACGTCATATCTTTCTATCAAACAAACACGATGTGAGCGAGCACAATCACTTCTTACTACAAAAGTTCCTCCATAATAAAAAAAGATGCACGTTAATGGATACTGCGTATTAAACAACCACGTTGATACCTATACATTTTGGCCGTCGTAACAAAACCCGGGGAACTTTTAACATCCCGGCCCCTTTTAAACAATCATCAATTTTACACCGACTTATATACCGATTCTTAAGGACCAACTGGCACATAATTGCGCCAACATTTTTCTTCCACTCGTTCTGCTAGCACCGCACTAAAGAAAATGGCCTGTTATCTGTCCGAAACGCCACCTCGTGACAGTTTTCACAAGCTCAATATTGACTTAATAATTCTTGAAAATTGATACCGACCGCTTACGAATTAAGCAACACAAGTGACTTGTTCATAACGTATTTTAAGATGTTTAGTTTCTAGAATGAATTTATAGTATTTGTTACGATTGAATATATTCTGGTAAATTCGAAGCGAATTAAATGGTAATAACGTTTATTTTTATTACAAAAATATTTCTTCTGATATTATAATGCAATTTAATGAAATAAAATGTCACAGAACTGTAACAAATAGAAACGACTTCAAAGTTCAGTACCTTCAAGTTTATTTTTGTTACAGGCTTTCCGAGAAAAAACGGGGTCCGTTGTTGTATGTGGATGATGTCCATCGTTAAACTGAAGTCAATGCGGCACCTACAGGCGGGGACTAGTATACGCAGTATACACTGTGGTTGATAGGTGGGGTTGTTTGTATACGACTCACTAGCGAGCAGGTGGCTGAATGTTCCCAATCTTGGCGTGCAAGTTGGCGTCACGTGGTCTAAGAGGTGGTCCTGATAGCTTCGGAGGTTGAGCGGATCTAAGGTGTATTATGCCGGACTTCCGCAGCTTAAGTGTTGTTAAATAGTTTACTTCATTTTATCCCGTTAGATATGGTGGTCACAATGGGATAATCTGAACGAAAACCTTCAGTGCACGAGGAGATTGGTGACTTCCGTCTTGCACTATTTTAAGTTCTTACGAATTTAACAATTCAGATGTAATTTGCTCTAGGGTTTGAAGTTCTTCATATATCCTGGGTTTGTCTGTATTGTGTGCTCAGATGGTTCTATTATGTATTTCGGGGGATATCCGACAAGTCCATTATTGTCTGAGAGGGTGTTTTAAGCGTGCATGCTGCGTGCTTATTGGTCTGTTAATTAGGAGCATGGTTGGTTGCATACTTCTACACCGGTGAACAATGGTTTTATGTGCAGCTTGCTTGATAAAACGAACTACATTTCCGAGTTAAGTTTTCAATGACAAAAGTCAAAAGTTCCCATTTTAATAATTACCTGAAGCAAAATTGATGTTCCAAATTCTGTTTCAATTCTGCATTACCAATTATGTACAGAAAATGAGGATGTGTAAACTATGTAAGCTTTTCAAAAGTACCCACAAAGTGCAAACTTTTCCTGCAAGAGAAACTTGAACGTCTTTAGAGTATTAGTTAGCGTTAAAAGGTTTACCGGCGTTAGCAACATAAATAGAACGTTAAACAAACACAAAAGATGTCTCAAAATTTAATATTTAATTACAAAGTTTCTTATTCATAAAGATAACCTTAAATTCTGTACTTCGCAAAATACACTGATAAACTTAAGCTCTAATGTGCTTTTAAGCTTATGTAATTCCGCCTTAATTACAAATTTGTTTTTCTTGGAATGGTAGATGTAAGTAAATTGGTAAAAAATAAGGCTTTTAAATCCGTAACAAGCTTGCAAAGTAACTCGCTTCCTTATGCACCAACCTCAAATGAATCAAAAATTTTAAATTGTTTTTATGCGCTACTGCTGCTGACATTAAATCGGTGTTCTAAATGTGCATCAAATATATTCACTTCCTGAAGGAGAATATGGATCGTCTATTCATGACTTGACTACTACTGTAATTTCAAAGTCGGTGGTGTAATCAATACATTTCCTACAGACCTGCAACTTACTGTAGGACTAATTTGAACCAATTACTAGGGATATCCTAGGGTTGGTTTACGGGTGCTGTGTACACAGAGCTTTGGGTTTACAATGGGTTTAATAATATAATAATGGCATCGCTTATTGACAATTTATAGCTTTTGTTAGAAAATGAGGATTCCAAATGTTTTTACAGTTTCAGCTAGTTCCGCTTCAATATAGAATCCTGTTTTACGTGTTACTAAAGCACCTATATGCAAGTGGTTATATTCCATATTAAAATCTTACATGTGGCGAATTAAAATTGAAGTCACTAGTTCTTGAATGGCAACAGTTCGAAGTTTAACTTACGTGATAGAAAGTATACAACTTAACACTTCCTTTTAGTGTACGATACATATCTCCCGGGACTTGTACCAAAACTTTTTAAATATGTGGTACATATCCCCGGCGGTATGTAAACGGTTTTAGCTTTGTATGCCATCTACGTATAAAATACCAAATTATTTACTTTTATTATAGCTGAATTTAATTCTACTCCATAATGCATCCAAGTTTGAAACAGTACATGACTCCGGTGGCTAAAACCGTATATGAATGGAGACTTTTGTCAATATTTTCGATGCGTAAAGTGAATTCAATTTATTTTTGCATTTATAGACCTTTTGTTTTATATAAATATGACAATGCTAGTAATAAAGTTTTAATAAAAGCTACAATCTTGTATAAGAAATTGCTTCTTATAGACTTGATCCGTCGAATCAATACCATAAAGTTATCAATAGTAAGTCAGGCAACCAAATTCTTAATGCTAATGCGTGTAAAAAGATACAGTGTATTGACAATACATTTGAAAGTATTCTGATTTTCGTTATGTGTATTCCAATGTATTGCTGCAAAGCACCAAAACACATCTGAATTGAGAGTTTTCCTCAAATTATAGGTTAGCTTGGGCTAAGCGACAAAAATTTAATTGTACTTTTCAGTACATTATAAGAATTAATATACTGTACTAATATAACTAAGAATTATTCTGCTCTTATTATAGCAATGTCCAAGACTATGACAAAGGACAAGACCAACCTGAAGAGATCTTCGGTATCCATCAAAGATGACGATTTGGGCATAGACTCTACCAACGCACGCAGGCACAGGGAAGACCAGCATTCAGCTTCGGAGACCGTAACTAAACGTGAAAGGAATGCGTCCTACGACACCACTAAGAACATAAATGAAGTAAATCGCAATAAAACCGGGGACCCTACCGTCGAATCGACTAAGACGAACACCAACCACATCTATATAACCCATCATAACACAACCATTTGCAACCACTATACTAACCAGCACATCTCGACCACAGGATGCATACAACTCAACAGATGACAGCGCAAAAGCACACGCAAAACCACTCATAAAAAGTAGTACAGATCACAGTCCGGGAAGACCACAAACACGATCACTCAAGCAATCAATACAGCGAAAAGCTACACAGCCAGCTATAAGACCACTTGTCACACAAATTACTACAGCAACACCACCACCTGCCACACAAATTACAACAGCAGCACCAACCCCCAATGTACTATAAAGCACTGCTATGGGCCTAAAGACTGATATCCTCATACATAGCTGGAGAATTCATCTTGTCGCTGTTCTGAACAACAATATGCGACTCTTTTCTCACAACTCATAGATAATAACACACCACGACGTCAACTGCAACTGCTCTCCGGGTTTGCTAACGGCATCCGAAACAAACGAACAAAACTGCAACACTTCTTGACTGAATTAGACATAGACATCGCCTTGATTGGGGAACAAAACTACATACTACCATATTACTAAAATTTGCAAACTGCATAGGACATCGGAAAAACAGGCATTTTGCACCTGGACATCCAGCAAACGAAAGAGTCGTCATCATCATACATAGAAGAATTACTGATGGCACAGCAGACCTTCCAGAAACATAGGATTCGTTCGTAAAATAACAACTATCGTGTCAAATTGTAATTTATGCTCTGACGTTTTGGCATGACATTTATGCCTTATTCATAGAATGAAAATTGATGAAGTTAGTGATTACAATATCTAAACAAGATATAACTAAACTACTTACACAATTACTAATGACTAGAGTTGTAAATACATGTACTAATTAATGACATATAACTATGAGTGACTGAAAAGAAAATAAAAATTGCATGAAATCAATTTTTCAAAGTTGAATATTTCTAATAATTTAAAATCGTAGCACTGCTGTAAGGATGCTAAAAGGAGGTACAATATGTAGATGTTGTTTCTGGTATTATTTAAATGGTAACGAACAAGATGATTGGAAGGTGACTATATTATGGATAATTAGAAGTAGATGCAAAGGATCTAATGTGTCTGTCTGTGGAAACGGTTATTGTTGAATTTGTAAAGCGCTGAATACACTTACCTTGAAAGGTCTTTCAACTTCCTTGTCTATGTTAAAGCCATTGAGCGCCAACACAGCTAAAGAAAACAAAGTCTAATAGAAAAGTGAGTTTTCCGAACAGCTGTGCGGAAGTTTCCGCCTGCTGCTGGAGTTTATGGAGTGTCACTTACACCTTGAATTCCCTTACATTAATTTAAAATAAAAAAAAAAGCACCAGCTAAAGTATACCTAACCTAAATTGTAAAATATGATATTAAATAGTAAATAACAAGATAAAAATAGTAATATCTATCCTTAATTTACTAAATACGCTTCTCGCTAAGAACATATTATTAATTATACTCAAGTTTCGTAAAAAGTTATCTAACTAAATTTGCCTGCTATTTTACTTTTACAGTAATGTTATTCTCTTAATGAAAATTAAATATATACAACAAGCTTTAAATTGTCCTTTTCGTGCAACACGTTTAATAAGCGTGCAATTATTTTGGTAGTTTGTTTTAATAAGCTTTATTATCAATCACAGGTGTACAATGGTTTTTGAATAAAATAAACGATATATAATTTTTATAAGCTGAATAAACATTTGCATCAAAATTTTTTTGCTCTCAAAGCTCTATCGACAGTCAGTGTATGAAGCTGTTGCAGGTAAAAACTAATTGCAGTTGAACAAAAGCTTCCACCTGATTTATAAACATTAGCTCCGATAACAGAGCATTTGTATAAAAATTTCGAAACTACGCCTGGTGTAGAACTTGATAAATCTCACGTACATGATACCAAGAAGTAATTTTCATTTCAAATCTTTAAAATTCTATTTGTAGAAAAGTTCTAATATTGCTAGTTCGACATTATCCTCGTAAATTCTAATAAAGTTGTATTGTTTTAATTCAGATATCTACAACTGCAAATAACAGCTTAGTTTTATCACCTACAAGTGTGTCTCGTACAACAAAATTTTACGTAAGATATGTAACTGATTGAATGCACCAAAGCTTGGAAGTTTTCAATATCGCATGATTAACCATACCTGCATGACTTTCTAAAATAAATGCAATTTTTCAATTTGCATTTATACGTTTATTACATTAATAACGTTCGTTGTTAATGAATAAAATTATGTTTTAAAATGTTAATCAGCTTTTACGAAATACAAACGCGTTTCAATGAAGGTTTCACAGTTTCATACTTTCAAGTAGTTCTCATGTAGAGTAAATAAATGAAACGATAAACAGAATCATTTCTACCTTCGCTAATATGAAGCGCATCTTTTACATCATGCGTATTTAATAAAAGTTGACTTGTTTGTATTAGCTGAATCAGAGTTGTTATTCAATCCCTATGAACTAAAATGGACCCCCTTTCTCATCTATATATATATATATATATATATATTATGTATATATATATATATATATATATATATATATATATATATATATATATATATATTAAGATATAAATTTTCTTGACCATATATAAATAGTAATGAATGTTCCTGGAAAATGGTCAGGTATAAGTAAAACAACTCAATTTGTTTTCATTGGTTTTTCATATATTTTCATGCTTTACGCGTTTCGGTTCCAAATAACCATTTTCAAAATAGCAGCTAAAAATTACATTGTTATAAATACTATAAAATTATACACTATAAACATATACTTGCACTAAAACATTTTTAAAATAAATAACAGATACATTATAACTATTGTACGTCGTAAAGGTTTAGAAATGTTGTACTGAATGACTAGATTAGGTTAACTGGTTAGAACAAATAATCTGTTAGTGTTGATAATTTAAAATATGTATACTATTGGAGTAAATTGTAGTATGGGAAATGTGAATTACTTAAAAGCGTATTCTTATTGAGGTGCCACCGGTTACTATTTATTTTGTATTAGTCTGTAGTAAATGTTAGTGAATTGTTCATGGTCCGACTTGGAATTTACGGAGTGTCTGTCGCGTTGTATGTGAATGGTTTCTAAAATATTTCTTTTATTGTCGTTTGTTTCAGTACCTAAAACCTTAACATTCTTAAAATCGAAATTGTGTGATGTTTCTATTGCATGGTTAGCAAGTGCTGTGCATTTTTATTATTTGTTTGGATCAGTATTTGTGTTCGTATATTCTTTTATGAAGATATTGTTTTGAATTTCCTATATAACATCCCCTACAGCCAAGACAGTTGATTTTATAGATCGTATGTGTTTTGTTCTTATTTTCTATTTGTGGTTTTAGGTTGGTAAAAAATGTTTTAGTAAAATTATTTGGTTTGTGGGCAATGTGGATATTATGACTTCTTAAACATTTTTTAATTCTTTCGGACAAACTAGGTATGTATTCTATTCCAACTATTGATTCACATTGACTGAGTTTGTTCGTATTATCTGTATTATTGTATATGTTGTGGATTTTATTTTTAATTAATGGCTCAAAGAATTGTTTTGGGTAGGCGTTATTTTTAATACGGTTTTACTTTTTCAAATTCTTTGGTCTATATTTACCGTGTGATAATTGGATGGCGTGATCGACAAGGTTGTTTACAACGTTTTTTTTGTATTGTTTAGGGACACTAGAATTATAATTTAAATATCTTCCACTCCATGTTTTTTTATTGTACCAATTAGTTGAAATGGTACCTGCAGCATTATATTTAATTTGAAGGTCCAAGAATGATATTGTTCTATTGCTTTCTTTTTCTACGGTGAATTGTAGTTTAGGGTGGAAGGAGTTGAATTTATTTAGGGTTTCATTAATTTTATCAATTGGTAAGCACATGATACAATCGTCGACATACCTTTTAAAAAACGTCGGTTGATAACTTAGTTGTTTAATGACGGAATTTTCCAACTCCTCTAAAACCAAGTTCGCTATGGTTGAAGAAATTGGTGACCCCATCGCTGTTCCATATAATTGGGAGAAAATTTTGTTATCAAATTTAAAGTACGTAGCTTCTAAGCATAACTTGGTTGCACGAATGAATTCCTCGACCGGTAAAGTTGTAAAAGGTTCGATTGTCTGCCATTTTTTTCGCACTATGTTTAACGCTAACTCTGTGGGAACGTTAGTGAATAAGGATTCGACGTCAAGTGAAATTATCATGTGTTTACTAGGTACGACTTGTTTTATAATGAACTTTTGAAAGTCCCAACTGTCCTTGACGTAATATTCAGTTTGACCTACGACGTTTCTAAGTGCTTGTACAAGAAATTTGGCTAGTTGGTATGTGGGTGTTTTCATGCTATTTACGATTGGTCTCAAAGGGATATTTATCTTGTGGATTTTGGGTAAGCCATATATGTATGGCGCTTGCCCATTGTGGCAAATGAGTTTGTTTTTTACATGCAATGTTATATAATTCTTTTTAAACCAGTTGTTTACAATCGAATTAAGGTTAGTTTGTATTTTTAGGGTAGGATCCAGTTTTTGTAGTGCATACGTAGCGGTATCATTTACTAAAGCGTTCATTTTGTTCATATAGCTTTCTTTATACATTATCACCGTAGATTTGCATTTATCTGCTTGCAGAATAAATATTTCCGAATTGGTTTTCAAAAAGTTTTTAGTTAGTTTTATATAATAATTGAAACGATTTTTAGTCATTTTGTTATTTGTATTGTTTCGATGGTTGGTTAAAATGTTACAGACTTTATTTCTAATTATTACCTTCTCCTCTGTTTTTTTATCTTTAATCACCGATTCAATGCTTGCAATAATGTGATCATAATTTACGTTGTTTGTAGGGACTGAAAAGTTGTATCCTAAGCTTAGTATATATTGGACATGTTGGGGTATTGTACATTTTGTTAGATTTATCAACCAATTTGTATTTGTTTTTAGGTTAGAATCGTTTTTTTTATATAGGCATTTATTTAGGATATATTCGATTTTCTTAATATGTCTGTGTTTAATTTTTTGGAAGGTGTTATTGAATTTTATATCTTGCGCTGTAAAAAAATTTTTACATACTTCCTGGCTGTAGTTGGTTACTATTGTGTTTTTAGTATGTGTTAGATTATTATTTATTTCATGTAGGTCTGAATAGCATTGTGCAATACATGTGTTAAGGCATTGTAGATAAAACATGTTTAAGTATTTTAGGTACTGACCTTTATAATGTTTATTGAATACTATTGTTTTTGGTTTAATTCTTAAAAACTTTGGCGTAATATTTAAGGCTTTGCATCTCAATAAAAATACTCTTTTGTTTTTCTCTTTAGCTAGTTTTCCATTTAAATTACAGTATTGTCTAAAGATGGATGAATTCCTTGTGGTATTATGGCAACCAGTTGACATGTTTATTTCAAGTGTTTGTCTGGAAGATAAAACGTTATAAAAAAAAACGTTTTAGAGGAGTTGGAAAATACCGTCATTAAACAACTAAGTTATCAACCGACGTTTTTTAAAAGGTATGTCGACGATTGTATCATGTGCTTACCAATTGATAAAATTAATGAAACCCTAAATAAATTCAACTCCTTCCACCCTAAACTACAATTCACCGTAGAAAAAGAAAGCAATAGAACAATATCATTCTTGGACCTTCAAATTAAATATAATGCTGCAGGTACCATTTCAACTAATTGGTACAATAAAAAAACATGGAGTGGAAGATATTTAAATTATAATTCTAGTGTCCCTAAACAATACAAAAAAAACGTTGTAAACAACCTTGTCGATCACGCCATCCAATTATCACACGGTAAATATAGACCAAAGAATTTGAAAAAAGTAAAAACCGTATTAAAAAATAACGCCTACCCAAAACAATTCATTGAGCCATTAATTAAAAATAAAATCAACAACATATACAATAATACAGATAATACGAACAAACTCAGTCAATGTGAATCAATAGTTGGAATAGAATACATACCTAGTTTGTCCGAAAGAATTAAAAAATGTTTAAGAAGTCATAATATCCACATTGCCCACAAACCAAATAATTTTACTAAAACATTTTTTACCAACCTAAAACCACAAATAGAAAATAAGAACAAAACACATACGATCTATAAAATCAACTGTCTTGGCTGTAGGGGATGTTATATAGGAAATTCAAAACAATATCTTCATAAAAGAATATACGAACACAAATACTCGATCCAAACAAATAATAAAAAATGCACAGCACTTGCTAACCATGCAATAGAAACATCACACAATTTCGATTTTAAGAATGTTAAGGTTTTAGGTACTGAAACAAACGACAATAAAAGAAATATTTTAGAAACCATTCACATACAACGCGACAGACACTCCGTAAATTCCAAGTCGGACCATGAACAATTCACTAACATTTACTACAGACTAATACAAAATAAATAGTAACCGGTGGCACCTCAATAAGAATACGCTTTTAAGTAATTCACATTTCCCATACTACAATTTACTCCAATAGTATACATATTTTAAATTATCAACACTAACAGATTATTTGTTCTAACCAGTTAACCTAATCTAGTCATTCAGTACAACATTTCTAAACCTTTACGACGTACAATAGTTATAATGTATCTGTTATTTATTTTAAAAATGTTTTAGTGCAAGTATATGTTTATAGTGTATAATTTTATAGTATTTATAACAATGTAATTTTTAGCTGCTATTTTGAAAATGGTGATTTGGAACCGAAACGCGTAAAGCATGAAAATATATGAAAAACCAATGAAAACAAATTGAGTTGTTTTACTTATACCTGACCATTTTCCAGGAACATTCATTACTATATATATATATATATATCCCTATTAACTAAAATGGAATTGCTATCTCATCTATAACAACTCTGATTCAGCTAATACAAACAAGCCAACTTTTATTAAATACGCATGATGTAAATATATATAGTTAATGAGATGAAATAATAACTTAGACTTTTATACAAAGACCAAATGATCATTTCAAATCAAACTAGTAATTGAAGGATGGAAAATATGAGGCCCCAAACACGATTCGAACCTATATCTTCAGCTTTTGCGGCTGATGTATTTACCAATTACACTACCTAATATGTCTATATATATATATATATATATATATATATATATATATTGACAAGATAATGAGGTCACCAGGGGTTATTCAAACCCAAATTTTCAACTGCAATATATTAATGAAGCAACTTTATTATGTAAAATACAATGAAGATTGAACGTCTTTCGATACAAAAGCCAATCTAAAGTTAATTAATTAAAAATAGAAAGTGCACTTTTGCAAACACACGTCAAATGAAAGTTTAAGATTATACAGATGATCCTGTAAACTGGCATTTAAACGTCAATTTAAAATAAAACAGGAAGGATTTAATACCGTTGAGAGTAATGAAAGGAAGATTTGGATAAGCGCTCTTTAACAAATAACCATAAGTATAATATTTTAGATTCCTTTGTTTGTGAATTGATAATATTTGAATATTTTGTAATTTGAATTTATAGTAACTTCTCATTTTTATTATTTGTGGCGGATAGTTGCATCAAATTTTGAGGTCAAAGTTCGAAACATTTTAACTTTTAATAAGTTATATATCAAGAGTCATTGACTAATCACCCTTACAAGCGTGGTAATAAAACACGGCGAATTTTCCACGTAGAAATTAAAGAGGATTTTGTAGTTTTTAACAAGGATTAGGTAAGAATTATTTTTAAGTAACTTGTAGAAATTCTTTTCTGCATGAACTTAGGCTTTGAACTGTTTTATAAATTCTTTTGTATGAAGAAAAAATGTTTTTGAAGGTATAGACGTTTCCTGAGATTGCTGTATTTTATTTCACTTCGTAAATTTCACAGTATAATTTCCGTTGAACAGGTCACAACTAGGTCACAGCAATAATTTGGACAAATCCCAAACGCCAAGGGTTAACACAGCAATATATACAGATGCATTTGCACAATGTAGGTTGAGTATAATACTATAATACTTCTAAGAAATCGATGTTATGTTTACTCCTGTTTCACTAACAGTTGCGGATCTAAATATCGTCACGTTCTTCTACCGTACGTGACTTTGACGTTGGCGACACCGTAATGGGCATCCGTATACGGATCGAATTCGAAAAGTTGATGTCTGGTATCTTATACTTAAAATCTAATCTCCTATTTACTATCCATGGGTTTTTATAAGTGTACTTCTATGGGTTTCATTACACGTATTCTCGTTCTCACGCATTACGTGTCTAAAATATTCTCTTTTCGAGATCAATGTGCATTTTATACGTATGAAACATAATTTATTCCCACGAAATTGTATGCATTACCGATAGTCTGTGTCATTTGTGTCGATCTCAATACATCATTTATGGTTGCCTTTATGTGGTTTTGGGGTGTCGATCCCTTAGTTAGGAGTTCCTTAAACTCGTGTAAATTTGAACAACTAACTTTAATATAGACGGTTATCTTCCGATTTCTATTTGTAATGTTTTAAATTTAATACGGAGAGATGTAAAATACCGATTCTTACCAACGTTTGAATTTAATGTGCTGGCTGCTTTTCTATTTATTTCTTCGTCTTTTTTAATATTACAAAAAAACACCAACGTTATTAAATGTAAAGTGCCAAAGCTTATCAATTTTACAGGGTGTTTTCTTGATAAAAGCTACTCTAACTGAAATTAAGAAACTCATTTCGACTACCTAATACTTACTAAAGTAACGCATCAATGCTAAAAATTGTATACACTTCTTATTGTAAATAGGAGTGACAATTAATTAACAAAGCATTGAAACTATTCAAGAAAGGAACCTTTGTATCTTGAATGCGATAAATTCTTAGAGATATTGGCTGTCAAAGTGAGACTAAAGACTAGGTTGCAACAACTGAATGACTAGATAGGTGTTTGATACAAATACAAAGAGTATCTTTTAGAAAAACAGTTTTCCTTAAGGGAGAGTATTAATTTAATCCGCTAATGAAAACTTGTTAGTACTGTAATTAGTTTCCGCTGACACAATGGAAATCCTAGTAAACTACAGCTAATTCCATGAATTTGATGAATGATGAGTGTGCTATTTCCTCTAAATTGTTTTCTGAAATATCGTAAAGAAGCGAATGCGCTCAAGAATTTAGACAGAAAATTTAATCAATATGGAGTAATTTCTAATTTCGCCGGGTTTTGTACTATGTTAAATTTTCAACGAACTTCGTTCGTTTATGAAATCGATTTGTCGTCCGTCTGTCCGTCCGTCCGAGGCCTTTCTAATGGTCGGACATCAATGTGTGATACATCAATCGATTCAGCTCGGTGTCCAGAGCTTAAGTTTTGATGTCAGTTAAAATCGGGCCACGGGGCGCCGTGCCCCGCGATATTCCGTCGGGAAAAAAATTTCAAATAGGTCCAAAATTAATGTGCGATACATATTTGGACTCCCCTAACATAGCTGAGTCGAAATATGGTACCCCCACAAAATCTGACCACGGATACCCGACCCCCGGGAATTAATTTTATCAAAAATTTCAAATAGGTCCAAAATTAATGTGCGATACATATTTGGACTCCCCTAACATAGCTGAGTCGAAATATGGTACCCCCACAAAATCTGACCACGGATACCCGACCCCCGGGGAATTAATTTTATCAAAAATTTCAAATAGGTCCAAAATTAATGTGCGATACATATTTGGACTCCCCTAACATAGCTGAGTCGAAATATGGTACCCCCCACAAAATCTGACCACGGATACCCGACCCCCCCCGGGAATTAATTTTTATCAAAAATTTCAAATAGGTCCAAAATTAATGTGCGATACATAAATTGTTTTAAAGTAAGTCTACATTTGGAAGTTCGTTGCGACAATGCCTTGCATTTTCAACTTGTTTTATTTTACTTGTAGATATTGTAATTATTATCTGTTGGAGTAAACTCAATAGATCTCAGATATAAATTTTAGCAATTAAAATTTAGCGATTTAAAATAACGTAAAACAGTATTATGTAATTTGTTAAAGACTACTTTTTATGAGTTAATTTCTTTATGTTAAAAGCAATGATAAAAAAGCTCTCAAGATTTCGATGCTAAACTGATTGTAATTCTTTGTCAAGAGCCGATTTATCAATAAAATATTGGTATAGAAGAAGTTATTATCGATTGAACGTCACCGTTTAAACTCAGGCGATTGGATCGCGTACTTCGCACACACACCCAAAACCATGTCAACTTATAGTACACGTAAGGTCAGCGCGTTACTTAAACAAACATGTAGTATAAATGGGTTAATAATTTCACTTAGTTAAATAAGCTTATAGCACAAAATCAGCTTGTAAAATTTAAAAGTTTTGTTAATTTACCTTTAATAAAGTTGCTGCTTTAATATAATATTGAATTAGGATAAAAAGATTAAAATGGTGAAGCATCTAGGCCATTAAATATAAGCAGTAATAAATATCGGGACTTTACAACTCTTGTTACCATAATTTTACGGTAGTTTCCCGTATCACTACCGAAAGGATTTGCCGTGCTAGACCAATCGGAGATTGGGGTGAGTAGTATACGATAAACCGAACATAACAAATCGCGGTGCTGAAATAAAGAAAACCATGTAATAATTAGTTAAGAAGTGATTAAGACAGTGCGTTAGTCTGTCTAGTAAACATTTTAGGTAATCAAGTGAATCAAAACAAATAAGTAATATTGATACATGCGTTTAAGAAATATGCCTGTAACCTAATGCACGAATGAAAACGTTTTCACGGGGCATTGCGTTACAAAATATACCGCAACACTAAAGCAATAAAGAAAATATTTGTAATATCAGCGCCGGTATAAAATATTGTTATTTTAGAATAAAATTGTTTACATTTAAACAGTTAAAGATATTTCACTCAGTAAAATGTTATCCACATCATGATTACGTGGCAAGGAATGGTTTACTAACGTGTCAGAACTAAACAGATACATCAAATGTTGTGCTCCAGGCTATTGTAAATATGTGTGTATATATTAGAATAAATAGGATAAGAATCTATTACACACCCAGTTAAATTAAATAAGTACCCATAACGCCTTAAACTAATCTCACCAAAATTAATCAGTGCCATAGGTGGAACAGCCAAGGTGGCGTATAAGTAAACAGTATGACAGCACCAAATAGTACCTCGGAATCAGCGGATAACAACCAATAATCAGGGGAGTAAACCATTAATATAGACAGCAGAAGGGAACCCAGCAGTTGGCGCTAGAAGTAGCAGGTGGTAATCAAAGCACGGGTATAATCCAATCCTTGCATACTCCCTGCTGTATTTCAAAAAAAAGAAAAATCAGAAGGATTTTAACTTTGTATAGTAATATCGAGTAATATGTAGTAGAAGAACTAGAACTATCGCTAACCTACGTTCCACACGCATCACTTCCTAGCCTATGACGAAGATCAATTTGTATTGAGGAGTAACCGTTTAAGTTAATTTCTGCTAAGCTTTTGGTAAATATCTAAGCATGGATGTATAAATTTCAAAGACGATGAGTGTTCTTACATCAACATTTCTTCACGAGTACTTTTTCGGGTAAAATTATCGGTGCGTTTTAAACTTAGATTTATCTGGAGGGGTGCAAACCCTGTAACAATTTCAAGGCTGCATCGGCTAATGACAGCGATGTGGGAGAGGGTTCTTATTAAAGAAATAATAAAAATAGTAAAAATAATATTTATTTAAATTGACTGAAATACAAACAAACTACGTTATAAAATCTACTTATTTTGTAAGGCTTGTCGATTGTCATAATTACGGGGTGCCAAAGTCTTGTTTCAGCAATCCCTTCAATATGTTCCTTACACGTAAGATGGCTACTCCAAATATAGGTCTCCTTTGCTTTGGTTTACTAATTTTATAACATTATACATTACCTATTCTATAATCCCGTTAAAGCACTTCTTAAATTTTTGCCAAATTAAAGAAAACGGAAAAATGCCTCTCCCAAATATGATCTCATCATTGAGATGGTTGGATATCCTTTTACAAATTTGACTGTTTATCTAGTTTCTAAATAAATTCAAATAAAATTCAACACAAACTTTGCCCCTATTATGTATCAATACAAGTACACTTTCCTAAAAAAAGCTTTATTTCCTAGCATCAGACAGGTTTAAAAAACAAAATCAAATCAATCGAAAATAATATCATTCCAAAATCGTTTCCCAAGTTGTAATACGTGACGTTCTTAATCGACATTTCTGAAAATACCCTTAATAGCAATACATAGAAAACAGATGAATGCCAATTTTTCCTTTCATCATTCTATTGTCATTTAAAATACTGAAGTTTTATGTTGTAGCTAGTACTAAAATCCACCAATAAAAATGACATTTAAAATCAAAACACACATATTCTTTAATACTTTCAAATCTTCCAACCTTTCTTCAAGATAGTATCATCCTTAATTTAACCAACAATGGTTACGTCGCAATGTTATCGTCCAACAAAATAATTATTTTAATGTGTGACTAATTTTTCATTACATAAATACAAATCAATTACACTTACAACACACATGTATATAATTATGAAGTATAAACATAGAAGCTAATATTTTACTCACAGTTTAATTCATCTTATAGAAGATTAAAGATATCTAGACAACACGAGGTGTTTAATTTTTTGTCCTACAAACAACAACTCTTTTAACATCATCATACCTTAATTATTTGAAGGATACCCGCAGGTACTACGTCCCATACGGGCCTTCATACTTTCGTTCATGGATAATGTTTTTTGCAAAATCTGCAAGCCAAACTCTTCAAAAACTCGCGCATCGTTCAATTTACCCCTTCGAGGAAGTCCGTGTTAGATATTGAATCTGTTATCCGTCTACTAATTTTAACCTGTCTTTATACCGACTCTAACAGCGTTGTAATCCCGCCTTATTATATGTTGGTATTCCTACTTTTCGATCTTTGTAATTGCCTGCTCACTAAATAATTAATTATTTATTTTCTTCCACTGTCTAGCTTCCATATTTTTCTTCCACTGCATACTTTCGAAGGTACGTCATTGTATTACGGTGCTAATTATTGAGTTTGTGTTGAATAACGTGAAAAATACGTAATTTCATATGGTTTAATCATGTTAACGTCACGTGCTTATTGTTATCGCATGTCGTTAGCAGTTTAAGTGTATGCATTGAAAACAGTTTACATTGTGTTTATGTTATTATTTCTGATGAGATCATTTGCAACTTGATATTTCTTATTTTTGCTAAATAAGCGTATGTATTTAAGTGATTAACTACATTGGAATGATATTACTATTAACTTGTCTGGTAGTTACTTTATATTATAACTACAACTGTTTTGCTGTTACGTTAATTTTGCTTAAATTTACTAAAATGTAAAAGCCTTTCCTATTTTTGGGACAATTATGGTATGGAGCATGCATATTAATAATTATAATGTTTCTTACTTATTTAATTATTCTAAAAGCCTTCTCAAATAACTTGATCACACTATAAAAATTTACTATTATAATTATTCTTTGTGCACATCTAATTCGGGTAATTACTTATGCTCACACTTTTGTGTACGACTTTGCAACACGTAATTCCTTTTGCGGTTTTGAAATAATTTATTAAGCTTAGTTGCGTTCAACTATGTATTGTACAAAAAAATACAACTATGTTTTTGTGACTTGAATTTCTTGCATGAATTACCTTTACAGAACTAAATATTATTGAAATATCATGCGTAATGAATACAATATACATTATACATCCGTATTAATTCTGTCCATTCAAATTTAATATATACTTTCCCTTATCTAAAGTTATTAATTTCTGGTAGTTAATTTAACTCTTAGTATGAAAGGAGCGTGTAAAACCTATAGAAGCTTGGGTAGTGCACTTTTAATAACGCGACTTCTAAAATGATATTACATTAAACAACGAATTTAAATAGTAAAGCAACTATTACATTTTTATACAAAAAACAGTAACTTTTGAAACTTTACACTCTTCGTATTAAATTTAGACGAATACAGATAGACATTTGGTAAACAACCGGCACAAATTCACACGAGCTTAAAACAAACCATTGAATTCTGGAATTGGACTGACACACCCTATAACCTCAATCATAAAACCAACCATAAAAAATGAATGATTTACCTGTAAATCGTGGAAAAAATTAAGAGGTACGCGAATTAAAAAAACTTGAAAACATGGTAAGTTACCCTCAATATTCATATACTCATAAACCACAAGCACAAAAGATATCGTACATACGTAGACAAATGATGCCACTTTCGGTATCCAACGTAAAAGTTTAAGAGCAAAATTGCCCTTCACATTATTAGAATTACATTAACCTCAAAAATTGAGCAGTTAAACCCAGTACCCGAAAAAACAAAAATAGCGTGCAGTAAGCCTGAAATGTAGAAATTTGTAACTACCATGGATATTAAAAGTAAAATCAATCTATCGATCTATCATTGTCAGTTATTTGGGATTAGAGCAAAGTTTCGAATTCGACACGTAACCATCCCGTGTGGATAAGGTTGTATTTCGGGTATTAAAATTATGGTATTAATAACCCCATAACCGTTAGTGAACAAGTTTCGAAGACAAGCAAGAACGCGGAGTTTATAAACACCATTAATTGTGAAAGTGGCCTGTGTTAGGGACTTTCAACCTGGAGTCCGAGTAACTAATTTACCTGGTGCCATACCCTGCGCTAGCAATTCCTCAGAGATCTGTAAAGGATAAACAAACACAAGTGTAGGTCTATTACATACTTACTTTTCATTTTATATACATTACATGCTACCTCGTATCAAATAATTGTGATTGAAATGTGTAAAACCTATTATTACAAAGGGCGATTATGTTGGAGCACGCTTATCAAACATGTGGTATAGACTTAATGTTTCGTATATAAAAGCTCATTGTTCTTGAGGCAAAATAGTAAGTAAAAATGAAATAGGTTGACTGTTTATCATCGATAGATCTAAATTGTTCTCTGTTTTTTAGCTACACGCAAATTTGGCCAAATAGTGTTGTATCTTAGTAGTTCTCTCTATTGTTATTTACTGTGATAATATATTTGTTCGATGTACAAGAAGTAAAGTTTTTTTATTTGCCTACATAGTAGATTAGTAGAAGAAGGTGGATTGGTTGTAAGCAAGGCTCTATCAACCTCTAACTGCAACGGAGACCATTAAAACCGTCTCTCGAAGCATCCACTTCCTGGTCAGGTGGGTTTATGCTCAAAAGCTTTATTAAACAAAAGAGTTCACAGATCTATCCTGGTAAGTGTAAGAATATTAGTAAACGTGTTCGAATCCTCTAAAATCTATTTGCGTTAATAGAACCAATCGTAGAACCCAACTTTTGTGGACCTGTCTCCTTTTGCACGCCCAAAGCAGTTTGTTTTTCGACATTATTGTCGTTAATGGTATTAATTTTGCTGAAGTGCTCCAAATAAAATTATAAACAAAGAAGGGTGTATCAGTTGTAAAAAGTTACTCTATAAATTTATAACTTTAAAGATGGCTTACTTAATATTATTGACAATATAAAGTAAACTCTCGGAATTGCATTTTCTAAATTATAAACCACATGCACAAAATTCTGTTATCTTCAATTTTTATCCTTTCTTACTCAGTTTGGCACTGACGGTATTGTGTTGTTAGTTTCATTTGTAGTAATGCTTGTTATTAAAAATGTGACCACCTTGGTTAATTACATAAGTAGTTACGGTACTAATTACACCTACATTATCTATGTAGCCTACGTAATTAATTTTCAGCTGGTTATAAAACGTTTTTAAAAAGAAAAATGCCTCATTAGTGGCTTTTGGTATCAACAGCAATTAAACGTGGCTTTGTAATTTCAATGAATACCGCGACTTCCATACAGTAGGATAAAATATGCTAGAATCTAGAAGATTGCCTGCACTTTTAATTATGATACTGGTATTCATTTCATTGCAATATAAATCTCTAGCATTTAATTCTATTGGGGAAAGCGTCTTTTATGGTATTAAATATGGAGAGCCCTATACGGTGGTCAAAGATGAAACCAAAGACGAACACGCTTTTACAACAAAAGAAAGCGTAGGTAGGTATTAATTATGCAAATGTTATATATTGGAAAAGCATAAATTTTCTTGTTATTATTTTTCTTCATATTATTTATCATTTGCATTACAATTAGTTTAAGTTGACGTATTGCAAATTGCAATAAACTATGGCCAATTCTGTAAATTGGTTAAAGATGGCTGGGTCAGTTTTTCAATTATATTCAAGTTTAAAAGTTCTCGCGAAAAGTGAATATGTTAAGTATTTTCCATAGAAATTAAACCCAAACGGTGTCAGTTTTATTTTGTTGAAGTTTCCTGCGGCATCAAGCCCTTTTTAGTGTATGTGGGCATTCTAGCCATTCATGGAGTAAAAACAAAATGTCGTTACCGGTGAAAGGATCGTTAAAGTGTTAAATTTTCGATTGCCAAAAAGAAACGTGAATCCCGTAACAAGTTGATAGTGCGCCGGCTAACAACAGTGGTGCGAGACTGGCTCCAATGCGGAGTTAAAATTATTAAGCTACGTTACCATAAACACCAACCCTAAAAGGTTTTTCGACATTGTCTTAATTTATGGACGCTAACTCGTATACTCTAAAATGAGATTACCTGTAAGACAAGTTTTCCTAGTGCATCCTGCTTATGACGGTCTCCTAGTAAAATAAAGTTCTTTTCACAACTAATATAACCTATTTTTTAAATAAAGAGAGTAATCACCCTTTTTCTCACTGCGTTGTCCAATTATATTTTACCTTTGTAGCTCTTCAGATAATTAAAGAAACTCAATTTCACCTAGGCCCCTTAAAGGGGTTATAACTCCATAGGGGTGCATTTTAGGGCATATGTTTATTAGAAGCTTTATGTTTATTTTGTGCTAAAGAACACTCCCTTAAAATAATGCCGTGCAATTTTAAAACACCCTGTATAACTAAATTAGGAGCGTCGCTAGAAGCAGTGCATTTTAAGAAGAACAACATCATTTGACAGTTTGTCCAGAAGTGTAATATTAGTAGCGCAGCTGAGCTACTAGAATGATGGTTGGGAGGGTGGGTGTTATAAATACTCTCATACAAAGCTGTGCTTTTTTATTAGTTCCAGATCTGAGCAGAATAAATGTCAGAAATAGTGACATGATATAAAGTTATCGTATGCTGCAGTGGTGTCACCCCGCTGGGAGGGATCTTGGTGTTAGAACTCTTGTTCTCCGAGCCACCCATACAAATTGTATGAATGTCCTTATTAGGTGAACGTTTTTAATTGTACATTCTATTATATATGAAAATCCTACCCTATATTTTGATCAAAAAGGACAATAAAGAAAGAGATAGTTTATTGTATAAAAACTACTACTCTGTAGTTCATGTTACTATATTTTACTGCATTAACATCTGTAGTTATAAAACACATAATTTTCTAATTTTATTGCAAAAGTTGATTAATTATATCCCATGTCCCAGGTGTTCTTTCATAATTTTAATTTAAATATCTAGATACCAGTAACATTTTTTTTAGGATACACGTATGAGATTTGTTGTTATTAAATGAGTAAAAATTTATAGGATTAGATGTCTGAAAAAAATTTGAATTAATAATACAATATACTCAGTGACATGGAAATTGAAACACCAAAAAAGGTTATGAATTTTTGGACCAAAGTTGGCAGATACGTTTAGCTACTGCAAGGTAATAACTAATTAAAATTTTCTTGCCATAGATCAAATGGTATTGGTATATCTGACACTTCTCTCATTTCTTTTTAAAATTATTATCCGGTATATGTCTTGCATGTTTTGGTTGAATATTGTGTTGTATTTGTTAAATTTTAGTTGATCTTCGTGTTTCGAGGATGTGATTATGCCTAGAGTGTGGTAATGTAGAAATTATCGCCTCTTGAGCGAATTTGACACAGGTCGAATCATTGGGTTGCGTGAAAAGTGATTTTTCATCTCAGGGAAATTGCGAATTGGCTTGACCGGAACCAATCCGCAATTATGCGTTGTTATCGATTATGGACTAAGGACGGCCAGGAATGTCGTAAAAAAGGAACGGATGGCCATAGACAAATTAATGAGGTGTACGACCGCCATCGTCTAATGGCTCTAAGAGGCCTACTTTCCAATACGAGATCGATTGCCGATCACTGGTTAGATAACGAATGTCGTTCTGTATCCTTTCGAACGGTTTATCGTCGAAATAGGAATTTTGGTTTGCAATTCTATCGACCACATCTTATGTTACCACTTAGGGCTCAACGCCGAGAGTAGCATTTACAGTGGTGCAGTTTACGATTACACTGGAACCTGCTGTGTCATACGTTAGTATGCAGTGATGAATCCTGATTCTATTTAGGTATGCAGGATGGCCGCACCAGAGTCAGACGACGACGTGGGGAACGTGCCGATGTTAAACTTTCTGTTAAAAGACATGTGCGCCTCACCGTGGAGATTGTGGTATGTGTTTCTATAACAGATGGAAGTAGGTTTCATTTGGTGTTTATCTAAGGCAATTGAACGCCAAGCGCTACGTTAATGAAGTTGTGGTACCTCATATCTTACCTAATCTTCAACAGTTTGAAGACCCACTTCTCCAGTAGGATAATACCTGTCCTCACGTAGAAAGGTCTACTCTCAACTGTTTGAAGACGCCTATGCCAATATTTTACCATGGCCATCTGAACATCCCGATACTTGGCCAATCGAACATGTATCTGACATTAAGGGTAGAAGACTGGGGAACTTAGAAAATCCTCCGCACAAACTGGAAGCTCCACGGCATAAAATGCAGGTTGCTAGGAAAACAATACCCCCAACTGAACATCGACCACGTGCTGGATTCGATGCCACGAAGAGTGAGGGAGTGCGTAATAAATAGGGAGGGGACGATACATTATTAATAAAAAATGTGTTAATCTTTTAATTTACAAAAACGGCGATATATTTAAGAAGTTTCAAGCACTGTTTTCTCGACAACTTAAAAAGTAAACCTCCAGTCAAGACAAAAACGATTTGTTAGCCTTTCTGAAAGCATCTTTCGCTAGTGAACTCAGCGAACCACCGTCCGACGTGATCGGCGATTTTAAAGTGTACAGAAGATACCAAGATAGTAAACATCGTCCTTACAAATCTGCAATGGATGTTTGGATATGTGCAATAAGAATATATTTCCCAATATATTTATTACGCTGAAAATCGTAACAATAGTATTCGTATCAACAGCAACGGCTAACAGGTTATTCTCTACTATAAAGATTACGAAATAAACTATTTCAGAAATTCTACATGTCAAAGTCGCCCAAGTGGACTGGCAATGTTATCCATATACAGGGAGTTGGAAGTGAGCACTGAGGAAATTATAAATGAGCTGACAAAAAAACTAGAAAAGTAGATTTTGTTCTGTAGTTCGAAACATCTGCAAATTAATGTAAATCCCAAAACAATTGTCTATGTGGTCTTTTTTTAAATTTCGCGAGCAAAATCCTAGTTTTGCCACCGGTATTCTGATAGTATAATTGAACGATTGTGGCGTTACAGTTAATCACACAACTTGACACCACTGATGCCTGAAAGCTGCTGAACCTAATTATGTTAATGTAGCCTTTCAAGCATGTTTTTTTGTCCACATAATGACGTTGTATTCTTCTTAAAATTAAATACTTTTTGTTACTACAACCCCGATATCGAACGAAATGTAGTGTGTTTTTTCTCCTTTGATAGCGTAGCGAACCACCGAATAACGGAGCGGTATTGATGTACGTAAATTTAACAGTCACAGGTAAAAAAAACGTCATTTACTAAGTTGAAGCAGCACAGGTGCAATTGATCCGATCTTCTGGAATGTTGTGGGAAATTGGAAATGCAGGACAGGAATATTTACACTAACACATAATGTAACAGCGAAACGCGAACATAGATTTGTGATAACTGCACGTAATAATGTCGAACACAAGCACGACTTTACTCCACAGAAATTCAGAAGCGACTGTCGTTTTACGCATGCGCACAGATAATTGTTTATCGGCATCAGCTGGAAACGACGATTGCAGTAAATACACGATCGCAACTTAAACTTAATTGAAATACGATTTTTAATATTTCTCGCGCGAACACTTCTACCTACAGGCGGTGCCAAATTCTCCTTCTGTTCTTTGGCACTTGATATGAAAGCAAAGTCATCGCGTGAGACCCGTTTATATAATTTGTTTCAAATATCATATTTCAGAAAAAGATAACCACATGAATCAAAAAACTGCAGAGAGCCTTATAGAATTTCTAAACAGGTAGTATAACAATTCCTTGTTACATGTCATATTAAAGCATTTTTAAAGAAATATTACCAACGCAACAAACCGCACAATAACTATAACTGAGCGAATAAAATTCTTTTAAAACTTTAAAACTTCTTCTTTAGAGTGCACTTGCGCCATGCGAGTTCTTGATCTCTGCATGTTGCTATCTTCTGTTGAACTTTAAAATTTCTAAGAAATTTAGAGTCTTTTAACATATTACTTGGCCAGTTAGTCTTTTGTGCTTTTAAATTGGCGATTTTAAAGTCACTGCCTATTTTGTCTCCTACAGAGGTTAGTTTTCATCCTTATTTAATTTTGTTCAAGCTATTTGTTTAAATGTTATGTGCGTGACTATTAGAGGTTGAAAACTGACATTGTTTTATCTAAAAAAAGTTTGTTTTTGTATTGGAATACAAATAAAAAGAAATTTCTAGCGATGTTGCAGAAAGGAACTAGAAGATAATATTAGTCGAAACTATCTAAAATAGCTTTTTCTTAAAAAAAAACCAACGAACTACTAACGCTACTACTACTACTAGCACTACGTTGCCAGCTGATAGTATTAGTGTAGTGTACAATATTTGAAGAGAGAATGTAGCTATTTTATGTCTACTTAGATTATCGACAACAGTCTTCAAAAGATTTGAAAATTATCGATAATACTTATCCAGAAGCTTAATGCTATCCTCACGAATTTGGGTACCGCGCAACACTGGCATTGGGTTCTATCAGTTTGTGCAAAAGTGTTCTTTTTACTAGTGATTTAAGGCAATATTCAAAATAGAAATTTCTGTAGACGCAAAACCTAGTTGATATTTTAGTGACTACCATTATTATTCTACTTCAAAGTATGGATGTAGACCATAGACTTGGCTATTTGAGTCACCAATATTGGCGACAGCGTACTGGCAATTCTGCGGCTTTTTCTAAAATATCAACTGCTTGTCGCTTAGATGTAACAGCGAAAGAGAGAAAATTTTTTCAAAATGTGATTATAATACGTAGCAGTTAATACTCCCTGTATGTTTGTTGTGGTTTGTTTAGCATTCTTCTTAATCTTCTTTGGGAATGAAACCACTCATAGTTTTTAAAATCTATTTTATTTACGTTTCGATCCATGACCTAGGATCGTTGTCAAAATAATAAAAACTTCAAGTTTGACGTTTATGACATAAATTGAAGGTTACTTTGATTTATTGATGTTTGAAATATTTGGTTTGAGTACACTAAGCAAAATTTTTTAAAGTTTAAAAGAATGATTGCCTTCAATTTGTGTTGCGACCTGGGATCGACTTTCTTATGGTAGCCAATACGCTTAACGTGAAATCAGCTGATTAATTTTTATTGGTGAATTTTATATAAATTCAATAATTATAAATGTTGGGGGATCTTGGTAGCCACAGGTTGCTAAACCCCCTTCACTGAATCTCGGTAAAATAAGACATAAAATCAGAAATCTCTCAATTGTATAAATAGAAACATGTTAAAAAATGTTTCCCAAATTATTGAATTTATATAAAATTCACCAATAAAAATTAATCAGCTGATTTCACGTTAAGCGTATTGGCTACCATAAGAAAGTCGATCCCAGGTCGCAACACAAATTGAAGGCAATCATTCTTTTAAACTTTAAAAATTTTTGCTTAGTGTACTCAAACCAAATATTTCAAACATCAATAAATCAAAGTAACCTTCAATTTATGTCATAAACGTCAAACTTGAAGTTTTTATTATTTTGACAACGATCCTAGGTCATGGATCGAAACGTAAATAAAATAGATTTTAAAAACTATGAGTGGTTTCATTCCCAAAGAAGATTAAGAAGAACGTAGCAGTTCTTAGACTCATGTTCCGGCGTGCGTTCTGCATGGGTTATAAAAACCAATAAGACTGTTGATAGAATCAGGAAGAGGAAAGTAGATAATTATCTGGCTTTGTTCTGGATATGAAGTATCGGAATGTTTATTTCGAATAACATCAATGTTTTCTAAAAATGCACTTGCATTTTGCGATCATAAAAAACATTTGTTATTCTACGCATATAATAGCATTTTTTTACCCCAAGTTGAACTTCTTTTCAATCACCAGAGTTAAATTAAACAAATCACAAGGTTACAAGTAGATGCTTGAAAATATTAAAGTCCAGTAATTTAAATTGAACATGTAGACTGTTTAGGTAAGAAATTACTGCTAAAATTCGTTCATACAAGTGGTTTAGCATTATTTTATTGGTTGATGCTACACATTTCAAAGAAAGAGCAGTTAAGTGTAACAATAAGGTGGATTGATACTGATTGTTATAAAATCGCTATTTAATTAATTTTGAATTAAGTGAAAGGTTTTTAAGACTTTTCATCTTAAGCTGCACTTAACAAAAGAGAAACAGATCAGAATCTAAATATATTAACAAATATGGAGACGTAATCAAGGGTAACATAGGGTTATTAAGATGACCGGTACAAAGCATGAACAAAAGTTAAACTAAATTCAGTATATGTATACTGAAACTTTCACACTTTACACTAGGTAGCGAATGACAGTGTAGTATAAAAATCTAACATAACAATATAAAATATTTATGCGTTTGTTTTGCACATTCACTGGAGAATCAAAGACGTCATTGAGTACACCAGTTCCAAGTTCTTTGGCGGCAATTAAAATTTGCTTTAGTGGTATAATAAAAAATATGGCGTTTGAGTCAAACAAATGAGAGAACAGCAATAAAGCTCTTGAAAATTAAAAAGAGCCTAGAAACATTTTATTTTCTTCTCTATACGTTGATGAATAAAAAATCACTGAAATTCATTTTGTTTCAAGCAATTTTGCAAAATGGCGGTGTTGGTTGAGACGAAACTACAGGTGTTTTGAAATAACGTGGAAACCGTAAAAACTAGAATGCATTGTCTTGGTTTAAAAAAAATTACCAAGTAATTTAGCATATTATAACCACTACTTTTATCGTTTCTTTATTTACTCGGTTAGGAGGAACGCGTACACCGTCCGCTTTGAGTGGCGGGTAGTCGTACGTTTATTTACCTCATTTGGAGATATACTCCAGTTCGATCCGAACCAAAGACATAGACAGTTGAGAAGTTTGAGTGTAAAGTGTAACCGATGTCTTGATCCCGACGTACAGTACGCGTAAGGACTGCGAATGCTAGGTTTATTGATCCTTTTAGCCTGATGAGCTTTCAGAAAAGTTAATACAGAGATAACTGGCTTGTGACGCCCAAGCGTTCATAGCGACGTCACCTATTGATTTTTCGATGTCGGTTTTTCCTATCGTTGCGAGCAGAAAGCGTCAGATTGTTAACCCGCCAATAGAAAACATGAGCTGGGTTTAGACCATAGCGAGACATGTTAGTTAAGCCTACTTAAGACACATCGTTGCAATAGTAATCCTGTTCAGTACGAGAGGAATAACAGGTTCTGACAGTTAGTTCATACACTCGTTCGAGCAGGAGATGTTGCGAAACTACGATCTGTGAAACTATACCTTAACGCGTCTAAGATCGTATCCTTTCTAGACTACGATACTTTCAAGGGATTTCGAGATTCGAAAGTTTCGTAAAAACGAAAATTATTTAGACGTTCACTGTTTGCGGAGGCTCCCTTATGAGCGCTATTGCCGTGCGAAGAGTAGAGATGACGGCGGTATCTGCCACGCTGTCTTTTTGGCCCCAAACAGTGTATCATGGGTATGGTCTTAGTTCGATGTTGAAAATCTTGAAAGTGTCTGTAGACGAATTACGTACATGGCAGGGTGTTGTACTCAGTAAAACAGTTTTCACATTGCGATTTTTTAGGAATCGACCCTTAGCTTGGGGAATTGTCTGGTCGTCACGATAAGATCCCGGCCGATTTAGATTGCTCTGTACGGTTCTTCGGACCTTAGCGTATATTCGGCCGCGACGAATACACCATGGAAGGAAATAAAATTTATGATGCATGTGATAACTAATCATACAAGCATTCTATTATCGTAGCACATCAATTTGATCAGTCGTTTTATGCTAAAAACATAGTTGAACCCAAATATGTCGGTGCATCAATTCTCAGATTTACTTCCGTTACGTTATAAGAAAACCATTTTTTGAGGTATATACAGTTTCTATGAGGTTTTATACTTCGTGTTATAGTATATAGTGTAGTAAGATCATTTATCCAATCACAAAAAATAATATAAAAAATTAAGAAGACCTAACAGGTAACTTTCATTTTTGTATTACCCCATTCTAAAACCCTTGTTTATATTTTTCACTAGTACTCACACATTTACATAAAGGTAGGACAATTCTGGGTAAAGGAGTAGCAAGTTGTAATATTTAACGTAGACACATTATGGGAAGTATAGCATAACCCAGTTCGCAGTTGGTGTATTGTGGTTGATTTTGAGTCACTTGCCATTAAATGTTCTTACTCTGTATTGATTGAACTCATATAGATATTATATATATATATATATATATATATATATATATATATATATTGTAGTGGTTTTAAAGGGCTAAATTTAAGTATAAACAAGGCAATTTCAAACACCCTGTATAGAGGAAACAACCAAAGTTTACGTGCGAAATTTATTTCGTTTAGTGAATTTAAAGTAACAAGTATTACCATAATTTTACAATTAGTGATTAAAATTTAGTTAAGTTCGTAAAGAAAATAAATTGTAGAAGCCAATGCAAATTATTAATTAATTTAATTGAGTTTAGTTGAAAGGGTTATTACGTCTAATACGCATAAGAGCTTGAAAAATCGATAATACCAAGGTGAAACGCTGTGCTAACACATAAACAGCCGTTGAATATAAAATATCTTGAAACGTAAACTCTTAGAAATGTTGTTTTAAAAACGTTCGTTAATGAACACCTACGTGTTTTGGAAAGGTTATGTTCCCCTTATTTGTGTAGATAAAAGACGAAATTCGAGGTAGCTTGTGCAAACGGTAGAATGTTTCGCATAAATGCTAACTAAAAGTTTCCTTAAAGCGCAGAAGGGATGGAGAATCTATGATATGCTTCGGAATGAGACAGGCATAATAGCAGTTCACTTCAAAACGTACGTATTCAGTCCACATGGGTTAGATAGAACGCGGACAGTAATGTCGATTTTATACCACTCAAGCGAGGGTAGAAGGAAACATAGAATATGCATAAGAGAAGAATAGAGTTAATATAAGCGGGGTTTTTAAGACGTCAATAGATATATCATTGGTCGATATAGTTAGTTGTAGAACAGACAAGCACGGGAAAATTTGAATGCGAGCTTTTTGAAAAATATCATAACGACGCGCTAAATTTCGGAGATTTCAAAAACGGTTGAACCAAAATTTGGGGAAGTATTATTTTTAATAAAGGATTTCGCGGGAAGAGTGGCCGAGAGGTGGCATTCGGAATGGGATAAATACTCTAAGAGAATTAGCATCGCACTCTTTTAACTTCGCGCTCTTAGCACTTTCATCGCTACAGACTACGAACAGAAATTTACCACGAGCTTGTAAGTATATAAAAATTTTAATTTAAATAGTACTGTGTTGGCCTCATAATTTGATACGCGGATAGTGTCGAGTCAAAATTTTATTGAGGTGCAACATATATCTTAACAAGCTCGTGAAGTGACGTGAAGTAACGTAAATTAAATTAAACTAAATTAAAGTACGCAATTATGCAGAGCATGCAGCACAACTTAGAGGGTGTTGATCTACAAATAGGTGGAGGCGGCGAGCAGAGCAGAATCACGAAATCGAGAGCGAAACAACTTAAACGTATCGTCAACGGAATAGGGATCTTCAAGAAATTCCAGGTAACGCTTTAAAATTTGTTGTTTTTATAAACTATGAAAATGGTTGTGATGTGTGGAAGTGAACTATGAAGGTATTTTACATTATTTTGCGTATTGAAAATAATACGTATAACTAACTTTTCCTATGGTATTTAAATATAAATCTAAAGGTGTATATAAAGCTTATTAACGTTTCTCAGGAATTAAAAATTTTTTTATTGTACATTGTACATGGGTCTTTTTTGTGTTTGTCGTAAGAGTATACAAAGTAAAAAGCATACATTATTCATAATTAACTGGGTTATCATGAGCTCACCATACTCCAGAGTGTACTAAGTAAAATTAAGTATAAATAAAGAAAAAAAAAGGTATTATTCAGGGCCCATTTACTCCGGTTACTTCAATCTGTTTGATATTTCAAGTTAAAATCCTGGACGTTACAAAAATAAAATTTATTGAGGTGTAACTTGAGCACTGAAATGTAGATATTCTTAAATTTTTATTTGTATATAGTGGTAAATAAATATTGTATGATTGTTATATTATTTTGTGGTTTTATTTATAACGAGTATAATAGTGAAACTAGGTATCCAAGAAGAGGCCCAACTGAGCTAGCCAGGGAGCTGTTGAAGTAATTGAGTTGATGGAAGCAGAATCTGTGTTAAATTTATGACGATTTTTGGAAAATAAATAAAATCCTCGAATGTGTTTTGAGAAAGTACTGAGCTAGAGCGAAGTTCCACGGCAATATATATATATATATATATATATATATATATATATTGTATTGAAATTTAAATAGAAAAAATATCTTAAAACTAATTAAATCTGATCTGCTACAGGTTTTTCAGATTGTGGATCACCACTCTTTGTTGTTCTCATTCGTCTATCAGTGCTCCATAAATTACTTTGTGCTTCTTTATTTTATTTGCATTGACTCTCGCAACTCAAAATAGTACCAGAATTGTACCAAAATCGTCGACGCTGATTTGAAATATTATATTGAACCAGATTTGAATTATTCTCATTAACACATTTGAAATATTCTATCGCCCAATTCGAAATATTATATCAATCAATTTAAAATATCCCCACGTTCAAATTATCATCAACACAATTGAATTATAATATCTATCCACTCGAATTTGAAATATTATACCATCCATTCAAAGTATCCACACATTCGAAATTATTATACCATCAATTAGAATTCTTATCATCAACATTCGAGGTATTATATCTATCCACACATTAGAAGCCCTATTATTATTAATATTTAGTTTAAATAAATTACCCCAAATTCTACTCACGTTAAACGGCAAAAGAAATCTTCATAGTTGTTGCACTTTATTGTCACTGTAACGTACTTGATAATTTATTATAATTACGCGTGACCTTCTAATTAGCAGCGACGCAGCTTTGCCCTGCCTGAGTTTAAACTGACTTATCTTATCATTGCTCGGTGTTTAATATAGGCTGTTCCCACTTACATGTGGGCTGGGTTTTTAACAAGTCTTGTAGATATCTTAGCCAATAAGGTCTTTGTATTTCATGCATTTTGAAGTGGTTTCTGATGTAATATATTCGGTTTTCCGTGTAATGTCTATTTGCCACAGATACCTCGTTATCTTGATCATACGTTGTTTTGTTTAGATATCGCCTTTTTGAATAATTGAACAAAATAAATGATGTAACCTTAATTCCACTTTCGTTTATGTATTTTTGAAACTGCGTTTTCTTTTCAAAATGTTTATTGTTTTTGCGTAATTGCGTAAAACTTTGTTAGGTTTTATCTCTTATCTTCGTATTTGTTTTATAACTAATTAGAACACTTCTTAACGCGTGCTTAATTACATGTACTATCACTTCTTTTGAATAAGCGTACTTTTACTGAAAGATATTCTTACTTGCATTACTTAAAATTAATAAAGGTCTATATACAGAGTGTTACATACTTGTTATTTATATAATGTATGAATTACCTATTTTTCTGCAAAATACGCCTTCTATTGTTGTGAGATATGTTTACTTGCATCGCTTAAAGCTAATTACGGTCTATATACAGGGTGTTAAATGCTTACTATTTACATAATGTATGAATTACTTAATTTTCTACTAAATAAATGCAGCTTCCTGCTTCCTATTGCAATTTATGGTTACTACACGACCCTTGCTATTCAATACACCCCTAAACAACCCCTTATCACAGCAATATATATTATATATATTATATATATATATATATATATATATATATTTATATATGAGTGAAATAGTTCCCAAGAACCCTATGAAATAATCGAAGCTATTATAATGACATAATTTCGAAACAATCACTGTACTATGGCAAAAGTAAATAAAACCGCCATCAGGTGATAAAACACCAACACTACTAAGTGTGGAAGTACAGAATTGAATCGAAACTACATAATAAATTTTATAGATGGCTATAAAAGTGCGTCTGGCCTTTGAGATTTTCGGAATGTTACAGCAAAATTTATTTGCAAACGTAACAAACCTTCTTGTGGCGCCACTCGGGTTCATGCCCCAAAGGCAATTCAAATAAATAAAGACAAGTTATTTGCAGTCCGCAATAAGAAATAGTATATAAAGTAAGATGTATCAGTAAACAAACTATTATGAAAATAATAAGAGCTATTGACAAATACAAATCAGGCTGGTAGTTATATAGCCATTAGCAAAACATTAGCTTTATTACTTCACAGGGGAGGAAACATCCACTAACCAATGGTTTCTGTTTGTTAAGCCTCATCAGAGTGAAATAGTTTCCAAGAACCCTATGAAGTAATCAAAGCTATTATAATGACATAATTTCAAAACAATCACTGTACTATGGCAAAAGTAAATAAAACCGCCATTAAGTGATAAAACATCAACACTACTAAGTGTGGAAGTACAGAATTGAATCGAAACTACATAATAAATTTTATAGATGGCTATAAAAGTATGTCTGGCCTTTGAGATTTTCGGAAGGTTACAGCAAAATTTAAAGTGTTGGTGTTTTATCACCTAATGGCGGTTTTATTTACTTTTGCCATAGTACAGTGATTGTTTTGAAATTATGTCATTATAATAGCTTCGATTCCTTCATAGGTTTCTTGGGAACTATTTCACTCTGATGAGGTTTAACAAGCCGAAACCATTGGTCAGTGGATGATTCTTCCCCTGTGAAGTAATAAAGCTAATGTTTTGTTAATGGCTATATAACTACCAGCCCGATTTGTATTTGTCAATAGCTCTTATTATTTTCATAAGAGTTTGTTTACAGATACATCTTACTTTATAATATATATATATATATATATATATATATATATATATTTTGCTGTGGATTGCCGGAGGTCGCATGTCTAATAAAGGATGCTATCATGAATGTTTTTAATTACCCGCGTCTAATTATATTTGCCTAGCTCTCTGATTAATAAAACCAATGTTATCATTATAATAATACGAAAAAATAATCATACAAACAATCTTTCATATACAAATTTTTTACATCATCTGCATTTGTTCGCGATTTTTAAAGAGAGAACAACCAACCATTGGTTTTTCTGACATTGTCACTAATAGCTTGGTCTATTTTTCAATTTACAAAACACCGGGATTGACTTAATTTAAATAATAAGTGGAAAATGTGCATGGCATCTAGCAAATTCAACAATGAATTTGGCTAGCTAACGTTTTGAAATTTTTTCAACTTGTACATATATATATAAAGTTTTTAGAAGTAAAATCTTTGTTAAATGAAAATAATTTACTTTTCGTAATCAGATTCTACAGGATGTAAACGACAAACATTATACTTTATTTTGTTGTTTTTTTTAAAATTAGACTGCAAATGACTATTATATGAAGCAGGATGTTATATACAAAATTCCTAATGCTAAAAGACAAAGCACAACTAGATAGTATTCGAATAAATAAATAAGTAGTCGAAGTATATGGGAAAGTTAAAAAATTTGAGTAAAACAACATGAAAATAGTTATTCATATATTATAAAACTGCTTGAATATACACTCTGAGACTTTTTTTATTTCTAGGGAAACGTTTACAGAAAGGTGACGTGTTCGATTATAACGAGTATGTACAAATTTTTGTAAAAACATTTGCTGAATGTTCCTTTAACGCCACCAAATTAAACACCCATCATTTGGATATCAGACGTGGCATTTTGGAGTTTTTGGAGAAACTCCTCAGGAAGTAATTTTTAAAAAAATGTTTTTATTTTAAATATATCGAGATGCTAAAGATGTACAGGTATTCTATATATAATGCATGAGATACATTATGTATTATATTAGTTATATAGCTACATGTAAATGAATTAGTAAAATATCTTATATCAAACACACCTGCTTTTATTATAGCATAGAAAATTCTTTTACTTTACCCAAAAGAGCCCACAACGATGCCTTTTTAGCCTTCTATCGTTCATACTTCTATACCAACTTGAGATTGTAGTGGCGGCTGTTACTCCATTGGAACATTAAACCCCCAAAGCTTAATGGAATATTTGGTACCAGCTAATTTAGAAGATAAGATTTTGGAAATAATAAGGTAGCTTCATCAGGACGAAAAAATTTGTTACTTGCTTTGGTTCATTTTGTGCATTCTCTGAGATTAAGAAAATGTGTTTCTTAATTAAGCTGCATAAAAAGCTTGGAAGAAATCCTTTTGCTGAAATAAAGGTTGCTCTACTTTATCAGGGTCTCCACGTTTCGTACAAATTCTTAGACATACTTTAATCGTAAATATAATGTTTCAAATGTAAATTTTTCCACACAGAAAAATCGTATTTATAAGTCAATGACGCTTTTATACCTTCTATCGTTTCTTCAAATCCAAATCTATTCTAAAGTTGAGTTTCTACATTTTAGTCAAAATCTTCGAATACATCCAGTTTCTAGAAAAGTTTTTACGATGATCGTGGTTGTGTGAGACTGCTGCTTCGTATCCGTTGTGGTCAGAAAACGGGTGAAGTTGTGATGCCATGCAACCTGTGTTCTACTTCGTTCCAGAAGTTACAATTATGTTGTGTGATGTGTGATAAACGTTATTTATTCCGTAAAGAAAAATTGCCCGAATTGCTTATTATAAATACAAATTTTTTCAAAACTTAAAGTCAAAAAGATTTGTGAAGGTGTAGGTAAAGATAGTAACTGGTATACAAGAGCTAGTTCTGTACATAGGTAGAAAATGAAATTCGCCAACCAGCCCTGGCGTTGAGATGTTGGGAGAGAACAATGTTGTTTTCCATTTGCACAGAAAAAGAAACTATTATTAAATGACAGTTAGAGATAAACGTACGTTAGTTCAGACCGTGGTTATACAGAGGGTTTAATATTATTACACAAATATTACCATGACAAATTCTTCAACTAAATGTACGTTCGTGTCGGATCGTTTATTGATCTTTATTCAGTAGAATGCAGCAAAGGTAATTGATAATATACTACATTTAGAACAGTAAAGCATGTAAGGCATTAAGAGAGGACAGAAAGGAATTTCACAAATACATTACTGTTTCAGCCCACCTACTGGTTACTTCGTCTGCTCAATAAGGTAATGAAATGTAATCTGCAAATTATATCACTTGTTTCACCGAAACTTTTAAACCGCTCTTCTAAATCGCACGTTCTCATTGGTTAAAGCAATAATGCGCATAACTTCGAAGCGCAAGAAACGTCTATGCGTCAAAATACATATAATTAGTTATAAGTTATTCTCCAAATAGAGCGGGAACTCAAAACCACATTTAAAATTAGTCATAACTTACTCACTATCTAAATTACGATGGGAAAATAGTTCCAGTGTGTGATTAGAAATCCTATATAGATAATTATTGAATTAAGACTTGTAAAGCCAAAACAAGCGTAACGATTCCGTCAAAGATTCAAAAAGAAAAGCAAAAAAAACTTGTAATTATTACAAGCACTACATCGTCCGACCGGTAGGTTCAACAGAGAGAAATTAACGTAATCTTCAAAAAATGACACAAATGTAAAGTTTTAATTAGAGTAAACGCACGCTATTTCAAACAAGTTGTCATGACGGTGATAAAGCATGACAGATAACCAATATGACAAAATACCTCAAAAAACAAATGATTTAACGCCTACTATGGTTTACAATTTGCCAGTATAAGTTTAAAACAGACAATTCCTCAAAGACATAACTATACGTGTACCTTAACAGTTGTTTACACTTTGTTGAAAGGAAGCGTTTAGCAGAAGCTTTGTAGGAGGAGGATGATCTACTACTTCTGGCGATGCCTAATACGCTGGTAGCATAAAAAATAAGTTTGCTGAACCTGCTTATAACTCAACATCAAACCGAACGGTTTAATTGATTTGAGCTTAGTGGGGACGTTTTACGTTATGCGTACATGTTTTTCGGAGATTTTTTCATATGTGTGTGCTGCTTTTGACAAAACTGATAAAACGATTCTGCGGCAGCTATAAACGGCGGCTCATTGTCGTAGTTGGTATGTGTGTGACTACTACGCCCAAGGTCCAGGGTTCGAATTCCAACACGGTCCGCTTGAAAAATGTTAGGCGAGTATTTTTCACAAAAATACACCCTCGTTCGGATGAGAGATAAAATGGAGGTCCCGTGTGTGAGAGTTGTCACGCACGTTAAAGATCCATACCTCGCTTGGAACAGCAAGGGTTCGGCAAAATTCCAAATTTTTCAGGTAAAAAAAACTGGTTTTCTGGTCAATGTAGTACCTTCGGGTGGAGCATTGGAAAATCGTATGTGGGGCTACTATGATCTAATTGAATCTTTATAAAGAGGTTTAAGAATTTCTCCATCCGTCAGAGCATTGTGCACAAGACCACATATTAATATTGTGTCCTAACCAGAAGTCCTTGCAACCCATTTGCTCCAACTGCCAAAGAATCAACCGCCCCCATTACCATCCTCGGATTTGTACCGTTTGTCCTGTCTACAAGCAGTTCCTTGAGATATACAAATTTCGAACCGACCATGACTACTAACCCCGCCACACAAATCGTTTCTATGCCCAGCTATAATCCCCACCTAATACCTTCCTACATATCAGTCATTCAAGCCAACCTCCAACGCTCTCGCTCCGCAACACTTAAACTAGCCCATGTCCTCACCGAACACAGAATACCCCTAGCCGTCCTTGAAGCACCAACAAAATTCCCAACCTACATTCCTAATCTCCCACCACGACAATTCTTCAAATCATCGTCCCATAATACCAACAAAGCAGATTGGCCCCGCTTACTAAAATCTCTAAAAAAAACACATTTCGAACCCCCAACCTGTCTTACCACAAGATCCCTTTCCTACACTGCTTGCTAACTCCATTATCCAAACTATCTACGGCGCCGCAGCCACTACCATTCCGACGAAACACCACGTTACACGTCCGATACTCTGGTGAAGTACTACACTTTAAGAAACAAGAAAACGACTCAACATCTTACGTCATACAATTCAACGTCTATAACGACTAGCAGTCCATAACAGTCAAGTAATAATACTGGGCACAGAATTCCGACAACTACGTTCGTCCTTCAAGGAACATCTACGAAGCAAAGAGGGAACACTTGAAGAGTATCGTAGATCACTCAAGTGCTCTTTTACCGTTGATGTTATTTGGATTTCATCAAGCTCATTCGTTGTTATAATATTTTGGTCAAAACTGTTGATATAATATGCAGACATTTCGGATGATTTTGTGTCATCCTTGTAACTTTCAACAACATTAAAAGGACACGAAATAGAATAACTTAACGCAGTACTTATTGTTTTTTAATGTAATTTGGACTCGATTTCTTCAGTTTGTTTTGAACTACCTAATTCTGATATAACTGCCGCTGTTATGCTGTTTAACAAAATACTTTCTTGGCCACTGGAGCGCTCATTATCATTTTCCTTTTGGCCTTTGGCAAAATCACCAAGAATAAAAGCAAAGATTTATTAAATATGTATTTTAAATTTAAATACTAAATTACTAGATTCAAAAATAATTTCATGAAGAAGATTAAACATGCCCAACAAAACTAAAAAATCGATCTTACACCTCATTTCCCTGTTTTATTGTATTGTCCTCTAATATTAATTTCTTTTCTAATTCTTCTTTTCTTCTTTTCTAATTAATTTCTTAAACAGATATTAAATATGGAATTTTGACAAACTGATATAATTATTCTAAGTCAAAATAAAATAATAATTGAATTTAATTGAGGGCGGGTAGCCTAAGCAAACAACAATGGTAAAGCTAAAATACTCAAGACTGACTGACTGATCTGAGGTTCCCGGGGTATTTAAGTTGTCTCTGCCCCTCACATGTCTGTGGTAACTTGCAGAGCTCATGTCTACTTATTTCTTTTTTCTATTCATTATATAATATAACAATCTTAATTTTTAAGTTATCGCAATTTTTTAATCGTCTGTGACTTGCACCTGCAGTATCACTTACGTCTGGAATACAATGTATTACATTCATTCTCACAATTTGCTTGTGAACTTTTAATAACCTGTCTGATTTATCCATAAATTTACAATGTTGCATCTAACTTAAGTTTTCTTTATAATTTCTTAATAATTCCTAATACTTTCTATTTAATTGTACATATATGGATTGGTGAGTACATAACTTGCGAAATGCGCGCGCTGCATTTGCAAAATTACAAATATTTGGACACTTACGACAAAAACTTAGGAATATCACAGAAAAATTGGGATGTTTATCAAGATCGTAACTGATAATGTTTTTAACCAGAGATGTGAATACGACAGATCAACACAGATTTTTTTTTTAGTACGCTGGTCTAGAAAACTGAAATTGGATATTTTGTCGATCACGACTTTTCAACCTTCCAGCGTCAATTATATTCTTTTATATAAATATATTCAAACCTTGTTCTGTTGTGTCGGTTTTTTAGACAAACGCATTAAATAGTAGAAACCAATTACCCTGTTAGAGTATTACATAATTCAGAATACCTTAAATACATGCTCATTATAAATTGCTGGAGGGTTTAATGCGTTGATCCACAACAACAATTTTAAGGGTCAAAGGGCTTATTTTATAATTAATGAGAACACTTTAGACTCAACTAGAGCAATATATAGTGTGTACAGAGATACCGCTTCCATCCATAAAATATTTCATATTGATTTCGACATCAAACTAATTGTTAAGACCAGCGCTGCTTCCCAGAAATTACTGCATTCATAAACTTAACACATCTGGTCCTTCTAGCTTGTTGTCTTAAGAACGGTATCCTACAAGAACGTAATTGCCGTGCATCATAAAATAAAATAAAAAGTTTTAGTACATTATTGTAAGGTTGCGTTTTCTTGATAATTTTTGACATCACGAAGATGAATTTGATATGAAGATAGTAAGCAGTGCGAGGTTTTAGTGCGGTGTAAGTTGCCCTTATCCAGTTTTAATTCAATTAGGGACTCCAAAGTAAAAGTACATATAAAACGCTAAGGTTTTCTTTATTTTCTTCAACGTCAACTTCATTTTAGAATAATTTAATAGCAGCAGTATGCAAGATACGCAAGAAATTTCGCGAAAAGAATAAAAAGGGCTTTTGGTTTACGCAAAGGACAAGGAAATATAGAATTTAAATCTATATAAAATTAGGAAAAGAGGACGATTTTTATAATCAACACAGTGGGCAAGAGGATTTAAATTAACATTAATACAAAGCCCACATCAACTTCAATACTGTGTCTATATGCCAATAACTGATATGATGAAGTAGGGCTTGTCTACAAAGATACAGAATAATTCATAGATTGCGCAAAATGAAATGAAAATTTAATCATAAAAGTAAATTGGAATGCTAAACACAGTACAAACTAAGCTTTTTTGACAACTTTGCAAGAGTTTACGTATTGTGCGTCCCCATTAGGCGTGCTGTTGCTACGTTCTAAATTGACGCTAGTTACCAGAATTAAATTTTTTTCTACAAAAAGAACGTAACAGTAAATAATGTACCAGCTAGCTTTTAGTTGTAAAGGGTGGGTTCTATAAAAGCAAATGCAAATCTTTTAGGGGTATACAAACTTCAACACTTTTGCTTACACCTACCTGGAAAGTTCTTTGTACTTTCTCTCTAATATCGCGTCGTTGAGTGCTAACCCACCAGATTTCAGTCTCGCTAGACGGTGGGCTCTCTATGGGACGACTTCAATGGTTATTCTTGGTGCAACAAAGGTTAATGGAATCTTGTGTAACTTTTGTCTCATTTAATGATTTAAAATAAACACAAATAATAAAAATAGATATCACAGTATTTTTTCCCTATTTTAGCCGTAAGTGACACTTAGGTCACTAAGACGATCTTCCGTAAGTTGCATTTACTAGAATGGCTGTGAAGCGGGACGTAAATTTTTTCTTACTTTCCTTGGGAGGTCCAAATGAAAGAAGCCATGGTGACAAATCCATGGTTACGGGTCTAAGCCTACATTAAATAATTCTCTATTCTTATTTGAATTTTAAACTTAATTTAAGGGCATTTTTAATGATTTTGAAGTTAGAGGTAGGGAAAGAAATAATATACATACCGTGGGACGTAAGGGATTTACGGTACCACGCTTCACTAGGGCTGCAAACCGTCTCGTCACCGTAAATCATACTTACGTCTCTTAGTATGTAATATACTATTGTTGTTTCCTATTTAGTCGAATGTATAAAATAATGCTCATTGCAAAATAAATGTTAGCTTTCGTAGTTAAGTTCGTCGAAAACAAAGTACATAAACTTTGAACCTTGAAGAGAAGCGCTGCGTTTCTAGCTATATTTAGCTGCTGTTTGTTTCATTATACATTGATAAAATTAGATAAGTAACATCTGACGGATGCCTGTTTTCCCCGTGCATTGCGCGTAATGATAATACAAAGTTTATTCTTAGGACTGTCCGTTTCCTTATCGGAACCGCAACAATTGGAGATTCTGCAACGCAAACTAGCCCCGTATTATCAATCGTCTTAAGCACTAGCAGAAATTACTTCTATTACACAATTACTAGCACTGGGGAAAAGATTAAAATTCATTAAGTATTCTGTAGACACTTTCAGATCGTCGCCTTTTAGTACTATTCCTAATTTGTGGAAACCTTCTTAGCATACATGCTTTCTTCGGCTACGATTACCGCTCCTGCGGTTATTTTTACTAATCCTACCTCAACCAAATTCGCTTCTCAGACCCATTTACTTCCTGTTGTTGCTCGCGCTTCTATTACCCCTAAACCCCTACTACTAATAAGAACCAAATCCCTTCTATTTCTAGTTCTACGTTATCTTCTGTACCTCATCCCGATCATCCTACTACTACCAAGACGTACTCTTCTTTCGCAAATGTGCCTTCGAACAATACTGCGTATTCTGTCCTTAGCTGTAGGAATCTGGCTATAGTTCTACATCCCCCTCTGTACCTTTACCGGGTCGTCCTACTACCATCGCAGCATACACTTTTTAGCCATTTCAAACTTTGAACTACAGTATTGATGTCTATGGCTACCACGCACCTAGTCACCGAACACCCCTCGTCCAGGAACCAAATTTCTTCTGTCCTTAGCTGTTTGAATGATGATCGAACGTATTCATTTCTACCTCAGGCTATGCCTCCACGAATTGGGATAATAGTTCAAACTACTAACTTAAAGGTAGCAGTTCAAAAGTTTGTTCCTGCAGCCTTAAATGATTTTTTAAAAAAAATTTTTTGTTGTGTCTGCAATAACAGATGTAGCTGAAGTGGCGATAACTTATAATACTGACAGAGAAGGTCCTGTTAAAGTTAGTGAAACCGTATCTATAATACCTGTTGCTGTTGTGGAAGTTTTACCTGCACCTGTTACTTTATCTGCTGTTGTCGAGGAAGTAAATTTTACTATAGCTGATTTTTCAATTGCTCCTATTTCTTTATTTACTGTTGTCGAGAAAGGATCCCTATTGTGGATGAAGTTCTATCTGATGTTGTTCCTTTATCTAATGCTGACAAGGTTCTACCTGATTCTGTTCTTTTATCTCACGTGACTGAAGTTTTATCTGATTCTGCGTCCTTTTCTAACGTTGACTCTTTTACAACCAATTCCAAAAACAAACAGGCTTCTTCCATAACGTGATTCGCGTCTCCTAAACTACCACAACTACTACTACCCCAACCATCGCAACGACCTTCTCAACCGCTTGTTACAACTACTACACACTGTTTGCGGCAACCTACCCAGTCAATACTCCCACCTGTTCCAGTAACTCGACTAACAAAACCGAATAACAGGAGAAATAATATGAGGAAAATAAACATAAAAGGTGCCTTACGAAAAGTACTGACCTGGAAGCATTTTATGACACTCCTAGTGTCCCCAATATTGCTTTGTTCTCTTTCTGGCGACGCAAGCGTCATAAACAACATTCTTGATCTTCTTGTTTCTAATTTCTTATGGTGACTGTCAGTTTTTGTGCTGACGTCATTTGATTCTCGATCCTCTACCTGCGGTATGTGCTTTTTAGATCTTTTTTTCTTTTCTTCAGAAACTCCGACTTATCCTACGTTTCGGTCTATTAACGTTATGTTTTTTCTGGGTCATTCGTCTACGTCGATTTCTTATTACCACAGCGTGAAGTATTTATGTATATTTCTTTATTCCAGCTCTTTTTTGTTCCTGTAAATACTAGAGGTTAGACAATATTGGTTACTGCTAGTTACTCTTAATCGTCTATTTTTTTTCTTTGGTTTTCTGCAGACGCCAACTTTTTTGCTTGAGGTTGAAAACTTTGCTACTTCTTTCTTATAGATATCCGTCCTACGACGTTTGCAGTGTTAAGCCGTTCCACCTTTGGTCCTTGGTGATTGCTACCATATACCGTTGCCTCTCTATATTTTTTGATTTGGCCCTGAATTGTGGTTTTTCGATCCGGATAAAGAAAAATTATTTTGTTTTTTGGGTTTTCTGAAGAAATATTTCTCTTATTCATTCTATTAATATATAGTATTTTTTGAGCCGAATAAGACATCTTTGTTTGGGCTTTTTTTGGTTTTCTAAAAAAATTATTTTTTCGTTCATCCTATTAGTATATAGTCTGCATTGGAGCCGTAAACATTTTTTTCTTTTTTATTTTTCTGAAAAATATACCTTATGATTTGTTCTATTGGATTGTTGCATGATGGTTGCTCTGTTGCTTATCCCAACATTTTAATTTTGCTGGGGGAAGGGGAGGAATTTGTAACGATTAATTTAATATTTCTAAATATTTTCGTTTGATTCACGACTTTTTCAAATATTCCCACACTTCCACTTCGATATTTTGTATAACTACCTGTGATAGGAAATGCTTTTGATCACGTATTATAATTTAATAACTAGATTTGTTCCCATAAAACTTATTCTGATACAATTGAAATAAGTGATTGTTCAACACGCTGTGGAATATTATTAGTATATTTAGTTTAAGTCAAAATACCTCAATCTATCTCTATTGTTTGATATACAATGTATTCGATTATCAACAATCTTTGCTTTCTGAAAAGATATTCTCGCTTTATTAAAAGTGTACCACAAGTTTGTATAGAATAAACTTTTTTTACATGTGTGATTAGAGAAGGCGATTGAATTCGAATTTGTCGGTTTCTTTATCTATATATAAACATTATCTTTTTTCCTCCTTTACCGAGCCATTTTACATGTTGCAATACGAAATACGCACTTTGTACATCAATTATGTTAAACATTGTCCATAGAACGCAACTCTGCTTTAAATGGAAATTTTTTGTGATTATTGTCAATAAAAATTTTAAGGCGATGTCTTTTCTTTGTATACGTGAACCACCTCACCCTCCGCTCATGTGGTTAGTACGGCACGTCAAAGTTTCTATACATTATCGTGATTCGTGCGGGTCCTTACTTTACTTTCTTTCACCTTCACCTAACATTTTTCAAGCGATCCGTGCCGAGAATCGAACCCGGGAGCTTGGGCTTAGTAGTCATACGCGAAACAACTAAACCACGGAACCCTCTGCGCTTGTGCTCTTCGCAGACCTATAAAGTCAGTTAGTCGTTCAAATAGGTTTTCTCGTTTCCGAAGGTCATTTAACTAATTCTCTTAACCCTGTGCCTCATTTTAAAAAAGATACTGATATTCGTTTGTTATCATTATTTTGTGGTAGGGGTTCCAAGAATAATGAGCCAAGAAAAGTGATGTACAAACCAAAAAAAAGTTTAACAATGTTCTTACTTTTACAAAGTCGTGTCAACATAATCGATCGTTTTTTATCTCAATTCAAAAATAAGCACGCAATAAAATATTGAAATTGGTTTACGGCCAATATTATTTATAGTATGAAAAGTGCAAGCATATACGTCGATATAAAAATCGAACAATGCTAACGATCTCTACCAATATTGATTCTGCGCTTTTTGATTAGATGGGATATTACAGGGGATAATAAAAATTTCTTGCTAAATGTTCAAACTTCTCTGGTTAGCGATCCTATCCAATTGTGTAAGTATATACAATAAAAAAAAAAGGTACCTCTTGTATATCAATTACTGTCACCTCTGAAAATGTTGAATACATTATATTTGATATTCCAATACTCCATCCGAAGGTAGTACATTGGCCAGTAAGCGAGTTCTCTTACCCGGAAAGTTTTAATTTTGCTGAACCCCTGCTGGGGTAGAGAGGTAGAGACCTTTAACGTGCGTGGCAACATTCACCCACAGGATATAAATTTTATCTCCCATCCAAACGAGGGCAAATTTTTGTAAGAAATGCTCACCATATATTTTCAAGAGGTCCGTGTCGGTAGTCAAACCCGGGACCTTCAAATTACTAATTACCCGCAAACCATCTGAGCCATGGAGCCATCTAAATGTTGAATAACCAAAGTTGTATTTAATTAAAAAGCTAAAAACATTATGATTGCAGGACCGTACCTAATTCCCGCCTATTTAATTTATCCCTTAAGACGTGTATATATCCCTCTGTTTGGAAAACATCCAAAATGCGATCGGTTTTGAAATCTGGTCATTCAGGTATGATATTAAACTACAGGCCTATACGTGTCCTACCAAATATTGCAAAGATTTTTGAGATGATTTTATACCAATGCATTTATACATTTGCTAAAAATTGCATCCCCGCTAACTAAGATGGTTTTATGGATAAGAAATCAACTATTACAAATCCTATGTGTCTTACTTAGGAATTATTGAAATCGATTGATGACTGTTGGCAAGTTGATATTGTATTCACAGATTTTACAAAACCCTTTGACCTTATCAACCATAAGATTATTGTAGCTAAAGAGGGCGTCTATAAATATTCCGTTTCACTATTAAAATTATTTCAATCCTACCTACACAACAGAGTAGAATATCTCGCATATAACGGTCACCGGTCTAACGATTTTTTTTTGCAAAATCAGGAGTACCAGAGGGGTGGGACTTGCCTCCTATGTTGTTTCTACTATTCCTACAAGGATGTTGCTTTCAAATATAGCGATTTCAATATAAGATACAAAAATGGATATAGGTTTAAGAAATTGAGCTATTACCAAAAGTAAATGGAATTTAGTTGCTTGAGTAATTGGATTTTACTACTACTATAATGTACAATCGGCAAACACAAATACCAAACTTAGTGGATTGTCCTTAAGTTGATACGCTTATGAATATAAATTAAAACGATTATAACTTATCAATATTATCTTCAAACAAGAATTGGTTTCAGTACAATGCTATTATGAGTGCTGTAAAAATTACAAAAGTACAAAATGGGCTTAGGAGCAGGACCCTGTCAAATAAGAGCATAACGTAATTTGATTAGCAAATTCGAAAGAACAAGATGGATAAATGACGTTGCGAGATCTGATCGACCAGCATGGAGTGACATTCAAGTTGCAAAAGTTTTTCAACATACCCAAAACAATCCACTTCAAATTAGTAGTGTGAATACCACTTCAGATGCCATAGATGATATTAAGCGAGGTTTTAAAAGCAGCGTACATATTGCATATAATGTTTGAACTAAAGTAAAATGATATTTGCACTGAATATAAATTTCTTTTACGAGTTCAGAGAGAAATAGACCGTGAATGGTTATTCCGCATTTCATGCACAGATGGGACCGCGTTTCTTTTAATGGTGGAGTTAATACTCGAAACTGTTAAACATGGTCGGCTGAAAACCACAAGAAATCGTCCAGAAAACCTTCATAACGCTGACGCGTCATTGAAGGAAACATTAGGCAGTAGAAAACAATTTATTAAATTTGGTTAGTTAGATGAACTTTTAGTTAGAAACCGCCTGAAAAATGTATAAGCTCGGTAGTTTAATTTAACAACGCTATTATACTATTATAATATTATATTAAGATGAAGAACTAAAATTGGAAAGTACGCAGTACACTAAATACAAACGGTAATAAATATCGGTACTTTACATTCCTTCCCATCAAAATAAAAAAATTACTCATAGATATAAGAAATTTACGGTTTATAAGGATTTATGGAACAAAAGGCAATAAATGATACACTCCTAAACCATCCATAAAATCATCCATAAAATGTGTTTATAACGCAACGAATGACGCAGACTATCGGTATTACAAAGAAAAATCGTGGGAATGAGTGAGAGTTTACACAAATAGAGCGATAATGACATCAAAAATACAATAGTTTAAACGTATAGCCAGCAAGAACGACAAAAAAATCCAGAAAAATACACTAAAGTAACCCTCCACGGATTAAATACCAGACATCGGACACACTTGCGAATATATATATATATATATATATATATATATATATATTATATATATATATATATATATTGCCGTGGTTCGAGGATTCTTAATCGAGCCCCTCTAATTATAAATTTCACACTAGAAAATTTTCAAAAAAAAACATTAATTTCCTACCCAGATTCCTCTCTTCATCACCTTGGTTGAATTGCTTTCTTCAACTGCTTCCGGCTAGCTCAGTTAGGCCTCCTCTTGGATACCTAGATTCACTCTCATACTTTCTATCGTTCACGCTCCTCTCAATAAAGCCACAAAATAATACAACAAACATACAATATCTATTTTCCACTATTTATAAATAAAACTTCAAAATTATATACATCTCAGTGGTCAAGTTACACCTCAATAAATTCTATTTAGTAAAGTTCAGAATTTTAAGTAGAAAAATTAAACACATTGAATGTAACCTGAGTAAATGGGCCCTGAATAATACCTTATCTTTCTTTCTGTATTTATAATTAATTTCAATTAGGAAACTCTGGAATATGGTGAGCTCATGATAACCCAGTTATTTATAATTAATGTATGCTCTTTACTTGGCATTTTCTTATTACAAACACAACAAAAACCCATGTACTCATAACAAAAAATTTTTTAAATTCCTGAGGAATGTTAATCAGCTTTATAAACACCTTTAGCTTTATAGTTAAATACCACAATAAAAGTTAGTTATACGTATTACTTTCAATACGTCAAATAATGTAAAATACCATATTAGTTCATTCACTCCCATCACACAATTTTCATAGTTTCATAGTTTATAACAACAACAATTTTAAATCGTTACCTGGAATTTCTTGAAGATCCCTGCTCCGTTGATGATGCCATTAAGTTGTTTCGTGGTACTGCTTTGCTCCCGCCTACAGATATTAGTAGTTGAACACCCTCCAAGCTGTTGCAATGCTGTACCTACACGATACATCCAACTCCAAATCCAATTATTACTCTTCTTTGATAATTGTTTAATTTAATTTAGATTAATTAACGTTACATAACGTCACTGCACGAGCTTGTTAAAAAAATATAAATTGCACCTCAATAAATTCTCAGACTCGGCACTATCCGCGTACAAATTATGAGGCTAACTGTACTATTTAATTTAAAATAATTTTCTATACTTACAAGCTCGTGCTAACTTTCGTACGTAGTCTGAAGCAATCAAAATACTAAGGGACTTTCATTCATTTTTAAAAAGTTTTTAAACAATTTCCGATGCCACCTCTCGGCCGTATTTCATGCGAAGTCTTTCATTTCAATAATATTTCTTAAAATTTTGGGTTCAACCGTCTTCTAAATCCTCGAAATTCAGTGCGTCTTTCCGATATTTTCTGAAAATTAACATTAAACATTCCTGTGTTTGTCTGATGTATAACTAACGATATCGACCAATAGTCTATGCATTGATGTCTTACAAATCCCAGCTATATTAACGCTGTCTCTTGCTTATGCATATTCTACGTTTCCTTCTAACTTTGTTTGAGTGGTAGAAATCGATATTCCTGTCCATCTGCTATCCAACCTCACGTGTACTTGCCTACGTGCTTTAAATAACCCCTCATTAGCGTTTAATGCGAAACATCCAACCGTTTGTACAATATACCTAGAATGTTGAGCTTTATCTACACAAAATAAGTGAAACTTGACATTTGCCAAACCTGCAGGTGTTCAATTTTAACGAACGTTTTAAAATAACATTTCTAGGATTTCGCTCTTCGAAGTATTTTATATCCAACGACTGTTTATGTGTTAGCAACGCGTTTCACCTTGGAATTATTGATTTTTACACGCTCTTATGCATATTATACGTAAATAACCGTTCAATTAAACTTAATTATAATAATAAATTAATTGCATTGGCTTCTACAATTTATTTTCTTTGCAAACCTACTAAATTTTAATCATTATTTGTAAAATTTTGTTAATACTTGTTACTTAAAAATGAACTAACTGGAATAAATTTCGCACGTAATTTCTGTTTGTTTCCTTTATACAGGGTGTTTTGAAAGTGCTTTGTTTATATTTACTTTTAACCCTTTAAAACCACTACAATATATATATATATATATATATATATATATATATATATATATATATATATGTTGTAGTAGATTTAAAGGGTTAAATTTGGGTATAAACAATACAATTTTAAACACTCAATGTAGAGAGAGGAACATAATATTTACGCGCAAAATTTATTTCATTTATTTAATTTAAATTAACAGGTATTGACAACTTTATAATTAGGGATTAAAAGGTAGTAGGTTCGTAAAGAAAATCAGTTTTATAAGCCAATAGAAATTATTAATTAATTTAATTTAGTTTAATTCAACGGGTTATAACGTCAGAAAACGCATCAAAGCATGAAAAATCAATAATCCCAAGACGAAAAGCTTTCTTTGCAAACAAACAGACGTCGGTGGTATAGAACACCTTGAAACGTAAGCTCCGAGAAGTGTTATTTTAAACGATCGTTAATTAAACACAGCTGCACGTTGGAACGGTCATCTTCCGCTTACTAGTGAAGATAACGAGGTGAGCTTCTAGGAAATATTGTTCAACCGTTGGTGGTTTCGCACAAACTCTAACAAAAGTTTCTTAAACAGCAGAAGGGATGAACAATCAATAATATGCTTCAGAATGAAACGGGCATAAAAGCATGCACTTCAGTAGGAACGTATTCGATCCACGTGGAGTCCATAAAGACGCGGGCAGCTATACCAGTTTTCTACAACGCAAGCAAGGTTAGAATGCGACATCAAATATGCATAAGGTGGATGTGATAGCTTGTCTGATATAGCGTGTTGACGCGGGAATATTTCTAGAAGTTTAAAACGGTTACACAAAATTTGGGGAAATATTAATTTCGATTAAGTATTTTGCGTAAAGTGTGGCCAAGGGGTCTAGTTTTATGATATAAATACTCTGGGAGAATTAGGAGTGCTCTCCCTTTAATTTTGCACCGCGTAACAACATAATATAATCAACTGACAAAGCTTGTAAGTATTAAAAATTTGTAACATTAAGTGAAATAGTATTAGATTAATTGTGGCCTTATAGTTAGTAACGCGAGTATAATAGAGTGTAATTTAAATTTAAATGAGGTCCACAAATACTTTAACATGCTCGTAAATTAATAATGCAATAATAAACAAGTGTAATATACATGGATTTGGATGTTGGAATTGGTGTTCATTGGTAGCACGAAACTCAGCTTAAACTGAGTTGTCATCCTTCAACGGAGATAGACTTTTGACGCTTTTTCCAGGTAACGCAATTGAATATGCTGTTTTTTTATATAAACTGTTGAAATTATTTGTGATGTGTGAGTGAACTTTGTTGGTCATTTTTGGTAATTTAACGTATTGAAAAAGATACGTATAACTGACTATTATTATGGTGTTTTGGAATATAAAACAAAAGGTGTACGTAAAGCTTATTAAATTTCTTGATGAATTTAAATTTAATTGTTAAGAGTACATGGTTTTTTTTTAAGTTTGTAGTCATAGTATGCAAAGTGGAAAGCATACATTAATAAACTGGGTTATCATGAGCTCGCCATGCTCCAGTGTGCGGTAATAAATAAATATATGATATTATTTGGGGCCCATTTACTCCCGTTGCATTAAATGTGTTTGAAATTTCAATTTTAAAAACAAGGACTTTGCAAAAATAGCATTTATTGAGGTGTAACTTGAGCAGCGAACTGACATAACCATGAATTATTATTTGTAAATAGTGGTAAATAAATATTGTATGATCGTTGTATTATTTTGTGATTTTAATGAATGGTGTGTGAACGGTAAAGAGGATGATAGTAAATTTAGGTATCCGAGAGGAGGCACAGCTGAGCTAGCCAGGGAAGCTGCTGAAGAAACTAATTTGATGAAGCAGAATCTGGGTAAGAAAATTTTTGTAAAAATTTTATGTTTGAAAATTATTAATTTTTGAAAACTGGTGAGGTCCGGAGCTAAAAGTCACATTCCACGGCAATTTATGACGCCCAATCTGTGGGACTCGAATGTTTTTTAGAAAGTACCAGTCCCTGTGACCTAAATGCACATTCCACGGCTATATATATATATATATATATATATATATATATATATATATATATATAATTCGCAAGTGTGTCGGATGTGTCGGATATATATACATATACATATATATATATATATATATATATATAAGTATAATGTAGGTAAGGGCCGTTACACCTGCGGCCGTGACCCAAATGCTCGACCCAAAGGTAATACATTTGGTTTAAACGCGAAAATAAACGTGCATCAAATAAAGCCGACTTCAAAATTAAATAATCCTGTACAAAGTGTATAAACTAAAACTAGAATTTTATCTTATTCTGCGTCCTTTTCTAACGTTGACTCTTTTACAACCAATTCCAAAAACAAACAGGCTTCTTCCATAACGTGATTTGAGTCTCCTAAACTACCACAACTACTACTACCCCAACCATCGCAACGACCTTCTCAACCGCTTGTTACAACTACTACACACTGTTTGCGGCAACCTACCTAGTCAATACCCCCACCTGTTCCAATAACTCAACTAACAAAACCGAATAACAGGAGAAATAATATGAGAAAAATAAACATAAAAGGTGCCTTACGAAAAGTACTGACTTGGAAGCATTTTATGACACTCCTAGTGTCCCCAATATTGCTTTGTTCTCTTTCTGGCGACGCAAGCGTCATAAACAACATTCTTGATCTTCTTGTTTCTAATTTCTTATGGTGACTCGGCTTTGTTTTGGTGTTTTTTCTCGGTTTCTTGTACTTGTTGCTTAGTGTTGTTATTTTTGCTTTTTTACCTCGTTCCTTCCGTTCCGCATTCCTCTTATTTATCCGGTGACTGGACTTGCTGTCTGTCAGTTTTTGTGCTGACGTAATTTGATTCTTGATCCTCTACCTGCGGTATGTGCTTTTTAGATCTTTTTTCTTTTCTTCAGAAACTCCGACTTATCCTACGTATCGGTCTACTAACGTTATCTTTTTTCTGGGTCATTCGTCTACGTCGATTTCTTATTACCACAGCGTGAAGCATTTATGTATATTTCTTTATTCCAGCTCTTTTTTGTTCCTGTAAATACTAGAGGAAATTATTTGTGATGTGTGAGTGAACTTTGTTGGTCATTTTTGGTAATTTAACGTATTGAAAAAGATACGTATAACTGACTATTATTATGGTGTTTTGGAATATAAAACAAAAGGTGTACGTAAAGCTTATTAAATTTCTTGATGAATTTAAATTTAATTGTTAAGAGTACATGGTTTTTTTTTAAGTTTGTAGTCATAGTATGCAAAGTGGAAAGCATACATTAATAAACTGGGTTATCATGAGCTCGCCATGCTCCAGTGTGCGGTAATAAATAAATATATGATATTATTTGGGGCCCATTTACTCCCGTTGCATTAAATGTGTTTGAAATTTCAATTTTAAAAACAAGGACTTTGCAAAAATAGCATTTATTGAGGTGTAACTTGAGCAGCGAACTGACATAACTATGAATTATTATTTGTAAATAGTGGTAAATAAATATTGTATGATCGTTGTATTATTTTGTGATTTTAATGAATGGTGTGTGAACGGTAAAGAGAATGATAGTAAATTTAGGTATCCGAGAGGAGGCACAGCTGAGCTAGCCAGGGAAGCTGCTGAAGAAACTAATTTGATGAAGCAGAATCTGGGTAAGAAAATTTTTGTAAAAATTTTATGTTTGAAAATTATTAATTTTTGAAAACTGGTGAGGTCCGGAGCTAAAAGTCACATTCCACGGCAATTTATGACGCCCAATCTGTGGGACTCGAATGTTTTTTAGAAAGTACCAGTCCCTGTGACCTAAAGGCACATTCCACGGCTATATATATATATATATATATATATATATATATATATATATAATTCGCAAGTGTGTCGGATGTGTCGGATATATATACATATATATATATATATATATATATATATATATATATATTGTAGTGTATAAGGGAGATACCAAGAGTTCTGAGGGTGGTTTAGTACAAGGTCGTATATGCCAAGCAAAATAATCCACATATTTGATCATATAAACTTAAAAATGTATGTTTCCCGTATTCTACATATGCTAAAATACCATTCAAAATGGTAGTTGAAATTAAGTGCCAAAAGGTAATATCGAAATGACTAAATGACGTAGTGAGATGTGCAGTGCTCAATGGTTTATACCGAGTTTGAATGTTAAAGGCCTTTGAAAGTACATTTGCTGTCCGGAAACCGGATGCGTCTATGAATGTTTAATATCGATTACGCATCCAGGTTCTTGTGTAATTTATTTTGGTTTTGCATTTTAAATAGAATCAACTTTTGGACAATGTTTGTAAATTCTAAATTATTAGTTATAACAACATCAAATGTGATTGATGAACTGTAATTATTTTGGACCAATGATAGAATTTAATGTGATTTATAAAAATGTAGAAAGGACATGAATTATGGTATGTGCGACACAAACGTAGTGTGCGAATATTATTGGACGATTTAGTTATGGGGTAGTAGGCGAGAAAAGTTAAAATGGTTGCCGTAGAAAGCAAACAACAGGAGATTTTTTTTTCGAACTTTATTGGTAAAAAGACGTGTTTTTTTATACTGTGCTAATTTGTAACGATTTTGAAAAAAAGTTAATAAAAGTATTTGTTTCTAAAAGGGTTTTGATTTAATAAAGTGTGGTAAAGAAGCAACAGCGACAAAAGCATAAAGTAAGGATTGGTAATTGTGCGACGGAAAAACGACGGATAAGTTAGATTTGGAAAGCGAGTGGTTATAAGGAAAGAAGTTGAATTTGGATAGCGTGTTAAAGGTAGCAGGATATTGGGAAGATTTATATAAAGGAACGGAGTTTGGATTTGGAAAGCAATTTATAGGTAGCAGGACATTGGGAAGATTTATATAAAGGAACGGAGTTTGAATTTGGATAGCGATTTAAAGCGAGTTATAGGTAGCAGGAAATCGAGTGGTTATACATAAAAGGAAAGAAAGTTGGATTTGGATAGCAATTTAAAGGTAGCAAGGACATCGGGAGGACATATAAAGGAACAGTAGTTGGATTTGGATAGCGAGTTATAGATTGGTAGCGGAGCAGCGGGCAATTTGTAAAAGGACAGCGAGTAGATTTGGATTAATTAAGAAGAAGCGGACGGATTTATTGAATACACGAGCGAGATTAAGGAGAACAATAATTGGTAGAGGATTCGAAGCAGAAATTAGCACAGGGAAAGTTATAGCACTGGGTATTCAAAATTTTTAATTCGGGTTAATTATTTCAGGTATTGGGGAGCAGCTTAAAATTTCAAGAACGACACCTGGAGGCGGTACAAAATTCAACCAAATAGGACATCAGTGTAAAGACGCATACGGCGACACGGATTTTGAGCCAGCAGTCAGCGCGGCCAACAACGAAGTGTAAACCAGGTGAGTGCTGAAACATCTTAAACGTCAAAAATAGTCATAAATTTTGGTAGTAATTTAATTTGGCACAAAGCGTCGTTGATCTTAATAGAAATTTTGGCATATACAAAAATACAGTAAAAAATTTAGTACTAAAACAAAAGAGTGCACTTTGGTTGGACTTGGTACATCTACTTATAACAGAACTCACTATAAGTAGTTAAACACCCTGAGATTAAGAGCTTAAATAGTCGAGGCATTGAAATAAATAATTTAATTAAAGAACCAACCAAACGTTGCAAATACGGGGTGTGCGTTAAGTGTGCACATTTCACAAAAGGCGCTACAAAAAGGGGCAAAAAGAGAGTGAGTGATGGACAGTGAGTAGTAATAAAAAGGGGGGTAGTAATCATACAGATAGATAGATAGTGAATAGTAGAGGTGGCAAACCCAACGTGGGGCTGAAAAAAGGGCTAGATCGAGTGAAATTAGACAGAAATAGTACTAGGATACGGGATCCTGAGATTAGGTGGGGCCCGTGGTTTACATATTTTCAGGCAAAGGAATTCAATAATAGGCTGCAGAGATGACGGACCCAGAAATGAAACGGATTACGAGATCGGGACGGATATACGGAATTGAAGCAGAGATCACGACACTAAACGATGAAATTAGGACGCAAGACATAGAGTTAGACGCAGGCGGAGACATCCAGGAGATGGAGGTGAGGCAGACGGTACCGGAGGTGTTCGACATGGACACGGACCAGGCGACGGCACCGGAGGTTAGGGTGGAAGAAACCACTGGAAGCTTAGATCTTATACGAATCCTGATGAGTCTAAAAGACGATTTTAAAACTTCACACACGGAACTAAAGACGGAATTAAAAATGGAGTTTAAGACTTCACACGCAGAATTAAAGACCGAGCTAACAAAAAAAATTGAAGAGTCACACACCGAACTAATGAACCTATTTGACGAATGGCGGACAGATATTAAGACAGCATGCACGGAACGAAAAACGGATGTAACGAACACCACGGCAGAATCACACACGGAACTACATACGGACGTCACAGACAAAACCGAACAGTCTCGGACAGATGTAAAGACATCACACACGGAAAAACAAACGGAGTTAACAGACCAGATTACAGAGACACACACGGAACTACAAACGGACCTAACAGACAAAACCGAACAGTCGCGGACAGATGTAAACACATCACACACGGAACTACAAACGGACCTAACAGACAAAACCGAACAGTCGCGGACAGAGGACGAACGAAGGACGGAATTACAAGACAACGTAGACCGCGTAGATGACGAGACTAAAATTACACGGGTACAATTGCAGGGACAGACACAGCACTTGACACCGAAATTGGGCGCGGACGACATGGTATTACTACTCACAGGACAAGTAGTACTAAACGTTAAAACACTACGGGAATTTTTAGGCGTCATGAGAAACTTCGACTAGGCAACGGCACTAGAAACAAAAACAAGGACTAGTTATTGGGATCAAAACCGGGGTTATAGGGATGACAACCGACGACATACGTACCACGAACAGCGACATAACTACAGACAGGACAATTTCAATCACGAACATCGACCCAACTACCGACAGGACTATTTCAATCACGGACACCGAAATCACTGGGGACACGACGGAAACAGAAGACCATACTACAATAGGGAACACCGGGGGAACGACGTACAAGGACAAAACAGGCACCCGCACGACGACAACGCGGATGACGGCCGGACGAGGGGGGGCGGAACACAGCATGGATATAGCCAGACGGACAGGGACGCCAACGTCCACCACGTAACGACCAGCGCAAGGACTCAGGACACGGATAAAATTGAAGTGGTGCAGATACACGAGGCACCAGCAGGAGAAAAAAAACGCCAATTTTTGGAAGAATGAATGTCTAGGATTAAAGCTCGACGTAGGTTATAGTTTAAAAGACTTATTGTTAAATAATTATAATTTGAATAAAAAGAACCTTTTGTTTATTAATATTAGTTTAAGGGATTGTTTATATGTTGCTTTAGTTGATAGTGCTTCACAGTTGTCGCTGGTTGATGAGAAGGTGGTGATAAAACATGCTGATTTTTTAAAAGGTAGAATAGAAGCGATTGATGGGGTTAATTTATGGTCGGCAATGAATAAAAAGTTAACTACGATTTATAGGATCATCCGTGTACCGATATTTGTAGGGATAAAATGCAGGAGAGGCAGAATTTTTAATTACAAAGGGGTTGCAGCTAGATTTCATATTAGGAATGGATTTTATAGAGGATTTTGGATTGAATATAGATGGTAAGGATAGGTCGATTCGAATATGTGATAAAGATAAGTTATGGATGGTGTCTACGGTTAGTGAAGAATATAGGAATGGAAATAATATAGATAAGTCGGGATTAGGAATGGATAGGACAAGTGATTATAGACAGGTTAAAGTACGATTATGTAATATGTTTGTGAGATTAATTAAGGATGAACAGATTGGAAAAGTGAGTATTGAGATAAAGGCGAAGCTAGAAGAATTATTTAATGAATATATAGGGTTATTTAATGAAGAGCCAAGATTTGCGAGGCGATATATGCATAAGTTAGAAGTCACGGAAGACAACGGGTTTAATACAAAGGTGTATCCAATTCCGTTTGCTATTAGAAATAGGGTTAAAGCCGAGATTAACAAGATGTTACGAGAAGGAATCATAGAACCAGCGAAAACTCCATACGTGAACCCGGTAGTTATTGTACCGAAACCCAACAAAAGGGATATTAGGATTTGTTTGGATGCGAGAAAGTTGAATTCGATTACGAAACCGCAGTATGAACAACCACAAGGGTTGGATAATTTGTTGTATAAAGTGTATGAGATGAAGGTTTTCAGTAAATTAGATTTAAAAAATTCATTTTGGTTAATTCCGTTGCATGAAGACAGTAAGAAGTTTACAGGGTTTAGCATTGAAGGGGAGATTTACATGTTTTCTGTAGTTCCGTTTGGGTTAAGTAGTTCTTCAGCAGCACTTGTAAGGGCCATGCAGAAGCTGTTTAATGAGTATGAATGTTTCTGTTCGCACTACGTGGATGATTTGTTGATTTTTTCCAGGAATGAGCAAGAACACCTGGAGCATTTAGAAAAGGTGATCCAGAGGCTGGACGAAGGGGTTTGAAGTTAAACGTGGAAAAATGCGAGTTGTTTAAGAACAAAGTTACGTATTTAGGGTTTGAAATCAGTGAACATGGGATGAAAATTTGTAATAAAAGGTTGGACGAGTTGAAAAAGATTGCTCAACCAAAGAATGTGAGGGGATTACGAGGATTTTTAGGGGTTCTAAATTATTATAAACGGTTTATACCGCGATATTCCGAGTTGTGTGTGCCGTTGGTGAGTTTATTGAAGAAAAATCAAAGATGGAATTGGACTGCTGAGCGAGAAAAGGCGTTCCAGGATTTAAAAAGTGCGTTTTATAAAGAGTTGTCATTAAAATATCCCAATTTCAAAGACGAATTTATTTTAAGAACGGATGCGTCGAAATATGCGATAGGGGCTGAGTTGGTGCAGATTCAGGATGGAGCTGAGGTACCAATTGTATTCATTTCGAGGGTATTAAAAGACTGCGAAACCAGATATGCGACGGCAGAGAAGGAAATGTTGGCGATAGTATATGCAGTGAAAAAGTTGCGTTTTTATCTGCTAGGTAACAAATTTTTAATAGAATCCGACAACACGGTGGTAACATTTATGAAGAAAAAGGAGTTTCTAAACAGCAGGTTGTACAGATGGGCGTTAGTATTACAGGAATACGATTTCGAAATCAAGCATAAACCAGGAAAAGAGAATGTGACGGCGGATTTTCTAAGCAGACCGCAGGTGGAAGCGAATAAAGACGTGAAAGATTGTTTAATTGCTTTGCAGGAGTTCAGGGATGTTGGTCGGTGGACAAACGCCAAGCTTATGGAGACGCAGAGGCACAGTGAGGTGAGCTCGATCCGCGAGAGATTAACAAGCGATAATGTGGAGGAGTATCGTGGATTTACCATCATAGGGCAGTTTGTGGTAAAAAGGATAGGTGATGCAGAGCTGGTAGTGGTATCCAGAGACGCGGCTGTGGAAATTATAGATGAAATTCATTTAAAGTTTGGACATATAGGTATAAGAAAAACATTTTTGGTATTCAGGGAGGCGTTTTATGCACGGAACGATATCACGGTGGTTAAAGAAAGGATAAATCGTTGTAAAATTTGTATCTTAGGGAAAGACAAGAACGTGGTGTTGCAGAACGTACCGATGAGTGTGAGCGTGGGCGGACCGTTGGAATTGGTAGCTATTGATTATTTAAGCAACCTGATTACGAGTGAACAGGGGTATCGGCACATATTAGTAATGGTGGACGTTTTTTCAAAATTTGTTAAACTATTTCCGGCAAGGCGAAGTAACACGGTGCATGCTTTACAGTCGATCAAAGAATTTGGAAGCCAGGTCGGGAGAATGGAAAGGATTTTGGTAGACAACGCGACTTATTTTAATAACCAAAGATTTAGGAACGGGTTAAATCGAGCGCACATTAAGGTGTCATTTAGCAGTATAAGGCATCCGAAAGCAAATCCATGCGAACGATATATACGGGAGGTAATAAAATATCTACGGTTAGCGACGCAAGAGCACCATAATAGATGGGTTAGATATCTGCCGCAGATTGAAAATTTCATGAATTGTGTACCGAGTTCAGTTACGAAAACGTGTCCGGTAACATTGATTCGAAGGATTATACCAGCTAGGCCATGGAGGGAAGAAGTCGAGGTACAAGACATCACAGAGTTGTTAGGTAGTGTTAGACGTCGGATCGAAAGGATGCAGCGTAGGGATATCGATCGAAGGTGTAGCAGGATCAAAAAAAGGACGACTTTTGAAATAGGAGATTTAGTGGTTGTAAAAAGGTTAAGAGTTTCGAACCGCGACAGGAACATTTGCGCGAAGTTGTTGTTTCCTTATGAAGGGCCGTACAAGATCACGCGTATTTTTGCGGAAGGAAATACATTTGAATTAGCTACTATGACAGGGGAATATCGTGGGCGTTTTCATTTGGAAAATCTATACCCATATAAGGTTGTACAGGAAGAGGGTGTAGTAGAATAGTTGTTATATAGTTCATGCGACGGAAAGTTTAGTTTTGTTTTAGTTTATAGTGTAGGTTAGTATGTAGCATAGTTAGACAGACATGTTGAGAAAGAAAAATAGGGGTTGAATAATTACAATATGTAGGAATACGAGAGGGGGGTTTGATTTTAAATAAAATTAGAAATTATGCACACCAGGAAAGAGTAAAACCGACGAAATTTCAAATTTCATTCAAAATCAGTGGGGCCAAATGTAGTGTATAAGGGAGATACCAAGAGTTCTGAGGGTGGTTTAGTACAAGGTCGTATATGCCAAGCAAAATAATCCACATATTTGATCATATAAACTTAAAAATGTATGTTTCCCGTATTCTACATATGCTAAAATACCATTCAAAATGGTAGTTGAAATTAAGTGCCAAAAGGTAATATCGAAATGACTAAATGACGTAGTGAGATGTGCAGTGATCAATGGTTTATACCGAGTTTGAATGTTAAAGGCCTTTGAAAGTACATTTGCCGTCCGGAAACCGGATGCGTCTATGAATGTTTAATATCGATTACGCATCCAGGTTCTAGTGTAATTTATTTTGGTTTTGCATTTTAAATAGAATCAACTTTTGGACAATGTTTGTAAATTCTAAATTATTAGTTATAACAACATCAAATGTGATTGATGAACTGTAATTATTTTGGACCAATGATAGAATTTAATGTGATTTATAAAAATGTAGAAAGGACATGAATTATGGTATGTGCGACACAAACGTAGTGTGCGAATATTATTGGACGATTTAGTTATGGGGTAGTAGGCGAGAAAAGTTAAAATGGTTGCCGTAGAAAGCAAACAACAGGAGATTTTTTTTTCGAACTTTATTGGTAAAAAGACGTGTTTTTTTATACTGTGCTAATTTGTAACGATTTTGAAAAAAAGTTAATAAAAGTATTTGTTTCTAAAAGGGTTTTGATTTAATAAAGTGTGGTAAAGAAGCAACAGCGACAAAAGCATAAAGTAAGGATTGGTAATTGTGCGACGGAAAACGACGGATAAGTTAGATTTGGAAAGCGAGTGGTTATAAGGAAAGAAGTTGAATTTGGATAGCGTGTTAAAGGTAGCAGGATATTGGGAAGATTTATATAAAGGAACGGAGTTTGGATTTGGAAAGCAATTTATAGGTAGCAGGACATTGGGAAGATTTATATAAAGGAACGGAGTTTGAATTTGGATAGCGATTTAAAGCGAGTTATAGGTAGCAGGAAATCGAGTGGTTATATATAAAAGGAAAGAAAGTTGGATTTGGATAGCAATTTAAAGGTAGCAAGGACATCGGGAGGACATATAAAGGAACAGTAGTTGGATTTGGATAGCGAGTTATAGATTGGTAGCGGAGCAGCGGGCAATTTGTAAAAGGACAGCGAGTAGATTTGGATTAATTAAGAAGAAGCGGACGGATTTATTGAATACACGAGCGAGATTAAGGAGAACAATAATTGGTAGAGGATTCGAAGCAGAAATTAGAACAGGGGAAGTTATAGCACTGGGTATTCAAAATTTTAAATTCGGGTTAATTATTTCAGGTATTGGGAGCAGCTTAAAATTTCAAGAACGACACCTGGAGGCGGTACAAAATTCAACCAAATAGGACATCAGTGTAAAGACGCATACGGCGACACGGATTTTGAGCCAGCAGTCAGCGCGGCCAACAACGAAGTGTAAACCAGGTGAGTGCTGAAACATCTTAAACGTCAAAAATAGTCAAAAATTTTGGTAGTAATTTAATTTGGCACAAAGCGTCGTTGATCTTAATAGAAATTTTGGCATATACAAAATACAGTAAAAATTTAGTACTAAAACAAAAGAGTGCACTTTGGTTGGACTTGGTACATCTACTTATAACAGAACTCACTATAAGTAGTTAAACACCCTGAGATTAAGAGCTTAAATAGTCGAGGCATTGAAATAAATAATTTAATTAAAGAACCAGCCAAACGTTGCAAATACGGGGTGTGCGTTAAGTGTGCACATTTCACAAAAGGCGCTACAAAAAGGGGCAAAAAGAGAATGAGTGACGGACAGTGAGTAGTAATAAAAAGGGGGGGTAGTAATCATACAGATAGATAGATAGTAATAGTAGAATATATATATATAAGTATAATGTAGGTAAGGGCCGTTACACCTGCGGCCGTGACCCAAATGCTCTACCCAAAGGTAATACATTTGGTTTAAACGCGAAAATAAACGTGCATCAAATAAATCTGACTTCAAAATTAAATAATCCTGTACAAAGTGTATAAACTAAAACTAGAATTGGGGTTTAAATAATGATCTCCTTAGCGTTGATTTTGGAGTGTGTCTGATCAACAAGACACTAGCAAGAAATAAAAAGGGAGAAATCTTTAATACCGGATAGCAGCCACCAGCTCTGCTTACCGGTGTTACCTGAAGGGTCGACTTAACCAATATCTACCAATGGATTCAAATATTTATAAGTATACGCCAAATTTATTAATAGCAAATGAAGTTATTTGTTCCTGCTTTATAAATTTACAATATCATTGTCCCGAGTCTAAGTATTTTACTCTAACTTCAGCTTAAATTAATCGCTAACGTTCCCTAACTGACTTATAATCCAATTTCAATCTTCCTTCCTGTAGACACTAGGATAAAAAACAGGCAAGACGATAAACAAAACAAGTCCAGCGACAATAAAATATATAAATATACAATACACGCATAGAATATAAATATTTATATAAAACATTAAGCATATAATAGTGCATAAATAGCAAAGAAACACTAAGTTTACCAGGTACACTTGCATAGGTATTATTTCGGCTAGCGCCATCACACTGAAACGTAATCGTTAAAATTTAATTGCAAAATTTATTTATTAATATAAATCAATGATTATGCGAGTACGGCCGAAAAATATTAATAAATAATTCGAATATAAATTTCTCCAGGATTCGAAGATCTGGTGGTCTGCTTTATTTGTTATACAGTATAATGTAAGTAAGGGCCGCTACACGTGTGGTCACGTCCCCCGTGTTCTACCTGAAGGTACTATATTGGGTTTAAAAGCGAAAATAACCCTACTTCGAATAAATCTGACTCAAAATTAACCGATCATAAATAAAATATATAAAGTCAAACTAGAGTTGGCGTTTAAATAATGGTATCCATAGTGTTGACTTTGGAGCGTACCTGATCAACAAGATGCGAGCAAAAGTAGAAAGGGAGGGTTCCACGGGATACCAGCCGCCAGCTATGCTTACCGGGGTGACCTAAAGGAGTCGACTTAGAACTATCCAAACTCAACTTACTAATATTAACCAATGGATTCAAATTTCTAAATATACGCCAAAGTTATTAATAGCAAATCCGTCTATTTGCTCCTATTCTATAGATTTACAATGTCGTCCTCCCTGGCATAAGTATTTTATTTTAAGTTCAGCCTGAATTAGTCCCTACCGTTCCCTATCGTTCCCTAACTGACTTATATTCTAATTCCAATCTTCTTTCCGATAGATACTGCGACTAACAATATACGGCAAAACGACAATCAAAACAAATCAAGCAACAAAATAATAAAAATTCGGGTATACATATAAATACAGTTGTAAATATAATATAAATATATAAATAGATATCCAAACAAGCATTAAGCATGAAGCTGTTCATAAAATTGCAAAAAGCATAACCCAAACTATCAAGTGCACTCGCATAAGCATTGTGTCTGGTAGCGCCATTACTCTACAAACGTGCTGGTTCAAGATTATTGCAAATTCTACTTATTAATGTCAATGCTTAAGCGAGTACAGCTGCCACAATTTTTATACATACCTCGAATATAAATTTCTCGAGTATCTGAAGATATTGTCGTCAGCCTACATCTATTTGTTTTACTATCAAGGGGAGGTGGGTATGCACTGCTAAAATCATGGTGAGTATGCATTAAATGTTCTGAGGGTGACAATCACTATCACTTTTAAGTCCTGGGGGGATGCGTGGTTTCACTCTATTTTAGTTTCGTAGTTTTATTTTTAATTTAATTAGGGCTTGTAATTTAGTTTATTATTTTAGCCCGAAGTTTAAAGTTTGGATTTTATACCCAATATTCTGCGCGTTTGGGCGTGATGGTGAGTGATTTAATGTTGGGGTTTGTCGTGCATTTTGACATTTGGGTGTTTCTTTTTGGTTTTAGAGTATTTTTTAATATTCTTTTTTTAAATTGTATCATGCACAGATATCATTATGCCCAGGCAAACTACCTTCTACAAAAATATTCCAAACCTCCTCCCGTCCTTTCCCTTCCTCCGATTTACGCGCGGATATCGCAATCCAAACTCTCAACTCTTTATGTAAATTCTTTAAGAGCTGTCCAGAACGTTTTCAGCTTAGCCACTTCTCTGACTTCCTCTAGCCTCTTTGGCCATTCTAGTTCCTCAACAGCTAGTTTTCTTTCTGCTAATCCTCTGTTTTCTATCTCAAGTGAGCAGTCAAATAGCACGTGCTCGACGCTTTCTGCACTCTCACCACATTAGCAGCGGTCGTTCTCGGTCAAGCCAAATCCTTGCAGATAGGTTTTCAGTGCTCCGTGCCGTGTTATTAGCTGCACCATTGTATGATAGAGCTTTACCTCCATCTGATCTCTGGCTACTATACTCGGTATAAATTTGTGTGTCCACCTGCCCGTAGCAGCATTACTCTACTGTCGGAATGATCTTTCTTGCACCTTTCTTTTAATCAAAAACCTCGGTATCGAAGAGTGTAATATCCCAAAGTCGCCAGTCGCAGCCTCTTTGCCCAATTTATCTGCTCTATCATTTCGGTTGTTGCCATTGTGCGACCTAACCCAACAGAACTTCAAATGTCGAATCTCGGGTACCGCACGTGCTATTTTTGAGACGTCCGCTTGGAGGTCTGTCGAGGTGTTCAAATTTGTTAGGGCTATTAGTGCTAATTTACTGTTGCTGATGATGTAATACACGTTCCTGCCCATGTGGTTTATTACATAATCTATAGCCTTTCGTATGGAAACCAATTTACACTTGAAGAGAGTGCTCTAGTTTGCGAGTTTGGTCTGAAACCGAAACACTTCCCCTTCCTCCTTATATATGACAACCGCTACTCTTGCTTGTCCATCGTTCATACGTGAACCGTGTGTATAAATCCTTATTTCTTCCGCGTTTCCATCACTTTTGACAAACTCGATTCCTCTAACATCGGCCGAATGCCCTAACTCTGACATAACGATTCTGCTTGCCATCTTCCTATTGCCATGACTAATACCTTCGATAATTTCCGCCCTCTCCCTGCATCTATTAGTCTCCAATCTCTAATCTCTCCGACAACATATTTGATGGAAGAGTCTTACTGATCACTAAGACCACCTCCGTGGAGGTGATCCTGTACGCCCTCGCCTCTTTGGCCGCGGTTATACGTTGTACACTCGTCAATTATCGAATTTTCATGACTTTACAGTCCTCAATTAACACAAACGCTGCATACAGCATCGCCAGCTTTATTTCTTCGGCAGATTTTGTTATATACCTTGTGGACGTCATAGGCTCTTTTGTTGTATTTAATAATTGTGGTTGACGATTATACTAATGTGTGAAGCTTATTGTTAGAAAGTACTACTATCGCTATTAGCTTAACGCGTATATGGCAATTAGGGGTGAATTATAGTTCATTTATCTGTTTTGTTATTTACTGTTACAATCTTGCTTTACAATATAGGTTAGGCATACACAAACAGGAATTTTTTTGGTGTTTATTTTAAACCAGTAAAAAAAGGTGACCAGAGAGTACACAAGTTATTCGACACCCCTCTGGTTGGTTTTATTTGTGGTATTTTAATAAAATGGGTTGGCGCTCAAAGGCTTAACAGAGACAAGGGAGTTTAAAGGCCTTTTAAAGAAAGCGTGGAGATATTTGAAATGTGTTTACTCTTAAAAGTATCATATTTGCATTCGTAAGCCCATCCCGTACCACTGCAAGCTAGCCGGTGCACCAATTAATTGTTACGTCACTCAGCCCCTGTGGAGTAAAAATAATCGAGTAACGTGACGTAGATTCAGCACGCAAAATCCTTCATTACAAAAAAAATTACCATTTGTGTCAAGCCTTCTCAATCAAATACAGAACAAAGAAGGCGCATCTGCAACTGTCACTTGGTGAACTATATCTGCAAATGTCAAGGCGTTTTGCAATTCTTTAGTTGCAAAACGAACATGAAGGAATCGAGAACCTTACATTTGTGCAGGATGGGACAGCGTAGCACATTTATCGAGCAGTTCGAGATATGTTTTCAAGATCGGTTAATAAGTAGACATTTTGAAAATTCATGTTCCCCTAGATCGCCTGATATTAATTCGGCAGATTACTTGTTCTGGGGTTATTTAAAAGATTTAATGTTTAGAACCCGATCAACAACACTGGAGGTATTTAAACAGAAATTTTAAATATTGCTGTAAACAAATTGAAAGAGAAGTGACGATTTTATATTAAAATGGAGTCATACCGAACATTCGCGATAACTAAAAACAAACCCCGTTACTTATTTTCTACTTTTCCACTTTTTGTTGTTAGTTTAATTAGTTATAAAATATAATAAATTTTAATTATTTAGTAGAAAAGTTTTAAGAGTACCAGCTTAGAACCATATTATAAATATCTTTCCTTAAGTAAATCTAAACTCAAACAAGACCACACTTCACTCCTAGGTTTAGAATCACAAGATCTACTGGCCATCTAGAGTCTCCGACATGTTGATCACCTAGGGCGCTTGTCAAGACTCCCGTATTTCATGTAACCTTTTGATGTAGGAGTCGGGTGGACCGAATGTATTTAAAAAAAAATTGTTTAGATCTTAGAATTTGTTTCGGAAAGAACAAGTTTTTGCGCTAGTATGCCAATCACTTAACTTTCTTACTTTATAATAACAGTGTATATTAAGTTATTATTGAGTTTCTTTGCAAAGGTGCTGGCAACTTATTTGTAAGTATTAGTACAGGAATATGCCGGTTCTGGCACAGATCCACCGATCCTACCGATCCACCGATCCTCCCGATTCATATCTATCCTAGGTCTTTACATGTAAATTTCTATAAGGAGGATCTGCTAAGTCTTATTTTAAAGGGAATTCCTTCTTGTGGGGAGGGATTTCCTCCTTGTGGGGGTGAAATTTCCTCCTTGTGGGGGATTTTTCTTTGCTTCATTTTTACCTCCACCATTCCTACCCTAAAAAATTTGGCCACCTGACCTCTTAAATTTTCGAGATACCTCTCGGTTCCTATCGGCATCGCACGACCTTTGTATTCCCAGCTTTTTAATTTTTATCTTAACATCAACCTTTATCGAGTTACAATTCTCCATTTTATAACTTTTTTATTTATAAACAGTTTCTAATTTAATGTTTATTTGAAGTCCAAATCGACGATTAATTTAACCTTAGGCCAAATCGATTTAAAAAATTGGTGTAAGCAAAAAAGTAGTACACATTTCTTAAAAAACAATTTTATTTAATTATAAATATACAGTATACACTTAACATCTATTTTCGTATAGGTAAAATCACCACTTCGCTATGCCTTCGGTTACCTAGTTTCGGCTACTTTTCCAAGGCCATGGTGACGTCATAGCCTTTTCTAAATAAAGAGCAAGGTAATACTATTCTAAAATTTTTAATCAGACATTATACATAACAAAATTTAAAAATATCTAATGCCAAGTATGGAGCCATTTATACTTAATTTTAATACAAAGTTATACACCAAAAATAGTCCTTTCTTTATGTTTGTTTGGAGTGGTTTTAATTTTATCTAATTTTATTCGCAGCTTAAAATTTAAATCGACACCTAAGTCCTGTATCTCCTTTTCTAGCCAATAGTTTGATATATAGAAACCGTCTAGGTTTTCGAATAGTAAAATGTACCAAACTTTGTCTCTACATATAAAGTCTTTGATTCCACCGACAACCAGATCCATTCCTTCGTGTAATTCTTGCAGCTTGTGACAATCCTTTAATGGCGGCTTTCCCACTATATCCTGCATACGTATCCTGTTAGCTTGATCGACTTCTTCTTGTCGGTATTGTGGGAATCCTTATTCTCCCACTTACAGTTGCGTAGTTGCATGCCCACCACTTTTGGGAATATATGGTCGTTAGAGGTTATAGGACCCTCGGTTTTAAATGATCCGAAGAGTTTTTTACTAGGCAAATATACAATGTTTAGCGGAACTCCTTTGCGTGTGGTGCACGCCAAGGTTACGAAACCCGCATTCCTTAGTTCGTCTATGTTATCTGCCATTTTGATAAATACGTTTTTAGAATAACTTTTTAAAAAGTCTACGGATTTAGTACCATCCTTTTCCGCAAGGACGCCTACATAACTAAAAGAGTCTTTCTTACTAACCACAAAAGCAACAATATACAACTGTACAATTGGAAACAATGTCAGTGCAGAACAGGTGTATAATCCCTTAAAAGACTGTTTAACCTTATTGGAAGATAATAAGGTATACTTCCTAAAGGCGTCAATGTACTCGGTACCACTTGCCAAAATATGGAGTAAACTATCGGACAAGCTACAAAATAGCTGATGTTTAGTGTATAATAACCTACTACAGTACATGTATTAGGGGAAATAGCAATCCAAAAAAATTGACTGGCTTGTAAATTAAGTTGTCTGAAAAACCAAAGGAAAAAGAGAAATTGATAAAGTATGTTCTTTTGGTTTTTAGTTTTAACTATTTAGCTGTAAATCATTTGGAGATTGAGGAGGAAGACAGACAAGATAAAATAAAAATTTTATACAAGTGATTAAAGCAGGTAGTACATATTTTACACAATCTGTAACACCATATTCTACAATTTCTAAAGAAATAATAATTTCGGAATTGGGATTGATAAATACGCCTAACATTCGCCCAGAGGTTGTACGACAACGTGTAAATATTCGCAGTAAACTCTATCCGTTTACGCTAAAGCAAATTGCCCCATTATGCACGCCATACGCTGTAAGTGGAAGAAAAATACAGCTGGAATTAGAGGAAATGAATGCAAAAAGGCGAAAGTTGGACTACATGGAAAACACTGCGACAATACGCGAACAATACAAAGATGTGTTAGACAAAGAATATCTTATTAGAGAAAATGAGGAAGAATTAAAAGTTTATCTTATGTGCCGATGGACTGACTTAGAAACATCCGGGTTCTATAAGCTGTCTGCATTTGTGGTTGGCAAGAAAGACTGTTTTAGTTATGTAGGCGTCCTTGCGGAAAAAAGAGATGATTTTACCTATATGAAAATAAATGTTTAGTGTACACTGTATATTTATAATTAAATAACATTGTTTTAAAGGAATATGAACTACTTTTTTGCTTACATGAATTTTTTGGTAGATTCGGACTTCCAAGAAAAATTAAATCGGTATACCATACACGATTAGAAATTGTTTATAAATAAAAAAGTTATAAAATTGGGGGTTGTAGTTCGATAAGGGTTGATGTGAAGATAAAAATTAAAAAGGTGGGAATACAGAAGTCGTGTGGTGCCAATAGGCACCGAGAGGTATCTTGCAAATTTTAGGGGTCAGGTTACCAATTTTTTAGGGTTGGGATGGTGGGAGTAAAAATAAAGCAAGTAAATCCCCCACTAAGAAGAAATTTCACCCCTACAAGGAGGAAATCCCTCCCCACAAGAAGGAACTTCCTTTAAAATAAGACTTAGCAGATCCTTCTTATGGGAATTTACATGTAAAAACCTAGGTTAGATATGAATCGGAAGAATCGGTGGATCGGGAGGATCGGTGGATCTGTGCCAGAACCGACCTATTGCTCTACTAGTATTCACGAATAAACCATAATTGTTGGCCATCTTAAATTTAGTGCTGCTAGTTATTTATTTAGCTATAATGAAATAATGCGGTATAAAATCACCAAAGTAGTGAAATATAATTTTTTAAAATATTTACGACTCCATATGGCGTTCAAAATTCAAGTGCTAGGTAGGTATAGGACACACTTAGTTTCCACTGGAGAGTATCGTTAAAATTCTCTTTTAAACGAAAAATTTTTTTAGAGTCGATTTATTCAAGAGCACTGTCTATTCATGTTATTTCTTACAAAACATTCCAAAGCGAATTCCGAATCAAAGGGAATATTCTATCAGAAAACCTTCACTTGTCCCTAGTAGATGAAAAGTTGGCCTATACAGAGTAGGGCGATTTCATATAAAGATAGATATAACATCCTAATAAGATTCTTATGCATCGAAATCATACTCTAGGTAAACAACTGTTGTACATAACTATTTTACATCTTTATACCAATGTATTAGTTTGCGCCTTCTATCCAAAATGCAAAAGAATTTGTTAACGAAACGCGAAAGTTACCTCTTGAATCATTCAAAGCTTTTTTCCTTACGTCGCATCGTCTTAAATCTACGAATTACATAAGAAAGAACTAAAGGAGTAAAGATTCTTTTCTTTGCAATATGTTTGAAAGCCTAATGTATTCTTGTATACGCGCCAGAATACTTTAAAATTTCTTCAGTTACGCGCATAAAATTTTAGTGACGCTCAAATTCGACTGATTGTACAATTGGTTTTAAAGTAGTCTGATAAGAATGAATGCGTGAGCGTAATCGAGAAAGCAGTTAAGAAAAGGAAAAGAAACTCCTACGAAAGGCGTTTATCATTTCTTGCTTAAATACCTAGAACGTTAAATAACTGGAATTAATTTTTTTAGCATTACTCTATAATTAAAGGTTTAATAGAGTTTTGAAAAATGTTTTCTGAATTCCAACCGCAACTTGAAGTTTGTAAGTTTTTTTAACTTTACATCCTAAGCGGTTTTAATCCCATGTCGTGCAAGTGTCGTTCTATTTTAAAAAGCGAGATGTAGTTTAATCTCTGATGGTTCGTGTCATTTATTAAATCATCCTTTGTGTTTGTATTCTTAGGTCAAGTGAGTTTTAAAACTAACAATACGTTATCTGATAAATTTAGTTTTAGATTTAAAAGAGGATAAAGTTGACATAAAGTTAGTTCGGTCTAGTTTCAAAAGAAAATATCTAAGTAAAACTAACAATAGTTTGAAAAAATCATAAATATTCTTTTCAAATGTCATATTTATTTGTTAAGATTTAAAACAAGTTTAGTTTGTATATTATTAATCAAAGAACGTTGCAGAGGACGGTTTTGAAACTTTTAGTGTAAATCAAAATCTAAGCTATAAATTTATAACTTTCGATTTTTTTAGTATAGACTTCAAATTATAATTTATTTCCTGACTGAATTTTTATTTCATTTCACTACACTCATGGAATCTATGCACTTTTAGAAAGTCTCAATTCTCTTAAAATCAGATATGTCCGCGAACAAGCTACTACCCTTTCCTGCGGCTAACAAAATGTATAAGGAAAATTAGTTTTAAGATAACTGAATTCGTAATAAAACTAACTAATGCCCAATTTAATCATCACAAACACATTATTTCAACATCATGCTAGAAGACGATATACATGAAGGTGCCAGGAGATATAGGAAGATATCATATAGATTACATTCTTGTTAGACAACGGTTAAGGAATCAAGCAAAAGACTGTAGAAGCTACCCAGAAGCAGATATAGACACTGATCACAACATCGTAATTATGAGGCAGCACTAAAATTTAAAAATTTGAAAAAAAGAAACGGAAAAAGGCACTTTAACTTTGAGAAACTAAAAGATAAAGATATTCAAGAAAGATTCGAAAAAAAGTTAAATGAGTTGCTAAAAGATATCGGGAAAATATCTGTTACTAATGAAGTAGAAACAGAATTTAATAACATTAAATCCAGCCTAGACACGACGGCCAGAAGTATTTTGGGGAATACACAAAAAGAAAATAAGAAACCATGGATAATAAAAGATATCCTGAATTTAATAGAAAAAAGACAAAAATACAAAAATAAATCAGACGAAACAGGAAAACAGAAACAAAGCCATAAAATGGGAAATTATTCGCAATTGCAGGAAAGCTAAAGAACAATGGATTGGTGAAAAGTGCAAAGAGGTACAAAGTGAGGTGGAAGTAGGAAAGACAGATGAAGCATACAAACTAATTAGAATCAATTTTAGGGATATAAAACCATATAGCAAAAATATAATGTACGCGGAATAACGTTATTATAGAAAATGTAGAAAAAGTGGATAGATGGCAAGAATATATAGGGAACTTATATGCAGGAAAGGAACTAACAGCATTAACAGGAATCAGACATTGAAAATGATGACCTGGGATATCCTATACTTAGAGATGAGTTGGAATTAGCATTAAAGGGTCTGAAAAATTGTAAGGCATTGGGTACAGATAAGGTGCAAGCAGAAACTCTAAAATCCGCTGGACAAGCAGTAACAGAACGTCTCTTCTATCTTAGGTAAGGAAAAGCACACGGTAAGATATATATTTTTAAAAGTAACTAGATGGCGTTTTGACTGGCAGTGGTTATTATATCTGCATACAGTTTTTGTACCCACACTGTTTGCAATTTATAATTTTAACTGAAGTAGTAATCCTGAGTTTAAGAGTTTCAAAAAGCCGTGGCTAATATTAGTTAACATCCATGTTACATGTATATACATATACATATACATATATATATATATATATATATACATATATATATATATATATATATATATATATATATATATATATATATATATATATATATACAGGGTGAGTTTTTAGTGTGGCAACGGTCGATAACTCCGCTACTATAAAAGCCACGTAAGTATTTGTAAGCATACAGGGTGTTTCATAATTCCAGGGCATATTAGACTTATATTTTTTTAAATGGAACAGCCTATATATTATTACATATTTGAAAAGCCCATAAAAAGAGCTTTAATTTGATATGAAATTGTATCTGTCTATTCCTTTTAGTTTTTGAGATATTCAACTGTTTTTAGAAAAAATGGCTCTGATTGGTTATATTGCCACTGCACTAATACACAACTTATGTTCAATTTCAAAATGCAGAAAATTTTACTATATACCATAGTATATTTGTAATTATCACTTTCGCAAAATGCAATTTTTAAAAAAATTTTAAATGGCACCTTACCAATTATATTGCTACAATGGATAGTCCATTAAGTGTCCTTTCATTTTTGTTAAGCATTCCCTATACCTAAATCCATTACTTTCTGAGATATTTTTGATTTTCTTTAAATTTTAAGAATGTTTTTAATTTATATAACTAAAAATAACTTACTTTTGGAGAAAATTATAAAACAATTAATACATTTTGATTAACAATTAACTACACTTATCCAATAACAACTTTCACTAAATGTGTAACAACCTACAATAATACGCTATCAACAGAATTCTGCCAGATCAACAATATGCATTTTATAAAAAATGTTCAAGCAGGAAATCAGGCAGGCTTTGAAAAAAATAACAATTACAATCAAAATGTCATTTAAGTTTATTAATTGTAGTGTGTTGTCATTTAACACATTATCAGTTCTGTTTTAAATGTAATCATTGAAGGAGTTTACAAAATGAATTTTACAGTTGAAGAACAAATAAATATGATTTGGGTATTGGGAGCAAGTTTAAGAAATTTCCTACTTGCATCAAGAATATACCAAGAGAGATATCCTGTTAAATGACAACACACTACAAATTAATAAACCTAAATGCCATTTTAATTGTAATTGTTATTTTTTCAAAGCCTGCCTGATTTCCTGCTTGAACATTGTCTATAAAATGCATATTGTTGATCTGGCAGAATTCTGTTGATAGCGTATTATTGTAGGTTGTTACACATTTAGTGAAAGTTGTTATTGGATAAGTGTAGTTAATTGTTAATCAAAATGTATTAATTGTTTTATAATTTTCTCCAAAAGTAAGTTATTTTTAGTTATGTAAACTAAAAACATTCTTAAAATTTGAAGAAAATTAAAAATATCTCAGAAAGTAATGGATTTAGGTATAGGAAATGCTTAACAAAAATGAAAGGACACTTAATGGACTATCCATTGTAGCAATAAAATTGGTAAGGTGCCTTTAAAAATTTTTTTTAAAAATTGCATTTTGCGAAACCTGACACACCCTGTATACTGTGAAGAAATTTAAAAAAAGTGATAATTACAAATATACTATGGTATATAGTAAAATTTTCTGCATCTTGAAAATTAACATAAGTTGTGTATTAGTGCAGTGGCAATGTATCTAATCAGGGTCATTATTTCTAAAAACAGTTGAATATCTCAAAAACTAAAAGGAATAGACAGATATAATTTGATATCAAATTAAAGCTCTTTTTATGGGCTTTTCAAAATTGTAATAATATATAGGGTATTCCATTAAAAAAAATATTAGTTTAATATGCCCTGGAATTATGAACGACCCTGTATGCTTCCAAATATTTTTAAAATGTGCACTTTAGGCGTGCCTAATATGCCTCCAAATTTTGTTTATATATATATATATATATATATATATATATATATATATATATATATATATATATATATATATAAGGTTATCATAAAGTAAGGGATATATTTTAAATTATGATAACTTCTTAACAAATTAAGTTAGTAACATAAAATAAATGAAATCTAATTGCTTATGAAATGGGATTTAGTATGCCCAAAACAGGTTACGGCAATTGCTCAATATGACCTCCATTTTGTTGTTGAAAGATCACCATCCTTACCTCCAAATTGTACACAGCATTTCGTAACATTTCTGGTTGAATTGTACCAATTTGCTCCGTAATACGTCTTTTAATTCTTGTAGCGTAGTTGGTCGTCTTCTAAACACTAAACTTTTTAAATAACCCCACAGCCAGTAATCCGCTGGGTTTAGATCAGGTGATCTTGGTGGCCATGAATTTACGAAATGTCTGCTTAACACGCGATCTTGAAAAAGTTGGTTAACAATTCTTTGACTGGTCGAAAATGTGCGGGGTGCTCCATCCTGCATAAAATGATGTTTTCAATTCCGTAGTGCTCGTTTTGCAGCTGTGGAATAACATAATTTTGTAACATTTGCAAGTATCGTTCACCATTTACAGTTACAGATACGGCTTGTCCATTCTGCATTTCTCGTAGAAATACGGACCAATAATAAAATCAGCTGTAAAACCGCACCAAACGGTGACTTTCTTGTCATGAAGACCTTTTTGAACGATTTGTTGCGGATTTTCTGCAGACCAGATTCTACAGTTTTGAGTATTGACTCCACCATTCAGAGTAAAATGTGCCTCATCTATCCATAAAATACGGGATAACCATTCGGGTTCAATTTCCATCTGAGCCATTACTCGCAAAGCAAAATTGTACCTAGTAGCCAAATCTGCGTCCTTTAATTCAAACAGCATTTTCAGTTTATATGGATACATGTTTAGAATTTTGCGTAAAATTTTCCAAACCGTGGTATACGGCATTTGCAATCGCTTGGATATCGCATTTGCACTGCTGATTGCGAGTGAATTGCTTCTGGCTATGTCTTGATTTTCATGAAGAACCTCTGCAACTTGGACATCACTAATTATTGGTCTTCTTGATCTTGGTAAGTCAGTTACTGACCCTGTTCTTTCAAATTTTTGTATCAAATTGCGGTACGCTTTCATTTGACAGGGTCCCGCTCTCAAACCCATTCTCGTGCGAAATCTTCATAATCCAGCGGTGTAATTTCTGCCGGATTCATAATAGCACTGAACTAAACCAATTCTTGTTTGTAAATCCATGTTATTACAGTTGAGTCGTTTGAACTCAACGTTTACTTGAGTTTTAATTTCAAAATAAAACTTCAAATTGAATAATTTCGTTTTGACACTAGTGTCAACAATTGTTATGACAACGCTTTTGTTTCTCATAGATACGGTAAAATCCCATTCATTAAGCAACTAGATTTCGTTTATTTTATGTTACTAACTTAATTTATTAAAAAGTTGTAATGATTTAAAATATATCCCTTACTTTATGATAACCTAGTATATTAAAATATATCTCTCGTGTCTGCTACGTTTCCTTAATATTTATCTGTATTTATATTTTGGCCTGTTCTTTGTTATATTGATTTAATAAATGGATAAAAGTAAACATGGTTGTGAACCAATAATATGCCATGGCTTATTGAAACTTATCTCAGGTTTTAATGAATTTAAATAATATTAAACAAACAGTGTGGGTACAAAACTGTATGCCTATATTTTAACCACTGCCAGATACAGTACCCTCTAGTTATTTTTTAATGTACTCGCTCTAAAACCCTTGACTGCATACAGACCACCAAAACTTGGATGTACCCAATACCTGTTAAATTAAGTTTTAATATGTTGTATTTAAAATTTCACGCTCTAATTTCAGGCTTTAGAAATACTAAAAGGATGTTATAATGAAAAATGATACTCAGAATCGGCGATCTAACTAGGACTCGTTCAAACTATCACTGCGGGAACACTGCTCATAATAATGGAATCTTCTGGACTATTTGTAGCTCTCGGTACCTCAATTCACATCAGCTTGGAAGCCAAATACATTTCACTTGAAAAACAAATAATCTTCTGTGCTTCTAATGGTTGTATAAACCTTTTAAATTTATTACCCGTTGCACAAACTCTTTTAACTTCAGAATTACTCTTTCAACTAGCTTCAGCTCTTAATACTTGAATAAAACACGAGAGCAGGTAAAACACATCTATTCTGTATATTACAAATTTTATAAGCCTATTTATTTTTATCCTTATCACCTAGGAGATCTCTTAAAAATTTTATATTTGCCTACTATATCTATAAAGTTAATAAAGTTACACTCCTTGATCAATTATTTATAAACATCTCTAATAACTCTTCAAAAACATTTCATTCTGATCACTTGGTCCTATTTCTATTGGTTACATTTTGTTTTCAATATTTCCTTTAACTTACAATTATTTTCTAACATCACATACTAAATGATTCTGTTTCAGATATTATGGTACCTATTACTTATAATAAACATACATATAGTGAACATACATTAACAAACATTTTTTTTACATCCTATAACTACTTATTTCTACTAAAACATGCTAAATGACTTAATTTTTTTAGATATTGTGGTATGTCTTACTTTTAACAGTAGTGCCCATTCAAATAGTGAACATAAACATTTGATACAATCCACAGAAGCTTCCTCAAATGGAATTACGTTTGATTTTTATAAATTAAATTAAATAAACACCTATTTGAAATCTCAAAAGCTCTATCACACTGAAATAGCATTCAATATTAATTCAGTAATTAAATTTTGTACGATCTTGTTTATCATTAGTTTTAAATTAGATATTTCATGAATATGAGTATTAAATAAGTGGGTCTAACCTTGGATATTATATAGAACATTACATAACATAACAATATATATATATATATATATATTGCCGTGGAACTCGGGTAAAATCGTCACCAACCAAAAATATATTCGAAAATTTTATTCAATTTTCAAATTCGAAACTAGAAAAATTTCCAAAATTTTAAATAAATCAAAAAAAAAATTCTTACCCGTTTTTCTCTCTTCCTCGGTTGAATGGCCTTCTTCAACTGCTTCCGGCTAGCTCATTTGGACCTTTTCTTGGGTATCTAGATTCACTCGCATATTCTCAATCGTACACACACACTCGCAATAAAACCACAAAATACAATTCAACATACAATCTTTTATTTATTACTACTTACAAATGAAATTCAATATTGTCCATATTTCATTGATCACGTTACACTTCAGTAAATCTTATTTTGTAATGTCCTGTATTTTATTTTAACATCATCAAACACATAAAATGTACCCGGAGTAAATGGGCCTTGAATAATACCTTCTCTAAAATTCCTTCTTTATAATTTATTTTGTTTTTTAATCTGAGTAAACTCTGGGGTAGGGTGGGCTCATGATAACCCAGCTAATTATGCATAATGTATGCCCTTCTACTTTGCATTAAAAAAAAACAAAGCCACGCACTCTTCACAAAAATTTCACGTTGTGATGGAACGTTAGAAAGCTCTATAGAAACCTTCAAATTTCTAGTTAAATACAATAATAAAGTTATTTACACGTATTATGTTCAATACGTAAATAATCCACACTACCTTGAAAAACACTCTCATACGTCACCCAATATTCACAGTTTATAAGAATCACAATTTCAAATCGTTACCTGGAAATTTCTAGACGATCTCCGCTCTGTAGATGATGGTATGTATTTCTTCTATTTGGTCTCCATGCCGTTTCTCGCTGTTACTAGACGAACTCCATCTAAGTTGAACTGCTAACGCTGCCTTCACGGTGTAACCAAATTCCAAATTCCATTTAAACATACGTTTTTCACAATTATTTACTGTGATCTACGTTACTTAATGTCACGACACGAGTTGGTTAAAAATTATAGGTGATACCTCAATTAAAAAATGTAATCTCGGCACACTAAGCGCGTACTAATTAAGAGGCTACCACTATGCAATATAATTTAAATGATTTTATAATATTTACCACTCGTGATACTTTGATACGTCGTTTGGAGCAATCGAAATCTTAAGGGCCTTCACCACGTTGTCCAAAAACATTTATACACTTCGAATGTAACCTCTCCATACCCGCCTAACGCGAAATCCCCATCTACAACAACACATTCTTAAAATTTTGCACTCCACAAATATTTAATCCCGCGAAATTCAGCACGTCGTTATAATATTTTCAGAAAACTACGCTACACTATCCTCGTGTTTGTTTCGCGTTTAACTAACTATATCGACTAATCGTATATTTACTGACGTCCTACAAGTCCCTCCTATACTATTGTTGTCTCTTGCTTATGCGTTTTCTACGTCTCTTTCTAACCTGGTTTGAGTGGTACAAAATCGATATTTCTGTTTATTTGCTATCTACACCACGTGGACTTAAAGCGTGATTTAAATAACCCCTCATTAGTGTTTTTAGAGAACGCATGCGACCGTTTACAATATACGTTGAATCTTCATGTTTATCTATACAAATTTATTGGAACCTGACATTTAAAATTCTGCAGGTGTTTAATCTTAACGCGTTTTAAATAACACTTCTACGAGTTGGATTTTCCACGTATTTCAACCCTACTGATATATTTGTTTGTTAGCAACGCGTCTCACCTTGGTATTATTGGGTTTTTACCCGCCTTTATGCATATTATACATCAATAATCGTTCAATTAAATTCAATTAAATTAATAAATTAATGACATTGGCTTCTACCATTTAATTTCTTTGCAAACCTACTAAATATTTATCATTATTGGTACAATTTGATTAATACCCGTTACTTAAAAATGAATTAACTTATATAACTTTCGCACGTAATTTCTGGTTGTTCCTTTATACAGGGTGTTTTGAAATTGTTTCTTTTATATTTATTTTTGATCTTTTAAAACCACTATAATATATATATTTATATATGTTTGGGGCCTTGTATTTATACTTCTTATATGTATATATGTGTGTGTAGCTTTGTATTATGTAATTATATATTTAATAAATTGATTAATGTAATATGGATGTTAACTAATATATGCCACGGCTTTTTGAAACTCTTAAACTCAGAATTACTACTTCAGTTAAAATTATAATTTGCAAACAGTGTGGGTATAAAAACTGTATGTAGATATAATAATCACTGCCAGTCAAAGCGTTATCTAGTTACTTTTAAAAATACTCGCCATAGGTGTGACAATACTAACAATTTTATTCAGAATGTAAACAAAGCCCAGAATGCCTAAATTTTAATAAAAATTTTGAGATTTCAATCAGTACTAAAGTTTTTAGGTGTTACAAATATGAGAATTAATTTATTAAATACCTGTAATTCCACTGAAGTCACCTTAGTTTACAAGAATAGACCTCTTCACTGCTTACAGTTACAGAAACTTGGAGTTCACAATACCTGTTTAAAAGTAAGTTTAAATAGATTGTATTTTAAAGAATTTACTCTTTATTTTCAGGCTTTAGAAATACTAAAATAATATTATAGAAAACATATACTTAGAACCGGCGATCTAACTAGGAACTCCCGCTTAAATTTACCACCACTGCTGGAACACTGTTCATAATATTTGGAATCGACTGGAGATATTTGGAGCTCTCTTCACTTCAATTTATATCCGCTTGTAAACTGTACACATTTCACTTTACTGGAGGAATTAATCTTCTCGGCCTCAAATGGTTGTATAAACCTTTGAAATTTGTTACCCGTTGCTCAAGGCTTATTTTAATTCACTATTACAACTCTTTCAAATTACTTCAGCTTCAAATTATTAAATAAAAACTCGAGAGCATGTAAAACACATCTATTCTATTTTACTAAAAATTAACAAGTCTTTTTATCAAGTTGTACATCGTTACTTATCACCTAGGAGATCTTTTAAAAATTCCTACTTGCCTACTCGATACAAAATCGTACAATACTACACTCCTGGATCAACTATCACAAACAGATCTATTTGCTCTTTACAGAAACATTTCATTTGGATCACTTGAGTACTAATTGTCATTGGTTAAATTTTGTTTATCATTTTCATTAATTTTAAAACCACTTAATTTTAACAAAACATGCTTAATGAATTATATTTCAGGTATTATGGTTCATATCATTTTCAAGGACAGTAGTATCCAATAAATAGTGAACTTAAGAGTTAAATACTGTAAATAAACATTTTCTACATCCTATAACTACTTACATCTACCAAAACATGCTAAATGAATTATATTTCAGGTATTATGGTACATATTATTTTCAAGTACAGTAGTATCCATTAAATAGTAAACATAAACGTTAAATAAAATCAACAGAAGCTTATTCAATTGGAATTACTTTTCATTTTTTAAATAAAATTACTTAAACACCTATTTGAAATCTCAAAAGCTTCATCACACGGAAATAGCATTCGATATAAAATCAGCAAGTAATTAATTCTAAGATTATCTTTTATCATCAGTTTTAAATTAAAAATCTCATTAATATGAGTGGTAAATTAGTGCGTCTAACCTTGAACATTACAATATACATCTATATATTTTTTTTGCGTTTTTATTGTGATAATCGCGATTATCTTTTTAGAAAATTAATAAATGTTAATTTATAGGTATAAACTTTTTTAAACTTTAATATATAGTTTTTCGCAGATGAGGTTAGTAAATCTTTTAGTTTATAGCAAATTAAAAAAACCCAAAACGCAAACATTTTAAAAGGATTTCCAGACTTTCACTTTTATAAAAGTGCAACTCTTTAGACATACCTGTAAATCTCAAGATTTAACCTACTTTCCACTTTTACAGTAACGTATACTTGTCAGTGCTTTCCAAATATTTTATATTAAACGGAAAAGAAAGATGCTTAACGCTTTTGGATACTTTTGTCATGTGCAGCATATTTAATATAAATTATAAGCTTCAATTACTAGAAACAGAATATTATTCATTTACCTACAATGGCAAAATTTGTGGACCTCAGGTGTGTTAAATACAAAACCGTTAGTTCATTTTGCTAATTATTAACGTAACATGTAATTTCTATGAAACAATTAGTTTTAGTTTAGTGGGATGATATGTTATTAATTTTGGAATATAGCGTCCGACTTCAATGCGTATGGCAACCAGGTCCACAAAATAATTAATAGCGTTGTGCTCTAGTACAAATTACTTTTAAGTAGTAAGTAGCAAATACATGTACACCAATCGGACATGCAGATGCTTCCTATTGATAAATGACCACAAGTTTATTTTGCACAGAAGATTTATTGTAGAAGTCTGGCACGTGAGAAATTCAGCTAGTAAACTCCACAGTAGTGTTTTGATGAATATTTACAATGTATTACAATGTATTTACATATATATATATATATATATATATATATATATATAAAGACAAGTTATTCGCAATAAGAAAATTGTATATAAAGTAAGATGTATCTGTAAACAAACTCTTATGAAAATAATAAGAGCCATTGACAAATACAAATCGGGCTGGTAGTTATATAGCCATTAACAACACATTAGCTTTATTACTTCATAGGGGAGGAAACATCCACTAACCAATGGTTTCGGCTTGTTAGCCTTATCAGAGTGGAATAGTTCCCAAGAACCGGGTGTCGCCACGAGAAAGTTTGTTACGTTTGCAAATAAATTTTGCTGTAACATTTCGCAAATCTCAATGGCCAGACGTACTTTTATAGTCATCTATAAAATTTATTATGTAGTTTCGGTTCAATTCTGTACTTCCACACTTTAGTAGTGGTGTTTTATCACCTGATGGCGGTTTTATTTACTTTTGCCATAGTACAGTGATTGTTTCGAAATTATATCATTATAATAGCTTCGTTTACTTCATAGAGTTCTTGGGAACTATTCCACTCTAATGAGGCTAACAAGCCGAAACCATTGGTCAGTGGATGTTTCCTCCCCTATGAAGTAATAAAGCTAATGTTTTGTTAATGGCTATATAACTACCAGCCCGATTTGTATTTGTCAATGGCCTTTATTTTTTTCATAAGAGTTTGTTTACAGATACATCTTACTTTATATACAATTTTCTTATTGCGGACTGCAAATAACTTGTTTTTATTTATTTGAATTGCTTTTGGGGAATGAACCCGGGTGTCGCCATGAGAAGGTTTGTTACGTTTGCAAATAAATTTTGCTGTAACATTCCGCAAATCTCAATGCCCAAACGTACCTTTGTAGTCATCTATAAAATTTATTATGTAGTTTCGGTTTAATTCTGTACTTTCACACTTTAGTAGTGTTGGTGTTTTATCACCTGATGGCGGTTTTATTTACTTTTGCCATAGTACAATGATTGCTTCGAAATTATATCATTATAAGAGCTTCGATTACTTCATAGAGTTCTTGGGAACTATTCAACTCTGATGAGGTTAACAAGCCGAAACCATTGGTCAGTGGATGTTTCCTCCCCTATGACGTAATAAAGCTAATGTTTTGTTAATGGCTATATAACTACCAGCCCGATTTGTATTTGTCAATGGCTCTTATTATTTTCATAAGAGTTTGTTTACAGATACATCTTACTTTATATATATATATATATATATATATATATATATATATATATATATATATTACTCATATTTAGACCAGGGTAGAAAATTAATGGATTACATCAAATAATTTTAAACACCGTGTATAAGGAAGTTTATTAAATAATACGCTTTATTAAAACCTTGAAGCATAAATAAACTCGGTCGTTTCAGTAAAAATAAGAAATTTAAATCATGTACAAGACGCTTTATATCAAAAGAAACAGTATTAAAAAGCTCTGCGTGTAATGTAATTATTCCTAAACAAATGGAAATTACGTGCAAAATTTATATTAATTAACCCTATTTTAAGTAACAAGTAGTAGACAAAGCGTACAGATAATAATTAATATTTAGTTAGGATTCACTAAAAATTAAAGGCTATTATTTTTCATTGAAGTTAATTGAATCGTTAGTAACAGATAATATCTATAGAAACTTGTAAAAACCCAATAATGCAAATCCTAGAAGTGTTAGTTAGAAGTAGGATGTTTTTTAAAAGGCAATTTCAGTTTAATTTGTGTAGATAAACATGTCGAGTCTAAGGATATTGGAAACGGCCAGATGCTTTAGCACGAAATACAAAACAGGGTTTATTTAAAAAAAACTCTGAGAATTAATATTATTTTGAACACCTGCGTAGTTTAAATGTCACATTCGGCGTAAAGTTTGCAGATAATTAATGTTTCAAAGAATCTTGGGAAAACGTCGCATAATAGTTACGAGAATTGCTAAAGCTGGGTTATTTCACACTCCATGTGGACTAAAATAATCGATAATAAAGAATATCAATTTGCACCAATACGAACAGGTTAGAGAAGGAAAGAGAAAATGCGTCAAGCAAAGACACATATTGTAAAAGGCGGGATTTAAGCAACGTCACGAGGGTCACAATTGGTTGAAAATAGGATGCAAATATCAGAGGTAGAACAACAATTTCTGTACAAAATTAATTAGTTTTTCTCGGACATGCTTGCGTGCCGTGTGGAAATTTTCTGAGATTTAAATGGGGCGAGTGAAAATTCGTAAAAATCGACGCGAGAGCGACAGACTGGGAACATAAAATGAGAAATTCTTTAGAATTACCCGTTTTGGGGAACAGACCGACAGACAGGCTTTTTGCTATATATACCGAGGTGAATATAAACAAGGCCTCTTAGACTTTTGACGATTCGATGCGTTAAAAGCTCGTACATACGCGACTTGATTGAAGATGTTAAACAGTGCATTTTAGTTTGATTAAATAATTTAAAGTTTGCTTGTATATTTTGTGATTCAAAATAGTTTGTTATTTACGTGCTAACATGAATGTACTTCAGTGCACTTAGATACAAGGTAATAAAATTTAGTTTCACTGTACCAATTAGCAAAATTTACAACGACAAATGTATACACAAAAGTAGGCAGTTTTGGCGTATATTGGTGACAGACGCATGAAGTTATTTGCTATTTTTCGGGGGGTGTTAATAATTAAATGGTTCAAATACGTGTCTGGATCTACGAAACAAGGGTCAGATATACATAGATGAGTTCCGGAAAAGCCCAGAAACAACTGGTGATGGAGAAAATTTTAAAAGCGTTGAGAATTAGAAGCCGTAAATATAATCCTGTTGAATGGTGTGATTAACTAAAGAAACGATACTTTGAAGCTACGAGGACAGTAACCTTCAGGTAAATTATACTATTTTGTTTGACATTTTTGTGTGTGTTGAATAACTTTATAATTAATTTACTTTAAATGGACATTAGTGAAATTGTACTAAACATAAAATTTTAATTTTAAGATGAAATTTGCTTGTTGAAGTAGAAAGGGTATTTAGTTTTGATGTTCGGTAATATGATGAAAATTTGGGTATGTCTTTGAGCTCAATTAGACGAACCTGGTTAATTAACGTAAAGGGGTGGTAGATGCTCCCTTTATACTCAGACTCCGGTCTGCTTATATTGTTATATTAATTAGTAGGCATCCAACAAGGACTTTAATTTTGGATGCACATTAAAAGGATAATAAAATTAATCTTGAAATTCTTTTGAAAACTGAAATTTATGCTGAGTTTTAATTTTGAAATTTTAATGTATTCTGAATATTGATGTAAATAGAGTTAACGTTGATGTTTTTGGTAGGAATGTGTTGTTTTTTTTTTGAATGAGGATGAAAGCTATCTAGAGGAGCAGCCGAGGCGAATTTAACGGAAGAAAATCAACAGATCAGGTAATTCAAGAGGTTTCACAGCATTCTTTGGCGACCCAAAAGTGAGGCTCAAGTTCCAAATAAAATTTTTGTGATTTTATTCCAGGAAACTGGCGATCTGAGAGAGAGAGTTCTGTGTGTGTATAAATTTAAGAGTAATTTTAGAGTGTGTGTGAGTGATTAGAACGTATGCAGAGAAAAGAGTGGTTAAGGAGTCAAGGAGTGGAAATTGGAAGTGACGATAGTGCATTGTGTGAGAAAATTTCGAAAATGGAAGAAGCTGGAGGCAGTAGAGATCAGTCGAGGACGGAATCAGGGGATCAAGGAAACGAGATTATGATGAGAATGCTAGAGGAAATGAGATCGAGTAGGGAAGAAGCTAATAGGAAGTTTGAGGAGATTAGAGAAATGAGTGCTGAATCGAATAGAGCGAGAGAGGACTCAAATCGAAAATTTGAGCAAATGAGTGAAGAATCGAACAGGAAGTTAGAGGAGATTAGTCAGAAAATAGATAAGACGAATCAAGAAGTTTCAGAATTTAAAAATAGTCTTACCGTATGTAACATACTGTTTTAATAAGCTCTAATAGTTCTAGTATTCCTAAAAATAGTTAGTTTCTAGTTTAATTTTAGCATGCTAATTATTAGAATTGTAGCGGCTGCAGGATCACCCAAGTAGCTTCTCAGCGAAGTTCCCAGAAAGATCTAATCCAAGAGTTAATCAATTTTTCTAAAGGCACTTACTTTAAGGGCACTAAACATGTCAAATTAGTCCATATCTATGATTAGATGTCAATCATGCTTTAGGATCCTATTTATGTCAGGGTGGTCTGAAGCAATTTTTCAATTAGCTGAGCACTCAACTAAAATCAATTCTGAGAGCTACGGTTGTGGTTATCTTAGGCATTGACAGTTTTAATTAAAATTAAAGATTTACGACCGGCGCATCCTAAGCCGAGTAAGAGCGTCAAGAAAGGGGTTATTTTTCAATTAACCAAAATGTATATAAGGAGGCCAGCCGGTGGGAATCGGGGTTGTTTATTTCAGACGCGTTAGAGGTTAAAGCTAACGGTTACTAGTGATGTGTTTATTTCTCTGCAGTCAAGTGCGGGCCGTTATGTTTTAAGTTATTTATTTCTCTGAGTAAGTAATTAGTATATGTGATATTACTATGAACTCAAGGCTGTGTTATGCAGCATAAGTCAGTTATTTGTTTAAAAACAGTATTTGTCGACTTCCATAAAATACAATTCCGGGTGAATGCCCAGTTCAAGTAAATTGATCCGTTTTATTATTGCTTTGGAAACCGCATCGTTTTAGAAGGGTCTTCTATTATATTGTGTTTCGACGGTGTCAGAGGTCGTTAATCACTAATCCACGAGACTACCTGAGAATGCAAAGCTCAGGCCCGAAGTCAAGTTACGGTACTATTTGACCCTTGAGAAGGTCGTATTTTTCATGGTGTAGATGACCCCGTGGTTAAAAGGGTCGTCGCACTATGCAAGTTAATTAGAATAGGGTAGCATTAATAAATTTTTGTTATTGGGTGTGTACACCTAGAACTGTATCTATTCAAAATATGTTTGTTAGTTAAGTTTAGTTAAGTTGTGTTTGTGCTAGCCGGAGACTATAAGTGACTTATTTTCTGTTCTGCCATTTTGGTTCATCGCCCACGAACAAAGTGCGACGAGAGCTATTACCGCGATTGGTTCATGGGCCGTTTAATTCCCATGGTGGCGCCCTTTTGTACATAAGGTTATTTACTTTATATTTTGTTATGCATATGTAATTAGTTGAAGTTTTAGTTAGTAGCTCGTTCAATAAAACAATCGAATTTTCGTCTCAGTGTGTTTGTTTAATGAACTCCCCCTTCACCGACTGCTGCAGCTTTCGAGGCAACGTCCCGAAACGTGAGGGTACGATGGTGTTAGAGGTCCTGTTATTTATTATTTATTGTTAATTGGATACCCTCATGCGGTAGGTAAATATTAAAATTACACGTAAAGATGGGGGAAGTTGAAAATAGGGTTGATAAAAATGAGCGTGATATTACAGGTCTTCGACAGGAAATGGGACATTTAAGGTCCGAAGTACGCATTTTTTGTGAAGAAGAAATTAATATAAAAATGACTGAAGTGACAGACTCATGTAGGGATCAGTTAGGCAGGGTAGAACGCGAAGTTAGTGGTATCAAATACAACATGTCAAATTTAACGGGGACGGTCCCAGATTTTATACAGGTGGAGTATCATTGGACCAACACATGAAGTTTTATGGCGATAACAGGGTAAATCCACAAATTTTTATTAATAGTGTAAGAAATCTAGTGGGAAATTTATTTGACGAACAGACTAAACTAAATACGATAAAGGCTTTATTAAAGGACAATGCGGAGGCATGGTACAATTTAGTAGGACAGGACATAGACACGTATCAGGACTTTGAAAACAAATTTTACAACATTACTGGAGTGATCACAAACAGGATCAGATTAGGGACGACTTGATTACAGGAAAATTTAAGGGAGAGTTTGCAGGTTCTAGGAGCAATATGCCATCCGCAAATACAGTGTGGCCAAACAACTGAATCCACCATTGACGGACAGACAGATAATCAAGTACCTATCACGACATTTTGAACTGGAAATTAGACAACACGTGGCCTTACAAAACATCACAGAACGGGAGACATTTTTAGAGTATTTGCAGAGATATGACGATGTATGTGTAGGACGGACAAGAGAGATACGAGAACGAAACGTTAACACAGTTAGGTTTGACAACAGGACACAGAATTATCCGAGACGGCCTGACTACAACAGAAATTTTCGACTGAATTGGGAACGACGAGGACAGGAATACAGGAGCAATAGTGCGACTAGGGGACCGACGCCAAGACCTAGTTACACGCGACAGAACAGTTTACCGGAAGTAAACAGGACTGTGACCAGCACGCCGAATAGAGACAGGGACACGGATATTAACACGAGGAGGACGTACGCACAGGTTGTAGAAGGACAACCAGGACCAAGCACGGAAAACAGGATGGGACAGGATTTTTGGAACGCGACAGACCACTAGATTTCTGTGTAAATGTATATGAACATCCACGTGAATTTTTCAAAATTGAGGAGGAAGTAGAGCCAGAAACTGAGGAAAAATTATGTTTGCCAATTATTAATTTAGAAATTTTTGAGAATAATGTAGAAGTATTACTTGATACAGGGGCAGAGGCGAGTTTAATATCGGAGGAATTCGTCAGCAAAATTAGGGATAAGGTTTGTGATAGAATTATGCCTATAAAACGTAGCCATTTAGTAGCTCCAAATAAAAAGAAGTTTGCTGTAGTAAATAGTGTTGTGGTGCTTAGGATAGATATAGGAGGTTTAAGCTGTGAACAGGAGTTTGTAATTGTACCTGGACTGAAGTTTCAGAGCATTTTAGGTGTTGACTGTATGATGAAGTTAGGGGTTTTGATAGATATGGAAAGGAAGGTAATAAGGATTAAGGATAGGGTAGTGCCATGGAAGGGCAGTTATGAAGTCACAGAGGATGACACGGGGTTTAGTATTAATGTAGTAGAGGTAGAGGATGATGAAGGTAAACAGATCAACACAATAAGATGTCCAGAGGATAGGAAAGTAGAGGTTCAAGCTTTAATACAAAAACATGCAGAAGTAGTGGGGGTAGAAGCAGCATATCAGGAGCAGGTGAAGGCGAAATTAAGTAAAGATGGCAAGTTTGTTTTTAATCAAGTAGATTTAAGGGATTCATTCTGGCGGATTCCATTACACAAAAATTCTAGAAGGTACGTAGGGTTTTCCATAGAGGGAAAAATCGATAATTGTAAAGTAGTATCGTTTGGTTTGTCGGCAGAAAGGGAAACAAGAATAAATGAGAAACAGACAAGTGTAGGGACTGAAGAAGAAGTAATATTTAAGAGTCAGGATAAGAGGGATGATAAGTTTATTGTATGTGAGATAATAGAGATGTTAAGTATAGATATAGAAGGGGGAGAGATAGGGATGAAGAGTATTAGGATGGTAAGAAGGAAGACTTGGAGGGTCAAGAAGAGAGTTAGATTTAAATAGAATAAGGGATAGCATAGGTGTATATAGAAGAGTAGAAGTAGGTGTTTATAGAAAATAAAGCTAGGTATAGGATAAATATGGGAGATAATTAGGAATAGGTTTAGGATGAGAATAAAGAGTAAATGTAGGAAGAAAATAAGATAGGTTAAGTATAGATATTTCATATAAGATTAGTGGAGAGTTAGGAATAGAGTAAGAGTAGGATAGGCATATAGGATTAGGTAGGGGGAAGTAAAGTATAGTAAAGATTAGTTAAAAGTTAGGAATAGGATAGGTATATAGGATGTATATAGGATTAGATGGATGAGTAGGATGAAGTTAGGGATAATTTCAGTTTATAGAATTAGGTGAGAGTTAGGAATAGGATAGGGATATAGGATAGGTGTAAATATTTTTTTTTCGATTGGAGACAAAGTAGGTAAGTTAGATAGATAAGGGTAGAGAGAGATAGGCAGTTTTTTTTGTAAATTTTTTTTGTCTAAATGTTTTATATTTGAATTCAAATAAGTTGGATTATTTGTATTCAAATAGGGGGAAAATACTCATATTTAGACCAGGGTAGAAAATTAATGGATTACATCAAATAATTTTAATCACCGTGTATAAGGAAGTATATTAAATAATACGCTTTATTAAAACCTTGAAGCATAAATAAACTCGGTCGTTTCAGTAAAAATAAGAAATTTAAATCATGTACAAGACGCTTTATATCAAAAGAAACAGTATTAAAAAGCTCTGCGTGTAATGTAATTATTCCTAAACAAATGGAAATTACGTGCAAAATTTATATTAATTAACCCTATTTTAAGTAACAAGTAGTAGACAAAGCGTACAGATAATAATTAATATTTAGTTAGGATTCACTAAAAATTAAAGGCTATTATTTTTCATTGAAGTTAATTGAATCGTTAGTAACAGATAATATCTATAGAAACTTGTAAAAACCCAATAATGCAAATCCTAGAAGTGTTAGTTAGAAGTAGGATGTTTTTTTAAAAGGCAATTTCAGTTTAATTTGTGTAGATAAACATGTCGAGTCTAAGGATATTGGAAACGGCCAGATGCTTTAGCACGAAATACAAAACAGGGTTTATTTAAAAAAAACTCTGAGAATTAATATTATTTTGAACACCTGCGTAGTTTAAATGTCACATTCGGCGTAAAGTTTGCAGATAATTAATGTTTCAAAGAATCTTGGGGAAAACGTCGCATAATAGTTACGAGAATTGCTAAAGCTGGGTTATTTCACACTCCATGTGGACTAAAATAATCGATAATAAAGAATATCAATTTGCACCAATACGAACAGGTTAGAGAAGGAAAGAGAAATGCGTCAAGAAAAGACACATATTGTAAAAGGCGGGATTTAAGCAACGTCACGAGGGTCACAATTGGTTGAAAATAGGATGCAAATATCAGAGGTAGAACAACAATTTCTGTACAAAATTAATTAGTTTTTCTCGGACATGCTTGCGTGCCGTGTGGAAATTTTCTGAGATTTAAATGGGGCGAGTGAAAATTCGTAAAAATCGACGCGAGAGCGACAGACTGGGAACATAAAATGAGAAATTCTTTAGAATTACCCGTTTTGGGGAACAGACCGACAGACAGGCTTTTTGCTATATATACCGAGGTGAATATAAACAAGGCCTCTTAGACTTTTGACGATTCGATGCGTTAAAAGCTCGTACATACGCGACTTGATTGAAGATGTTAAACAGTGCATTTTAGTTTGATTAAATAATTTAAAGTTTGCTTGTATATTTTGTGATTCAAAATAGTTTGTTATTTACGTGCTAACATGAATGTACTTCAGTGCACTTAGATACAAGGTAATAAAATTTAGTTTCACTGTACCAATTAGCAAAATTTACAACGACAAATGTATACACAAAAGTAGGCAGTTTTGGCGTATATTGGTGACAGACGCATGAAGTTATTTGCTATTTTTCGGGGGTGTTAATAATTAAATGGTTCAAATACGTGTCTGGATCCACGAAACAAGGGTCAGATATACATAGATGAGTTCCGGAAAAGCCCAGAAACAACTGGTGATGGAGAAAATTTTAAAAGCGTTGAGAATTAGAAGCCGTAAATATAATCCTGTTGAATGGTGTGATTAACTAAAGAAACGATACTTTGAAGCTACGAGGACAGTAACCTTCAGGTAAATTATACTATTTTGTTTGACATTTTTGTGTGTGTTGAATAACTTTATAATTGATTTACTTTAAATGGACATTAGTGAAATTGTACTAAACATAAAATTTTAATTTTAAGATGAAATTTGCTTGTTGAAGTAGAAAGGGGTATTTAGTTTTGATGTTCGGTAATATGATGAAAATTTGGGTATGTCTTTGAGCTCAATTAGACGAACCTGGTTAATTAACGTAAAGGGTGGTAGATGCTCCCTTTATACTCAGACTCCGGTCTGCTTATATTGTTATATTAATTAGTAGGCATCCAACAAGGACTTTAATTTTGGATGCACATTAAAAGGATAATAAAATTAATCTTGAAATTCTTTTGAAAACTGAAATTTATGCTGAGTTTTAATTTTGAAATTTTAATGTATTCTGAATATTGATGTAAATAGAGTTAACGTTGATGTTTTTGGTAGGAATGTGTTGTTTTTTTTTGAATGAGGATGAAAGCTATCTAGAGGAGCAGCCGAGGCGAATTTAACGGAAGAAAATCAACAGATCAGGTAATTCAAGAGGTTTCACAGCAATATATATATATATATATATATATATATATATATATTATAAGTAGTTTTTTACACAAGGTAAGTTGTTAAATACTAACGTATTGCAATTAATAAGATGAAATAATAACTTAGACTTTTTAAGTTAGTATTTATCAATTTACCTTGTGTAAATAACTACTTATATTATTTGTATATTAATACTTGGTTTATTGCCGTGATTTTGAGCGTTGCTTCCTGTCTATATCTGACATAAGTCAAAAACTTGACAATGTCAGATATGATTGACAAAAATGCTAAACGAAATTGAAAGTTAGGTTTATAAATAGAACTGTACACGATTTAGATTTGTAAATTTCTCAATTATAGCCATCGGTCTCGGTAGCGTAATTGGTAAACGCACAGTTCCGGCAAAACTGAGATGCAGGTTCAAATCCTGTCCAAGACCTTATATTTTCCTTGTTTAGAGGAAACAACCATAATTTACGTGCAAAACTTATTTCATTCATTTAATTTAAAGTAACAAATAATATCAAATTTTACAAGTAGGGATTAAAATTTAATAGGTTCGTAAAGAAAATAAAGTGTATAAGCCAATAGAAATTATTATTTAATTTAATTGAGTTAAATTCAAAGGAATATAACGTCTAATACGCATAAGAGCATGAAAAATCGATAATTCCAAGGCGAAACGCTTTACTAACAAACAAACACGTCGAATATATAAAATACCGTGAAACGTAAACTCCTAGAAATGTTATTTTAAAAGGTTTGTTAATTAGGCACAGGTGCATGTTTTGAAAGGTCAACTTCTCGTTATTTGTGTAAATAAAAGACAAGATTTGTGGTATATTGTGCAAACGGTCGGATGTTTAGCATAAATGCTAACCAAAAGTTTGCTTAAAGCGCAGAAGGGATAGACAATCAATGATATGCTTCGGAATGAGACAGGCATAATAGCATTTCACTTCGAAACGCACGTATTTAGTCTACGTGGGTTAGACAGCACGCAGACAGTAATATCGATTTTCTACCACTCAAACAAGGTTAGAAGGAAACATATAATATGCACAAGAGAGAAATAGAGTTAATACAGACGGGGTTTCAAGACGTCACTGAAATATATCATTGGTCTAAATATATAGTTGTACAACAGACGAACACGGAAAAATTGAATGCGGGTTTTTCGAAAAATATCGTATCAATGAGCTAAATTTCAAAGATTTTGAAAACGGTTACACCAAAATTTGCGGAAATGTTAGTTTAATTATATAGTTTGCGTTAGGAGGATTTGGAGAGTTTACACTTAGATTCATATAAATATGAGAGAAGAGTTAGTAAGTTTCCCTTTTGACTTCGCTTTTTGACTTTGTTAATTTGCATAGCTTACTACGTACAGATATCTACTAACGAGATTGTAGGTATTTAAAATTTATAAATTAAATAGTACCGTGTTAGATTGTTGGCTTTATACTTTGAACGCGGATAGTGTCGAGTTTATTTATATTTAATTAAGGTGCAACAGATATTTGAACAAGCTCGTAAAGTAAAGTAAAGTAACGTAAATTAAATTATACAATAATGAAAGAGTGTGATATATTTGGATTTGGATTTGGATAGATCTTGAATAAATAGCTGAGCAGAACCACGAGAACGAGGGTGCAGGTACTTGACTTCATCGTCAACGGAGTAGGGATTTTCAAGAAATTCCAGGTAACGCATTAGAATTTGCTGTTTTTTTATAAACTATGAAAATTATTGTGATGTGTGAGTGTGAACTTTGATGGTATTTTGCATTAATTTGCGTATTGAAAAGAATACGTATAACTAACTTTTATTATGGTATTTGAATATAAATTTAAAGGTGTATATAAAGCTTATTAACATTCCTCATGAATTTAAAATTTTATTGTTAAGAGTACATGGGTTTTTTTGTGTTTGTAGTAAGAGTATGCAAAGTAAAAAGCATACATTAATAAAATAAACTGAGTTATCATGAGCTCACCATACTCTAGAGTGTAATAATTAGAAATAATTATTAATAAAAAAATTTTTGATAAGGTATTGTTCAGGGCCCATTTACTCCTGTTACATTCAATGTGTTTGATATTTCAATTTAAAATCCTGGACTTTACAAATATAGAATTTATTGAGGTGTAACTTGAGCACCGAAATGTAAATAATCTTGAATTATTAATTGTGAATAGTGGTAAATAAATATTGTATGATTGTTGTATTATTTTGTGGCTTTATTGAGTGTGCGTGAACGGTAGAGAATATGATAGTAAATTTAGGTATCCAAGAGGAGGCCCAACTGAGCTAGTCAGGGAGCTGTTGAAGTAATTAAGTTGATGGAAGCCGAATCTGGGTAAGATATGTTTTTTTTTGAATTTTTTTTGTTTTTGGGAAATTAAATAAATTTTCAAATGATTTTAAGGAAATTCCAGAGGCATATAGGAATAACACAACAATTTTATGACGCCCAATTCGTGGGACTCGAATATTTTTGTTTACTCTGGCATGAGGTCTTATAGGCTTACATGGCAATATATATATATATATATATATATATATATAATATATTAAATTGCCAATAACTTCGACCGAGACATTAATTTTAAATTCTCGTTGATAATGTCTACTTTTACTACCATATGGATTTTCATCTGCATACACATGCTCATTGTGCAGGTTTGTCATGCCACGACGTGTAAAACAAGGCTTATCAGTAAACAAGACATTAGTTTGGAATCCGTCGTCAACTACCCTATGTTCTCGAACAATTTGTGAAAAATTTAACCGTGATCCGTAAAGTGGCAGTAATTCTTGCACTGAATGAATAATCCGACGTACGGTGCTTTTTAGAATCTCAATCTCTCGTTGCAATGTTCTGGTACTGGTCTCAAGATTATCGTCAATCGTTTGAAAAACAACATCTTCCGCATTCGTGTTCAGGCTTGTCGAGGTCTTCCAGCGTTAGTTCTGACTGGTTTCAACGTTCCTGTTTCTCGAAGACGTCTTCGATTTGGACAAAGGTTTTGTCATTTGGAATTCTCCGGTTTGGATACTTCTCTTGATACACGCGGACGCTTTCGTGGCAGTTACCCTGACAGAATTCAAGAAATAGTAGCATGTCCACCTGCTCATTAAAAGGGAATTATATAATTTGCTAGCTGCCAAAATTACACAAAAGTAATAGCAATTAAAGCAATAATGGTGATTGCGTTAAAAAAACATTATTAAAGCAAACTGAAGCCAACAAGTTATTGTAACATTTAACTGAAGAATTTATTTAATCTTTATCAATGTACATGAAAATTATTTTCACATTTGTAGTATTACAAGCTGTGTCGAGTGAATGACAGAACTAATTTGTAACAAAAAGCTAGATTTGCCGATTTTGTCACATCGGGGTTCTTGAAGCTCAATGATGTGCGAAATTAGTCTTAAGGAATTATTTCCTGATTGATACTCATGCTATGAAGAATTTATTTCACTTAATTTAATTCAAACACTACTGTAATGAATTTTTTAAGTCCAGTAACTCTGAATATGTAGATATGATCTTAGTGTATTGGTTCTGCAATGGAAACTTTGTTATTGCAGCAGAGGATTACTAGAGAAGATTTCCGAACAGGCATGCTCCGAACCATAAAACCATTTGGTAGTGCATTTCAATGTTTTCGAGAAACTGGGTCCTTGCTTGAGCACACATGTGAGAGAAATGTTCTTCATCAAAAAGCCACCGAAACGGCTTTACGCGTTGCCAACAAAGATCTCTGAACAACTACAAAAAGAATTGTCGCTATTACTGGTTTAAAGTGGACAAGCTTGAAGAGGGTTTCTACCCCTATTACATTAAAACTATCCAACTACTTTAGAGCGAATATAGATTAAGATGGCGGTTCAGTGGGTGGTTCAAGGGACAATTTTCGATTTAATGCATATGACTTCTTTCTGTTATGCGGCGGCATACACAAAGTACGGAATTAATAATTGTTATTACAAGCATGTCTGGACCATAGAAAATCTTAATTGGATTACAGAAATACATTTACAAACTCGCTTTTCTGCCAATGTTTGGCAGGTGAGGTAGAAAACTGCCATGTATTACTATTTGTATTTGTATGTATTAATTGTATACCGCGCATGTGTCAGGTATAAGCAGCAAGTTACAACTTAGACTCGCTCGTTGATGCATGCGCCACTCGAGGTTCTTTATGATATACAGAATATCTCTTGTAATGTTTTAAATATTTATTATTACATTAATATACCTATTTGCATTCAAAATAATAACACCGTCTTTGTATGATAATCACCACTAAAATCATCACATGGTGACAGCTGTAAACGCGTGCAGATAAGAGGGTTGCGACCTGCAACCTTAGGTTATTGAAACGGTCAGTCAGGTATCTTTATGTCGTCTTTTGTTTCGTTGTGATCGCGGTTTCAACTTATTACAATTTGTGCATAGAGTACTTGAAATTATTTTGTTCATCATCATCATCATTAGGTCTTCAGTCCTAGAACTGGTTAGACGCGTACCATCATTGTTCCCTATTCTGAACGAACCTACATATTTCCCTGAAATGTGCACAGTTTGCATCTATAACTGTCTGATCTAGGTCTACATCTACCTCTTTTTTCCTGTCTCTGCTTGTAATATATCACATACTACTCCCCAAAAATGCCTTAGAACGTATTCCGTCCTACTATTTCTCTTTTTCCCTAGATATCCTTGTTCCCCTACTATTTCTGTAACTTATTTGTTATTATCTTTGTCTGTCCATGCTATCGTCTTCATACATCTAAAGCACAGCGTTTCAAAAGGCTGCTACCGTCTGCGTTTCAGACTGCACGTATTTCATAGGCATACTGTGCTGTGCTCCACACATATGCTTTCAACAATTTTCTTCTTATTCTATGTTTGTTGTCTTTCCTCATAGGCGCTGTTCTTTCTTGTTAGATGCAGTTCGATCATTTTCTATTGTTTTACCGTTATATGCCCTATTTCTCCGACCTTCAATGGTTGTGAAGGGAGGTAAGCAGCCTGTGGCTGCCAAGTTCCCCCAACACTTAACCATTTGGCGATTTAATATATTTTCCAATTTATGCTTTCGCACAGTCAAAATTAGTTGTAGGTATTTCGCAACCAACAACTAGTTGTTAATACTAATCATCAGATTTATCTGCGCTTATTTTTTCGTCATTAGGTTTTCCGTCTCAAAACTGGTTGGGCACGTACCTGCACTTATTTATATTCTGAGCTAGCACATAGTTCCCTGAAATTCTCACACAACATGTGTATTCAGCTAGTTTCCTTTCTATTGTTTTCTAATTTTATATCCTATTTTAGCGAGATTCAGCGAAGAAGGTTAAGCAACCTGTGGCTACCAAGATCCCCCAACACTTAGACATTTGCCGAAATAATGATTTTCCAGTAAATCCATTCATACACTTAACATTATTCGAGAATATTGCACAACCAATTCTTGTAGTTATTTATAATAATCATCATGTTTAAGCACAGTTATCTTTTCGTCATTAGTTTATCCATCTTGGGATTGGTTGGATGCGTACCTCCATTGATTTCAATTCTGGGCTAGCCTACACATCTCCCTGAAACCTCTACAGCCTACACCTTTTACTATCTGTGTGCAGTAGTCTAATCTACGTCTGCCTCTTCTTCTCATTTTTTCTATCTCTGCTTCTAATATATTCCGCACTATTCCCTCATGCCGTAGTATGTGGCCTATCATCCTATCTCTCCTATTTTTTACCGTTTTCCACATATTTCTTTCTTCCCCTACCATTTTTAGTACCTCTTCGTTCTTAACTTTGTCTGTCCATGATATCTTCATCATACGCCTGTAGCACCACATTTCAAAGGCTTCTACGTTTTTCTTGTCCGCTTCTCCTACTGTCCAGGCTTCACAGCCGTACAGTGCTGTGCTCCACACATATGTTTTAAGCAATCTTTTCCTTAAAATTAAATAAAAACCCTTAACCACAAAAAATATTTAAATTACTAGATACGTATTTCGACCACTATGTGGTCATCATCAGTAGAAGAAAAAAAAATAAAAAAAAATAGCTGCTGTTCTGGAACACTTCAGAGGATATTCTCCTCACCACTTAGGCTGAAGTGAACCTTCCCAACCCATAATTTACTATTGTTGCTTTAAACACTATCGAGGATATTCTCACCAGGCGGTGTTCTCAACAACAAACAAGCGAATTATGACATTATAAACTTAACACTTAATATACTAATTCTAAATCTACTGAAGCGGAACCAATTTAATCTTGCTTTCTCATTGGTTGTTGACTAAAGGAAAGCAAAGCAGATGATCTATTGGCCCTTTATCGGTGTTTAAGAGGGTCCTTTATGTTTAACAATTTTAACTGATTCATAGGCATTTAAGGAGGAAAACGTTGGTACCTTTAACAATTTAACATTTTCTAGTTTAACGGGGTGGCTGGTTTCAAATATATGTTTGGCGACCTGAGACCTTTCATATTTACCATATTTGAAGTGAGCAATGTGTTCTTTAACTCTTGTTGTTATATTCCTCTTGGTCTGACCAATATATTTTTGAAAACACCATGGCCCTGCACAACAATTTCATAATCGACTTTGCAAATTTTCCTCTTGTCTTTTGGATTACCTAGCAAATCTTTAATTTTATTAGTATTAGTGAAAGCAATTTTGAAATTACACTGTTTGAATATTTTATCAAGACCCTTTGTGGTTTTGTGAAACGGAAGTTTAACATATTTAACATTATCGTTAGAGGTGGTTGATTGCAAAGTCGTTGATTTACGAATGTTGATCCTATTTTTACACTTTCTAAAAATATTATCTATAATATCAGAAGAGAAACCATTGTATTTCGCTATTTGTTTAATAAGAGCAGATTCCTTATTAAATCTGTTTTTATTTAAAGGGAAATTCAATAATCTATTAATTAAAAAGTTAAATGAAGCCAACTTATGTTGTATGCTATGATTAGAGGAAGACAAAATAAAGCGATTTACATTGGTTTCTTTTCTATAAATGTCAAATTCTAATTTATTACCATTTCTAATTACTAATGTATCTAAAATTGCATTGCATGTCCCAGAACTGTTTTCAATTCAACAACAAGTTGTACGAACAACATGAAGGCACAGCAATGGGAAATAACTTATCACCTTTCATAGCAAATTTATTTATGTCTCGTTTTGAAACCGAGTTAAAAGAAAACTCCAAATACTTCCCAAGAATATGGTTAAGGTACGTGGATGATATTTTTGCAGTTTTTGACACTTCTAAATCAAATGTTGATGATTTTCTTAAAGAAATGAATTCAAAATTTCAAAGCATAAAATTTACGTATGAACTAGAGAATAATGGACAATTACCCTTTTTAGATACATTAGTAATTAGAAATGGTAATAAATTAGAATTTGACATTTATAGAAAAGAAACCAATGTAAATCGCTTTATTTTGTCTTCCTCTAATCATAGCATACAACATAAGTTGGTTTATTTAACTTTTAATTAATAGATTATTGAATTTCCTTTAAATAAAAACAGATTTAATAAGGAATCTGCTCTTATTAAACAAATAGCGAAATACAATGGTTTCTCTTCTGATATTATAGATAATATTTTAGAAAGTGTAAAATAGGATCAACATCCGTAAATCAACGACTTTGCAATCAACCACCTCTAACGATAATGTTAAATATGTTAAACTTCCATTTCACAAAACCACAAAGGGTCTTGATAAAATATTCAAACAGTGTAATTTCAAAATTGCTTTCACTAATACTAATAAAATTAAAGATTTGCTAGGTAATCCAAAAGACAAGAGGGAAAATTTGCAAAAGTCGGGGATTTATGAAATTAGTTGTGCAGGGCCAGGGTGTTTTCAAAAATATATTGGTCAGACCAAGAGGAATATAACAACAAGATTTAAAGAACACATTGCTCACTTCAAATATGGTAAATATGAAAGGTCTCAGGTCGCCAAACATATATTTGAAACCAGCCACCCCGTTAAACTAGAAAATGTTAAATTGTTAAAAGCGGTACCAACGTTTTCCTCCTTAAATGCCTATGAATCAATTAAAATTGTTAAACATAAAGGACCCCTCTTAAACACCGATAAAGGGCCAATAGAGTCATCTGCTTTGCTTTCCCTATTAGTCAACAACCAATGAGAAAGCAAGATTAAATTGGTTCCGCTTCAGTAGATTTAGAATTAGTATAAATTAAGTAGATTTAAGTTATAATGTCACATGTCACTTGTTTGTTGTTGAGAACACCAGCCTGCGGGTGAGGAGAATATCCTCGATAGTGTTTAAAGCAACAATATAGTAAATTATAGGTTGGGAAGGTTCACTTCAGCCTAAGTGGTGAGGAGAATATCCTCTGAAGTGTTCCAGAACAACAGCTATTTTTTTTTTAATTTTTTAATTTTTTTTCTTCTACTGATGATGACCACATAGTGGTCGAAATACGTATCTAGTAATTTAAATATTTTTTGTGGTTAAGGGTTTTTATTTAATTTTATTTAAATCGTGCCACAGTGTTTCTATAGATTATTAATATTTTCCTTGTTTCCATGTTTGTGGTCTTTGAGCACAGTAGTTGCTTTTTCTTGTTAAATGTAGCACGATCTTGTGCTAATCTTTGTTTTATATGTTTTGTGCTTTTCCCATCTTGCGTTGTTTGGCTTCCTAGGTAGCAGAAATCCTTAACCTCTTGTAAGTTCGTGTTAAATACTTGTATTCTTGTTTATAATTTATTTTCCCCACCTTTGCAAACTAGAACTTTAGTTTTAGTTTTGTTAATTTTCATACCGTATGTCTCTGTTAGAACCGTTTCAATTTCATTAAGAGCAGCTTCTAGCTCTTCCTTGCTAGACGCTAATACCGCTATATCATCTGCAAATCTAAGCATATCAATTTTTTGTCCCTGCATAGTAATTCCAAATGTCTTCCTGCATTTGACAGTATTCATTGCCTGTTCTATGTACAAGTTAAAAATCAATGGGGATAGGGCACATCCCTGTCTCACCCCTTTCCTAATGTTTACTTCTCTACGTTCCTGCTCTAATTCTATTACTGCTGTTTGCTCTTTGTATAAGCTATGTACTATTCGTCTATCCCTATAACTCATTCCAATCTTTTTGAGTATTTCAAACATTTTTTTCCAATTTACATTGTCAAATTCTTTTTCCAGATCTACAAACCCTATATACATGCTTTCCCCTTTTTCGATTGTTTTCTCCATTATTTCTCTCAGAGCTAAAATAGCCTCCCGTGTTCCCCTGTTTTGCCTAAACCCAAATTGGTCTTCTCCTAGTATTTCTTCAGCTCGTTTTTCCATTCGTCTTTGCACAATTCTAGTTAATATTTTTGACACGTGTGCTGTCAAACTTATTGTTCGAAAATTTTCACATTTATCCGCGCCTTTCTTTTTTGGTATAGGTACTATGATGCTACGTTTGAAATCTTTGGGTATCTCGCCTGTCCCATACATATAGCTTACAAGTTGGAAGAAACGTTCTGTTACTGCTTGTCCAGCGGCTTTTAGAGTTTCTGCTTGCACCTTATCTGTACCCGGCGCCTTACCATTTTTTAGACTCTTTAATGCTAATTCAAACTCGTCTCGAAGTATAGGATATCCCAAGTCATCATTTTCAATGTCTGATTCCTGTTCTAATGCAGTTAGTTTTTCTCCTGCATATAAATTCCCTATATATTCTTGCCATCTACTCACTTTCTCTATGTTTTCTATAATGATGTTTCCTTGTGCGTCCCTTATATTTTTGCTATACGGTTTTATATCCCTAAAATTCATTCTAATTAATTTGTATGCTTCGTCTGTCTTTCCTATTTCCATCTTAGTTTGTACCTCTTTGCACTTTTCATCAATCCATTGTTCTTTAGCTTTCCTGCATTTTCGAATAATTTCCCATTTTATTGCTTTGTATCTCTGTTTTCCTGTTTTGTCTGATTTATTTTTGTATGTTCGTCTTTCATCTATTAAATTCACGATATCCTTTGTTATCCATGGTTTCTTATTTTCTTTTTGTGTATACTCTTTCGTTCTTTTGCAAGTAATTTTCTACACAGTTTCCTATCTTTTTCCGCATAACTATCCCCACACCCAAATTTCCTTCCTCTGCTCCTGTATGAATTACCCTGAAGTCTCCACTCCAAAAATCCCCTGCCTCTGGCCACCGAACTTCGCTGATCCCTACTATGTCTAGTGATAACCTATTCATTTCGATTTTATGTTCTCTAGCTTACCTACTTGCTTCATACTTCTAGCATTCAACGCTCCGACTCGCAGAATGTTCCCGACTCTTATTTTTAACTTTCCGATCGCATCCTCCGTAGTAGTCCCTTCCCGGAGATCCGAATGGGGGACTATTTTAACTCCGGAATCTTTTACCCCAGAGAATGCCATCATGTTTGTAACAATTTAAGTACGCTGTGTACTTGGGAGATAATGTGGTGGTTTCCCGTTGCCTTCCACATCGCGATAGTGTGTCTTAGACTGCCATACCGACCCCTATGGTCTCTGCCAGTCTAAGTACCGAAAGGGCCGCTGCCCTCTTTCGGGGACCTGTCTTAGTCTGGTTCCTCACTAACGACCCTACTACTTTGGTTGGACCTGTAGTTTGGCTCTTTAGCTCATTAGAACACGCAAGCCATTTCACCTGTTCTAGTGATTTAGAACTTTGGCAAGGTGCAGGTCCATTCGAAATGGATTATTTTGTTATGTAATAAAATATTACGGTGCATTAATATTCCTTATTTAACGGGCTACCATCATGGCAGATGAAAACAGGATGCCGTATCAGCTAAGTTTTAGCAGTGACAATAACTGGAAACCGTGGAGGCAGAAATTTGATTTGTATCTCCTTGTAAGTGGTAAGAGATGAGACTATTAACGTGTAGGTTCGAATATACCGAGGATGAAGTTGGAGGCTATACTTCATAAATTTAACAAACACTGTAATCCTACAATTAAGTTCTTTAAACGATAACAATTAGCTGATGAATCAATCCATCAATTTGTGAGAGCTATTTGTCACGCAGCCTCATGCGACTTTAAAAAAAGATTTACTGTTGCGTGATAGAATTGTTTTGGGCGTACGCGATGCGCGAATATAAGAAAAGCTTTTACAATATCCGGATTTAAATTTGACTGAATGTAATAATATTTGTCGGGCAATGTAATCTGGTGACAGTTTGTTAAAAATAATGCTCGCTGTAGTGGTGATTCGCAAAAAAGAGGCCAACAACATCATGCAAAAATCAGGATTACGCATACCGCCGCGGTAGTGGTGAAGGTGGCAGTGTTAATTGGGGTTCTCAAAATAAAGGTAACAATAGCTGTAAGAATGGTGGTATCAAAGATAAAATAGGCGAATGCCTTGCATTTAATTGCATCTGCTGTTTCTGTAGCAAAAGAGTACATTATTAACGTTCTTATCGCAGCAGACAGTTTAGTAATATGCATGGAATTATATAGCATTTTCGGGAGTGCGCCAGTTACTTTTTGGGCCTCTTTATTTTATACTGAGTTACAATGATTAATTTTACAAAAACGTTATGTTCAGTAACGTTGGCGATTAAAATTATTCTTACTTGACTTTCACTAATTAAATAAATTAAAATTATGGTGAGTAGCTGAACTGACCACAATGTTAAGGTTGAGAAGCTCTAGACTGACTGGCCATCTTGGGCTCTCGAGGGTATTTATGCTATCCCTGCCCCTCACATTGCTTGTGGGAATTGCAGAGCTAATGTTCGCTTATTTCTGTATTTAATACAATATAACAATCTTAATTCTAATAATTGTTGTCTTATAGCCTAATGTGACCTGCACCTGCAATATCACATTACGTCTGAATAATATATATATATATATATATATATATATATATATATATATATATATATATATATATATATATATATATATATATTACTCATATTTAGACCAGGGTAGAAAATTAAATAATCACATCAAATAATTTTAATCACCGTGTATAAGGAATTTTATTAGATAATACGCTTTATTAAAAAACCATGAAGCATAAATAAATTCGGTCGTCTCAGTAAAATTAAGAAATTTAAATTATTTATAAGACGCTTTATATCAAAAGAAACAGTATTAAAAAGCTCTGCGTGTAATGTAATTATTCCTAAAAGAATGGAAATTACGTGCAAAATTTATCTTAATTAACTCTATTTCAAGTAACCGGTATTGAACAAAACGTACAGATAATATCTATAGAAACTTGTAAAAACCCAATAAAATGCAAATCCTAGAAGTGTTAGTTAGAAGTAGGATGTTTGAACACACCTGCGTATTTTAAAAGGCAATTTCAGTTTAATTTGTTTAGATAAACATGTCGATTCTAAGGATATTGGAAACGGTCAGATGCTTTAGCACGAAATACAAAACAGGGTTTATTTAAAAAGCTCTGAGAATTAATATTATTTTGAACACCTGCGTAGTTTAAATATCACGTACGGCGAAAATTGTGTAGATAACAAATGGTTTCAAAGAATCTTGGAGAAACCGGGGCTTAATATTCACGAGAATGTGCGATACGGGGTTATTTAACCCAGATAGTCCACATGGACTAAAATATAATCGAGAATAAAGAATATCCATTTGCACCAATACGAACAGGTTAGAAAAGGAAAGAGAAAATGCGTCAAGCAAAGACACATATAGTAAAAGGCGTGATTTAAGCAACGTCACGAGGGTCATAATTGGTTGAAAATAGGATGCAAATATCAGAGGTAGAAACAACAATTTCTGTACAAAATTAATTAGTTTTTCTCGGACATGTTTGCGTGCCTTGTGAGAATTTCTGATATTTAAATGGGGCGAGTGAAAATTTCGTAAAAACCGACGCGCGAGCGACGGACTGGGAACATAGAATGAGAAATTCTTTAGAATTATCCGTTTTGGGGAACAGACCGACAGACAGGCTTTTTGCTATATATACCGGTGGTAATATGAATTTCGGCCTCTTAGACTTTTGACTATTCGATGCGTTAAAAGCTCTTACATCCGCGACTTGATTCAAGATGTTAAACAGTGCATTTTAGTTTGATAAAATAATTTAAAGTTTGCTCGTATATTTTGGTGATTTAAAACAGTTTGTTATTTACGTGCTAACATGAATGTACTTGAGTGCACTTAGATACAAGGTAATAAAATTTAGTATCACTGTACCAATTAGCAAAATTTACAACGACAAATGTATACACAAAAGTAGGCAGTTTTGGCGTATATTGGTGAAAGACGCATGAATTTCTTTGCTATTTTTCGGGGGTGTTAATAATTAAATGGTTCAAATACGTGTCTGGATCCACGAAACAAGGGTCAGATATACACAGATGAGTTCCGGAAAAGCCCAGAAACAACTTTAAATAAATGGTAATGGAGAAAATTTTAAAAGCGTTGAGAATTAGAAGCCGTAAATATAATCCTGTTGGAATGGTGTGATTAACTAAAGGGACGATGTACATTGAAGCTTTGAGGACAGTAACCTTCAGGTAAATTATACTATTTTGTTTGACATTTTGTGTGTGTTGAATAACTTTATAATTGATTTACTTTAAATGGACATTAGTGAAATTGTACTAACCATAAAATTTTAATTTTAAGATGAAATTTGCTTGTTTAAGTAGAAAGGGGTATTTAGTATTGATGTTCGGGAATATGATGAAACTTTGGGTATGTCTTTGAGCTCAATTAGACGAACCTGGTTAATTAACGTAAAGGGTGGTAGATGCTCCTTTATACTCAGACTCCGGTCTGCTTATATTGTTATATTAATTAGTAGCCATCCAACAAGGACTTTAATTTTGGATGCACGTTAAAGTGATAATAAAATTAATCTTGAAATTCTTTTTAAAACTGAATTTTATGCTGAAATTTAATTTGAAAATTTAATGTATTCTGAATATTGATGTAAATAGAGTTAACGTTGATGTTTGTGGTAGGAATGTGTTTGTTTAATTTTATGAATGAGGAGGTTTATAAAATTAGGTGAGCAGCCAAGGCGAAACAGGATCACAGCAGTTTATGACGCCCAATCGGTGGGACTAGAATTTTTTTTGTTGAAAGGACCCAGTTCCCGCATTCACAGGAGAATATCACAGCAATATATATAGCCGTAATTTTGAGCATTGCTTCCTGTCTATATCTGACATAAGTCAAAAACTTGACAATGTCAGATATGATTGACAAAAATGCTAAACGTAATTGAAAGTTAGGTTTACGTATAGTTTTGTACACGATTTGGATTTGTAAATTTCTCAATTATAGTCATCGGCCTCGGTGGCGTAATTAGAAAACGCACAGTTCTGGCAAAACTGAGATGCAAATTCAAATCCTGTCCAAGACCTTATATTTTCCTTCTTTCAATTACTAGCTTGATTTGAAATGATCATTTGGGCTTTGCATAAAAGTCTAAGTTATTATTTCAACTTATTAATTACAATAAGTTAGTATTTATCAACTTATTTTGTGTAAAAAAACTACCTAAAATATATATATATATATATATATATATGTGTATATATATATATATATATATATATATATATATATATATATATTAATTTGGGGGATATATAACTCGCGGAACGTGAAGATGAATCTGATAATAACCTAAATCAAATTATGTAGACAATTACACGTTCAGTCGATTGGCTAGAAGAGATTCTAGTTTCGGGTATTAAAATACGTTTTAAAATTGCTACTAGTCGGCGCACTAAATATTGTTGCCTTCAACGCATAAAAAATACCTCGTGAAATACTTTTAGATTTTTCAACAGTGCTAATTTCGTATTTAGGCCATAAAATTAATGTGATTGGACAAATAAGTTTGGACTTTTGTTTCAATAATATTTTCAAACAATTTTGTTGCACGTTTTAGATTCTCATAAACAATGTTCAATTTTAAGCTATTTTTTTTTTGCTACGTCTAGGCATAATACCAAGTAAAAAGATATGTATTTTGGACCAGGTGGGACTTGTACTAGAGGAATTTTAAACAATTTTCAATCAGATTTTTCTGGTATTGAAAGGATAAACAAACAGTGTTCCATAATCTTGTCCGATAAATCGGTCGCTTGCGTTAGTTTTCCACGCAAAATTCCACTTGCTATTAGAAGTAAAGTAAAGGAAAGCCGGATCAAATCCTTGCAAAAAACCTAATTGTGTCGGCTACAGGACCAAAGGACTGGGTTCATCCCATAGTTGTAGTGCCAAAAACAAAGATGATGTCCGAATCTGTATGGATTCACATAACTTAAATAAATTTTTTAAAAGAAAAGTCTTTGAAATACCTACTCAAGACGGTTTATTTTCTCAGTTAGTTAGTGCCACAGTATTTAGTTTACTCGACGCTTCCTCAGCGTTTTTACAACTAGCAATAACATACGAAACTTCGTTACCGTGTACGATAGCGACTTGTTTTGGAAGATATTGCTATCTTCGATTACCCTACAGGATATCATACGAATCAGAAATTTTCCAAAGACGCATATTTGAAACCTTAGAAGGTATTAACATCGCGATATCATATTTTGATGACATTCTTGTGTTTGGTAAGAGTGTTGCGGAGCACGACAAAAATTTAGCAGTTGCCTTGAAAAACTTAAAATAGTGGTTTCATTTTAAATAGAGAGAAATCACAATTTTGTGTTGGGAAATTAGGAGACTACAGTTTTTAAGACATTTCATTAGTGGCCAGGGCATTTCCCTGATGAAAGTAAGACGTTCGAGATTCGAAATATGCAGTCCCCAAAAAGCAAAAAGGATCCCCAGCGAATCCTAGTTATGAATGTATACCTATCCAAGTTTACACCTAATGTATCAAATGAAATTGGTATACTTAGAAAAGTACTTAGTAATAATGTTGAATGGTTGTGGACTTCAAACGAGGAGAAATCCTTTAATCGGTTAAAACTTTTAGTTTCTACAACAACAACGCGGTTCTATTTCAATCTTAAACTAGAAACCACTTTGTCAGTAGACGCCAGCCAGTCCGCATAGTTTTTATTGAGTTTGATAGCGTATTTCCAACAACAACATAACAGCGATATAATCATATCGAGAAAGAACTCTCAGCTGTTACTTTCGGATGCGAAAGATTTAACTACTAATGATTCGAATTAGAAAATTTTAAAATTGAAACTGATCATAAACCTCTTTTAGGGCTACTCAAAGAGCCACTTGATAAAATGTCACCTCGCATCATAAGCTTGACCAAAAAACTTCTAAGAAATCTAACTTATGTCCCAGGCAAAGAGCGTCAAGTGCCCGATGCACGTAGCTGTAAACCAACTAAAGAAACAATTTCAAGGAATTACCTGGAGTTTAATTTAAAGGTGTTCTCTATTCTTGCAGTTCGGCCTGAAACAGAGGACATAATTCAAGTAACTATTGATTCTGATCCGGTCTTACAAAAATTAAACATTATATCATAAACGGTTGGCTCCAACATAAAAAAATCTTTCACCTGAATATCGAAAATTTTGGTCGATAAGAAGTGACATGTTTCTGCATCAGGACATGCTAGTTTTTAACAAGCATTTAAATCTTTTCAAAAGGTTACAACCTGAATTTCTTACGTTATTACATAAACATCATTAGAGGGCCATCTTCTGCAAAACGCTAGCCGAAGAGCTAGCCTACTACCCAGGGTGGTCATAAGATCGCGAAAAAATAGTACTTGCATGTCCTACATGTCAATTGTACTATAAATCCAACTCCAGAAAACCCTTAACTCCGCACTGTATTTCCGACTTGCCGTCACAAAAAATTGGAACAGATTTTAAATCCTTTCAAAATCAAGATTTTTTCGTTGTGGTAGACTACTTCGATAAATTTGCTGTAGTGAATAAGCTATTAAACATAACTGGTTCTTGTGTTATTTCTGCAATGAAGAACATCTTTCTGATTAATGCAATCCCTTTAGTAATTTGTTCAAACAATGGGCCACCTTTCAATTCTCGTGCATTTTATGAGTTTGCGAAAAAATATGATATTGAATTAATCGTCTCCAGTCCTTGCTACCCTCGGTCAAACGGTATGATAGAGCGAACTATTCCAACTATCAAGAGTTTGCAAGATGGTACTGACCTTTTCGTATCCATTCTTAATTGTTATATCACCCCCAAACAAGATTTATCAGCTCCTTGTAATCTTTTAATGGGGCGCAAGATGCGTTCAACTGTTTCCTTTAACTTGTCATTCACTTAAACCTAAATTTCCGGTATAAGGTGCCTCAGATGTGCTTAAAGTATCTCAAAATAAGCAAAAGGCTTATTATGATAAGTCAACTAAAAGGTTGCTTCAACTTGTACCTGGCCAAGCTGTGCTAGTTCCAGAAGGCGTTCGCAAGTGGAAACCATAAACAATTATTTCAGACGAGTTTAGTGTAAAAATTAGAGAAGCAGAGCACCGTAGGAATAAACAGTCCATCAGACCTTTCCCTAAGCTACTCCTAATGCAAGAAGAAGAAGTGTTAGTGCGCGAAAGTGAAACAGGAAAATTTCAGTAGAAAGCGCCGTCTAAAAGCGAGTTTGAATTACCTACTAAAGGTGCCGAGGGAAAAAGTCTTATAACTAGGTATGGTAGAGAAGGCAAAGCTCCTGATAGATTAACTTTTTTATTAGAGATTTTCTATATTGTTCTTGCTGTATATTGTTATTTAAAAAAAGGGGGATACCATGCATTAATATTTGTATTTGTATGTATTAATATTTGTATTTGTCATGTGTCAGGAATAAGCTCATTGATGCACGCGTCACTCACGCTTCGTAGTAATTAACGCAATGTCTGTTGTAATGTTTTGAAAATTTGTTATTACAGTAATATACCTATATGCATTTAAAATAATAAGATATCCTTTTAGTATAGTTTTATTAATTACAATTAAAACCATCACAAAAACAACTTGGTGGAACAATTTTTTTATTAAACTTGAAACAGTTATTAGTACAGACAATTCTTGGAGTTTGTCACGGAAAATTTAAGTCAAGTTACCGGCCACTAGAAAGGTGCTTAGGTAGCGGCTTTTGGGTTGGGGGTGATGACAACTTTTGCTCCGGCTTAGTCAGGGTGAGACTCTAATTCAGGGTAGATCAGAAAATGTACTGCACAGATTATATTAATAAGGGTTAGTATTGAATCAGAGCCTGGACAGGGAATGCCAAGGCGTCAGGAACTGATAACAATTAAGGAGCGTATGAAACCTAAAGTCCTAGTTCCAACAGACTTCGAAGGAACCCTCTTCCAGATCATAAATATAAAACACGCAACTTCACAAAATAACTATCTTTAATATCGCATCGGAACACAAAAACAATTAATAACAAAAATTCCAAATACCAGTTGAATTTCAATATTACATCAATTATGATTAACACAAGAATAGAAAATACAAAATTAGTAAATATTACCGTAAGAAACCCCGCACGAGTGCATATCAGGGAAGAAGAACTTTTAATTTCTCACTCACTTTAAAGTTATTTATTACTCACGTACTTATGTATCCTTGGCCAAGAAAGCATGTAGGTGTTCTAACCTCAATTTCAAATAAGCACCTCGTGGGAGCAATCTCTAACAATAGTGTAAATATCAGATACCTTAACGTACTGTTGAAATATTTCACAATTATCTCAATGAATCACCCTAGGCAGTAAAGAGGGTGCCTAGAAATATACTAAATGTTGATTTTTAAATATTAAATTTTGTATATCAGTATTACAGAATTTTGAATAAAGTAGATGTACTTCTTATGAACAGCAATAGCTCAAATTATTAGTATTAAGTACTAGTAAAGGAAAATAATAAAACCACAATGGCACCAAATAAGCACAAACACTAACAACGAACAATAAATACATGGAATAATCTTATTTAATGATTAGCTTCTGTTATCTCACATCAAAGGTCGTCGAAGTCCTAGGCTGCTGGAATGGTAACCCAGAGTAACGACAGCTGGTCGGTAACGCCAATAAATGATAAATAATAAAGTTGATAGTGCGACAACGTTCTTGAGATAAAGGAGACAGGAGCATAAACAGAATGAAGAGCATACGTATAACGCACAATGAGAAGGCGTAGAGAGGAACAAGAAAAACCCTAAAATTTAATATTAGAAATCAAGTTGCAAACAAAAATTGAGATATTAATTACCACGTAAGTGGGTCAATTAAATGTGCACTAACTGATTTAGAGATAACAGGACGTTACAATATTTAGATTTCAATAACGAACATCTGCACCAATTATGAACGATGATGATGAATTTAAATCCACTACAAGTGAAAATCAAAGCTGGCAAAAGGTATTCTAGAACCATAAAACCAAAATTGCCAAACTCCAATAATTATTTGTCGGTTCTACCTAAATCCGTAATCAATACGTTTATATCGGCAGAATCCAACTTTCACCAACAACGATCGAAATAAGAATGCCTCTTATCCACAAGGATAAAAGCAAAGTACAGCTTATTATCATATTTGTAATTTCAAATGCAGATAAGTAAAGTAAATTTGAGTATACGGCAATAACTTGTAATTATGAAGGTTAACACAAATGAAGCGCAAAGGTAACAACGATTTAGAGAGCAGGACAATGCTATCAGCAGACAATTGAATTTAGAAATATTATATAAATAGAATGCTGACACAGAAGTGTCGACCGGAAGGTTAAAGTTGTTGCCAAAATATTCCACTTGTATCAGAAGGGAGTTATAGTATCTATATCTTAGCATCCCTCCAAACTACTATCTAACAGTCACTGACTTTTTGAACCAAAAATATACAAATAAATAGATCGGACACAACCGTCTTGTTCATTGCCCCACCCCCAATCTTCAGACTTTAACCCATTTGACTCCTTTGTTTAGGGCCATGCAACATACATTATTATGGGACCATAAGCTGGAAACCGTGAACAACGGATCCAGGGAATTTATGCAACGTTTAAAGACGTACAAACGGAAACGAAAAATTACAACTTGAAAAGATAGTTGCGCCGAGAATAAAATTGCGTTTCTGTTTTTATTTTTGTTGAAGGTGGCCAAATTGAGCAATCTATTACGTAGTGAATTATAAGGTACATAACAGTTGGTTAGTGCACCAGTTAATTTTCAGTGCAAAATTTTTAGTGGTATACAAATTATGACACCTGTACTAGGTATTTATATCCTTACCTTGAAAGATCGTTAAACTCATTGTCTATACAAAGTTTTTGAGCGCCAACCCACCTAAAGAAACTAAAACCTACTCAACATACGGGTGCCCTCAGAGACAGTTTAGTGATTATTACTACAGTTGAAGTTAACATAACCTCGTTTACACGTTTCTCACCTTCTACTAGTTTAAAATCAACACAGATAATAAGACTCTCGGTCTTGTTACCTCACCTATATTTTAAAACATGATTTTCATAGTAAATTGCAACAGAAAAAACTAAGGTCTATCTCTAATTGGTCAAATATGCGTGTATCTAAAAAGCAAACATCTTAAAAAGGTCAATTACAGACATTTAATCAATTTAACTTTTCGTATGAATTATGTGGATACAGCTGTGAGCTTTTTCTATATGAGAGTTTCCGTGTTTACAGCTCCTTAAACCAGCCCACAACAACGTGAAAAGTCTTTAATAAGCTTTACTCATTCTTATTATAACCGCCAGGCACAATTATTAAACATAAAGAACAAGCAATGTTTAGAAGGTGGAAAGCAAACTTTTGGTTCTTTTTTACAAAGCTCTTGCAATCTTCTAGTACAGGAACTGCTTGTAAGTAAATTTATTACTCCAACTTGATATTGCAACGCAGCTCTCACTCAGGGCGCCTTCATAATTTAACCAGTACTTTATGTCCGCGCTTTTAGTCGCGTTTGGGAACCTGATTGCTTCCCCCGCAAATTAATATCGTCACTTCAATTACCCAATAGTCAACCTTGTTCGCATGGCGATGGTTGCATGTCAATCGAATTCGAAGCTCTGCTTTCAACATCCTAGGATTATTTTACGATCTATCGTTCTCACGTTGTAGTGTGTTCCCATGCTCGATTTTCGAGGTTAATGATGTTGTATTTATGTAAACGACACTTTATTCTCACGCTTTGCGTCTGATACCGCAGCTGAGCCACTTGTTTACGCTCCTAACACAAATCTTATGGCTGCATTTAATGAGAATGTGATTATTGTAGGTAATCTCTCATTGTTGTAGTTTTTTGAATCCGTGTGAATGTATACAAATAACTTTAACAAGCGGTTATTTCCCAAGTGTATATCTATAAGGTTTCTAAATTTAATACTAAGTAATGTGTTGTCTTGAGCTTTATTACTGTTTGTATAAAACGTGCTAGGTGCTTTCTTCATCCTAATTTAATATGACATTGGAATAGCCACATTATCAAACGTACACTACCAAAACGTCGTAAGTTTACAGGCTGCTTTTTTGCTATAAGATTATTTTCTATAATTGAAACCACAAACTCATTTCACACTAACAAGTCTTTCATTAAAGAACGCAAAAGCGTTACAAATTGTACTTTAAAAAATTATAGTTTTTAACTTTATATTGGAAATTATTAGTTTAGTAACCATTTCTCCTTCGATGTGTTAAAATTGCGGATTGAATCCATGTCCATTAGAACATTTTTGCTTAAAATTGCCAATAATATCTTTGTACAAAGTTATTTCGTTAATCAACGATCATATTGTATGTCTTAATATGAAAATTGTTTTTCTATATCTCTAGATCTATACACTAATATGTCTATTCATATAGCTTTTTTCTTGTTTCATGGCTGTAAATTGGCAATTCAAATTTAATAAGCTTTTAGGTAATGGGATTTCAACACAACTAACGTACAGAATGTTTATGGCAAAAACTCTGTATATTTCTATGCATGATAATTGTGCAAAACGTCAATAACTGACACTGGTATTAAACAAATAACTCTTAGAATGAAAAGATAATATTGAATCGTTCCAGCGTTTCACCTCAAGAAACGAAAATCAAATTAACGCAAGCAACTTGAAAACTAATATTTGTGCAAGTGCAGCTACATTCAATTTCAAACTTTCTGAATGTTAGCAGCTAGAGATCAACATTATTTTATAATTCTCAAGTCACCGACTATTAACCAAAGGGCTTCAAAAATCTAAAGTTCATTATATTGTAAAATAATGGCGTAAAGTGAGTGACTTTAACCGAGTTACTTCAAGAGCTCAACAAAACGTATATTGTGTGACGATACTTAGCAACGAGAAATATCTCCAAGATGAAAAATACTATCAAAAAGATTTCAAATACAAATCGGGGAATTCGAGAGGGAACAAAATGATGTACTTTTTGGCTCGTTACACCGCACCCATTAGGGCTAACCGCCAACACTTTTTTAAATGCGAACCTGCCCCGTATGGTACACCGTTGGAAAGAATTTTGTATCTCTTTTCTAGTCGTGTGCGCTAAACTAAAATTGTACGTTTATTTTCCAGATATAGTATTTTAAAGACTTAAACCTCTTCGAGGTTAAAATGAAAAATTCAAGAAGATATTATTATTTAAAAATAAATGTTTAATGATATCTAATTTGCCAGAGACGTACGAATTTGTAAATTATTGGGTTAATGGCGTGTGCTCATGTCGTTGAAAATTCGATATGTAGTAAAGAAAAAAGAAAGAAAGAATAGACAGAAGTGAAAAGAACTGAATTTTTTGTTCTATAAAAAACTATATATTTTCAACTAAACTGTTTCAAACAATTTCTAATTAATTCAAATTTATAATTTTCAAGAGTATAATACCTTTTGTACCAACAAAATCTATCATTATTTTTACATAAAAGAAACAATATAATTTCTACCGTTAAAATATCAATTTTTAGATCTACTACAATTGCAGTTACTTTAAAAACTATCCCGAACTCCTATTACTCTCAAGAACAAAGTATTTATTTGCATAAGCAGAATTAATTATTACTCCTACATTAGGAGGAATAAAATCTGTTATGTTAAAATATATAACTTTAAACTATGTATTTTCGCCACTGTTTTGGAAACTATCCAAAACTCTTATTAGTATCAAGAGTATAGTATTGCTTTTTTCTGCTTACGTTGAGTCAAACGTAACTATTATAATAAATACAACTTAATTAGTCTCCTTAAAACATAAAATAGGAAACACCGTAAAAATGTACTGCCTTTACGTTGAAAAAAAACTGTAATTTGTTACGTGCCACAAGTGGCTCTATTAAATAATTATGTTACGAAATTTTGTAGAATTAATTTAGGTATATTACGCATATTTGTGTAATACAGTTTTAGAAATTAGGTTTCTGTAAATTACCTTTCGTGATTACGTAGTAACCGTATCTATGCCCTGGAAAGAATTGTTAAATATAATTTCGCACGGCTTTTGATAGCCATATGTTGTTTTCGATCAATAAAGCGGGTACAAACTAGTGGTATGGTCAACGAAGTTGTGACAAAGGTAGTCTCCAAGATGGACTCTCGAATAAATCGGTTACTTTAATCGACGTATGCGGAGTGCATTATAAAATACAGTAGAGTGTTTACCTCTTGATTCCTATTTAAATCGAATTATTGTCTTGTTCCTATTTAATTCTGTAGGAACTACTAATAAGCTTAACTGCAAAATATGAACTAGAAAAGGCGTTGAGCACAACCACATCGTACGCAAAAAGTGAGAGAAACAGTAGTAGTATTGTTTAACGAGTTTGCTAGTTGCAATAATTTAGGGGTAAGCAGTGAATTAATCAATTTACATTGTAATTTGGAAAGTGAATTGTTATTTCATTTGTAATATCTGTAAAAGCTAGTACACCATCTATGCAAGCACACAATTAACTACAAAAACTTTACCTTTGTTTGTACTTGGGTTGGATTGAATTGAAATGGGAAGGGTAGTGAACTACACGCTCAATTAGATCTTGTAGTGGACCCATTGCGCTGCCTTCCTTGCCCTAAATTGCTCTTTCCTCACTCCACCGACTTGCAGGAGAATTTGAGGATGTTGGACTATGGTGTGTCCCTGATTCTGTTCACATTAAGTCAGACATGCCCTAGCATAAATCCTCGAAGTCACGCGAATGCCAAATAGGTGGGGTCGGTTAACAGGTCAATTCTGTGCAGATGATTTTTTAGTTTGTAGTGCCCAGCCAGAATGCCAACCAACAGCTGGCAAGCATAGACAAATGTTTCGGTATTTCTCATGGAAGACCTTTGTTGGCAGTCTGTGGTACAAGTTTAGCTGTCCTTGCGACTCCAGTGGGTTTTTGTCTTATCATGGCGAACATCGCAAATAGCGGTATGAACACGGCCCTTGTCTTCCCAGAGCTTCTGCCTGTTCAATTCCATGTACTTCTGAATGCTCTTTGACTAAAACTAGCTCATGGGAGTTACTAATAGAAGCAAGTTCAAGCATGCGATGGAATTGTAATACTACAACTGAGAACATTCTGCGTATTTATGCTGAAAAGGCTGCACTACTAACGCACATAATGCGTATAGTTTTAATTTAGATTCTACGTTCCAGAATAGCGTTAGCAAAGTGCATGATGGCCATGTCTTCTGCTTGGAAGACAGTTTTCAGCTTCCCCAGTGTGTTATGTGCTATTTCATACTTCTGTATATTTTCGAACTCAACTCCGAGTAGGTCCGGATTAGAGTGGTCCAACGGTGCGGCCTACCTCTCACAAGAGGCGACTAAAGCGATCCAACACACTTTTCAACACACTTCGCGCGCGCACATACACACGCACACACTCCCTACAAATACACACACACAGATAACGAACACACACACACACACACTCCATATACACACATTTTTGTTTGTTTTCTTTTCTTTTTTTTCGCTCCTCGTACTTATCCCCTAGTGGGTCCGGATTAGAATAGTCAAACGGCGGGGCCTGCCTGTCGTCAAAGGCGAATAAAGCGGTCCAACACTCTTTTAATACCCTCTTTCGTACACACACACACACACACACACACACACACACACACACACACACACACCACACACAAAACATATTTTTGTTTGATTTTCTTTTCTTTTGTCTCGCTCCTCGTACTCATTCCCGAATGGGTCCAGATTAGAATAGCTAGACGGTACGACCTGCCTGTTGTAAGAGGCGAATAAAGTGGTCCAGAAGACTCTAAACACGCTCTACACACGTCAACAATTCTTTATTTATGAAGACAGACAAAAAACTAATTTTTTTAATTTTGTATGCGCGAAAACTTTACAAATAGCGTTTTTTGAATTCAACTGGTTTCTCACATCAGGCACTTAAGTTGTAAAATCGTGTATAAAAAAATTCATACAGAATAATATTCAGAACGTCTATACACTTTTCATTGACTTGAATTAAATAATACTTTCGGTACTACAAGTAAGCTCTTGCTAAACTGTTCTGTATTATAAAAATATAACTCACAATTTTGTAAGGTGGATAACTTCTCTTAATATTTCTACTTACGTGATAAACTTTCAACTATAAATTTTTTCGAGCAACTTTAAATTGTAATAACTTGCGGTTACGTTTCCATAATTCATACAGTATCAAATCATTTCTTCTAGATTTTGATTATAAAATCTATATAATTTGGATGATCATATACTCAAGATCAAAAATTTTCCCCAAATTAACGTAAATGCTTATATGAAAGCGTTTATGTGTAACTTTTAAAACGTGAAATAAAAAAACAAGGCACTTTTGAACTCTTGACTTCTATGTTTGTTCTAATTTATCAACTACTAAAGGTATGCAAAGGATTGGGCGTTTAAAAATATTTCGTAGGAAAAGATAACGTATTGAATAAGTGTTGAGCGTTGCAGAAATAATATTGTAGCAAACTTCAATTTACAGTTCCTTATTCGGACCAATACAAGTATAATTATTCATAAATATTTACGGAGTATTCTTAGTATACTGAAATACCATTACAGAAACTACCTATAGTAATTTCTACAATATTTACTAGCCTCATAAATTTTCACTTATAGCGAGGATTGCGCTATATTTATAGTTAATTCACCTGCGTAAGGTGATGTACCCATTAGCACTAATAGAGTAATTAGTATGTCATTATTTATATAGACATAAGTGTATTTATTTTAATAATTTGAATGCCAATCTATTTCAAATTATTTCTAGATTAATACCAGATGAATCGTACCGTCGAATCATACGGTTTATATACCAAATTATTAATACCATGCACATTATTCTAGAAGTCTGCGGGACCTTATAAAGTCGTTCTATAACATTCAATTGTTGTAGCTGTCACTCACTATATATTATTTGCTAAATGGATACATTTCTTTCCATTCTAGACCGTTCGGCGTCATTGTAGCAGTATTAACAAAACAAAATAAATACGGCTATACTAAAAGTGTATTTTTCTAAAAATCTTTAATGGTGAAAAATTTTGTGAATACTCAATCTTAGTTGTTTTGCTGTTTAAAAAATATTTGAACAGACGAAGTTTAAGATAGTTTTCTGACAATTCCAAATTTGGCGGAACCTCTAACTCAAAAACAATTTGGCATCACAAGAGAACGGCCAAAATCAATCTTACATTTTAGTTTGTTTATGTAACGGCGATTAAGCAGCTACGATTTATAAAGATTACATTTTTGAAAAATTTTTGAACCTAAGGTGAACTCGGTAGTTTCAAAAATAATTCGTGGCTCGTTTTAGATATTTCTTATTTAAAAAATGTTGGAATTGCGAATTTAGAAATTTTTCGTAATCAGACCTCAGTCTGTCGAGGTAAGTAGCTATATTTACAAATAAAATAGTAGCAAGAGGACAAAATAGTGTAAATGTTATACTTCTTTTTAATCATAATAATTTTTTAAGCTAGAATGTGCTGACTCGAGCTCAACTCCTAAATTAACTTTACTGTACTAGAGGATGGAGTGACGTAACAGTAAATTAGTGCACCGACTAACCATCAGTGGCGCGAGGGTTTGTTCTATAGAAACAACTATACTACTTTTACGGATATACAAATTTTGACGTTTCGGCTAAATACTTTTCCGGTTATCTTAAAGGTTTTTAAATTTGCTTATCTCTCTTTGGCCTTTGAGCGCCAACCGACATGCAGAAAATTCTAAATAAGCCTACTTAGGTGGTGGGTGTTTCGAAGCACGGTTTAGAGGTGATCACAGCAGTTGAAGATTTATGGAGTCTTGCTTACACCCTTATCGCTTTCTTCCACTTGCTTTGAAAAAATTAATAAAAAGCTTCGCATCGGGTACACCTAAGTCATATTATAAAGCAATACTAAAACAGTGTATAACAACAAAGAAAAAACAACTTTGGTCTACCCTAATTGGCCACATATGAATGTAGCTAAAGGACAACTTAATGTTATTGATGATGGAAATTAAACCAATAAATTATGCTAGTATAATTCTGAGCTTCTCTTTATGAAAAGTGGTCTGTACAATACCTTTTAAATAATCGTGCCTTAGAGTTATTCGTCGTTAATATAATAAGCTATACACCTTACTATCATAACCATCAAACCTAATTATTCAATACAACAAAAAAGTACGTGATGTTTAAAAAAATTCAATCGATTTATAGTTTTTATCCTTTTCGAAACTTTGTCAACTTCTAGCGCAGTACACGCCGCCGATAAAAATCCAACGTAATAGTTGCACAAAAGCACACAACATGAGTAACTTTCATGTTTATTACGCATACCTAAAATCCGCGTGTTTGCACTCGGGTCCGGAAAACTTGTCTTTACTAGAAGTTTTATGGTTTAGATACCGTCACGTTAATTGTCTGGTTCTCATACTCGTCCCGCACCTCAATTGTGGTTCACGTGTCGATTTGAAGCTCTGTCGAGTGATGTCTAGTATTAAACAAGTGATGAATGAATGAATCCCTCGGTTTTACGATCATAAGGTTTATATAAGTTTTTCGTTCTAGGGTCATTGCAAACTATTTTTCGTTCACGGATAGTGCGTCTAAACTATCATTTCGAGATCAATGTACTTATATCCTTGGAAGCTACGTCATTCATTATTAATCTTATGGCAGTTTTTATGAGTGTGGTTTATTTCTGGTGTTTCTCCCATATTTGATGGTACTTAAGTTTCTGTAAATCTGTTCAAATAACTTTAATATGCCGGTTATTTCGCGAATGTCTATTTGTAACTTTTCGGAATTTAATTCGATATTTATTACTGTTTGTATTTAATATACTGGATTCCTTACTATTCTTTTTTCCTAAATTAATATTATATTGAAACAGCAACGTTTTTACATATTAACTATCGACGCTACTACTACTTAACGTCTACTTAAGTAACGCATCAGCGTTACACTCGATTTCTTTATTGCTAGTCTACTGGAATTTATTAATAGATACCTATGCAACTGATTGCTTTAAAGCTGTTTTATCGACAACAGAACGCTGATCTTTCAAATATGTACAAAGTGAGAAAATTTGGTATAAATATAGAGTTCTAAACTGCCCAAGTCTTTTCTCTCCTACCCACCTTCTTTACACGTTCTGTTTCTGGCCATTACGCAGCTGGACTTGAAAAATTCTGTAATTGTTTCTTACAAGTTATGATGTAGTTAATAATTACTGGTATTATTTTCAAACACGCCCCAGCACTTGTCATAAAGCAAATATCTGTTGTCGGCCAATATTCATTTATTTTATTTGTTACGTACAGTTTTGGTCGCAGAAAATCTAACCGATAATCCACAGACTAAACTAGGTGAAGTACTGTGCTAAAAATTCTGTTTCGGAAAAATACTGAAAGTCTCCACTATACTAACAATATGGTTGCCGATTAAATCAGTGGAAAGGGAGTTAAGTATTTGAAGAGGGTCCCAGAAGGCTATCGGGTGTGAAACATGTCTCAATCAGGAAGTATATTGGACGCCACCTAATCTCGCTCGGTTTCTATAGAAAACTCCTAAAAAGAATAACAAGTATTTGTATTTACCCGAGAAATCGTTTACTACACTTTTGTTTAAAAATAAAAGATACATGAATCCTAAGAATGTTAATAAATCTATTTAAAACTGTTAGATAAAGGTGTGTTTTTAAAATCAAATGTTAAATGACCTTCATATTCAATTACGCCTTTAGGTAATTGAAAAATAAATTATTACAATAAAACTGTAACTATACCGTTACATTAATGAAAAAAGAACCAAATATAAACATGTCTTTACATTGTTATACACGACTTGTTTCTAACTATATGTCACACTTGCGTTTTCATTGCAAATATTTAATGCAGTCTTAAACAAGTCAAATATATCGCAAATTTACTTAACTAGAATCTTAACCTATTCACACAGAACTATAGGTACGTTTTATCAGTTCGAGCAATTAATTTCAACTGCTTATGTAGCTGCAAACTCCCTCTCTCGCCCTTCTCTTTCTCTCTCTCTCTCTCACACTCTCTTTCTTTCTCTCTTTGCTGTAGATTCAGATGGTTTTATAAATCTCAGACGAGTGATTGCCTATTGTTACTAAAGTGGACACTATTAAATGTGTATCAAGATTTACTTCGAGACTCTCAACACACTTAAAACATAAAGTTGCTGATCTGGAAACCAATCTGCTCTTAAAATTAAAAATAACCAACTTGGTAGGGAATTATACGAAAATGGTTTGACTACTTTTAGTCTTGTTCGATAACCTATTTCTTAAAGGCAGTTAGCCTAGTAAAGTTGCATGTTGATTGTCTTGATGTTAAGTACGACGTACTCTAAGAAAATAGATTTTTTTCAATGATAATTTGAGATATCCTCGGCAAATTTCGGAGAGATGAATTAAAACTGCACAATGAAAATACTTTGCATCGTTTTTCTATCCATTCTATATGTATAATTAACTTACTGATGGTTTGACTAAACTAGAAGCCGGGACTTTTCAATTATATGAGTTAGGCCTAATCTGCTTTTAAGTATTCACGTCCAGCCAATGACATCACTGACGCCTCAACGTAATGCATTAGTAATCAAAGCAAACGAATCTTGAAGCTGTAAGAATTTAGTACAAAATTACGATGATGACATTATCTGTAACCTTTAAAAATTCGCATAATGAATTTGACAACCTTTGTGGATGAGCCATATATGACATAAAATAATTATACCTTAGATCGAAAGTATATTAACCTAAAAACTATATTTCTTAAAGGAAATTGCTTAACCTTATTAATATGATTTACTAAAACAGAAACTATTAAAATGAAATACGATTATAAGCTTTTCCAGAGCAACTAACGCGGTATTGAAAGTATCTAAATCAAGACCTAGAAGAACTCTTCTGGCAAGGGCTTTTTGAGCGTTAAAAGTTATAGCTTTCAATTTCAAAGCATAACAGTAAACACCTACACAGTAAATACGTATTTTGCAAAGAATATTTTTGTAATAGAATTGTGATATTGCGCGGTGTTTAACTAGTACTGTCTTCACCAGAAATGCTTCAAGCGAACACTTTTGACGCAGAGTTTGTACAGTAGGGTCACTATTAAATATAGGCAATTTATCTGTAAGCAAACTGTAAACGAAAGTTTCACACGACGGTTATATAAATTGCTGGGCAGTTCCGATAGTAAACCAGTTGTAAATAGAAATAGTTGTCTAAATATAGGCGCAGTAAGCTTGAGGGGCCTAGTTACAGGTATATTAAAGGCAATAACGTACACAATATTTGTAGTACTATTAAACAAGGAGATACTATTTTAGTTGCTCTCAGGGATTTATAGTTTAGGTGTGAAGTATTTTGACACATTAACATATTGACATATTGACATATTGACATATTGACATATTGACATATTCTCATATTGACATATTGACATATTGACATATTGACATATTGACATATTGACATATTGACATATTGACATATTGACATATAGACATATTGACATATTGACATATTGACATATTGACATATTGACATATTGACATATTGAAATATTGAAATATTGAAATATTGACATATTGACATATTGACATATTGACATATTGACATATTGACGTATTGACATATTGACATATTGACATATTAACATATTTACATATTGACATATTGACATATTGACATATTGGCATATTGACATATTGACATATTGACATATTGACATATTGACATATTGACATATTGACATATTGACATATTGACATATTGACATATTGACATATTGACATATTGACATATTGACATATTGACATATTGACATATTGACATATTGACATATTGACATATTGACATATTGACATATTGACATATTGACATATTGACATATTGACATATTAAACATTCGATGAATAATATAAATTTTGAATATTTAACAACAATTTTGAGGGAATGTGGTGGTAGGTGGTTGGCAGATTTTTCCACACAGAAGAGCCCTACCCACTGCTGAAAACATCCGCTAATTATATTTAATTCTCACTCATCCAAAATAGTCTTCCCTCAACGGCCAACGAACATCAGACGACCATTAACCATCAACAGCACAATTCCCAACAACAAGTCTCGTAATTCTTCAGACAAAAGCGCATAAGATAGACTTAAACTAATTACGAAGACACGTACAAAAGTTAAATATCAAATAAATTTGATACTTATCAATACTTTACAAAAGTTTACCTCACATTCGTAGTTATTGTTTGTATTTAATGCGTGACTTTTGAGTTCTAAAAGTTTTGAATATTGTCGTAGCGACTACAATTAGATTATAAACACGAATTGTAATAAAACTACCTTGTGTTAATTTCCCTGGTTAGTTCTTATTAAAAACTCCTTAAAATAATTGTATTTTTAATGCCCATTAAGCAGCGTTTAATTGTCTATTCTTTTAAGGCTAAAAATATTTTCGCATACGCTGTTCTGTACTAGAATAAAAATTATTTTAATTAAGTTAGTTTAATTAAAAGACTAGTACCTACAGCAGTCCAATAGAAGCAAACGGGTTAAACATTTTAATGAATTTGCTGAAAATTCATTAAGCAACCTGTCGCTTTGTATATCAGTTGCGCCAGTAAAAGCAATTAACACTTCGTGCTACTGAAATTTAATTATAACTGACAGATTATTAAAAAACTGTAACAACCTACTGATTGTTCTCCGCTAATAAGCCCAGGCTTGCTAATTAGAGAACATTTTTCTTTATGTGTATTATATTTTGCATTTGTATGGTTCGTGTGGATGAAAGTTAAGCAAGGAGTGGAAAAGAAGTTACGTCAGTATGGAAAGTGTGTAGCAATCAGTAGTGTAGACAAGCACAATTTATTATACAACGCCAATAGGATGGTTCTGAATCTTCCGAAGGTTAACCCTCAATTTTTATGTAAACGATATATTTAGTTTTATCTTTCTGACGATTTTATTTCATGTAGAATTTCTACACAGGGTTCAGCTATTCATCCCATTTGAAAATTGGAAACGCCTTTCTGGAAAGATCAGAGCAAATGAAGCACCATGTCTCAAGAGTCGAATTTTTGGTGGTATTTTAATTTTGAGAATACTCGAATATTTTTGCAGAAATTAAGGGTCTATCGCTTTCCGCCGCCCAAAATCAAATTATGCTAAAAACATTATCCTTAATGTATCCCAGAAATTAGGATATATCCTTACCACTACTTTGCACATAACCATTAGGTATAAACCCTTGTCGTATCAGAAATCTTGTTGCTATAACACGCTGTTATAACTGCCAACGATTTAAACATTCCTCAAAGATCTGTTGCTCCCCCACCGCATTTGGCCGATGTGTTGGGTCTCACATCACTAAAAACTGTGTAAGACTTACCACTCCCAAACCCATCTGCACAAACTGCTCCAAGACTAGTCGTCCACATGACCATCCCATCATCATTTCTGAATATCACGTCCAAAAGCAGTCTCACAATATTAAGTTACGTACGGATTATAAGCAGGAGGCGACTCCGTGGCGTAGAGGTATGTGTGTGACTACCACGCCCAAGATCCCGGGTTCGAATCCCGAACTGGTCCGCTTGAAAAATGTTAGGCGAGCATTTTTTTTTACAAAAAATACACCCTCGTTTGAATGAGAGGTAAAATGGAGGCTCTGTGTGTGTGTCACGCACGTTAAAGATCCCTACCTTGCTTGGAACAGCCCGGGTTTGGCAAAATTTCAAATTTTTCAGGTAAAAAACTCGATTCCGGGCCAATGTAGTACCTTCGGGTAGAGCATTGGAAAAATTATATGTAAGGATTATAGATAGGAAGACGTGAACACGTCAACGATCGCACGTCTTGTTCCCCTCCACCTCAAAATTAGCTCTACCAATTACTTATGAAAATTGTTTAGAATATGCAATTTGACACAAGATTAACCACTTTTCTACATACAATGCTTTTATTATAAAATATGAACGAGTCTCTTTTTAAAAACGATTGTTTACGCGTAAAACACAATAAATAGAGTTATTCTTATTTGAAATACGTGTCTTTCGTCACTAACTACGTAATCAGCATGGTTTTTATGTATTTATGCTTTATATACCCGCTACTTCACATCTACATTATCTATATAAATAAATATGTGCATAATTGAGTTTTTTTAATTTTTCCGATTTTTTTAAATTTGTGAATTTGTAGGTTTATCCTGTGTTGCACTATACTCTCTCGTTGACCTTTAATCACATCAATTTATATATATATATATATATATATATATATATATATATATTGGTTGATAAAATGAAATAGTAACTTAGGCCTTTGTGCAAATAGTAACTTAGGCCTTTGTGCAAAACCTATTTGATCATTTCTCATTTTGCGAATAATTGAAAGATACAAAATTTAAGGTACTGGACAGCATTCGAACTTGTATCTTTCGCTTTAGCGGGTAATTCGTTTTCCAATTACGCCATTGGGATTCGTGATGACAGACGAAAGGGTATACAAATATAAATCATGTATGTAACCACACGTCAACCTAACTTTCAATGCTATCTGCGATCTTAAATTTTTCATCTTTCAATTATTAGCTCGATATGAAATGGTTACTTAGTTTTTGTATAAAATTATAAGTTATTATTCCATTTTATTAACTAATACCTTAAGATTTATCAACTTTTATACACACACACACACACACACACACACACACACACATACTAAAATGAGAACTTACTGTAAACTTGAATTACAAAATATTCAATCACTTTTATAATTAACAAACAGAGAACCATAGTGTTATACTCGCGAAAAATAGCGGCCATTAAAATTTCATATCCAAATTAATGATACTGAATACCTCTTGATTATATTTTGTTTTGACATTAAATCTAGCTTACCAGTTTGTCCATATTATCTTAAATCTCCTTTTAGAACATCTGTTAGCAAAAGTGTATCTTCTTTTATGTTTACATAATTGACTTCAGAGTAGCTCTTTTATTAGAAACCGCATTCGATAACTTCTGTATTTGAAACTACTTAAATATGTTTTATATTTATACAAAACTCTACAGTGTTTATTACATATCGTAATATTATAGATCGCTCAAACGTTAAATATTACCTGGTACAAATCGCGAATTAATCTTGAATAAATCGTTGAAATCTAGTTTCGACTTGTATACTAAAATCTTAACTATTTTACCTTTTTTCATACTATTCCAGATTTAATTGGTAGAATTATTCACCTGTGTAATGTAATTTTAAGAGGAATGGCGCGCTTTATGATCTAATTAGTGCCAAACTATGAATTATGTTTATCGTGAAACGTGCCGTTTATCTTTGTCTAATACACGTAGTTAATGTTTGCATCTCATTCCTGCGGAAAGCTATAAATTAATGCTTTTCGATTTTACGACATTTTTAATAGACCTGCGAGTTCTTTGAATAAACATTTATTTATTAATTAGATATTTAAGTAGTTCTTAGTACAGATGGCGCACCTTTCTCAATTCCTCCCGAAGCTTTTAGAATATGTTTGATTTAAAATTCCCAAAATGAATCTATATATTACATCTGCACACATATTTAATAAGGGATTGTTTGTCAAAATGTACTAGGATTTGCTTTGTTTTCACGCGGATATGTTATACATAGAAAATTATTGATTTAAAATTGGGGTTTTAAATACACGGGAAATGTGCTTTGCTTTGCATTTCAATGACTTTGTATGTATTTCTTAGAATGATTATTTACTCATACAGAATGTGTTTTGTAATAACGCCGATAATTTCAATGGCTTTTTAAATGCAATACGCTTATTTTATACAGGGTAGAACAATAAACATTCGTAAATTTCTGTTTTTCTAATTTCTTTCTATTCTGGTGGGTTTTATTTATGAAATTTATATTATATATATATATATATATATATATATATATATTGCAGTGGTCTCACCAAAATTCGAGCCCTATCGTTGGGCCGTCCATAAGATTGCTATGAACGGGGATTCAAGAGTTAATAATCGAGAGTGAGTCATTAAATCCTTTTCAAAGAAAAATAAAAAGTTCACAACAAAAAAAAATTTTTTACCCTGATTTCTGCTTCCAAATATCTTCAGCAGCTTCCCTGGCTAGCTCAGCTGTGCCTTTTCTTGGATACCTAAATTTACAATCATTTTTCCTTTCCACTCACATATCATTCTATAAGATCACAAAAAAATACAACAATCATACAATCTTCATTTACCGCTATTTACAAACAATTATTCACAGATATGTACAGTTTGGTACTCTAATTACAACTCCATAAGTGCTATTTTTATAAAATCCTTGTTTTAAAATTTTAATTGCAAACATATTTAATACAATAGGAGTAAATGGGCCCCAAATAATACCCTATATTTATTGCACACTGGAGTATGGTGAGTTCATAATAACCCAGTTTATTAATGTATGCCTTTCACCTTGCATAAAATTACTACAAAATTAATAACCCATGTACTCTTAACAATCAAATTTAAATTCATAATGAAATTTAGTAAGCTTTACATACACCTTTTTTTAAATATTGTCAAGTACACGTATCTTTTCCGATACGTTATATTAACCCTAAATAACCATCAAAGTTCACTTACACATCACAAATACTTCCAACAGTTTATCAAATAACAGCAAATTCAAATGAGTTACCTGGAAAATGCTTCAAGTCCCATCTCTTTTGATGATGCTTTATCCTCCAAAACCCCTTGGCTTTGTGATTATGCGCTCTGATCCTCCAGAACCCATTGGCTTCGTGACTATGCGCTCTGATCCTCCAGATAGATGATAACCTCAGTAAACGCCGAGTTTCTTGCTACCAATTACCATTCCATCATAGCATCCAAATTCACGTATATTATACTTTTGTTTATTGATTTGTTAGCTTGTCATGGTATTAGTAGGACCTCAGTTAATTTAATTCACTTGACACTACACACGTTAATAACTACAAGTCCTCAACTTACCACGTTATAAGTGCTAATACTATTTTTACTGAATTATACAAAATTTTCAATAGCCACAAGCCTCTACTATAACCACGGTTTATTATTATACGTCGTCTAAAGCGATGAAAATACAAAGAGACTATGAGAATACAAAGAGGACGCTGCTAATTTTCTTAAAGTATTTATACTATTCAAAATGCCACCTCTCGGGCCACTCTTCATCCGAAATACTTAATTTAAAATAATACTTCTGCAAATTTTAATCTAACTGACTTAAAGCTTTTAGAAAATTACTTCGTGGACGCGTAATTTAATTCAAAAAAGCGTTTTCACCTGTCGCGTGTTCGTCCGTTGTAAAACTATCTATTTCAGCCAATGATACAGTCCTGTGTCGTCATAAAACTCCGGCTGTAATATTTTTATCTCTGTATTATGCATATTAGATGTCGCGTTCCAAACCCCACTTGAGTTGAAAATTGATATTCCTGACGGCGTCTTATGACTCCACGTGGATTGAATCTGTGCGTTTTGAAACCAATGCTTTTATACTCGTCTTTATCTGTAGCATATTATTGATCGTGCATCCCATCCGCTCTTTAAGAAACTTTGTTAGCTTGTTTATTCGAAGCAACTGACGGTTGGAAATATTTTCTATGAAGCCCGCGTTATTATGCATATAAATTCGACGAAGGTAACCTTTTCAAACATGCAGGTGTTCTTAATTTTCGACCGTTTAAACAACAATTCTAGGAGCTTATATTTCACGGTATTCGATACAATTGACGTCCTTGTCTGCTACCACGAACCCTTTTGCCTTGGGATTATCGATTTTCTATACCCTGGTGAGTTTCTTAATGCTATTAGAAGTTGAATTAAAATAAATTAAATTAATTATGCGTTTCTATTTGTTTTTAAAAAATGTTTTTTTTATGAACCTATTACTTTTCAATCATTAATTATAAAATTTACATCAATACATGTCCGTTTAAATTAAATAAATGAAATAAATTTTGCGTGTAATTTGTTCTTTTCTCTATACAGGGTGTTTGAAATTGCATTGTTTACCCCAAGTTTAACCCTTTGAATCCATAAAATATATATATATACTGCTGTGATATTCCCCTTTGAATTCGGGAACTGGGTCCTTTCAACAAAAAAATTCTAGTCCCACAGATTGGGCGTCATAAACGGCTGTGGTCCTCTTTTCGCCTCGGCTGCTCACCTAATGTTATAAACCTCCTCATTCATAAAAAAAAACAACACATTCCTACCAAAAACATCAACGTTAACTCTATTTACCTCAATATTCAGAATACATTAAAATTTCAAAATTAAAACTCAGCATAAATTTCAGTTTTAAAAAGAATTTCAAGATTAATTTTATTATCATTTTAATGTGCATCCAAAATTAAAGCCCTTGTTGGATGCCTAGTAATTAATATAACAATATAAGCAGACCGGAGTCTGAGTATAAAGGAGCATCTACCACCCTTTACGTTAATTAACCAGGTTCGTCTAATTGAGCTCAAAGACATACCCAAATTTTCATCATATTACCGAACATCAAACTAAATACCCCTTCTACTTCAACAAGCAAATTTCATCTTAAAATTAAACTTTTATGGTTAGTACAATTTCACTAATGTCCATTTAAAGTAAATCAATTATAAAGTCATTCAATACACACAAAAATGTCAAACAAAATAGTATAATTTACCTGAAGGTTACTGTCCTCGTAGCTTCAAAGTATCGTTTCTTTAGTTAATCACACCATTCAACAGGATTATATTTACGGCTTCTGATTCTCTACGCTTTTAAAATTTTCTCCATCACCATTTATTTAAAGTTGTTTCTGGGCTTTTCCGGAACTCATCTGTGTTTATCTGACCCTTGTTTCATGGATCCAATCACGTATTTGAACCATTTAATCATTAACACCCCCGAAAAATAGCAAAGAAATTCATGCGTCTGTCACCAATATACGCCAAAACTGCCTACTTTTGTGTATACATTTGTCGTTGTAAATTTTGCTAATTGGTACAGTGAAACTAAATTTTATTACCTTGTATCTAAGTGCACTGAAGTACATTCATGTTAGCACGTAAATAACAAACTATTTTGAATCACAAAATATACAAGCAAACTTTAAATTATTTAATCAAACTAAAATGCACTGTTTAACATCTTCAATCAAGTCGCGTATGTACGAGCTTTTAACGCATCGAATCGTCAAAAGTCTAAGAGCGCTTGTTTATATTCATCTCGGTATATATAGCAAAAGCCTGTCTGTCGGTCTGTTCCCCAAAACGGGTAATTCTAAAGAATTCCTCATTCTATGTTCCCAGTCCGTTGCTCGCGCGTCGATTTTACGAATTTTCACTTGCCCCATTTAAATCTCAGAAAATTTCCACACGGCACGCAAGCATGTCCGAGAAAAACTAATTAATTTTGTACAGAAATTGTTGTTCTACCTCTGATATTTGCATCCTATTTTCAACCAATTGTGACCCTCGTGACGTTGCTTAAATCCCGCCTTTTACAATATGTGTCTTTGCTTGACGCATTTTCTCTTTCCTTCTCTAACCTGTTCGTATTGGTGCAAATTGATATTCTTTATTATCGATTATTTTAGTCCACATGGAGTGTGAAATAACCCAGCTTTAGCAATTCTCGTAACTATTATGCGACGTTTTCCCCAAGATTCTTTGAAACATTAATTATCTGCAAACTTTACGCCGAATGTGACATTTAAACTACGCAGGTGTTCAAATATAATATTAATTGTCAGAGCCTTATTCCGTGGTATTTTAAACTTGGATTTTCACAAGTTTTTATAGGTATTATATGTTACTAACGGTTTAATTAACTCCAATTAAATTGATTTCTATCCTTTCATTTTTAGCGAATACAACTTAAATATTAATTATTATGTGTACACTTTGTTTAATACCGGTTACTCCAAATAGAGTTAATTAAGATAAATTTTGCACGTAATTTCTCTTTGTTTAGGAATAATTACATTACACGTAGAGCTTTTCAATACTGCTTCTTTTGATATAAAGCGTCTTATAAATAATTTAAATTTCTTATTTTTACTGAAACGACCGAGTTTATTTATGCTTCAAGGTTTTAATAACGCGTATTATTTAATGAAATTCCTTATACACGGTGATTAAAATTATTTGATGTGATTATTTAATTTTCTACCCTGGTCTAAATATGAGTATTTTCCCCCTATTTGAATACAAATAATCCCACTTATTTGAATGCAAATATAAAGCATTTAGACAAAAAAATTACAAAAAAAAATTGCCTATCTCTCTCTACCCTTATCTATCTAACTTACCTACTTTGTCTCCAATCCAAAAAAAAATATTTACAGCTACCCTATCCTATTCCTAACTCTCACCTAATTCTATAAACTGAAATTATCCCTAACTTCATCCTACTCATCCATCTAATCCTATATACATCCTATATACCTATCCTATTCCTAACTTTTAACTAATCTTCACTATACTTTACTTCCCCCTACCTAATCCTATATGCCTATCCTACTCTTACTCTATTCCTAACTCTCCACTAATCTTATATGAAATATCTATACTTAACCTATCTTATTTTCTTCCTACATTTACTCTTTATTCTCCTCCTAAACCTATTTCTAACTATCTCCCATATTTATCCCATACCTAGGTTTATTTTCTATAAACACTTACTTCTACTCTTCTATCTACACCTATTCTATTCTTATTCTATTTAAATCTAACTCTCTTCTTAACCCTCCATGTCTTTCTTCTTACCATCCTAATACCCTTCATCCCTATTTCTCCCCCTTCTATATCTATACTTAACATCTCTATTATCTCACATACAATAAACTTATCATCCCTCTTATCCTGACTCTTAAATATTACTTCTTCTTCAGTCCCTACACTTGTCTGTTTCTCATTTATTCTTGTTTCCCTTTCTGCCGACAAACCAAACGATACTACTTTACAATTATCAAATTTTCCCTCTACGAAAAATCCTCTGTACCTGCTAGAATGCTTGTGTAATGGAATCCGCCAGAATGAATCCCTTAAATCTACTTGATTAAAAACAAACTTGCCATCTTTACTTAATTTCGCCTTCACCTGCTCCTGATATGCTGCTTCTACCCCCACTACTTCTGCATGTTTTTGTATTAAAGCTTGAACCTCTACTCTCCTATCCTCTGGACATCTTATCGTGTTGATCTGTTTACCTTCATCATCCTCTACCTCTACTACATTAATATTCAACCCCGTGTCATCCTCTGTGACTTTATAACTGCCCTTCCATGGCACTACCCTATCCTTAATCCTTATTACCTTCCGTTCCATATCTATCAACACCCCTAACTTCATCATACAGTCAACACCTAAAATGCTCTGAAACTTCAGTCCAGGTACAATTACAAACTCCTGTTCACAGCTAAAACCTCCTATATCTATCCTAAGCACCACAACACTATTTACTACAGCAAACTTCTTTTTATTTGGAGCTACTAAATGGCTACGTTTTATAGGCATAATTCTATCACAAACCTTATCCCTAATTTTGCTGACGAATTCCTCCGATATTAAACTCGCCTCTGCCCCTGTATCAAGTAATACTTCTACATTATTTTCAAAAATTTCTAAATTAATAATTGGCAAACATAATTTTTCTACAGTTTCTGGCTCTACTTCCTCCTCAATTTTGAAAAATTCACGTGGATGTTCGTATACATTTACACAGAAATCTAGTGGTCTGTCGCGTTCTAAAAATCCTGTCTCATCCTGTTTTCCGTGCTTGGTCCTGGTTGTCCTTCTACAACCTGTGCGTACGTCCTCCTCGTGTTAATATCCGTGTCCCTGTCTCTATTCGGCGTGCTGGTCACAGTCCTGTTTACTTCCGGTAAACTGTTCTGTCGCGTGTAACTAGGTCTTGGCGTCGGTCCCCTAGTCGCACTATTGCTCCTGTATTCCTGTCCTCGTCGTTCCCAATTCGGTCGAAAATTTCTGTTGTAGTCAGGCCGTCTCGGATAATTCTGTGTTCTGTTGTCAAACCTAACTGTGTTAACGTTTCGTTCTCGTATCTCTCTTGTCCGTCCTACACATACATCGTCATATCTCTGCAAATACTCTAAAAATGTCTCCCGTTCTGTGATGTTTTGTAAGGCCACGTGTTGTCTAATTTCCAGTTCAAAATGTCGTGATAGGTACTTGATAATCTGTCTGTCCGTCAATGGTGGATTCAGTTGTTTGGCCACACTGTATTTGCGGATGGCATATTGCTCCCTAGAACCTGCAAACTCTCCCTTAAATTTTCCTGTAATCAAGTCGTCCCTAATCTGATCCTGTTTGTGATCACTCCAGTAATGTTGTAAAATTTGTTTTCAAAGTCCTGATACGTGTCTATGTCCTGTCCTACTAAATTGTACCATGCCTCCGCATTGTCCTTTAATAAAGCCTTTATCGTATTTAGTTTAGTCTGTTCGTCAAATAAATTTCCCACTAGATTTCTTACACTATTAATAAAAATTTGTGGATTTACCCTGTTATCGCCATAAAACTTCATGTGTTGGTCCAATGATACTCCACCTGTAGAAAATCTGGGACCATCCCCGTTAAATTTGACATGTTGTATTTAATACTACTAACTTCACGTTCTACCCTGCCTAACTGATCCCTACATGAGTCCGTCACTTCAGTCATTTTCACATTAATCTCTTCTTCACAAAAATGCGTACTTCGGACCTTAAATGTCCCATTTCCTGTCGAAGACCTGTAATATCACGCTCATTTTATCAACCCTATTTTCAACTTCCCCATTTTTACGGTAAGACTATTTTTAAATTCTGAAACTTCTTTATTCGTCTTATCTATTTTCTCACTTAGGGTTTCCTAACTCCTGTTAATGTCTCATTCATTCGGTCAAATTTTCGATTTGAGTCCTCTCTCGCTCTATTCGATTCATCGCTTAGCAGTTCTAATTTTCTGTTAGACTCCTCCATCGCTCTATTCGATTCTTCACTCATCCTCTCTAACATTCTCAATATCATCTCGTTTCCTTGATCCCTGATTCCGTCCTCGACTGATCTCTACTGCCTCCAGCTTCTTCCATTTTCGAAATTTTCTCACACAATGCACTATCGTCACTTTCAATTTCCACTCCTTGACTCCTTAACCACTCCTTTCTCTGCATACGTTCAAATCACTCACACACACTCTAAAATACTCTTAAATTTATACACAAACAGAAACTCTCTTCTCAGATCGCCAGTTTCCTGGAATAAAATAACAAAATTTTATTTGGAACTCGAGCCCTCACGTTGTGGTCGCCAAAATACTGCTGTGATATTCCCCTTTAAATTCGGGAACTGGGTCCTTTCAACAAAAAAATTCTAGTCCCACAGATTGGGCGTCATAAACGGCTGTGGTCTTCTTTTCGCCTCGGCTGCTCACCTAATGTTATAAACCTCCTCATTCATAAAAAAACAACACATTCCTACCAAAACATCAACGTTAACTCTATTTACATCAATATTCAGAATACATTAAAATTTCAAAATTAAAACTCAGCATAAATTTCAGTTTTAAAAGAATTTCAAGATTAATTTTATTATCATTTTAATGTGCATCCAAAATTAAAGCCCTTGTTGGATGCCTAGTAATTAATATAACAATATAAGCAGACCGGAGTCTGAGTATAAAGGAGCATCTACCACCCCTTTACGTTAATTAACCAGGTTCGTCTAATTGAGCTCAAAGACATACCCAAATTTTCATCATATTACCGAACATCAAACTAAATACCCTTTCTACTTCAACAAGCAAATTTCATCTTAAAATTAAAATTTTATGGTTAGTACAATTTCACTAATGTCCATTTAAAGTAAATCTATTATAAAGTTATTCAACACACACAAAATGTCAAACAAAATAGTATAATTTACCTGAAGGTTACTGTCCTCGTAGCTTCAAAGTACATCGTCCCTTTAGTTAATCACACCATTCCAACAGGATTATATTTACGGCTTCTAATTCTCAACGCTTTTAAAATTTTCTCCATCACCATTTATTTAAAGTTGTTTCTGGGCTTTTCCGGAACTCATCTATGTATATCTGACCCTTGTTTCGTGGATCCAGACACGTATTTGAACCATTTAATTATTAACACCCCCGAAAAATAGCAAATAACTTCATACTTCTTTCACCAATATACGCCAAAACTGCCTACTTTTGTGTATACATTTGTCGTTGTAAATTTTGCTAATTGGTACAGTGAAACTAAATTTTATTACCTTGTATCTAAGTGCACTGAAGTACATTCATGTTAGCACGTAAATAACAAACTATTTTGAATCACAAAATATACAAGCAAACTTTAAATTATTTAATCAAACTAAAATGCACTGTTTAACATCTTCAATCAAGTCGCGTATGTACGAGCTTTTAACGCATCGAATCGTCAAAAGTCTAAGAGCGCTTGTTTATATTCATCTCGGTATATATAGCAAAAGCCTGTCTGTCGGTCTGTTCCCAAAACGGGTAATTCTAAAGAATTCCTCATTCTATGTTCCCAGTCCGTTGCTCGCGCGTCGATTTTTACGAATTTTCACTCGCCCCATTTAAATCTCAGAAAATTTCCACACGGCACGCAAGCATGTCCGAGAAAAACTAATTAATTTTGTACAGAAATTGTTGTTCTACCTCTGATATTTGCATCCTATTTTCAACCAATTGTGACCCTCGTGACGTTGCTTAAATCCCGCCTTTTACAATATGTGTCTTTGCTTGACGCATTTTCTTTCCTTCTCTAACCTGTTCGTATTGGTGCAAATTGATATTCTTTATTATCGATTATTTTAGTCCACATGGAGTGTGAAATAACCCAGCTTTAGCAATTCTCGTAACTATTATGCGACGTTTTCCCAAGATTCTTTGAAACATTAATTATCTGCAAACTTTACGCCGAATGTGACATTTAAACTACGCAGGTGTTCAAATATAATATTAATTCTCAGAGCCTTATTCCGTGGTATTTTAATCTTGGATTTTCACAAGTTTTATAGGTATTATATGTTACTAACGGTTTAATTAACTCCAATTAAATTGATTTCTATCCTTTCATTTTTAGCGAATACAACTTAAATATTAATTATTATGTGTACACTTTGTTTAATACCGGTTACTCCAAATAGAGTTAATTAAGATAAATTTTGCACGTAATTTCTCTTTGTTTAGAATAATTACATTACACGCAGAGCTTTTCAATACTGCTTCTTTTGATATAAAGCGTCTTATAAATAATTTAAATTTCTTATTTTACTGAAACGACCGAGTTTATTTATGCTTCAAGGTTTTAATAACGCGTATTATTTAATGAAATTCCTTATACACGGTGACTAAAATTATTTGATGTGATTATTTAATTTTCTACCCTGGTCTAAATATGAGTATTTTATATATATATATATATATTATATATATATATATTATATATATATATATTTATATTATATATATATATATATATATATATATATATATATATATATATATATATTGCTACGAACTCTCTGATTCTAATGCTTTGGGCGTCAAAAATGCTGCCTATTCTCCTTGATCTCTACTGTTGTGCGTCCTTAACTGCTACGACCTGCGGAAATGAAGAAGTGTTGATATTCTGTGCCTGAAACGCTTAAAAAGGAAATAAGTGCCACGACTGCACAGCTGCTTTTTGCAATTCAACTAACACACAAAACAAAAAAATACAGCTGCTACGGAAAATCACATACATTTATTACATACTCATAAAAAAAATACATGCTAAATCACAATTAAACTGCTCATTCGCAAATTATTTATACATTATATACAATCCCTAATAAAACAGTCCACAATCCTTAAAATTCTACTACACAAGCAACTCCAACGGCCACCGTTTTTCAGGAATATTCTAACGTACGTTTAAAATTCCTTGTAATTTCTCTAACCGTCACGATTTTTCAAAGCATTTCCTTAACAATCCAACTAACACTCCTAACCCACACTCTTATTCGAGTTGTTTCACCGTATTCAAAACATCTCTCACCAATCACGTTGTGTATATGCAGTCCCCAACTGACAAAGTTAATATTTAATACGTCTTTATTGCAACTAGTGTAGTATATATCTCTCTCCAACCTGTGCTCCAAAATCACCTCACTCTTACTTTGTAATGACTCCACTTCGTATAACCACTCCTTTGTTACTACTCCGTTACCTTATATATATATATATATATATATATATATATATATATATATATATATATAACCATCTATTGTTTACTATTATTATATACACCTATTGTTACCAACCATTATTTACACCTATATTTATATGAATCTTACTCTCTTTTTGATTCGCAGAATCGTCCTTTTACATACTTTATGACATGGTCTCGTAATTTCTCTCCTATCTTAATGACTATCTCCTCAACTGTTTCAGGGACAATTAAAATTAACCTATCATTGACGTACTGACTATGCACTCGTTCATACGCCCTTAAATTTTCTTGCTTGACCTTACTCAATGTTATATTTGACTTAGACAAACCATACGATACCACTTTCAAATTATAAATTTTTCCTTCCACTGAAAATCCTGTGCACCTTCTAGAATTTTTATGCAACGAATCAACCAGAAAAAAATCCTCAAATCAAGCTTACTGAAAATAAGTTTACCACTTAACTTAGCTAAAATTGTGTCCATGGATAGTGGACAATAAAATTGCGGTTTAGTCCTTTGATTAATTTTCCTCGCATCTAAACACAAACGAATACTAATATCTTTCTTTTTGACTACTACCAACGTGTTTAGAAAATGCGTATTCAAATATTTAATTATGTCGTGCTCCAACATCTAACCCACAATTTACTTGCTCCTTATATGCTGCAGGCATCGGGTATATTTTAGAATTAAATGGTTTTAAATTGTCTACCTCTAAAACGTTCTCATAACCTAGCGCTGTGCTTGCCTCTACACCTACTGATTCCGAATGTGTCTTCAACAGTGCCTGAACTTCATCTAATTTCTCCACCTCACATTTAAAAGTATCTAACTCATTTACTCCTCCATCATCTATCTGCATCAAATTCACACTTAACCGCACGTCATCTTCTGTGACATCATAACTATCTTTCCACGGCAATTCCATATCCCTAATTTTTATTAATCGCTTCTCCATGTCTGTATCCAGACCTAACTTCATCATACAATCCATCCCCAAGATGCTTTTAAATTTTAGTCCAAGAACAATAATAAATTCCTGTTCTCTGCTAAACGAACTTATTTTTACCTTTAACACAACAACGCTATTGACTACAGCAAACCTCTTTTTATTCTGAGCTACTAAATGACGCCTCTTAATTGGCATAATTCTATTACAAATTTCTTCCTTAATTTCTTTCACAAATTCTTCTGATACTAAACTCGCCTCTGCTCCTGAATCGAGCAACGATTTTACCTTATAATTTAAAATTTTAACCTCTGCTATCGGTAAACAAACTCTCACCTATTTCTGGCCCAACTTCCTCCTCAATCGTCATAAATTCCCGCGGATGTTCATATTTACATATTGCTAATTCTAGTGGCTTGTCTCTTATTGAAAATCCTGTCTTCCATGCGTCTCACCATTCGGCCCCGCTTGTTCCTCGGCATACGTTCTACTAACTTTAGACCTACCCCTAATTTCATTATTATTGGTGCCGGTGTTAGGATACAATGTAGTACCTTCGGGTGGAGCACTGCGGACGTGGTGTCAAGCATGGCGGCCCTTGTTCAAATTATAATGCCGGTACTAGGTTTCGCTCTAGAGATTTCCCGTGAACTATTCTGACGTTACACACTCGGTCCCTGATTTGTACTTCTTGTACTGCTGCTACTCCCATGATAATTTCCCCTGGATTCCTAGTTATTTCTCAGCTGCGGTCTATTAAAATTCGTCCCCTGTCTATAGTAAAAACTATCCCCCTATTTTCAAATCTAACCAGATTTACATTTCTGTCCCTATATTCTCTTGGTCTCCCGGTACTCACGTCATCGTATCTCTGTAAATATTCCAAAAAGTCTTTCGTTCAATAATGTGAGTAATGTGAGTAATATGAGCTCAAATACCTACCGGTGACCAAATATCAACTTGTAAATAGTGTTCAACCTTATTTGAGGACATTTCTTCACTTGTAAATAAACTTTACTTATGCGACAATAAGATTAACTGTAAATATTTATTGCAATTGTTATTCAGTAAGAGTTTGGTGATTGCAATATAATTCTATGTTGTTGTTAATAATTGTGTACAGTATATTGGAAGATTATTAGGAGTTTAACATCGAGTGAGTTTGGTTTCATTTGCTTAAACTGGTGTCAGGTTTTTTTAAAGTGCATACTCAATTGGATCCTACATTGTTAAGCTATACAGATCGTTCCACCCTTGTAGAGACCAGTAGAAGTTTAATGCTCTTGTTTGATCGCTAGCCAAGGCTATTAATAGTAAGTAAACTTAGCGTTTACGTTTTCGGCCAATAGTTTTGAGAGATAGGCAGTTTGCCATAGCAAGCGTTCCTTAAGTATTAGGTGGACTGTTCCTACAACGGAAAGGTGTAGGAGGGATGCAGCCCGTGGCGTCCAACATTTTTTACAGCTTTAACAGCAGTGGCTAACTGAAAAAAAATTATTTTGTTTTAAATTGGAAGTAATTTAGTCCATCAAAGAATTTATGCGACCTCACCCAGTTTGACAAATGATACAGACATTTAAAACAAAATTTTCTTTTGAAAACAAATATTAAAATAACTCTGTATTTAATATTATTGATATTGATTTTTCCCGAACTACAGGTCGCGTAGCTATCATGGTTACTAGTCTTGAATTACGGTACACCTCTGATTCCCGATAAGGACCTTAGGAAGTTTATTATAAATCATTAGCAACTGAAGATTGTCCCCGTGTAAAAGTAGGGATCATAAGAATTTATTAAAAAAAAAAGTTAGACCTCTTGATCTTCAACTTACTCTGATTGGTTGTGTTAATTTCTTAAAAAATTATTGGAAATATTTTAATAAACAGGCAATTTCCTGATTAAGGATTGTAAATAATCAAGCGATTGTAGAAACGTTTGTGTGTTATTAAAAATTTTTTGTTGCTTCAATGCGTCCATTTCTTAATAAAGTATAAGTTTTTATTTTTTGTTAAAATAGCATGGATAACTTCTCTGTCTACAGACGAGTTAACATGGGAGTTAGCAATTGAAGGAATATGCAGCATTGAAATGAAAGCTGACGTGAATAGAAAATTATTACGAACTATGATTTCGAAAGAAAGAATAGACTCAAGAATGGTAGAAAATATCCGGAAAAGAAGTTTGATCGACAGAACAAATTAAATTTTTGAAACAGCACTAGAAGCGATACGGGTACCAATTCTGGAATTCTTGAACAAACCAACTAATCTGGCAAATAAAAGATTAAAGCAAAATTACTACATGTAGTCCGTAGAGTGGAATATATTGAAGTAAACAAAGATTTTCAGTGGCAATAGAACGGTTTAAATAATAAATGTCTAGAATTTTTAGACATTCTAGAAAACATACATGCAGAGGCAATGTTCCAAAATGACCTGAAGACGTTTGTTAACTCACGTATGGAATCTCAAATACAAGCAGACGGTGAAAATAATCCTGCAAATAAATTGAAATCATGTAAGCAGTCAAGCCCTGTAACGGCAATATCACGAACAGATGGCCGGCAAATACAAATTCGTAATATTGAATTAGAAACTACAGATACAAAAGCTAAGCACACTCAAATGGTTCGGACAGATGAACAGTTGGTTTACCAAAGCTATGCAATACCAATCAGTAAATGGAACATTATTTTTACTGGGGACACTGAACAGATAAAAGTAACAGCTTTTTTTGGAGCGAATTGAAGAAGCGCGTACGTCTAGAGGTTATACCAATTAACAACTTCTTAGAGGAGCAGCAAGTCTCTCTAAAGGACCCGTCCTTATCTGGTACAGGGTCATGAAAGTGAATATACGGGCCTGTACAGAACTAGAAAAGAAATCAAAGCAACATTTTCTACCAAAAGATTATGATGAAGCATTATTAGAAGAAATTCGAGCTAGAAAGGATGGTCAGGATGAATAGCCAATTATCTGTATTGCAACAATGGTAAATCTAATTAACAGACTAGACAGGTTCCTTCGGCATCTGAGCATATCTATTTTGTCAGAAGGAAGTTATAACCATATTATGCAAACCATATGAGTTTGAAAAAAATAGAATTACTAGACATATTAATTGAGTTATGTCTACAGTTAGAAGAAACGAAACAACAAAATTATTGATTTCGATATAATGACGTAATAGCCACGACGACCTCGGAAGCAAACTTGGTTTACAAGAAAACCACAGCAATAAAAGCAGTGCATACAGTAACAAATAAGGTTGAAGAAACAGGAAAGCAAAAAAAGATGGTGATAGCCTTTACACGTACCAGCGGATCCAAAAAGACTAGACCAACGGCTGAAATGTCGAATTTAGCATGCTTTAACTGCAATAAAACCGAACACACGCATTACCGGTGCAAAAAAGAAAGAATTTTATTTTGTTACATATGTGGGACAAAGGAAGTAACATACACAATTTGCTCAAAATATTCAAACAAGTCAAAAAACCTACACCTGCCAGTTTCACACGTACCGACGAAACCAAAAGGCAGACATAAAACGTACTGTCACCTATAGACTGTGGGACAGTAAGGGTAAGGAGCTTGGGGTGTCGCACGTGCAGGACCTAAAGCCAGATTCCTAATTAAACGACTTGTCTACACCTTCATAAGAGTAGAAAGTTTTGATGTGAGTTGGTTTTTTTCTGTTGGGGGTGAGTTTGCACCTAGCCTTCCGGTGAACCTGGTGGGATCGATCCCATGCACTTCGGAGAAGACTGGGTTTTATCAGAAAATTTTTTTATTCAGGCTGAGAGGTTTCTAATGTGGGAAGAAGGTGGAGTAATAGTATAAATATCTGTTACTCACTTGTGGTAAGTTTTAGGCAACTTTATTTATGCTGTGTAGGCATTCTACATTGGTACATGTTTCTATTATCTGTAGAACATGTTAGAAAGTTGTAGGGACGCAAGATCCGACGGCGATGCTCAAGGTTCTCACGTGGCTCTAGTTTTTTTTTAATTCGAGCCTTCAAAGCAGCTGGTCAAAATATGAACTTGAAGATGATTTCAACGAACAAGTTATTTAGAAAGCATGTTCGCTTGAAAGTGTTAGATTATACAGTAATTACGGCAGGTTAGTAGTAAGAGAGATGTTAAATAAACTAAATTCTGCTAATGTGCGTATTGCAATTTTTAGCTGTCATTATCGATCGTTTTAAATTAACCTTGTGGGTTAATTATAATTAGATTACAAATAGTGAAAGTCCAAGATGATTGTTCCTCACACACTTTGTTATCTAAGACAATTGGCTTGAACTTGGAATATTGATTGACTTCAATTCCATTATCATCGCAGGTATCGAGCCGAGTCAAAAACGATGTAAGCGTTTCTCCGGCTTAGGGTATCCAGATGACTGTAGTTTCCTTATTTGGAATTCACAGGTATATATTCCGCTCGTAGCTGTCTGAAATGAAATCATCAATTTTATCAAATCATAGCACTACTTGGACATTTGACATAAGTTCAGCTTCTTTGTAAAGAAACCAGTTATATCAGTGTTATTAAATTTATTGAAGGATATTGATGAACTTTATAAATTATAACCCAAGTATTCATTCAACTACCTGTTAGAAAGCTTACTTAAGAAATAATCTAACCTTTCATTAATTGAACATAAATGACTAACTTTAGATTTTCAATGTTTAAATTCATTGTATGACCGTTTAGTATATGAGCTCAAATACCGACCGGTGTCCTAATTATCAATTTGTAAATAGTGTTCAACCTTATTTGAGGAAACTTCTTAGGTTGTAATAAACCTTGTTACGTTATTTCGTGGCAGCCACGTTGGACGCCAAATTTTTGTTACGTTGACTCGTAGCCGTGCGTAACACAAAGAAAATCAAAGAAATGACCGGGCTCAATCGGAGAGTAGGGGGGGTTGTAGAAAGTAGACCAACATATAATGTACGCGGTAGTAAGGAGTTAGTGACAATACCTGCAAGAAAATTAGTTAAGCAAACCTGAAAAAAAAAGAATAAGCATAGTAGCAATGAAAAGTCTAAGTTATTCAGTACTTTGTAGAATGTAAATAAAAGAAACTGTTTAGATAAACTATATCATATAACACCGGTAAAAGCAATACAGAAAAATGTTTAGTACAAAGTGAGGTAATATTGGGGAGTAGCAGAAACGTTTCCTCACACACCAATTAAACATAAATCAGACAAAATGTTAAAAAAAATAAATAGGTAAGACACAATTGATATGAGTAATTCAGTAGTATTGATCTTTCTTTCTTTCTTTCTTTTTTTTTCTTATGTTTTAAAATATCATGCAAGTCTTTTGTAAAAGGTATCAGAACGACAAAGATATGGTAAAGCAACGGATAGATATTTAAAGTAATAACAAGTAGGAAATAGTTCAACTTACAAAAAGTCCTTCAGCAACGCTTCCTTGCAACTGAAGTGTGGGATTCAACGATGTCCTGCACTAACGAAGCACTTCACCCTTGACTGTGAGGGTGTTGATGGAACTTATCACACGTTACACTAATCACACCTACGTATTTCACTAGTGTTAGCAGCAAACACCATCACGCGACGGAACTATGTAGCATTGATAAATTTCTTGTTAATTCTATTTCCTGAGACAATAATTTCGAAATATTTCGTAGCACTAGTTTAATTTCAACTGGGATCAAATGTATATTATTTTCATAAACCTCCAAAAAGCAGTGAGAAACTTCAACCAATACCTTTGTAAACCGGTAATCTGTTGTATTTCGCAAATAACGAAATTCGCGCAAGCAATGATCTATTTTAGATTCTTTGGTGTTAGAAAAATGCAGAAACTACAGTATCACTGTATTTAAATAATCCAAAGTATGCACTAATCTGATAAAACAAAGGGACACTAGACTAGATCGCACACACAGTTTAAAAATCAAAAGTCAAAACAACTAAAAAGAACCATAATGGGTAAAGCACGTGTATCACTAAAGCAAGTCCGTCAAATGTTCCTTAAAACATTTATCTCACAAGAAAAACAACTAAAAACAATTAGTAAAGCAACGCGTATCACTAAGTCAATGTCCCGTAAAACACGCACGCGCGGTTGATTAAAACACGTTCGCCTATAAATCATCTTTCCTTCAAAGCAATAAGAACTACACTTTCTACAGTTAATATACAATTTCCATTTCACAAGAAAAACAACCAAAAACGCGCCGTGCCCGTTCATGAACAATTCGAAATTTAATCCCGCATTCATTCTCACTATAGTCAAAGTAAAAAACAACAGTCTTTTCCACGTAATTAATATATCGGGACCAAGAACAAAACTCCTTACCTATAAATTCTTGTCGACTCTTATCGCGACTTCGTTAATAACATAAGGACCATCCAATAAGTGAATGCACCATCATATCTAATAATTAATTACAGTTGTTTATCATTTTCGATAGGTTGGAAAGTAATTTACGAATAATCCTATTTACAATTTATTCCTTGCAATTTATTTAGTAATGAAAATCAATCTTCAAATTATCTACTTTTAAAGTAATACCCACGAGTTAAATTGCATATAAATCTGAATTATTCTGCAGTATTTTCTTTATACCAACAGCGATCCCAAAGAAACGATGTATTTTTAAGTACGTTAACAGAAAGGGAGCGTAAAATGTTAAACTACAAAAAATGCCCGTTACAACCTTACTTATGAAACTATAAGATTAACTGTAAATATTTATTGAAATTATTATTCAGTAAGAGTTTGATGATTACAAACTAATTCTATATTGTTGTAAATAATTTTGTACAGTATTATGGAAATTTATTAGAAGTTAAACATCAAGTGCGTTTTGTTTCATTTGCTTAAACCTATGTCGAGTTTTATTTTAAAGTGTTTACTCAATTGGACACTACATTGTTAAGCTATACAGGTCGTTCCACCCCTGGAGAGACCAGTAGAAGTTCCATGCTCTTATTTGATCGTTCGCTAATGCTAATAATAGTGAGCAAACTTAGTGTTTATGTTTTCCGCCAATACTTTTGGGAGATATAAAGTTTACCATAGCAAGAGTTTCTTAAGTATTAGGTGGACTGCTTCCACTACAGAAAGGTGTGGGAGTGATGCAGCAGAACAGAAAAAGGTAGCTAGGCTACGCAAGTTTCTAGTAATTTATTAATTACATATAGATCCTATAGGTGTGTCTGTAGTTTGTTTCTAAAATTTACCTTGAAATGAAAAATAACTTAAATCGAAAATCACTTGAATTGACGGAAAACCCTTCGTGCACGAGCAGCTTGGTGACTTCCGTCTTGCGCTATTCTTAAGTCTCCTTCAAGAAGTTTGGTTGATTTCTTAAAGAGAGAACAACAAGAAGTGATTCGCTTTAGCGTTTGGAGAACTTTTTATACTGAGATTTCTTCGTATTGTATATTCGGGCGGTTCTATTTGTATTCGAAGGGTGTTGGACGAGTTCATTAGTGGTTGAAGGGTATTTTGTGCGTGCGTGCTATTTGTTTGCATACTACGTGCTTGTTGGCCAGTTAGTAAGGAGTATGGTTGGTAACTTATTCCTACACTCAGACAGCAAAAGTATGAATAAGTTAAACTATTGTTACGTTATATATTAAAATTGGCTTTGCTGGTCTAGGTTTTCTTGTATTGTACTACGTACTTAGACGTAGCCGGAAGAAACGTAAATACCAGGCTAACCACCAAACGCGGAGGGTTGGGGGATTCACCTACATACCAAAAAAACCAAAAAAAGTACGCCGCCCACAATTGTCTATTAACAATAAAAATTAATTAAAATTTCTTGATTCACATGGACAAAAAAAAGTATTAAATTTAAGTTATATTGTAAAAGACAAATTTTATAATGGATCCACGAAGTGCGCAATTCGTAGCTAACATGTAATAAAACTCATTGGAAAAAAGTAATGCTTAGATTTTCTCAATAGCAAATGTGTTAAATTAAAGTATTAAATGTAGATTTTCTCAATAGCAAGTGTGTTAAATTAATGTATAAAATGTAGAACAAGTTGTAGTAAGAATTAAAGAAATATAACCAGAAGTACTAGCGAAGCTAACTTTTAAACATGTATGGTGAACTGGTTTCACAACATCAACCGCTGATAATAATGATCCTTGATGTGCACAAAAGGAAACAAGTCACATACCTCTATTCTCGGGATGCTTATCTTGCAATTCGTCGGGGGTGAGTCAGCACAGCAATGCCACGGTAGTCATAATCCATTCGCCCTGCAACCGTAACTGCAACAGCTGTTTACAGACCGAAGCAGTTGGTTTACCTCAACAAACCATACATAAAGAAACAACCAATTTGGCCTCCAGCTAAGAGCTAAAACAAAATCTGTTTAGGATAAGTAAGCGCGAAAAACTCACCGATACACGCAAGATACCTCCTACTTGTCGAACAAAAAATCGTGCATCGCTCCTGAAGTAAAGTGGAGCAAAGTGGATTTGAGTTAAAATTATGTTAAGCGGGCTTATACTGAACAGGTACACTATGTAGGGTATTGTTGGGGAATTTAAGAATAGAAATGAAATTTATTTGAGGGGGTAATGACTTAACCAGGGGAAAAAGGTATTTAATTTATGTGGAAAAATAAACTTAACAAATCCCCTCCAGTATAATTAACAGGTTAGGGTAGAAAAGACAAAATCCGGGAATGGGCAGGACCCAAAACAACCGTAAACAAAACGAAAAAGAAAGAAAATTTGTTTCAAACTAAAAGAACATTCGTTACGGAAACAACAAAAACTCAGAAAAAGAAAAAAACCCCAAAATAACAACAAGACCGACCATAACAGATTCTGGAGAGAAAAGAAACAAAAACAAACACCAAACAAAATCCGGCTCGAAGGCCAACAATAAAAAGAGAAAAAGAGAGAAAAAAGAGGTTGGAAGGGAAGACGGGTAATAAGCAATCAAGGAGGACTAAAGTGAAACGGCCTCAGCACTGAGGGGTCGTCAAAGGACGGATGTTTCTCCAAAGAAACAGTTAGGTTATCAACCACAAAAGAAGAAAAGGGACGAGGAAGAAAACCAACAGTGCAAACCAAAACAGGACCCAAAGGTCAAGCCTCAAATAAACAAAGGGACAACAAGGGAGAACGAACATAAGAAAGGGAAAGCGTTGGTAAAAGGAAACGATGTACTACTAACTGTGGTAACCAAAAGCGAAGAACCAAAGACAGGAAATGCTAACTAGTCCTAAAGTCGACTAAATCGTGGTTTCCAAAAAAAGAAAACGGACTAGCAGGCACCTACCACAGGAACGGATAGACGAAGCACAATCGGACTAGGGACAGACAGTAATGAAGACCAGCAACCGGATAAAGGAGAAAAATGTGAAATGAAAGGACCGAGAAAAAATGAAAAAAAACAAAGAGAATAACACCAAGCACCAAGTACGAAACCAAAAAGAAAAAAATTAAAAATCGTACCAAAAAAAAAAGAATCCCAGTGTAGTTATGTATGAGTAGGTGTGTGCGTGTGCGTGCATGTGTGTGTATATGTGTGTGCGTGTGTGGGTGTGTAAGAAGTTGGTGTGTATGTGTTGTGCGTGTGTGTATATGTTGTGTTGAAGCGCTGTAGTCGCCTTTTACGACAGGCATGTCGTACCATGGGGCTACTCTACTCCCGCAGCTACACGGGTTAAAAAAGCAAGAAAACGCAAGCAATACCTAACAAAACAGGGAAGTAACACGAAATCTTAACGTCCAAAAATCAAGTCCGAGGGAGAGCAAAGTCGGCATAAGAATCTAGGGCGCGAGGGCTAGATATTGGGCTTAAAGGGTTTACGCGCCAGATGAAGAACGAAACAAAATCAAGTACATTAGGACTTCGCCGACATATATCTTTCGGTTCGGAAGGAGCATAGAATAATGTCCATCTCTGTTGGGCACTTTTATTTACGGCTAACCGTAATTCGATAGAAGCCAAAAGAAAATTATTGCGAATACAGGGCAGTCGAAAACATATCCGACGGATAAACTTCAGGAACACCAATGGAAGCGAAACAACAAAATAGAAATTAGAATAGGGCTGTAGAATAAAAGAAAAATCAGAGAAAGAAACCAACTCTAAACTTGGCGGGAAGAACAAAATGTAAAGAGAGGGAAGGAAGGAAAAAGAAAAATCTTGGGCGCCAGCGTTTTCAATGGACTAGGATTATTGGCGAAAACACAAGTCCAATAATCCGACATGAGCTAACCAAGGATATTTAGCAATCACGGAATAGAACAAAATTAAAATTCAAGATGATTAAACCCACATAAGAAATAAAGAAAACCGATCGTCATATGAGGAATACCAAAGAACCAAAAAAAAAGACAAAATAAACAATAGGTCGAACGTAAAGGAAGAAAAAACAAGTAACATCAGGCCGAGAAATGCGGATAATGTAGGAACTTAGGCACTACTAACAAAAAAAACTCTTAGCAAAAACTAACTAAAACAAACTCGGAGCAGAAATTAATCGAAACGAAATCGAAATAACCGTTAACTAAAACAAAATCGGTGCCAATGTTAAACGAAACAAAAAAAAATCGACGTCTCACGCCAGAGCTTCAGAATTTATGCCACGTACCTAGACGTAGATGGAAGAAACGTAAATACCAGGCTAACTACCAAACGCAGAGAGTGGGGGATTTACTTACATGCAAAAAAAAGAACGTCGCCCACAATTGTCTATTAACAATAAAATAAATTAATATTTCTTGATTCACATGGACTAAGAAAAGTATTAAGTTTAAGTTATATTGTAAAGGACAAATTTTATAATGGATCCACGAAGTGCGCATTTCGTAGCTAACATGTAATAAAACTCATTGGAAAAAATGGTAATACTTAGATTTTCTTAATAGCAAGTGTGTTAAATTATAGTATTAAATGTAGAACCAGTTGTAGTAAAAATTAAAGAAATATAACCAGAAGCACTAGCGAAGCTAGCTTTTATACATGTATGGTGAACTGGTTTCACAACATCAACCGCTGCTAAATAATAATCCTCGATGTGCACAAAAAAAAAACGAGTCACATATCTCTATGCGTCGGGATGCTTATCTTGCAATTCGTCGGGGTGAGTCAGCACAGTAACGCCACGGTAGTCAGGATCCATTCGCCCTGCCACCGTAACTGCAGCAGCGGTCTACAGACAAAAGCAGTTCGTCTACGTCAACGAACAGTTGGGCCTACATAAAAAGAACCAATTTGGCCTCCAGCTAAGAGGTTAAAAGAGAATCTGATTAGGATGGGTAAGCGCGGAAAAACTCACCGATACACGCAAGATATCTCCCTGCTTGTCGAACAAAAAAACGTGCATCGCTCTTGAAGTACTGGGACGAGTAAGGTAGAAAATATTTCAACGCACAAGCTGCAGAATCAAATTAAAAATTGGTTCATAACAACAAAAAATCGTGTATCGTTTTTGAAGTTTTGGGACGAGTAAGGTAGAAAATATTTTAACACACAAGCTGAAGAATCAAATTAAGAATTGGTTCAAATAACACGAGTTCGAACCGCAATCTTCGCGTTATCGAAGTTGCGATTAGCAAACTGGAAAACACGCTATCTACTAATAGTAGGATCTATTATTTTGGCAAGTCTTTAGATGGTAAACACAAAAGAAAGCAATTATACGTTATCCGAATGTTTGACAAATTAATGGATACCTGAAACAAGGTATTGGCAATTTAATTTATCGAATAAATTTTCGTTTTAAAAGCAAAGTGGATTTGAGTAAAAATTATGGTAAACGGGCTTATACTAAACAGGTACACTATATAGGGTATTGTTGGAGAATTTAAGAATAGAAATGGATATTATTCGAGCGGGTAATGACTTAAACAGGGAAAAAAGGGTATTTAATTTATGTTGAAAAATAAACGTAACAATTGATTTAATGAGATATAAAAAAGGTGTATTTGCCAAACCAGAACGTTGAATAGTCGATTAATTGTGCAGTATAACAAATCGTTGGCGGTCATCTTTAATGACGGTCTATTTATACCCTTCGTGAATTTTTAAATGGCTCCCTATCTGGAAATTCTGATCTTATGCCATTGATAGCTATACCCATTGGTAATTTCCATTCAAAAATGCTGTTTAACTGCTATCCACCAGACGTACTATACCGAGCATCGTAAGATGTACTAAGGTGCTCGTACTTTGGCTTCAATAGTAAATATTGAATTATATATAACCGGAACAAGGTAAACGTCAATAATGCCAACGAGTGAAAAATTTATCAACTATATATTTTGCCTGTATAGTTATAGAAGCGAACAGAAAGCGTCGCTAATCGAATATTAAAGTTTGTCAAATCGCAAATTTATATTACAAAACGCTTTCATTTATTTAAGAAAATTGGAATCGGTGTTTGACGTTCAATTTATTACGCAACCCCTGCTTTGTCCCCAATTTTCTAACTTGCCAACATTATTAAGTTTTTATCAAATTCATGGGACGTTGTATCAATCAAAATTAATATTTCAGCATCACCATTCTAAACAGGTAAAGTTATTGTACTATGGCTTTTAGAGTAAGAATATAATACTTCGCCATACTGAATAATTTAACTTAAATATAGAAAAAAAATTTAGAATATTTCGGATTTGCTAAATCTTTGATTAATCGAGTACGTATTTAAACACTTAGAACGGTTTACTAGTAATTGTTTGCAATTTTTTGTAATTAAGTGACAAATTCTGCAAAGCAATGTCTAGTTACAGATTTCAATTAAATCGAATAATCGACACACTAACTGGCAAATGGTTTAGTATTTCTGCATAGCTCTGCGTAAATTCAATTATATCCCTTGCCATTTATCTATCCAAATAATAGCAACATTTCGATAGAGTAATATTGAATTTTGCGCAGTAATTAAAATATACTGTTTTAATTTGTGTTTACCACTAAAAATAACAATTAAGCGCCTGAAAATAATTGCCTACTTTCTTTTATAAAATATTTCTTCAACAATTAAGGTTCTTACGTAAGAGTTATTTTGACAACAGCGAACTTATAAAATTAGGAATGATAAAATAAATAGGGAAACACTAAGTATATTAAACAATGCATAGTAGTTAATTGTATGAAATATTGTGATTTTAAATCTATCTCCTTAATTTAATTTAGTCGCATTAAACGGATAGTCATCTTGCACAAGAGAAACTTTCTAAAATTCAGAAGTTTCAAGTACATTTAACCGTGAGATAGAGGGCACGAATATATAGAGAATTTATATGCAGGACGGAACTAGAAGACCTAGAATAGGACACAGACATTGAAAAGGATGACTTAAGGGCGCGATAGCATCCCTCTATTTTCATAACCCGAACTAATTTTAAAATAGCCGCCTTTGTGGTATAGCTTTCGCATGATAGATGGAATTACTTTATTTTAACTTAAGTAGTTTAGTGGTTCATTTCAAAGTTAAGCAAATAACGGTTGCTAGGATACGGCACGATGCTGGTTTATTTACTCTATTCCTGTAACTATTCATGGTAAATGACCTTCAGCGAACTCGAAGTTAGCAAGCAAAGCGTTAGGTACATGTGTATTCTAATAATAGTCAAGGTCGTTTTCAGAAACAAATTTGTATTGTATTATTTCATTTATCTGCATATTGTATTCGCTAATTTTTATTTTTGAATGTGTAGTTTATTGTTCATAGAGTGACATTTCGTTATTATTATAAACAAACATTTAGTGGTTTATTTAGTGTGGGTGTATTTGCGCTTTAAGGTGAGTATATTTTACATTCTTATACTTTGTGGATAGACGGATAAAATAATGGTGAAAATGACAGGAACTGAGTACACTAACTTTATTATGTCCTATATAAATTAGTTTAAAAACGACATAAAGCCTATTTATAATTTAAGCAGTCCAAATTTCAAATATTTATCTGAAATACGGAAAAAATTATAGTATACTTACTTTCTGTTGTCGCCTGGTGTAAAGTTTCTTTTATTTACGTATTTACATTTTTAGATGGGTAAACATAAGAAAATGTATAACCAAAATCCATGTGGTACCAGAAAACGATCGTCCAAGTCTAAAACAGCCCGCTTAAGATGGCAAAAAATGCAACAATTACCGCTGTAAGTTATAATACATTCAGTAGTCTAGCTAGGATATCTTTATGTTAATTTTGGAATTTAAAATTCAAAGACAACAAAAGTATCCTAAATAAATGTCGCATATCCACTTACAAGAATTATACATTCTTCAGATGCCTTGAGAATAGAAAACCCACAAATTAACCGACTTTCCACTTAAGACTATTTGGAATTTATAAATATGATAATGCAAACTAAAAATATTAGTGTTTTCGCATTCTTCATGGAACTAAGTTAGTGTGATTACCCTGAAATTATGACGTAGAAAAAAATTACCTAGTATTTTTTTAATGAATAGTTTTAAATGTACGTCAGAATAGCACATCTGTACTGTATTAGAAATACTTATCAAATTTGTAGGGCACATACATAACAATAACATTTACGTTTTTACCTCGTTAAATTTTGATAGCTGTGTTTTAAAAAATTATTAATTTTTTTCTAAAATTCTATAGGATTTCATAAGCTTTAGATTGTTTTAGACAACAATGCGAAGAATTTTTGTGCTATTTTGAACGAAGTAAGCTCTCGGATGTGTCATATGATTTTTATATAATTATTAACTACTGACACTAAAAATGAGTAATTTTGCCTCACCTGCAAACAATGATTCAAGCCTTCTAACTACAATGTGTTATGCCCCTGTTACATTATAACTTCACAAATATACATATTAATTAGATGTCATAATAAATACCACACTATTTTAGTTTGAAATCCACGTCTGATAATTTAGACAAGTCTGGCCCATCAGGTTTGCAAAGATTACCTGAGGTAGTTAGTAATCCAAGTACTTTATCTGAAGAAACTTTCGATCCAGAAACAATAAAGTCGCAAACTGGGACAAAGTATGGAAATTTGTATAAATAATCCAAATTATTAGATCATTGTATTTCATATTTAGAGAACTATGTGAAAAATTAACCGAGGAAAGGTCACATGTACCTCCAGATAATTGGTCATTTATACCAGAAGCAGACTATAATAGGTAATACTTAGTTATTTTTAATTCATATCCATGTCGGAAACTATGTATAAGGTAGGAAATTTATCTACAGGGTGGTACACTTAGTATGTCAAAATTAGTTAATAGGTAATACATAGTTATTTTTATTTCATATCCATGTCGGAAACTATGTATAAGGTAGGAAATTTATCTACAGGGTGGTACACTTAGTATGTCAAAATTAGTTATATATATATGTATATATATATATATATATATATATATATATATATATATAAATATTATAAGTAGTTTTTTACACAAGGTAAGTTGATAAATGCCTTTTTTTTTCATGCGAATGACTTATTTTGTGGTTATTGTTTTGATTAAAACTCAAGTTAGGTAAATTCTGCAGTTTTATTTCAAACCTTCCCGCCTTAACGGCATCTTCCCAGTGTGAGTTTGGGTTACATTATAGCAACACAACGTAGGAGTCGTCGAGCCACTGTCACTAGATGTTAGATCATGAAGCCCAGTGTACTGTTTATAGAGGGCGTTTGGGTCAGCCTCTAGGTCGGTTACACTACAAGAGTTTGTATATAATAGTGAGTCGAGCAATGAATCTAGTTCCCAAATAGCCATACCGAGGATTGCGAGCGTACTCTTAATGTCTCTGAAACTAATTTATTATGAAATTAAGCAATTGGGTAACTGATCATAACAAATCCCACTCAGCTACTACTAAGTTGTTGCGAATTTTGTCTGCATATCATTTATCCGACCTATGGACTGCAAAATTTTGTTAAAAACCATACTACTCAATAAATAAGGATATTGGACAACTAGGAGTAGTAAATTTATTTCCGCACATCTCATTAAATAATGTATTTCCCGATTAAAAAATCAAACCGAGTTTCAATATTGATGGCATACCCTTATTTCCAAGTTCTCACATTTAAAAATTTGGTTCCCAAATAGCTAGCTATTCACTTCTTACAGATTTTGTGAAACATTGTGAAATTTTTATGGCAAAGAATGTTTTGCGTACAATATCCACACATTGTGTCATTTGAGTAAAGATGTAGAAAAGTATGATCGATTAGATCAATTTTCAGTATACAAAAAGAATTAGTAAAATGTCCGCATAAGCCATTAAAACAGGTGTTCCGTAGAAGAAATTAATACTGCAATTACTACCAACTGTTCACTGACGATCATTTACAATTCATATATATTCATTATTCTGGTCCACTACTACGTAAGAGGTCTACCTGCTCCCAATTCAAAAAAATTATTTGCAAAGGCTATACATTTATTAATTGTTCATACTTTATGATGAACGATAGTACTATCGTTCAAATACACAATATATTATTAATTCTGGAACTAATGCATTTGTGGTTGGAAGATAATAAATTAGTCATTTTGCAATATCGCGAGTATGTTGAAGCAGTAAGACGTGTGAATGTGCTGCTCTTGTAAACAAATCATTTGGATAAGCAGTAACATAGCCTAATTGTATATTTTTCAATTATTGTGTAATTATTCATTTGCGTCACTAATTTTTCTTGTAGAGATATGTATTGGTGTAAGAGTAGTCTATGACTAAACTTCGCCTGCATGGACCTACAAATATGTTTTATATACTAATATTTAATATAATATTAACAACAATAGTCAATTTCAATTCAAAAGCTGTTGGATTATTTATTACTAAATATTTATGTATTGACCTTAAAATGTGGGGTTTAATTTAATTATTTAAAAATGCCTGTTATTCCCTCTTTTCACCAATAGTTTTATGTCATTTACATTGCTACGTATTGTGTAAAACAGTGTTCCTTTTAAGTTTTTGGATGGTAATGACTTACTGTTCAAAAATACCTATATACACGATATTGTAAATATTACAATTGAACCTATTTTTATTTTCTTAGTTATTCATTAAAAAATAAAATATTTGTAATAACTTTTAATAAAGCACACTTTACAGGTATCAAGTCAAAGTTTTTTGTACTGGAAATACTTTTTTCGATATTAGCATTTGATGAAAAATATTAAACCGAAGACCCCAAATATTCTATTAGTTTGAAATATTTATTGAAATAAACGTTTAGTCATTTTTGAAAGTCAATTTATTGTAACAAAATAGCTATTTTTTGACAGAATATACCAAAAAGGAGTTCTTTTATGGTTTATTTCTAATCACCTATAGATAGGTCTAGTTTCGTAAATTATTTAATCATAAACAAACTTTTACGCTTTTATTTTTAATTTAGCCTAATATATATTTCATAATTAGTGGGAGTTTTGAAGCTTATTGTTTATTATAATCATTTTTTGCCGGCAGCACAATTTGAGATAATGTCATTATCACATCTACGTTGCATGTGAACTTTGTAAAACCAAGAAACTACGTAAATCTGCTACGTGCGGGTAAAGAATAAAAACACCAATAAGTTGCCTATATATTTAAAGCTGATTTTGACACTTTTCAAATTGAAAATATAATTACCATTGCAGACCCTTGATGAAGATACACAAAACAATGAACATCCCCAAAGTAAAGTGAAAATGATGTAGAATAATTATTTTTTTGACAATGTCAGTAGGTGGTTTTGGATGTATTTGGCGCAACACCACCACCACCACCACCACCGCCGCCGCTATCTAACCTAGGTTTTACATGTAAATTCCCATAAGGCGGAAATGTGGAGATGAATCTTCGCCTTGCTCCGCCTTGCTCTCCGGCTTGCTCTCCGCCTTGCTCGGACACCCCCCAACCATTTTGATTACGTCACACCCGCATTCTTTCCACCCGCGAGATAAATCTTTTTCCACACTTCCACCCACGAGATAAGTGTACATTGTTTGGTATCAATTAATATTAGAATTTTCTCAGCTACTCGAATCTCTAAGAATTTTTTAGATTGCATCACCTCCCAGGGAGCTACCCTCATTTTAAGATTTTTTTACCGCTAACATTCTGAACCAAAATAGTTTTCTTCGTCTAACCAATGCATCTTTCGAGATAAACCTACCTTGTTTGGTATCAATTAATATTAGAATTTTCTCAGCTACTCGAATCTCTAAGAATTTTTTAGATTGCATCATCCCCCAGGGAGCTACCCCCATTTTAAGATTTCTTACCTGTAGTGACTTTTGAGCGTTCTTATAAATTTTTTTAGTCATGCAATACATCTTGTTAGTCTAGAATTTTACGCACATCCCGAATCTGCAAACAGATTTAAAATCGGACTACTTCTTACAAAGTTACACTTTAAAGCTCTCAAACCTCTACATTTTGCTCTTTGCTTTATAAGCAAAACTAACAAATAGTTTTCTTCGTCTAACCAATGCATCTTTTGAGATAAACCTATCTTGTTTGGTATCAATTAATATTAGAATTTTCTCAGCTACCCGAATCTTTAGGAATTTTTCAGATAGCACCATCCCCCAGGGAGCTACCCCAATTTTAAGATTTTTTTTTTGCTGGTAGCGATTTCTGACGGTCCTTATAAATTTTTTATACATGCAATACATCTTGTTAGTCTAGAATTTTATGTAGAATCCAAATCTGTAAACAGATTTAAAATAGAGCCACCCCTTACTATTTTACACACACTCTCTAAATTATAAATTTCCTGCGGCTCATACCTAAAAGAAAATCTAAAAACTATTCTTAAAACTTTTTATTACAGACAATTTTTACTAATACAGTTTAAATTTTGTAAACCACATTTCTAAATACATATTTACAATTTTTTATTCTTAACCTAGAACTTCTCATATCGGCTTATACTTATTAATATTTATTTCTAAATAGAGCACCTTTTCCAAAGACCAACCGGACCCACATGTTTCAAATTCCTCTGATTTTGTTCTTATGGTTTCGCTTAAGACCTCGTACATATTTTCCAGATTACTAGAAGACGTTATATCCACATTTTTGTGTTAAAGGATTTCACATCGGTAGTCTCTTCCCCCATTTTGGTGTAAACGCTGTAGAGTTTGCAATAGACTTTTACTGCTGTATGTTGTATTCTTTTTTCATTAATTAATCGAATAAATCGCTCTTTCTGCTTCCAAAGAAACTTGGACACTTCATCGTCGACACTGGCGTTCTTTATGCGATAGCTAGCCATACGGTTGTTAAACGCTGTACTAACCATTTCTACACCATCGTCGTTAGTAGCGGTAACTGATGCATTTTTTGTCTGTTGCTCCTTAAGTGTGCAGCATAGGTAGTTGAGCGGGTAACTCAGGGAAGGTGGAGCGAAGTAGGCACCCCTGAAGTTCCACCTCCCGGAGCAGTGAACTGTAATCGTCGAGGGGGACACTAGTGGAAGAAATGCGAAGATAACGAAGGACCGAGAAGTACGAAATGAACACTATTGCCATATAACAACTCACAACGATAATCTGGTGAACTTTATGGAGTAAGTAAATTAAACAATTAATCGTACACCGTGTAGTAAGAGGATCATATATTATAACGTTAATAAGAATTAGAAATACAGCGAAAAGCACAATTTACAGTATATTAAATTTCTGAATTATTCGAACTTGTATAAACGTACTACTTTAAATCACACTATTATGAATTCATAGTACATATGCCGCGTATCAAGTTCACTAACGTATTTTGTATGATACGTCAATGGAAAGGGTCATTGCATTAATATCACACAAGCACGAGGTAACTTGTTGTGATACCAGATTAAGAAAAATGGTTATTATTTACTATTATAACCGGAAAGATCAATAACTATTACGATTGTAAGAACACGCACCTGTGTTGAGAATACAAATTACTATGCATAATGATCGCCTCGTATTTCAGTTAAGCAATAACTATTACGATAGGCACGATTCATTACAATTTGCACACTAGAAATAATTTATAGAACAAAGATAATCACAGCCCGCGCGAATACGACTGTAACCTAGGAAAGTTGAAGCAAAACTCTATTGTTTGTCTATTAAAACCAAGGCAGGTGAGCGCTGCACGTGCTCAAGGTTATCTTCCTGCCTGTAGGGCAGGCTATTACATAGAATTGAACATTAATATGCTCTAAGAAATAATAATAGAGCATTTTTGAACGTAATTAATCTTATTGAAAATAAAGAAGATTTTACGAATACGAAATAATTTAGGAAACTCCAACATACTCCCCCCGCGTTGAAGCAACGCTTCAACAAAAAAAAGAAACCAGAACAGCAAGGAGAGCAACGAAGGAGGAAGAAAGAAGAAAAATGTTTTGTTCATTCGAGCCGGATCAGGGATCACGAGTCGAATCTTGACTTGAAAAATGAATTTGATTTGGCAAAAGACACAATTTAGTTATTGGTCTTATGTATTCGCCAGTTGTTGTATGAATTTTGACAGCACGAACTTTTCCGTCGCAGCCAGGAATTGTCGCTAAGACACGGGCGAGAACCCATTGAAGAGGAGGAGTGTCATCTTCTTTGACTAACACTAGGTCATTTTCCTTTAAGTTTTCTTTTCTTCAAACCATTTTGGTTTATTTTGCAAACGATTGAGATACTCTACAGACCAACGTTTCCAAAAGATTTGCTGAATCTGTGATATCTTTTGATAGAGTGAGAGTCTATTTTCAGAAATATTTGAGACATCTTTTCTGGATAAGAAGTTAATGCAGAACCAATTAAAAAATGTCCAGGGTTAAACAGCTCAAATCAGAAGCATCATTAGATAAGGGACTTAGAGGTCTAGAGTTCATTATAGCCTCTATTTGACATAATATTGTTAGAAATTCTTCATAGGTGAAACTTTGGTTACCTATGATTCTTTTCATGTGGTATTTCGCACCTTTTATGGCGGATTCCATATACCACCCCAATGAGGGATTTTGGAGGAATAAATTTCCATGAGGTTTCATTTTGAGAAAGAAAATTAGAAATAATCAGAGAATTATTTTTATTTTTGAAAAATCATAAAGATCTTTGAGTTGGTTTTTGCACCTGAGAAATTTGTAGCGTGATCGCTATAGATTGTTGACGGATTTCCACGTCGCGAAATAAATCTTTTAATGTAGATAAAAGGATTCAGTAGATAGACTTGTAACTACTTCGATGTGTACAGCCTTTGTAGCCATACAAACGAATATTGCTATATAGGCTTTTATTTTGGGAGCTTTACGCAGCCCAGAAGATTTTAAAAGAAAGGGGCCACCGAAGTCGACACCGATTTGTAAAGGGCCTCGCAACATTGACTCTGTCTTGAGGGAGGTCTGCCATTATTTGTTTAGAAAACTGATTGCTAAATCTGAAACAAGTAATACAATTTCGAATTAGCCCTTTGGTTTCTCGTAAACCATTAAGTGGCCAAAATCTCAGCCGAACGTTTGATAGGGTTGTTTGAGCACCTACGTGTCCTAAACGCTTATGCTCATACATAAGAATCAATTTAGTTATTTGATTTTTGGAAGGCATTAGTAATGGATGTTTTTGTTGATAAAAAATGCTAGCGTTTCCTAGACGACCGCCAACTCGTAGAAGTCCAATGGAATCTAAAAAGGGAGACAAAGAATGCAACTGTTTATTTGACAGTTGCTTATTTTTTGAGAGTTCCGACAGTTCTTTTGAGAAATATTTATTTTGTGTTTGTTTAATAATGAACTGTAATGATACCTCTAGTTCTTGAGGTGTTAGGGCACCGAAGATTCGATTGCCTTTGGCAATATCAATAAAACGAAATACGTACGCAAAGGTGCGTAGCAAACGAGAGAAATTAGAAAAACGCAAGAAAATTTCTTCAATGTAAGTTAGGAGTTGTGAATCATTGTGAGTCACAAGATGCGATTTTCTTTCTTTAGGCAATTCTAAGGTAATTAGAGATTGATCTACTGTTAGATCTAGACAAGGATTTAACAAAAACTTAGGACCTTGCCACCACGATTCATTATTAAGAATCTCGCGGACAGACAAGCCTCGTGATAAAGAATCGGCTGCATTTTCGGACGACTTTACATGTCGCCACTTAAAATCAGAAGTTGTTTCTTGTATTTGAGAAACACGATGTGAAACAAAAATAGACCATCTGCTGGCGTGACTTTTACACCAGGCTAAGGCTATTAATGAGTCAGTCCACAAATTTACCGAGTCAAAATTTATTTTATTTTTGAAGACTTTTAATAGTAATCTTACGAGTTTTGAAAGAAGGAGCATAGCACAAAGCTCAAGTCTAGGAAGTGTAATTGTTTTAACAGGAGCTACCCTTGACTTGAAAGAAATTAACTTAGAGGAAATGGTGCCGTCTGCATATATTGCACGTAAATACACACAGCCACCGTATGCGGCTAAGCTTGCATCAGCAAAACCATGAAGTTCAGTTTTTGAAATGGTTTTATTTAAGAAATAGAACCTTGGAATGTTTTGTTCTTTCAGCAATGAAAGATTTTTGTAGAAATTGTTAAATTCGTCAAGGATTTTTGAATCTGAGATAATTGTGTCCCAGTCCAGTTTAAGAATCCACAACTTTTGTATTAATATTTTACCCTTTACTATAACAATCCCGAGAGGGTCATAGCACTGGGCTATTGCAGACAGAATTTTTCTTTTGGTAAGTGGGAAGATTTGTTTATTTTCTGTTGTAGAAATGTAAAGAGAATCAGAATTAGGGTTCCATTTTAGCCCTAAAACTTTATTTGGAGCATCTTGCAAATTAATGTCGTAGTGCAAGGAATCGGATTTTTTAGCGATATTTTTTAGAAAAGTTTTGGAATTAGAACAATATTTGTGAAGTTCAAACCCATGCTTGTTCAGAACGGAGTTTAACTCAGTGTGAAGTTTAAAAAGAATGTCTAAATTTTGCGCGCCACACAAACCGTCATCCATATAAAATTGAGAAGAAATTGCTTCCGAAGCAAGTGGAAATTTATTTTTACTCAAAGATGCTATTTCTTTAAGCACTCGAGATGCGAGAAAGGGGGCACTGTTAGTGCCGTAGGTAACAGTGTCTAACTGAATACATTTCAGATCATCCTCAGGGTTTTCACGCCAGAGGATATTTTGTAAGAACGTTTGTTCGGGATTGATTAAAATTTGTCTAAACATTTTCTGTATGTCAGTGGTGAAGACAAAGGAACATTCTAAATCTACAAAGAATGTCGAATAAATCCGGATGAACTTGGTAACCCTTAAGAGATGTCATTTAAGGAGTAACCAGAAGAAGTTTTACAACTTGCGTCATACACAACGCGAAGTTTAGTAGATGTGCTACATTCACGAATAACACACAAATGAGGAATGAAATATTTATTTTCTAGTTTGCAGTTTTGCAATACTAAGGGAACATATTTAGCATGTCCAAGAGAGACATACTCTTGAAGGAAATTTTATATTCATGAAATAAAGTACTATTTTTTGGAGTCTTTTTCTAAACTCAAAAAGCGTTTTTAGCAATGGTAAAGGAATCACCGAGCTTGCTAGGCTCTGACGAAGATTTTAGTGGTATATCTACCTGAAATCTGCCGTTTTCTAATATTTTGTTGTAGAAGTAAAAATGTGTTCGGATAATTGGTGTTCTTCAGAAGGAATAGATATTTCGGAAATGTCTTCCATTTCCCAGAATTTTTTTAGAAAACAATCAACTTTTGAAGTCGCAAGAAAGGAAAATTTTGACTTATCTGAATTTTCGTTTTCAGACAGAGACATATTAGAATGAGTGTAGTTTTTTGAGACTGTACCTGCTACAATCCATCCCAAGTGGGACTCTTGTAAAACAGGAAGATTTTTACCTAGTTTAATGATATTTTCAAGAATTATATCATAGTAGCAATCTAGACCTATCAAAATGTCAATTTCTGCCGGCAAGTAATATTCGTCGTCAGCTAAGAAAATATTTTTAGGTATTTCTATTTTGTCATTCATTATCTGAGTTTGAGGAAGCTTGCACGTTATATTAGGTAAAACAGCACAAGTTATTTTGAAGGATTTACTTAGATCTTTGTTAGAGAATATTTTAATATTCACCAATTTATCGGCGATAGTAGAGCTTTCGTTGATGCCAGAAATATTCATAGTTGTATTGTGAGTTTTACAGGGTAGTTGATCAGCTAATTTTGTGTGATAAATGAGTTTTGACTACCAGTATCAAACAACAGCTTGGCCGAAATAATTTCTCCGTATTTAGAGCAGAGAGTTACTTTGGCCGTAGCTAGGAGGACATGGCAATATTCTACCGAATGGGCTGAATGGGTAATCAAATTAGACATATGCTTAGCATCGTCTTTAGAAATTGGTGCACAAGCATTTTCTTGTTGTGCGAAGGAATCATCATTTTGCGAACTCGGAACTTTCTTGTTTGTTTGTGAATTTTTATTTTGGAAATTAGATTTAGGAGAGAAGTTACTTCTATAACTATAACTTGTAATCGGAAGAGATTGATCGCCCAATCCTTTGTCTATGTGTAACAGAGAATTATGCGATTTAGAACAGAAAGAACATTTTTGGGTAGAAGAACAATTTGCAATATTGTGCTTGCCTAGGCAGTTAAAGCACAACTTATAAGATTTAATGTAGTCAACTTTTTCTTGATATCTTAGATTTTGAAGGAAATACAGGTGTAGATTCTATGACCTGCTTTTTGCAAAAGGAACACTTAAGAACTTGTTGGAATTTTTCGTGATTGGCAACTGGAGCAGAGTGATAAACAGAAATTGATTTTCTTTGCAATTTAGGACTTGCAACATCAATATTTTCTAAGACAGAACTCCTTTTTTCTAAGAATTTTATAAAATTTTCCAAATTGGGAATTATAGAATGATCTCTTTCCATTTCATAAGCACGTTTTGTATTGAAATCCAACTTTTTTTGAAAAAGAAATATTAAAATAATATTCCATAAATCTTCGTAAGAAAAATTTAAATTTTGAGAGATTGAATATTTTTCTGAATGGTAGCCGCGAATTCACGCAGTGAACTTGACTTACATTTTGTCATGATTGGAGTTTCTAACATTGCTGATAAATGAGAATTGACTATAACAAATTTGTTTTCAAATCTACTTTTCAAAATATTTAAAGCGATATGGAAATTTTCATTTGTAATTGGCAAGGAATCAATTAAATGCAAAGGTTCATTTTTAAATAACTTTTAAGATATACTAAGCGCTGAATGTTTGATAATTGAGAATTTTTTATTATAAGAGCATCGAAAAGTTGATAAAAAGATTCAAATTCTTTTATATCTCCCGAAAAAGTTTGAATTTTGATTTCCGGCAACTTGACTGCCGTTAATTGAGGATTACTTAAAGAGGATTGAAAACTATCATCTTGATTTTCAATGGCTTCCGTTTGCTTTCTTCTTAAATTAGCAATACATTGAGTAAGATTGCTTGCAAGAGAGAAATATTTGTCTTCTATGACGGACCTGTCTTCTACATCAAGAACTTCTTCCGAACAGAGAATTTCTATTTCATCTTGAACTTTTTCGTATGAATTAAACAAAGAATGCACCCGTTGCAATCTGATTTCAAATTCGAGTGGTGTGTTACAAGTGTCCGCACTTTGAGCGAACCACGATTCTATTCGCGTAAAGGAACCTTTGACCGAAGCTCTAGACTTTTTTAAATTTTCTAAGCTCATATTGAATTTTTTAGAAATTAATGTTTATAGAAAATATCATGCACTTTTTACACAACAGTTTAACAGATAGAAAAGTAAAATGGAATAAGCTCACCCAATTAATCGCTGCTTGTTGTTGAGTTTCCAGGAATCTTCCAGAAATCTAGGCGAACTTGACAATGTGTGTTCAGGAACTAGTGTCTTCTTTCCAATAGAAAGGCTGGCTTCCAGGAATATCCAGGAAATCCGTCTCTGAAGGACCACTATATGAGCGGGTAACTCAGGGAAGGTGGAGCGAAGTAGGCACCCCTGAAGTTCCACCTCCCGGAGCAGTGAACTGTAATCGTCGAGGGGGACACTAGTGGAAGAAATGCGAAGATAACGAAGGACCGAGAAGTACGAAATGAACACTATTGCCATATAACAACTCACAACGATAATCTGGTGAACTTTATGGAGTAAGTAAATTAAACAATTAATCGTACACCGTGTAGTAAGAGGATCATATATTATAACGTCAATAAGAATTAGAAATACAGCGAAAAGCACAATTTACAGTATATTAAATTTCTGAATTATTCGAACTTGTATAAACGTACTACTTTAAATCACACTATTATGAATTCATAGTACATATGCCGCGTATCAAGTTCACTAACGTATTTTGTATGATACGTCAATGGAAAGGGTCATTGCATTAATATCACACAAGCACGAGGTAACTTGTTGTGATACCAGATTAAGAAAAATGGTTATTATTTACTATTATAACCGGAAAGATCAATAACTATTACGATTGTAAGAACACGCACCTGTGTTGAGAGAATAGAAATTATTACGCATAATGATCGCCTCGTATTTCAGTTAAGCAATAACTATTACGATAGGCACGATTCATTACAATTTGCACACTAGAAATAATTTATAGAACAAAGATAATCACAGCCCGCGCGAATACGACTGTAACCTAGGAAAGTTGAAGCAAAACTCTATTGTTTGTCTATTAAAACCAAGGCAGGTGAGCGCTGCACGTGCTCAAGGTTATCTTCCTGCCTGTAGGGCAGGCTATTACATAGAATTGAACATTAATATGCTCTAAGAAATAATAATAGAGCATTTTTGAACGTAATTAATCTTATTGAAAATAAAGAAGATTTTACGAATACGAAATAATTTAGGAAACTCCAACAGTAGTCTTTTCCATTTCGAAATAGCATACTTTACACATAATTCGTGGTTGTTTCGTACAAGGCTCTTTAACAGCTAGCGGGGCTGAACGTTTACGGCTTAGTGACATACCGTGCTGTTTTTCCTTGTGTCGCTGTAAGCTATTCTTGTAAAAGCGATACTGCAAGACCCAGAGCTTAAGTACTTTGCTGCCGACGAATGTATAAGCTTAACCGTGGACGATGTTACACCACGACATTAAATGGCAGGCTTGAATATTTCCTTTGGAAACAATCGAAGATTGCCGAAGACACTCGAAGAGTGCACAAACGCGATCACTAAACCACAATTAATAATCGCCTTTATAGGTTTAACATTTCTACCATTACCAATGACTTTAATTTCTTATTGGAGAGAAACCTTATTCTCCCACGCACTCTTGAGTAGCTGGATGCCCACCCCTTTTGGGGATATACGCTCGTTATAGGTTGTAAGACCCTCGGTTTTACTTAACTACACTTTGTGAGATCCCTTTAATCTTTTTTAATCGTGTCCTTCTCGCGCACAATACAGTAGGACTTAGCCTTACTACCTACAAATTCTAACACCAAGTCACCGTTAAACTCTTCTTTAAATTTCCCCACAACTTTTTGTTAACATGCGGTAAATTGTGTTTATTATTTGCGGGGTACACCACTTTAAACCTAAAAATAAAAACAGGATAGTTTAATACGTCTATTAATAATTTATGGTAATGTTGGCGATACAAATATGTAAAAACAAACTTTATCAAGAAAATATAATGTTTTAATAGAATACATACACGTATTGATAACATCTATAAACCGCTGTGGTAACCAGAGTCTGGCGAATCTGGGATAGCCAAATCTCTAAACATTTGCGCAAGCGATTGCCTTGCAGTTGCATCTTTTAAGTACTGAATAGGGAAACATTTAATAATTTCCAACACTGTCAAGTAATTTAAATTGCTGCAATCATTAGACAGAGAAATAATGGCACTGCTCTCTCCCTCTAATAACGTTTGAACTCTTTCTTCCTCCGTCGTATTTCCACATACTTTTTTTATATCACCAACAAATTTTTCGTAAAATTCTGGAAAGTTTCTACACCTTAACTCAGTCATTTTAAAACAGATCAATTCTCGCAAATTTAATAGCTTGATGCACTCGTACACAGGTAGCACAATAACATTTCCATCTTTCGTAATCTCCATATTATATAAATTCTCTTTTTCAAAATTGTTCAACAACCATATACTTCTATTAAAGGCTGTGCTCAGCTGCAATTTGAAATCTTGATCCAATTGTATGTCAACAACATCGTTTCCAGTAGTCAGACCATTTAATCGTACTTGTTTTGAGTCTTGAGCAAATTGGCGAATTTGAAATTCTACTTGAAAAGTACACAATTTCTTCCAATCGAAGTAAGAGAATGTTATCGTAGAATCAGCACACATACCACTACAGCAAATAACTTGGATGGCAGGTTGAAGACCACCATATAAATCAAAACCAACTTCTAATATATGGTGGTGATAATTTGAAGGAAATTCGCCTAACCTATAGGTTGACTTACCAACTAGTTGGTTGATATTTAATTGTGGTACTCGCACATCACTTGTAACGTCAACACAAGAAAAATCCATCTTTAATTTATAATTTTAATCAAACTCGACGATACTTTGACGACTAATGCACTGGAACATAGCTCTCGCCTTTTATGCCGATGGTCGAGCGTGCGCAGCTCCTTATTATATTAGTTGGCGTTATATGCAAGTCTTGACTGAAAAAGTGACGCGTATAATTGTTTTATAGTGGGTTTTACCTGTATGTATTTAACCACCAACGCCATTTTTAGAATTATTAAACAAAATTACTCTTAGCAGTATTTTAAATATACCATCGTGTAAGATTTCAATTATTATTGTGTTTTTCCTCAGGTCCTCAAATCCCTCGGAATTTTGTTCAAAATCGAATGACCCCTTACTGATTTGCAGATTAACCTTTTGCAAGCACCGTATATAATTCATCTTTAATCTATTTCTAAACCGTATCGCTCTGTCTTTTGAGATAAACCCCTAGTGTAACCTATAAAATTAGTATAGAATTTTCCTGGGTAATTGAAATTAATTATCAGGTCTTTTAAAAATAGTTCCAACAAAGACCTGTATATATTGTATTAATATTCAAAAACCTATCAGCAAAACACCTTTGCATTTTTATTTAGATTTAGCTCGATAATAGAGTTAAACTTCAAAAATATTTATTAGTGGCCAGAATTGTTAAAATTTTCAATTAGTGAATCCACATACAAATGATTAAACCAAAAGGTATAACACATACATTAATTCTGCACGGTGACCTAGAAAGTGGTTCGATAATCTATTTTAAATGTAGTTCAACATAAGACGTAAATTCTAAATAAATTTGGCGAAATGTATGATCATTAGCCTTGCATTGTTTGTCGATGACGTCTGACTATTAATTTAATAAAAGCACTTTCCACAATTCTAGTTAATATACGGGAATACACATTCTATAATTTGATTTAAATTGGGTTAATGTAAGGACAAATTGTACATATACTTTCTCTATGTACATAAATACGGGGGAAATGATGCCAGAAGTTCATTTTAAGTTTATTTTGTAAAGCGTAAAGTCGTTTATAGTGTAATTAATAGTAATACTGAATTTTCAGTCTTTGGTTTAAAATTTCGTGTGAGGACTATTCGACAAAGAAGAGTAAGTCTTAGTTTGAATTTTGCAAACGTAGAAGAAATTAATATTTACATGTATAATTCAAAACTGTTAATCAACAATTTTTTCTAGAATGAACATCTTAAGTATTGCGTGCAGTGTGTGCGAAAATGTTTTACTGGATGTGATGCCATAAAAACACAACGAAAGGCACATCGAGATGGTTTATTTCAGGAGGAACTAAAATTACAGCCAATGAGTGGGAACAAATTAAGGATTTGGAAAACCAATCGACCGCAGCGCATAAAGAACGTATAAACGCCGCAATTCAGTTAGAACGAACCAAGTTACTATTTGAAAAACCATACACCATAACAAAATCTTCTTCCAAAATCATAATTGTAGGCCTGAACCCGTTCGACGATTACAAAATAATTTTTAGATTTGTTGACACCATTTCGCAGAGCGTACTTGATGTATCCCTCAACGTATTTAGGAAGTTTATATCAAATCTTCCACACATTATACGCACTATGGAAGTTGGCATGCAAAATCAGATATGCAAATTCGACAACTTGCGTTTTTATTTAAATAAGAATTGTTTAGTGAAGATGATGACATTTGATGGGAATTATATGATATTTACCAAAGGAACTTTAGAGCACTTTTTAGGAGTATCTCAGATCGTTCTCAACCATGCTAATACTTTAAAAGAACTAACGGAAAAGGGTACTCCTAATATAGATCTGTTTCTGTTAGATGTCGCAATGGAAAGATATAATAGGAATGATGTTCCACAGAATCTCGCACATGATGTAATTAAAAACAAATACAGTAATAGTGATATTGGGGCCATATTATACGAATTTATAAGAACCTACCCAAGATTGTTTGAAAACAGTATTTGTAAACAAGTTGAGTATATGGAAGAATACAACAGGTTTCCATTCCACGCATTTACGAGCGATGTTTAAATTTTAAGCCGAAGACTGAAAATTTTGTAACACTATTAATTACACTTTTGTTTTCTTATACATTTCTAAATTGTTGTATTTCAACTACAGATATTAATAGATGTCAATAAAATTATGTTATAGTTTTAAATAAAACGATTCTGATTAATAATTTTGTAAAACGTTTATAACACCCTTTTAAAAAATAATACACATCTTTGTTATAATTCTTTTCATAATTACTTAGATACCCATTTCAGTTACATGAACATTTGAAAAATTAAACAATACCAATGCATGCTTTATATTTTAAAACATAAACAAGCTAATATATACAAAAATAATTTCTAAATTCACATCATTCATTTCTTATGATAACAGTTGTGGTGGTTAAATTTTATTTTAAAACTTACAATTTAGTATATATTCCATTTGAATATCTGCCAACAGTTTTATAAACCCCATCTCCTCGATTATTTCCATAAAATCATCCAGATCCTCGGGCATTGATAACACTGCAGTACAGTACTGTATTGCTTCCTCGTATGACTGACACATAAGACATTTTTCTCCTTCTATCGAAAAGCGTTGCCCACATTCTGCTTTTTTACTCGTAGAGCATTGCGAAATCTTCGAATAACCTCTCCAAAGTCTTTATACATATTTATTATATTGTCTCTTTAAACCGTACAATCAACAAATAATAACTTCTACGCGAACAGTCCATTTATATGAGCTACTCCTATTCGGATATGTACCGATTGCACCCGATTTGTGTACACGTACGAAGCAACAGGTAGGGAATGTATTCTATGAATTAATCTATTACATTCCTTAACAAAATGCTAAGGACTTTAAAAATAATTATAACTCTTGTTAGACCTCTACCCTCCGGATAAACGTTATTATTTTAGGTTGTGTCACTGTTTTCTGAATCAACTTCCTACACACTTTTCCTAAACTATGCGTATCAATTGGGAGTTACACTTTACTCTATAAACCGACTTGTATTTATTTTCGTATTAGTCTCTAGCTATCACGTCCGTATAATAAAGATTGTACAGACTCGTCGTCAACTGGTGACTTAATCTTTTTTTTTTAAAACTAGCCTTTGTTTTCAAGTTTAACCCTTGTTGTACGTGTGGGGATTCTTCCCGCTATTCCTTGTGACTAGGAATCGGTAATTTTGCAAGGGATCAATCAATTGTTTGTGCACCTCTTTGAATTTTTGTAGGGATGTAGCGTCTCCCTTTTTGTATGCCGCAAAGTTCTTTCGTACAGAATCCTACATAAAATGAAGCTTACGTTTATTTACAATAAAATTGTTAACGTTCGTCATCATCGGACTCTGGATGGGAACTAACTTTTTTTGAATAATGTCAAATATTTATATACTCGTCGAAATTCTTCCTATATCGACCATTATCCAAATCAAAATCTTTCACAACAGTTATAAAATTATGTTTTGAGTCACCCCAACACTGTAAACACATTTCTTTAAATTTCGGATATGTCATGTCACCACTTATATGATCCGAAAAGATATGGCGAAGGTTTGTGTCATCCTGTTTCCATAATGCGATTACATTGGCGTTATCTCTGAGTCTATGTTTTAAGGCACTAGCGTAAGTTTGACATAGATAAAACGAATCTATTGCTTTATGTCGCCCGAACGAGAAAAATTGAGTGATTTTGCTTTGCTCGTTTGCAGGTATATCATCGAAAACCGCAATTGAATCTTCTTTGGTATCTCTGGGTTCAATCAAATCGTCGTAATTTTCAAACTCATGGTATCCAATTTCTTCTTTTAATGGTGTAAAAACGTTTCTTAACAATTCGTATTTCGGTTGATATAAACTTTTCGAAAATACATAGACATTTTGGAATCTAAGGCCGTTCTCGTGCAGGATCAGAGATATTAAAGCGTTGGTCTTCCCACAACTCGATGGTCCCACGAATATAGCTCGTATGTTAGACGGGAACAATGGGCCATGTTTACCATCCTTTCTTGCACTAGCAATAGCAAAGTTATCATAATTCTGTATAGGTATTTTAACTTCTGGTATAACATCTCTGGGTGCATCGTTGGAATTATGTAATTTCTTCACGTTATGCAACCTTTTAACATATCTGCATAACGTTCCCACTCATTGGCTGTAATTTGTAGTTCCTCCTGAAATAAACCATCACGATGTGCCTTTCGTTGTGTTTTTTTATGGCATCACATCCAGTAAAAACATTTTCGCACACACTGCACGCAATACTTAAGATGTTCATTCTAGAAAAAATTGTTGATTAACAGTTTTGAATTATACATGTAAATATTAATTTCTTCTACGTTTGCAAAATTCAAACTAAGACTTACTCTTCTTTGTCGATAGTCCTCACACGAAATTTTAAACCAAAGACTGAAAATTCAGTATTACTATTAATTACACTATAAACGACTTTACGCTTTACAAAATAAACTTAAAATGAACTTCTGGCATCATTTCCCCCCGTATTTATGTACATAGAGAAAGTATATGTATAATTTGTCCTTACATTAACCCAATTTAAATCAAATTATAGAATGTGTATTCCCGTATATTATCTAGAATTGTGGAAAGTGCTTTTATTAAATTAATAGTCAGACGTCATCGACAAACAATGCAAGGCTAATGATCATACATTTCACCAAATTTATTTAGAATTTACGTCTTATGTTGAACTACATTTAAAATAGATTATCGAACCACTTTCTAGGTCACCGTGCAGAATTAATGTATGTATTATACCTTTTGGTTTAATCATTTGTATGTGGATTCACTAATTGAAAATTTTAACAATTCTAGCCACTAATAAATATTTTTGAAGTTTAACTCTATTATCGAGCTAAATCTAAATAAAAATGCAAAGGTGTTTTGCTGATAGGTTTTTGAATATTAATACAATATATACAGGTCTTTGTTGGAACTATTTTTAAAAGACCTGATAATTAATTTCAATTACCCAGGAAAATTCTATACTAATTTTATAGGTTACACCAGGGGTTTATCTCAAAAGACAGAGCGATACGGTTTAGAAATAGATTAAAGATGAATTATATACGGTGCTTGCAAAAGGTTAATCTGCAAATCAGTAAGGGTCATTCGATTTTGAACAAAATTCCGAGGATTTGAGGACCTGAGGAAAACACAATAATAATTGAAATCTTACACGATGGTATATTTAAAATACTGCTAAGAGTAATTTTGTTTAATAATTCTAAAAATGGCGTTGGTGGTTAAATACATACAGGTAAAACCCACTATAAAACAATTATACGCGTCACTTTTTCAGTCAAGACTTGCATATAACGCCAACTAATATAATAAGGAGCTGCGCACGCTCGACCATCGGCATAAAAGGCGAGAGCTATGTTCCAGTGCATTAGTCGTCAAAGTATCGTCGAGTTTGATTAAAATTATAAATTAAAGATGGATTTTCTTGTGTTGACGTTTCAAGTGATGTGCGAGTACCACAATTAAATATCAACCAACTAGTTGGTAAGTCAACCTATAGGTTAGGCGAATTTCCTTCAAATTATCACCACCATATATTAGAAGTTGGTTTTGATTTATATGGTGGTCTTCAACCTGCCATCCAAGTTATTTGCTGTAGTGGTATGTGTGCTGATTCTACGATAACATTCTCTTACTTCGATTGGAAGAAATTGTGTACTTTTCAAGTAGAATTTCAAATTCGCCAATTTGCTCAAGACTCAAAACAAGTACGATTAAATGGTCTGACTACTGGAAACGATGTTGTTGACATACAATTGGATCAAGATTTCAAATTGCAGCTGAGCACAGCCTTTAATAGAAGTATATGGTTGTTGAACAATTTTGAAAAAGAGAATTTATATAATATGGAGATTACGAAAGATGGGAATGTTATTGTGCTACCTGCGTACGAGTGCATCAAGCTATTAAATTTGCGAGAATTGATCTGTTTTAAAATGACTGAGTTAAGGTGTAGAAACTTTCCAGAATTTTACGAAAAATTTGTTGGTGATATAAAAAAAGTATGTGGAAATACGACGGAGGAAGAAAGGGTTCAAACGTTATTAGAGGGAGAGAGCAGTGCCATTATTTCTCTGTCTAATGATTGCAGCAATTTAAATTACTTGACAGTGTTGGAAATTATTAAATGTTTCCCCATTCAGTACTTAAAAGATGCAACTGCAAGGCAATCGCTTGCGCAAATGTTTAGAGATTTGGCTATCCCAGATTCGCCAGACTCTGGTTACCACAGCGGTTTATAGATGTTATCAATACGTGTATGTATTCTATTAAAACTTTATATTTTCTTGATAAAGTTTGTTTTTACATATTTGTATCGCCAACATTACCATAAATTATTAATAGACGTATTAAACTATCCTGTTTTTATTTTTAGGTTTAAAGTGGTGTACCCCGCAAATAATAAACACAATTTACCGCATGTTAACAAAAAGTTGTGGGGAAATTTAAAAAAGAGTTTAACGGTGACTTGGTGTTAGAATTTGTAGGTAGTAAGGCTAAGTCCTACTGTATTGTGCGCGAGAAGGACACGATTAAAAAAGATTAAAGGGATCACACAAAGTGTAGTTAAGTAAAACCGAGGGTCTTACAACCTATAACGAGCGTATATCCCCAAAAGGGGTGGGCATCCAGCTACTCAACAGTGCGTGGGAGAATAAGGTTTCTCCAATAAAAATTAAAGTCATTGGTAATGGTAGAAATGTTAAACCTATAAAGGCGATTATTAATTGTGGTTTAGTGATCGCGTTTGTGCACTCTTCGAGTGTCTTCGGCAATCTTCGATTGTTTCAAAGGAAATATTCAAGCCTGCCATTTAATGTCGTGGTGTAACATCGTCCACGGTTGCTTATACATTCGTCGGCAGCAAAGTACTTAAGCTTTGGGTCTTGCAGTATCGCTTTTACAAGAATAGCTTACAGCGACACAAGGAAAAACAGCACGGTATGTCATTAAGCCGTAAACGTTCAGCCCCGCTAGCTGTTAAAGAGCCTTGTACGAAACAACCACGAATTATGTGTAAAGTATGCGATTTCGAAATGGAAAAGACTACCTATGCTGCACACTTAAGGAGCAACAGACATAAAAATGCATCAGTTACCGCTACTAACGACGATGGTGTAGAAATGGTTAGTACAGCGTTTAACAACCGTATGGCTAGCTATCGCATAAAGAACGCCAGTGTCGACGATGAAGTGTCCGAGTTTCTTTGGAAGCAGAAAGAGCGATTTATTCGATTAATTAATGAAAAAAGAATACAACATACAGCAGTAAAAGTCTATTGCGAACTCTACAGCGTTTACACCAAAATGGGGGAAGAGACTACCGATGTGAAATCCTTTAACACAAAAATGTGGATATAACGTCTTCTAGTAATCTGGAAAATATGTACGAGGTCTTAAGCGAAACCATAAGAACAAAATCAGAGCAATTTGAAACATGTGGGTCCGGTTGGTCTTTGGAAAAGGTGCTCTATTTAGAAATAAATATTAATAAGTATAAGCCGATATGAGAAGTTCTAGGTTAAGAATAAAAAATTGTAAATATGTATTTAGAAATGTGGTTTACAAAATTTAAACTGTATTAGTAAAAATTGTCTGTAATAAAAAGTTTTAAGAATAGTTTTTAGATTTTCTTTTAGGTATGAGCCGCAGGAAATTTATAATTTAGAGAGTGTGTGTAAAATGGTAAGGGGTGGCCCTATTTTAAATCTGTTTACAGATTCGGATTCTACATAAAATTCTAGACTAACAAGATGTATTGCATGTATAAAAAATTTATAAGGACCGTCAGAAATCGCTACCAGCAAAAAAAAAATCTTAAAATTGGGGTAGCTCCCTGGGGGATGGTGCTATCTGAAAAATTCCTAAAGATTCGGGTAGCTGAAAAAATTCTAATATTAATTGATACCAAACAAGATAGGTTTATCTCAAAAGATGCATTGGTTAGACGAAGAAAACTATTTGTTAGTTTTGCTTATAAAGCAAAGAGCAAAATGTAGAGGTTTGAGAGCTTTAAAGTGTAACTTTGTAAGAAGTAGTCCGATTTTAAATCTGTTTGCAGATTCGGGATGTGCGTAAAATTTTAGACTAACAAGATGTATTGCATGACTAAAAAAATTTATAAGAACGCTCAAAAGTCACTACAGGTAAGAAATCTTAAAATGGGGGTAGCTCCCTGGGGGATGATGCAATCTAAAAAATTTTAGAGATTCGAGTAGCTGAGAAAATTCTAATATTAATTGATACCAAACAATGTACATTTATCTCGTGGGTGGAAGTGTGGAAAAAGATTTATCTCGCGGGTGGAAAGAATGCGGGTGTGACGTAATCAAAATGGTTGGGGGGTGTCCGAGTAAGGCGGAGAGCAAGGCGGAGAGCAAGGCGGGGCAAGGCGAAGATTCATCTCCACATTTCCGCCTTATGGGAATTTACATGTAAAACCTAGGTTAGATAGCGGCGGCGGTGGTGGTGGTGGTGGTGGTGTTGCGCCAAATACATCCAAAACCACCTACTAATGTCCTCCCCACAGATCGTTCAAATTTGTAAATCATTTTGCTGAGTACCAAACTCGCAACCTAATTTGTAACAAAATGTATCCTAATTCCTTGTGATGGTTCCACTAAGATATTTTAATCAACACTTCACTCTTGCTAACTGAAGCAATATTTTGCTTACATTGAATATTGTAGAATTTCTAGTTACGTTTTGGGATACGGCACACTATCATTTTTTTAAAAACTATTATAACATTAGTATAAACTTCACAAGCTAACACTGCTGCAATAATTTACTTATCGCTTGTAAACATAAACATGGATGTTTACAAACCATGGATGTTAAGGTTATGCCATTTTTGGCTTCATAAATATTCGCAATTAATCTAATCATTATTATATTACACTTATCAAAAGGTAATTCACCATATATTATTAGTTTACTTCATTTCAATGCGGCAAAAACAAAGTCCAAAATAATTCAATTTGAACTATTCTGGTTTTAAACCTTATTTTACACATCACTAACAGTGCCATCTTCGGCGAAACTCGTGAACGATTTCTATTAAAATGGCGTAAGATTAATGTAATAATTCAATAAAATCCATTCAGTACACTACGACTATCATGATCAATATTTTTAAAATTTTCTTAAACAGAATGCTTATATATGTATTCTGCTATCTAACGAATGCTTTTTTAATATACAAATTGATTCTGTTAGATGTAGTAATTAAAATAAGGTTAGTGAATTTTAACATTACTTTTAACAGTTATTTCTTGCTTATTACTTCACTTTAGAAAAAAAAGCAAACCTTCGTTAGAAAGTACAGAGTTTTGTGAGTCTAATGGTAAAGTTACATTTTGCATATTTTTAATCCAACAAAAGTTATTCACCAAACAGAATAACCTGTTTTTGATGGATTTTAGGCAGCCAACCATACATCCGATCGCGCCCTTAAAATACGCTATACACAGAGACGTGTTTGATCTAGCATTAAAGAACCTGAAAAATAATAAGACGCCAGGTACAGATGAACTGCAAGCAGAAACTCCAAAAGCTGCTGGACAAGTAGTAACAAAACGTCTCTTGTCCCTAAGTTAGCTATAAGTATGAGACAGGCAAGATACCCAAGGATTTCAAACGTTAAACCATAGTCGCTACACCAAAAAAGAGAGATGCGGAGGGATGAAGAAATTTTCGAACAAAAAGTTTAATAGCACAGGTGTCAAAAATATTAATCAGAATTATACAAAGACCGATGGAAAAACCCGCTGTTAGAAGTACTAGGAGAAGCTCAGTTTGGGTTTAAGAAATATAGGGGAAAAGGCGAGGCTATGGTAGCTTCAAGGGTGATAATAGAGAAAACAATAGAAAAAGGCGAAAGCGTGTAGATCTAGAAAAATTATATAAAATTATATAAAATGGAAAAATGTGTTCGAAATACCAAAAAATAGGAATGAGTTATAGAGATAGGCGAATTGTATACAGCATATACAAAGAGCAAACTGCGGTAATACAATTTGAGCAGGAACGTCGAGAAGTAAATAGTAGGAAATGGGTGAGCCAGGGTTGTGCGTTATCCCCGCTATTTCTAACTTGTATATTGAGGAGGCAATGCATACTGTCAAATGCAGGAAGATATTTGGAATTATTATGCAGGGACAAACGATTAATATGTTCAGATTCGCATATTATATAGCGGTATTAGCATCTAGCAAGGAAGAGTTAGAAGCTGCTGTTAATGAAATGCAAACAGAACTACCAGGGAAGTAAGGTATGAAAGTTAACAAAAATAAGTCAAAAACCAGAATACAAGTAGGAAACCAGAATTTACAAGAGGTTAGGAATTTCTGATACCTAAGAAACCAAATAAGGCAGCATGGAAAAAGTACAAAAGATATAAAACAAAGATTAGCACCAAGGTCGCGCTGCATTTAACAACAAAAAGCTACTATCATGTTCGTAGTCAACAAACGTGGAAACAAAGAAAAGACTCCTGAAAGCATATGTGTGGAACACAGCATTGTACTGCAGTAAAACGTAGACAGTAGGAGAGGCAGACAGGAGAAAGATTAAGCCATTAAAATGTTGTGCTATAGACGCATCATGAAGATACCATGGATAGATGAATTTAAGAACAAAGATGTACTGGAAATGGTAGGGGAAGGAATATATACGTGGACAACGATAAATAAGCGAGATGGAATGATAGGACGCTTTCTGAAGAATGAGAGAATAGTGAGGGATATATTAGAAGCAAAGAAATGGAAAAAATAGGTAGAGGTAGACGTAGATTAGACTAATGCACACAAATAGTGAACTACGTAGGCTCTCGGAATTTCAGGAATATGTGTAGGTTAGCCCAGAATATGAAGCAATGGAGGAACGCATCCAAACAGTTCCAAGACTGAAAACCTAATGATGATGATGATATTCTCAAGACGTTTCTAAACCATATTCTATATTCAAAATCAATATTTTTAAAAGTATTATAACTTCTTTTAAAATTAATGCGATTGCGAAATATTTCTGTAAACGTTGAATGTGATAATTCAATTAAATGACCGAAAATAACATAAAATGATATTCCTATATGTAAGCAGGAAGAATTCATTAATATAAAAGTAAGTTATCGATAACAAGCTTGCATTCACCTTAAATGATTGATAGACAAACTCCGTATGAAATTCAATGGGAAACTTATTGTATATAAATGTATACATTAAATTTAATGAAATTTCATTCTTTTTATTAAGATTAATGTAAACAAAACATAATTCTATGTATATGATGTTAATACATTCTAAAAAATTGAGACAGTAGTGAAGTATATGACATTTATTCTCTTCATACAAAAAAAACCCTTTGAATTATTGTATTTGAAAAAAATTTATTTGACAATTTTATATTTAGGTACTGATGATAAAAATAAAAAAGTTTAGTAAATTTGTGAATTCTGCTTTTTTTATTTATTAAAGTTGTACTCTTACTAACACCTGCATGCTTTTACCAGTTGCATGCGCGCGCAACCTCTGTTATGTTAAATTTGTTTTTCACAGCTCTCTGTCCTCTTATTATTAGGTTCATTGTAGAACAGATCGAACACGAAATTACGTCGTATTTTCATAGGGACTTGGACCTTCACCCATATAATATCGAAGTGGTGCATAAATTAAAGCTGAAGACTTTGTTGGGACATTAAATTTTCGTTATCAATTTATTGCATTTATTAATGAAAGCCCTGAAGTCCTGTTGTCTTATCAGAGGAACCTCATATCTATAGGTTAGGATCCGTCAATAGACAAAACGACCTACACTGCGCTTCTAATAATCTGTATGAACTCGATGAAGGCCCACTGCATCATTTCAAAGTAACCGTGTTGTATGTTATGTCTAGTACTGGAATCAAAGGTCCTTATTTCATTGAGAATGAAACTGTTGCTAGAGCAATTGTAATATCAGTTAGTTTCCAGGATATGGCGAAATACTTTAGCCAGTCACGTCGCCTAATCTGACAGATTGAGACGTTTGTTTTGTGTGGATCTTCAGGAAACACATTCACAACATTTTGGAATTAAAATACTGAATTCTAAAAGAGTTTATTCCAGTACATACAATGCAGCGAGTATGGTTAATTTTCATTCGCCATTAAATAAATATATAGACAAAAGATGTAATTCTTTACAATTAAATATAATAATATCGTCATCATTAGGTCTTTAATCCTGGACCTGGTTAGACCCGTACCCTTATTGTTTTCTATTCTGAGCTAACCCACACATTTCTCTGAAATTTCTACAGCCTGCGTCTTTCAGTATCTACGTGCAATAGTCTGATTTAGGTATACCTCTATCTCTTTTTCTCCTATCTCTGCTTGTAATATATCCCGCACTATTCCCCAAACGTATCATGATCTTCTATTTCTCCCATTTTATTTTGTTTTCTACATATGTCTTTATTCCCAACTAGTCTATAGCCTCTTTGTTATTAACTTTGTCTGTTCATACTATCATCCTCATACATCTTAAGCACAACATTCTAAAAGGCTTCTACCATTTATCTGTCTGCTTCTCCTACTACCTCTATTTCAGAGACGTACAGTGCTGTGCTCCACACATATGCTTTCAACAATTTTTTCCTTATTTCTATATTTGCGGTCTTCGAACATAGGCGCTGCTCTTTCTTGTTAGATGCAGTTTAGCTCCCCTTCTATTTTTTGACAAATATATACCTTACTTCCCCAATATTCAGTGGTATGCAAAGGAGGTTGTGCAGCCTGCTGCTACCACGAGCCTCCAACACTTGAACATTTGCTGAATTAATAGTTTTGTAATTTATCCTTTCGCACAATCAACATTAGTTGAAAATATTTTAAAACCAACATCTGTAGTTGTTAATAATAATCATCAGATTTAAGTGCAATTATTTTTTTTGTCACTAGGTTTTCCGTCTTGAAACTGGTTGGACGCGTACGCTTACTTATCTCTCTTCCGAGCTAGCCTACACAGTTCCCTGAAATTTCCGCAGTCTAGATACAGCTAGGTTCCCCTTCTGCTGTTTGCTAATTATATGCTATATTTCACGGAGATTCAGTGGTATGTGAAGGGGGTTACGTAGCATTTGGCTACCAAGATCCTCCAACATTTAGACATTTGTCGAATTAATAGTTTTCCAGTAAATCGTATCGCACAATAAACATTAGTTGAGAATATTGCAAAACCAATACTTGTAGTTGCTTATAATAATCATCGGATTTAAGTACCGTTATTCTTTTCGTCATTACGTTTTCCATCTTGGAACTGGTTGGATGCGTACCTCCATTAATTTCTGTTCTATGCTAACCTACACATTTTCCTGAAATTTCCACATCTTTCATCTTTGACTATCTGTGTGCAGTACTCTAACTTAGGTCCACCACCATTTCTCTTTTTTCCTATCTCTGCTACCAATATGTGAATGAGAGCTCGTACAGAGTTACTTATTTAAATAATCGTGCTTATAATCTAATTTTAAATAAATTGTGCTCAAGATGCCAGATACGCGCAGCAAGTTAACATCTGATCACCCATCAGATAAACTAGCTGACAGGTTGGTTGATAAATTAATTACTTCGCATGCATTTATTGAATTATTATCGAATGTGGTAAACCAGGCTATTCGAGGACAATTATGTGAAATAATAAACAAGGTTAATGATAAGATTACTGGTCTAGAGACCAAATTAAAACGACTTGAAACTAATTTAAAAGACGTTACAGAGGCCCAAGAACAGTACTCGCGAAAAAATAGCTTAAGAATTCTTGGTGTTCCTGAACACGATGGCAAAAATACAGATGATGTTGTTCGGAGACTGTTATTAGATAAACTGCAAATTGACATTCCAGCTGAAGCCATTGATATTAGTCATCGTTTAAAAGGGAGAGAAGGTAAACACGGACCCATCATTGTTAAATTTCTTAATCGGCGTATAAAGCAACAGGTTTACTATAATAAAGGAAAATTGAAAAATTCCAGTTTGATTATAAAAAAAGATCTCACAGCTTTGCGATTTTGTTTATATAAAGACATATCTTATAGATATGGCAATAAAAAAGTTTGGACGAGCGATGGTGTAGTATGTGTTAAAACTGAGAATGGTATTAAGGAGATAAAAAAAATTAAGGATTACAATATACCTGAAAACACTTCTATATAATAATGGTAACTGCGGAACATAGTGTACTGAATTCGGATTTAGATACAACTATATTGTAAAAATTGTAATTCTGTTCTTTTTTTTCACATAACTATAATTATAAATAATATATAAATTTAGTGGTTTAATTGATTATGAATAATTTAAAGGTAGCACTAATAAATGTAAGATCTCTGTTACCAAAAATTAATCAAGTTAAAGATCTCGTTGATAACAATGGTCTTGATATTTTAGCAGTTGTAGAGACGTGGCTTAATTAGAGTATTGATGCTAACGTAGTTGCAATTCCTAACTTTAACATTATTAGACATGATAGAATAGGTAGGGGCGGTGGCGTTTGCATCTACGTTAATAAAAGCCTGAAATTTAATGTCATAGTGGTCAATAATAACATTGAACAACTGTGGTTAAAGATTGCTGTAAATAAGCAGCTACTTGTATTTAGAGTAATATATAGGCCTCAGACCATATCTTGTGTTGACTTCTGTGACATTTTTGAAGAAACCATGCTACGTTTAACTTCTCTATGAAAATGTTGTGTGCGTGGGTGACTTTAATTTCAATATGCTCGATACTATCAATTATGAAACGTCAACATTTCATGATTTGCTGCAAGCTCTGTGCTTGCAGCAGCTCGTGACAACTCCTACAAGATTATCTAGATACTGTCAGTCATTACTAGATTTAGTTATTAGCTCTAATGTGGCCATTGTATGTGATGTGGCAGTACAGAATGTCTACCTAGCGGATCATGATTTGGTATCCTTTAAGCTGAGGCTAAAATCTAGTGTCTATTGTAAAAAGTATGTTAGTAGTCGTAATCTTAACCTTATTAATACTGAATTATTTAATAATGACCTTCAACGAATTCCTTTTCAACAGATATTTTTTATGACAAATATTAACCAGAAAGTGGAATTCCTGGAAGACAGCATTCGTCAACTTTTTAACACACATGCTCCTATTACTTCATTTAGTGTATCTAAACAAAGAGAACCGTGGGTTACTGATAACCTCCGATTGCTGATGTCTCTTAGAGACAAAGCTAGGAAAAAGATTATAAAAACTAACAAAGATAAAGACTGGCAATATTTTAAAGCTCTCCGTAATTTGACCAATAAAACAACAAACGCAGAACGAAGAGCATACTATCACTTAAAATTAACAAATATGAACATTAAACAGACTTGTAAGGAGATTAGAAATTTTACCAGTAAAGCTAAGGATGTTGCGCAAGTCCCACTACATTTATCTGATTGTACCTTATTAAACCAGTATTATGCTAACCAAGGTACCATCAATAGTAACCCATTATTGGACGATCTACTAATGTCAAATTACAGGGTGCCTAGTGTGGTTAATGAGAATATGATGCACTTCAAATATGTGAATTAGGATACTGTCTATAAAATTCTACTAAATATCAAAACCAGTTCGACAGGAATCGATTTATCCTGGTTGATCCTGCCCTCTCAGGGCACGTTTAGTAGTCAGCGTTAACCAAGTGGTTTCTGCTGTCTTGTCTGTATCATTTGTTCTAGGTGTCTGTTTTTCCACCTAGTGGTCTGGACTTGAATCGATGGTATTAGTATAAAGATGTTACTGTTGTGTTGCCCAAAAATCCTACCATATTTAACTCATTTAGTCAACGAATGTTTTCTCCAAGGAATTTTCACCAACAACTGGAAGGTTTCTATAATCATTCCTATACCAAAAATACCCATGCCAGAGCAATTTAAAGACCCGAGACCCATTAGCATTTTACCTACCTTATCGAAAGTTATTGAACAAGTAATGAACAAACAAATAGTCGATTATATTAATGAAAATAGCATTTTACCCTCTTTTCAATCAGGATTCAGGAAAAATTACAGTTGTACAACCGCTCTGGCAAAAGTCACAGATGATATTCTAATAGCTACGGATAATAGAAAAATAACTCTTTTGGCCTTGCTAGACTTTAGCAAGGCATTTGATACAATCAATCATGCGCTCTTATTACATATACTATCCTTTTATGGTTTTAGTGCATCATCTTGTAGCTTGTTAGAAAGTTATCTGTCAAACCGAATACAAAGGGTTAAAATAGGCACAGAATTATCAGATCCTTTACCTGTTGTGGCTGGTGTGTCTCAAGGATCTGTTCTTGGGCCACTACTTTACAGTATATACACGACTTTGCTTTGTAAAGTTCTTTACTTTAGCAGGTACCATATGTTTGCGGATGATGTCCAAATATATCTGTCATTTTATCCAAATGAAGCAGCAGAAGCCGTCTCGAACTTTAATAAAGACCTAAACTCTCTTGCAATTTTTTCGCACCGGCATAATCTGTTACTCAACCCTTCCAAGACTGTTGTATTTTATTTGGTAATAAGAATTATGTTCGAGATATCCAAAACAATATATCAATTATAGTTATGAATCATACTATACCAATCTCTCAATCTACACGCAACCTAGGACTTACAATGGACAACTCTTTCAGATACAGCTTGCATATTAAAAAATGCATGCAAAAGTGTTATGCTAACTTGAAAGCAATATTATCCCTGCGACAATTATTGCCAATATCAACCAAACTTATGCTGTGTGAAGCGCTGGTCCTAAGCTAGCTTGTAAATTGTGTACCTGTCTATGCTCCCTGTTTGGATTCAACTACTACTTACCAAATACAACGGATTCAAAATTCTTGTTTAAGGTTTACATATCTCATTAGGAAATATGAACATATATCGCATAAGTTGAACGATGCCAACTGGTTGAATATGGTTAATAGACGAAAACTTACAAGTTACAACTGCCTGTTTTTACCATAAAATTATTAATAACATGAAGCCTCAGTATTTAGCTCGTAAAATTACTTATCGTTCTGACGTACACAACATAAACGTACGCAATAGGGGTGTAATATCACCCCCGTTACATCGAACATCTCTTTTAAAACGTTCTTTTTCATACCAAGCCTATTTTTGTTATACTAAAATTATTCTGATATATCCTGGTATATTTAATAAATCTTTAAGTACCTTTAAAATTACTCTCAGGAGATACTTATTTAATAATCAAAATGACCCTAGGCCAACATGGTAGTGTACACGGGTGTGGGTGTTCACGGGGACCTGAGCATGAATATGTGTGTGTGTGGGTATACGAAAGGGTATGTGTGAGTGTGCGTGTATTTTCAGAGTGGGTGTGTATGTCTGCATTTGTGTTTGTGATTGTGGTTGAGGTGAGGTTTTTAGAGCGAATATGGTAATCATTAAATTTTTTAACTGAATTTAGATTAAACTAAACCTAGTGAATCTGTATTGTAGTATTAGATTGTTTGTTTTTGTTCTGTCTATTAAGGAGTAGTAGGTAGAGCAAATTATATTTGATACTGCTCCTTAAGATTGTTCATTTAATTACAATAAATAATAATAATTATTATTATTATTATATAGTCCGCACTATTTCCTCGTACCTTAATATGTGGCATATCATCCTATCTTTCCTATTTTTTACGGTTTACCACTTATTTATGTCTTCCCCTACCATTTCTATTACCTCTTTGTTCTTAACTGTGTCTGTGCATGATGTCTTTATCATGCGTCTGTAGCATCACATTTCAAAAGCTTCTAGCTTTTTCCTGTTCGCTTCTTCTACTGTCCAGGTTTCACAGCCCTACAGTGCTATGTTCCATTATGTTTTAAGCAATTTTTCCTAGTTTCTACGTTTGTTGTCTTTGAACATAGTAGATGCTTTTTCTTGTTTAATGCAGAACGACCTTGTGCTAATATTTGTTTTATATCTTTTGCGCTTTTTCCATCTTGCGTTATTTGGCTTCCTAGGTAGCGGATATCCTTAACCTCTTGCAAGTTCTCGTTACCTAATTGTATTCTTGTTTTTGATTTATTTTCTCCTTCTTTACATACTAGTACTTTAGTTTCATTTCTGTTAATTTTCATACCGTATCTCTATGTTAGAACTGTTTCCATTTCATTAAGAGCAGCCTCTAGCTCTTTCTTCTTAGATGTTAATCCCGCTATATCATCTGCAAATCTGAGCATATCAATCTTTTGTCCTTGCATAATAATTCCAAATGTCTTGGTGCATTTGACAGTATTCATCGCATGTTATATGTACAATTTAAAATTTTATGGGTTTAGGGCACATCCATCTCTCACCCCTTTTCTAATATTTACTTCTTTACGTTCTTGTTCCAATTCTATTAACGCTGTTTGCTCTTTGTATAAGCTGTGTACCATTCGTCTATCCCTAAACCTCATTCCAATCTTATTGAGCATTTTGAACTTTTTTTTCATTTTACATCGTCGAGTGGTTTTTCCAGATCTACAAACCCTATATACACGCTTTCCATTTTCTCTATTGTTTTCTCCATTATCACCCTTAGAGCTTAAGTAGCCTCCCGTGTTTCTCTATTTCTCCTAAACTAAAATTGATCTTCTAGTATTTCTTCAGCTCATTTTTCCATTTGTCTATGTGCAATTCTAGTTAATATTTTTGACACGTGTGCTGTCAAACTTGTTGTCTTTTCACATCTATCCGAGCCTCTCTTTTTAGTATAGTGCTTATGATGATACGTTTAAATCTTTGGGTATTTTGCCTGTCTCGTACATATAGCTTACAAGATGGAAGAGACGTTCTGTTACTTCTTGTCCAGTGGAGTTTAGAGTTTCTGCTCGCACCCTATCTGTACCCCACGCCTTACTATTCTTGAGACACTTTAATGCTAATTCAAACACATCTCCAAGTATAGGATATCCCAAGTCATGCTTTCCAATGTTTGATTCCTGTTCCAATGCTGTAGGTTTTCGTTCTACATATAGATATCTGAGATATTCTTGCCCATCTAACCACATTCCTTACATTTTCTATAATGGCGTTTCCTCCCGCGTCCCTTATATGGCTTTGTATCTCTGTTTTCACGTTTCGTCTGATCTGTTTTTGTATTTTTGTCTTTCTTCTATTAATTTCAGAATATCCTTTGTTATCGATGGTTTCTTATTTTCTTTTTGTGTATGCCCCAGAATATCTCTGGCCGTCATATCTAAGCTGGATTTAATAATATTCGATTCTGTTTCTACTTCCTTAGTATAAGAAATGTTCCCGATATCTTTCAGCAATTTATTTGACTTTTTTTCAAATCTTTCATGGATATCTTTATCTTTTTTTCTCTAAGTCAAAGAGCCTTTTTCAGTTGGTTTTTCAAATTTTTAAATTTAAGAGCGGCCTTCATAACTACGATTTTGTGGCCGGTGTCTATATCTGCTTCTGGGTATCTTCTACAGTCTTTTACTTGATTTCTATGCCGTTGTCTAACAAGAATGTATTCTATTTAATATCTTTTTATACCTCCTGGCATCTTCTACGTGTATGGTCTTCAAACATGATGTTGAAACGATGTGTTTGTGAGGGTTAAATTGTTAATGTCGCAGATTTCTACTAGCCTATTTTCCTGTTGTTTCTCGTGCCTAGACCAAATAAACCTTCTCTACCATCACCTACCACTGCATTAAAATCTTCCGTACTTATTACATTTTCATGTCCTTTTACGTATCTTAGTATGTCTTCAATATCTTTGTAGATCGTTTCTATCTCCTCCTCACTGTAGCTGGATATGGGCATGTATACTTGTATTATTACTGTATTTACCGGTTTAGAGCCTAATCTAACCATGAGTACTCTTTCGTGGTTTTGTAAGTGTTTTCTACACAGTGTCCTATCTTTTTTTGCATAACTATTCCCACACCCGAATTTCCTTCTTCTTATCTTATATGAATTACTTTAAAGTCTCCACTCCGAAAATCCCCCGCCTCTGGCCTTACATTTAATTTTTTTCCAATGCTCCACCCGAAGGTACTACATTGGCCAGAAAACGAGTTTTTTTTAATCTGGAAAATTTTGAATTTTGCCGAACCCTTGCTGTTCTAAGCAAGGTAGGGATTTTTAACGTGCGTGACAACACTCACACACGGGACCTCCATTTTACCCCTCATCCGAATGAGGGTCTATTTTTATGAAAAATGCTCGCCTAACATTTTTCAAGCGGACCGTGTCGGGATTTGAACCCGGGATCTTGGACACAGTAGTCACACACATACCAAGTACGCCACGGAGCCGCCCTCCGCCTCTGGCCACCGAACTTCACTGATCTGTACTATGTCTAGTGCTACCCTATCCGTTTCAATTTTGAAGTTCTCTAGCTTACCTACTTGCTTCATGGGGGACTATTTTAACTCCGGAATTTTTTACATCATAGGATGCCATCATGTTAATCACAATTTAAGTACGCTATGTACTTGGGAGATAATGTGGTGGTTTCCCAATGCTTTCCACTTCGCAGTAGTGTGTCTTAGTGCCATACCGACCCCTATGGTCTCTGCCAATCTAAGTACCGAAAAAGCTGCTCCTGTTTTTCGGGGGCCTGTTATAACGTAAGTTTTGCATCCTATAAGTTTAGGCAGTCTTTTACGTTATGTTAATATTTTGACATAATTTTTTCATTTAAAAAAATAAGTATCAACATGTTCAAAATTTAAACATCCAATACTACTTCTAGGTATCACTTCAAATTTCAAGTTTCAAGAATAACTCAGTGTACTTACCCGTCGGCCAGGTTCGGCGGTACAAACGGCAATGATCCCTTGTCCAAAGGTGAGAGCAAGTGAGACGTCTTGATTCAGAAAAGGGTTCCTTGGCTTGAATTTATAACTTGAAAAATAAGACACAGTTTGAAGTGATCCGTGTTATATATTATCAAGGTCAATTTTCCAGTATTACTCCATTGGTACAATATTTTTAAATTATTTGACACATAAAACAGATGGGTGCCAAATGCATGCATGTGGTTTAACATGTGTGGCTAAAATTGTACGAATAAGTATAGAACAACAGATGATATACAACAGATTAAAACACAAATAAGTTTTTCTAAATATACACCTATACTGAACCTTAATAAAGTTATTATCAACGTATTTGTTGAATTTTCTTTTACATATACTTACAGATGTAGCCTGAGCACCTGAGTCTTCTCTGGGTGTTAGGAAAGGTGAACAAACAGGAAATGGTATTCTCTGTACTCTCCAAAACTAATTTATAAAACGATATGAACAAAGAACTGTGAATTCGTAGCACCTTGTGATGAGTTAGATGAGTCCCGAAATGGAATGATCGAAATAATTTCCAATTTCCAACGTACGCTCCTATAAAGCTTCTAACAAAAATCCTATCGTTTGAACCCAACGGTAAACAAAACTCTTTAATGTAGAAGACAAAGTGGTCAAAGATCAACCCAACTAAATAAACGTAAACTAGCAAAAAGGGTACATATCTTGCAGATGTAAAATAGACGCGATTAATAATTACTTCCAGCACATGCTGATTATCCAAAAACTCAAATCGGAACTTAGTGCTTTGCCAAAACACAATCCCAACGACTAAATAATTGTTGGTTAAGTTCAACACAATTAGTTAAAGACAAACACTTCTGGAAATTTGCCTATTATTAATAAATGTCTAAATTGTTCAAAGAATTTTGTAAAAGTGAACCAACGCTGTTTTTGCATTTTTAACAATAACTTTAACCAGAATAAAAACGTATCACGTGATAAATAACTAATCCATAGCCGGATTCCTTTTAAAATAATATTTAAAATTAGAGTGGGAGTTATTGTCCTTTGAATGAACTCATAAAATTATTGGAAGCAATTGTTTCCTTGATAAATAGTAATTCAATACCACGAAGAGTGATGCAATAAATTCTGAGAGACTAAATAAATGTCGTTAACTGTATGAATATAAACATGACTATCTAAAACAGTACGTCTCTGTTGAGAAACTTCAGATGATCAGACTTGACACAAATGCGCAAATCCAGTCACCTGTGGAATTCCGACAAAAACGTTTAATGAAGCATAAACATACTCTAACCTATTTACTCATATAGATTTCACAAGATAATTAAAAATAATAAGAATGATTGCATAAGCCTTTCACAAAAATATATTTAAACACGAAGTGTATTTAAGCAATGATATGAAGCTTGTTAAGAATAAATCACAACACTTAAACTGAATAACTAGAATGAATGTTAATTTGTAGAGAGATAATTCTATAACCAATGTTGACATTAATATTCCTTGCTTAAAGAATAATGAAATGTAAATATTCCCCAAAGTTTCAGAACTATATACAAAACCAACCTTGATAATTAATAGCATTACTAATTAGGATGAACTTTATACGAATACGTTCGTTACACGAATAATTGATTCCTATTAGATGTTATAATCTACCCCTGAAAATATAAATCACCCAACTATCATACATGCAAGTGAAAATATATACAATAACCTAGTAACAGCATAACATCCCAATGTGGCTGTTACACTGTCTTAGTCTGGTTCCTCGCTATAGACCTTCCTAATTTGGTGGAAGCTGTAGTTTGGCTTTTTAGATTATTAGAACGCGTAAGTCATTCCACCCGTTCTAGTAATCTAGAACTTCTTCAAGGTGCAGGTCCATTCGGAACGGAATATAATAATAATAAAACATAATTTATATACTACAGTGAATAATTTAGTTAAAGCGTTTTTAAAAGCACTACCTCGCTTTGATTAACTCAATACAACGTTTTCGTTTTGGAAAACTTTCAGTTACACTTCCAGAAATGAAAAGATTATCAGTTTTAACAAACTCTTAATCACAATACTTAATGCCACCAATAAATTTTTATCATTAGTTAATTTTACAATATTATTTATGATAGTATGGAGAGGTTCTATGTATTTTTTACATGCAAAAATGACATGATATCAAATTTCCCTTTCCACTTGTCAAGCACCTTCAGCAACTGGTAAACCGTTTCATATAAGACAGACACCTGCTTAAATGTGTATTATATGTGAATGAGTGCTTAATTCGGAACTGAATGACGCAAATCGACGCCAGCCTCATAGAAGTTATTAAAGCCTTGTGAGACATTCCACAGCGTTTTATATAGCAAACGTGTTTCTGAAATTTTCATAGGCCTCGTGGGAAAGTTACGTATGGAATATATAAGGTTTACGCCTCAGTTGGTGTATATTTAGAATTTTTGATTCAAGTTAACCAATAAATGGTATAAATTCCATTTGTGGATGGATGAAGATAGGTATTTTTAGAAATCATAAGTTCAAAAAGTTTACTATAGAATTATTTTAGGATATGATCGTAAATATAGGGTGCCCGTATGAAATTAACATCATTGGTGTGAATTCATTTTAGATACTATTGTAATATCTGTACTTCAGAACCAGACGAATGTAAGTCCAGAAATGGCGATTTTTAGGTTATTACTAGTTCATATGTAAAATCTGATATTGCATCGAGCCATAATAACGGAAGTCCATTTAAAATTCTTCTTTTGTATTTTTATTAGGGTTATAAGAGTGTAAGTTCTGACTTATGTTTGAGCCAAACAAACGCTAATCACTTTATACGTAATAGTTCAAAAGCAGTATCTGAGTCTTGTAAAACGTAAGTCCATTGTAGGACGGATGCTACTCTGGCACTAGTATTCATAAAAAGTTTTCAGTCTCAAGTTCATTTATAATTTAAATCTGAACAAAATATAATCAGATTACAATGTTTCTATTAAATTGTATTTTTACTGTTGACAACAATCTGTTAATATCTTATTTTTATTAATTATCCCGTATGTAATCGTCGACACGCCACAATAGGATGCTAATTCTCGGGATACAAGTCTTTACAAGAGCAATGTTTGTAAGTGGTGTGACGTGTGTAACACCTCAGACATTATTTCATTATTTTTTTATAATAATAATAAATGCACTATTTACTATAATACGAATTTAAAGATGAGTTTAAGCAGAGGCAGACGAATACTGTTTATGCTAGAACACAACAATATTAGTTACAAAATATTACAAGAATACGAATTACTTTCATCTGTAAATTCGAGTTCAGTTCCATCACTAACTGAACTAAGGGTAAGCATGCATTCAATATATTCATCACATTGTGTTAGTAGATTGACTGCCACAGTATTTTTCTGTACTTTTGACCAGAGGTAATTATGTACAAATTTTTATGAACAAATCTTTTCTTACTATTATTGTTGTGTTAAATATTATTGTACATGCTCTGTTTTAGAATATTTCAAAAGGTACTGGATTTAAGAAATTTAATTTGTTTACTTTTACATTTTTTTGTTTACAGAAAAATGAATACGTGATGATCAAAATATTAATACCATCAATGCTAATTATATTTAATAATATTCTTAATATTTTATTACATAATATCGTTATATTTATAAAGTAAATACAACTATTATACTACTGAATGTTTAAATTAATTTTAATACCATAAGTTGTTTGCAGACTTTAAATCCTGATTTTTTTGAACAACATTCTATCGGAGGACTTTCAAGAACATGGAAGAGACCACTGTGAAGTATTTTTAGAAGCGGAAATCCAATCCTCACTTGCACCAACGCAAGATACGGAATTGGTTATCTCGTCTAAAGTCCCTGTCAACCTAACGAAACAATAGTTTTGAAAATGAAAAATTGTCCAGTTCTGACTTTGAGTTATTTGCTGACAATGATCTTGATGATCTTACTTTCTGTTCAAAAGCAGCCTCATACTGAATCATCTTCCAGTAATTCATTTTCAGCAGTGTCCGACATGCACTTCCTCTGGTCCCTTATATCGCCTCAAATACCACCAATGAAGATAACGAAAACATTGAGATGCAAAATAACAAAAAAGGAAAGAAATGGGTAAAAAATGAAAAAACTGGAAAGATAGTAGGGAAGAAGAACAGACTAAGTGCAAAAAAGTATGGTAATACAAAAAAATGTAGTTACTAATAAAAAATGTATGAATTCTCCCTGTCCTTCTAGGTGTCATCTAAAATGCAGCCAGAGGTTTACAGAGGAACAGACATTGACGATACACTTTGAGTATTCGAATGCTGAGAGAAGCTGGAACTTAAAAAGGCAGTTTGTACTCTCGTACATAAAAATTACGCCTGTCGTTAGACAACGAAAAAGAGATGTACACGAGGAAATAAATCCGAAAGCCATACATTTATTTATAACTTAAATTACAATGAAGAAGTCATTTGCTAAACTTTTTTCATGAATACGCTTGCTAATTCAGAAACTTTCATGAAAGTTGTTTTGAAAAAAGCCAGCAAGACTGGTGTAATTACACCAGACCTTAGGGAAAACATATTCCAGCAAATAAATTACTGAACGATAGCTTAGAACGGATCAGAAACAATATTTCAAACTTTCCGCTGTATGAAAGTTACTACAGCAGAGAAAGAACGAAACTTAAATATTTGGACAATCACCTGAGCATTTCCACGATGTACTCACTGTGTGTAGATGAGTGTAGAAAAGAATAAATTAAACCAGAAAAGAGTGGTCATACTTCAAAGTTTTCAATGAAGATTATAACTTATCTTTCCACTCACCAGACAACTGGTGATGTTTAAGACAAACTGGACTGCAATATTAAAAGTGAACGAAATGATGAAATACTCAATGAACCTACACTACAAAAAGAGAACCACCTGAAAAAAGCTTCACGTAGATATGAATTTAGAAAGGAAGATAAACTGAAAGGCCGTGCTAAACAAGGTTTGAGAGTCATTATGTCTAATCTTCAAAAAATGTCTCACAACGCCTGATTTGAAAGGCGGTCAAAGTTTTTATTCAAGAAAACTCTAAACACTAAATAGTACAATTTACTACTTAACCGTTGACAAATCTTGGTGTATGATCTGGGATGAAGTCACAGCTGGCCGAGGAGGTAACGAAATAGCATAATGTTTATTCACATGGGCGATTGAAGAGCTGAGAGATTCCAATAAACCTACTGAAAACTGAATTGTGTGGACAGATAATTGCAGCGACCAAAACCGGAATATTAACTGTTGGAGTAAGTATCTGCTCTTAAAAAAGTCAACCATAAGTTCCTACTTGCTGGACACACCCACATGGATGGCATGCACACTGTGATAGAGAGAGTAAAAAAGCTACTAAAAACACATATTATTTTTAACACAAACGATTGGGTAAATTTTATTGCAACATGCAACAAAAATCCATTTATTTTGAGAAGGATGTACCTAGAAGAATTTCTTGATTTTATCTACTTAAGGGGCAAGGAAGCTCCATTTGTTTCAAGAAAAAAAAACTGTGATAAAGAGCCATTTTTGATTTCCACTGCAGGTCGGTTACAGTTTTGCACAAGAGGCAGCAAGTTGTATAATAAGACCAGTTTTTCAGATGATACCTTTAAACCTTTTGAGTTTAAAAGAAATAAAAAGAGAACAACATGTTGTTATATACCAGCGGCGATATCAAAATTGAGAGTAACAAAAAAAATAAGTAAGAAAAAGTATATAGACCTCGTGAACTTAATGCAGAGGGTCCCCGAACAGTATAGACCTTACACTGAAAACTTTCCTTGTGGAATAAATAAGGGACACTTTTCTGAAGCTGATTCAACCGCTTAAGAGTGATGTTTTTGCTTAATTTGTGACTTTTAAGTCATTTATAGCATAGAACCATTTCGAATGGACCTGCACTTTGCCGAAGTTCTAAATTACTAGAACAGGTAAAATGGCTTGCGTGTTCTAATAAGCTAAAGAGCCAAACTACAGGTCCAACCAAAGTAGTAGGGTCGTTAGTGAAGAACCAGACAAAGACAGGTCCCTGAAAACCGGCAGCGGCTTTTTCGTTACTTAGATTGGCAGAGACCATAGGGGTCGGTATGGCAGTCTAAGACACATTACCGCGATGTGGAAGGCAACGGGAAACCACCATATTATGTCCCAAGTACACAGCGTACTTAAATTGTAACAAACATGATGGCATTCTCTGGGGTAAAAGATTCCGGAGTTTAAATAGTTCCACATTCGGATCTCCGGGAGGGGACTACTTCGGTGGATGCGATCGGAAAGTTAAAAATAAGAGTCGGGAACATTCTACGAGTCGGAGCGTGGAATGTTAGAAGTATGAAGCAAGTAGGTAAGCTAGAGAACCTAAAAATCGAAATGAATAGGTTATCACTAGACATAGTAGGTATCAGCGAAGTTCGGTTGCCAGAGGCGGGAAATTTTTGGAGTGGAGACTTCAGAGTAATTCATACAGAAACAGAGGAAGGAAATGTGGGTGTGGGGATAGTTATGCGAAAAAAGATAGGATACTGTGTAGAAAATTACTTACAAAAGAACGAAAGAGTACTCATGGTTAGATTAAAATCTAAACTGGTTAACACAGTAATAATACAAGTATACATGCCCACCTCTAGCTACTGTGACCAAGAGGTAGAAGCCATCTACAAAGATATCAAAGACATATTAAGATACGTAAAAGGACAGGAAAATTTAATAATTACGGGGGATTTTAATGCCGTGGTAGGTGAGGGTAGGGAAGGAGCAGTAGTAGGTTTATTTGGTTTAGGCACGAGAAACGACAGAGGAAATAGGCTGGTAGAATTTTGTGACAAGAACAATTTAATCATTACAAACACATTATTTCAACATCATGCTAGAAGACGATATACGTGGAAGATGCCAGGAGATATAGGAAGATATCAAATAGATTGCATTCTTGTTAGACAACGGTTTAGGAATCTAGTAAAAGACTGTAGAAGCTACCCAGAAGCAGATATAGATACTGATCGCACATCGTAATTATGAAGGCCGCACTTAAATTTAAGAATGTGAAAAAAAGAAACGGGAAAGGCACTTGGACTTAGAGAAACTAAAAGATAAAGATATTCAAAAAAGATTCGAAAAAAAGTCAAATGAATTGCTCAAAGATATCGGGAAAATATCTTATACTAAGGAAGTAGAAACAGAATGGAATAACATTAAATACAGCTTAGACATGGCGGTCAGAGATATTCTGGGGTATACACAAAAAGAAAATAAGAAACCATGGATAACAAAGAATATCCTGAATTTAATAGAAGAAAGACGAAAATTCAAAAATAAATCAGACAAAACAGGAAAATAGAGATACAAAGCCATAAAATGGGAAATTATTCGAAAATGCAGGAAAGCTAAACAATGGATTGATAAAAAGTGCAAAGAGGTACAAACGAAGATGGAAATAGGAAAGACAGACGAAGCATACAAATTAAATAAACGAATTTTAGGGATATAAAACCGTATAGCAAAAATATAAGGGACGCACAAGGAAACGTCATCATAGAAAACGTAAAGAAAGTGGGTAGATAGCAAGAATATATAGGGAATTTATATGCAGGAAAGAAACTAACTGCATTAGAACAGGAATCGGACATTGAAAATGATGACTTGAGATATCCTATACTTAGAGAGAGCATTAAAGAGTCTGAAAAATGGTAAGGCGCCGGGTACAGATAAGGTGCAAGCAGAAACTCGAAAACCGTTGAACAAGTAGTAACAGAACGTCTTTTCCAAATTGTAAGCTATATGTATGAGACAGGCGAGATACCCAAAGATTTCAAACGTAGCATCATAGTAACTATACCAAAAAAGAATGGCGCGGATAGATGTGAAAATTTTCGAACAATAAGTTTGACAGCGCACGTATCAAAAATATTAACTAGAATTGTCCAAAGACGAATGGAAATACGGGCGGAAGAAATACTAGGAGAAGACCAATTTGGGTTTAGGCGAAACAGGGGAACACGGGAGGCTATTTTAGCTCTGAGAGTGATAATGGAGAAATCAATAGAAAAAGGGGTAAACGTGTATATAGAGTTTGTAAATCTGAAAAAAGCATTCGACAATGTAAAATGGAAAAAAATGTTTGAAATACTCAAAAAGATTGGAATGAGTTATAGGGATAGACGATTAGTACATAGCTTATACAAAGAGCAAACAGCAGTAATAGAATTAGAGCAGGAACGTAGAGAAGTAAACATTAGGAAAGGGGTTAGACAGGGTTGTGCTCTATCCCCATTGATTTTTAACTTGTACATAGAAGAGGCAATGAATACTGTCAAATGCAGGAAGACATTTGGAATTACTATGCAGGGACAAAAAATTGATATGCTTAGATTTGCAGATGATATAGCGGTATTAGTGTCCAGCAAGGAAGAGTTAGAAACTGCTCTTAATGAAATGGAAACGGTTCTAACAGAGAGATACGGTATGAAAATTAGCAAAACTAAAACAAAAGTTCTAGTATGCAAAGATGGGGAAAATAAATCAAAAACAAAAATACAAGTATGTAACACGAACTTACAAGAGGTTAAGGATTTTTGCTACCTAGGAAGCCAAATAACGCAAGATGGGAAAAGCACAAAAGATATAAAACAAAGATTAGCCCAAGGTCGTGCTACATTTAACAAGAAAAAGCAACTACTGTGCTAAAACACCACAAACATAGAAACAAGGAAAAGATTGCTTAAAACATATGTGTGGAGCACAGCACTGTACGGCTGGAAGTCTGGACAGTAGGAGATGCGGAAAATTAAAAGGTGGAAGCCTTTGAAATGTGGTGCTACAGACGTATGATGAAGATATCATGGACAGACGAAGTTACGAACGAAGAGGTACTAAAAATGGTAGGGGAAGAAAGAAATATGTTGAAAACGGTAAAAATAGGAGAGATAAGATGATAGGCCACATACTACGGCATGAGGGAATAGTGCGGAATATATTAGAAGCAGAGATAGGAAAAAAGAGAAGAAGAGGCAGACCTAGGTTAGACTACTGCACACAGATAGTAAAGGATGTAGGCTGTAGGAGTTTCAGGGAGGTAGGCTAGCCCAGAATAGAAATCAATGGAGGTACGCATCCAACCAATCCCAAGATGGATAAACTAATGACGAAAAAATAACTGTGCTTAAACATGATGGTTACTGTAAGTAACTACAAGAATTGGTTGGGCAACGTTCTCGAATAATGTTAAGTGTGTGAAAGGATTTACTGGAAAACCATTACTTCGGCAAATGTCTAAGTGTTGGGGGATCTTGGTAGCCACAGGTTGCTTAACCCCCTTCACTGAATCTCGGTGAAATAGGGCATAAAATTAGAAAACAATAGAAGGGGAACGAGCTGTATACACATGCTGTGCGAGAATTTCAGGGCACTATGTAGGCTAGCTCAGAATATAAATAAGTGCAGGTACTTGTTCAACCAGTTTTGAGACGGAAAACCTAATGACGAAAAAATAAGCGCAGATAAATCTGATGATTAGTATAAACAACTAGTTGTTGGTTGCGAAATATCTGCAACTAATGATGACTGTGCGAAAAAATATAATGGAAAATATATTAAATCGGTAAATGGTTAAGTGTTGCGGGAACTTGTCAGCCACAGGCTGCTTACCTCCCTTCACAACCACTTCGATATCTTTGTAGATGGCTTCTACCTCTTCATCACTGTAGCTAGAGGTGGGCATGTATACTTGTATTATTACTGTGTTTACCGGTTTAGATTTTAATCTAACCATAAGTACTCTTTCGTTCTTTTGTAAGTAATTTTTTACACAGTATCCTATCTTTTTCCGCATCACTATCCCCACGCCCAAATTTCCTTCCTCTGCTCCTGTATGAATTACCCTGAAGTCTCCACTCCAAAAATCCCCCGCCTCTGGCCACCGAACTTTGCTGACCCCTACTATGTGTAGTGATAACCTATTCATTTCGATTTTTAGGTTCTCTAGCTTACCTACTTGCTTCATACTTCTAACATTCCACGCTCCGACTCGCAGAATGTTCCCGACTCTTATTTTTAACTTTCCGATCGCATCCTCCGAAGTAGTCCCCTCCCGGAGATCCGACTGGGGGACTATTTTAACTTCGAAATATTTTACCCCAGAGAATGCCATCATTTTATTATAATTTAGGTACGCTGTGTGCTTGGGAGATAATGTGGTGGTTTCCCGTTGCCTTCCACATCGCGGTAGTGTGTCTTAGACTGCCATACCGACCCCTATGGTCTCTGCCAATCTAAGTACCGAAGAGCCGCTGCCCTCTTTCGGGACCTGTCTTAGTCTGGTTCCTCACTAACGACCCTACTACTTTGGTTGGACCTGTAGTTTGGCTCTTTAGCTCATTAGAACACGCAAGCCATTTCACCTTTTCTAGTAATTTAGAACTTCGGCAAGCGATTTTACAAATGAAAGTGCTTTCAGTGTTAAAAAACATTTGCAACTACACACAAACACAAACTTTTGTAAATATATTCTTTGTGCGCCATGTTTTGACGTATAATTAGTTCGTACTTTTAAATTTGTAAATAAATATTATCTGTGTTGTTACGATGCATTAACTAGGTGACCCCCAACAAATCCGAATGCCACATTGGTGATCCCAACATGATCTTCCCAAAGGTTAGTGCAACAGAGATAACAGCGGTTAATTGAAGTGCTTAAGGACAATTTAAATGGTATAAAATGATCGAGCAAGTAAACATGGTTGCCGTACTAATTTCATCTTTATTGGCAGCGGATGCAGAATTAAGGTCTTTTCCTAAGCTTTGAAATAAGCAGTATTACACAAGACGCTACAAAATACGCGTACATAATATCAAACCTCGAAACTAGATTTGTAGAAGGGGTTCGAGACATCAGACTGACAATTACACAACCATAAAAGCCGAATTATTTAAACGGCTAATCTCATCGCAAAGACAACAAACTAAAAAGCTGCTCGAGCACAAAACATTAGGCGACAGAAAACCATCACAATTATTTAGGGGACCATAACAACTGGTTAAGCTACTTGCCAATACAAATGCACGCTACTCAATTACAAGTATCCCCGCAGGACACAATACGTTTGGCAGATACCGTCTACGACGCGCAATCTGCACATCACGCTAATACAATTGCGGATACAAGCTCTACACTCTTGGAAAAGCATGCACAAGGAGTAGTCGCACTCAAAGTCCAGCTCCAGCAAATACAAAACGCTTTAGCTATACAGCAAGCGCAAGCTTTCCTAAATCATTTTTCCAAAAAGGGTAACATAGACAAAGCCCACGACGGCAGCAACAAGCCAAAGGTTTATGCTGATTCCACTACAAATTTAGAGGCATAGCACAAACGTATACTCAACATTGCAATTTCACGGTCCAGGGAAACCCCGAGCGCAGGAATTAGATGCCGATTAGGGCCGTAAATATTGGGGTGCCTCACCCCCCCTTGTGGTGGTCAGCAAATTTTCTGCTTTAATCAGCATTTTATCAGCAAATTTTCGGTTTTAGTCGGCATTTTTTAAACATTTATTTTTATGATCGCTTACTATACTTGGGTATTCACATAAAATATAATGCCTACATATACGCTATTACTTTTGTGGGAAAATTCCCAACTCGCCCCCGATAAAGTGATTTTGCTTACGGCCCTGATGCCGATTATTTTCTAACTCCATTTCATACCGCTTGTACATAAAGGAACGCATCTTCAATCGTCACTGGTTCAGAACCCTTGTATATCCAAGAAGCAAGGTTTGTGGACTACTCAAATAGACGAACTATCAATTGCTCGCAGCAAATGGAACGATCATAAAAACATATGGTTCTATCACATTAACATTGGATTTCCGGCTAAAGCGATCACTCGACAATTCGTCATCGCCAACGTCAACAAATTCAGTATTGAAGTAAATCTACTTGCACACCATGAATATTGTTCAATTGTAACAGCAGAAATGTGAAAGCGATTGAACCCAGGAAGTTTACAATTTGCAAGTGTTTTAATAAGGGTTGTTTGAAGATCCCATTTTTAATTAAAATCGCACTGCATAGGGTAGTTATGAAAAGAAACTAAAGTGATTATTATCTGACCTATATCCGCCACAAAAACTATCGGATAAACCCGGAAAATTAAAAGTAAAGAGAAAATATCTTTTTGTAACATGGGTCTTTGTAAAAACGTATCGTTGAGGGTCAGACCCTTCGGACCTTTTGCGAATGCATCGTGCACTACCCTGACTTTAGTGCTGATGCTATCTGGTTTTACCACACAAAAATGCAGTAAATAGCAAGAGAAAAAATATCAACACAAGGCTCCGACATTAGAGACATGTGTTCTATGTGTTCTATGTACCTTCGCATAAGGTTTGAATACGTTAAGTAAAGTTCGGGCGATTTTAGCAATTTGTTTTTCAGTAAAATAAATTGCCGATAAGCTTGGCCGTATGTGTGACCCAGAACATGTTCTTCGTCGCGAAAGGAAAGTGCTACTTAAAAGCGGCTTGAAGTAGTTCGGGTCAGGGTATTTCTAAACATCCCTTCACACTCTATTTCTTCAGGAGAGTAAATAATTTTAGAGGGAATTAAATTAAACATTAAAATTTTGAGCGGAATATGAGCACTTGCAAGAAAGGAATAAATAGTCGAAGAGCTTAGTTGAGTAATCTACGACCCTACGACCACCCAACCAATAACTGTGTTGATGACCGTAGATTGCCCTGGACCAACTAAGACTTTACCTTCTTTTAAAATGTCTGGAAAGATTTCGGCGCCCACCAATAGGTCGATAGGGGCCGACAGAGAAAATGATTTCTCAGCAAGTTGAAGCCTTTGTAAATGGGTCCACGTTTTGTTTTCAATTAAAAATTTTTGCATGTCAAATTATAATCTGTGGACAATGATTGGTTCAAATGCAAATGTTGGTTCCAAGTTATCCTGCGGTCTGATTGTATAACTTGATAAGCCACTAGTTAAGTTTGAAGCCATGTTATTGAGGCCAAAAATGGTAGTAGAGGAGCGGCGCCTTTGTAAATTTAAACGACGCTCACACTTCTCACTAATGAAATTGCATTGACTACCAAAATCTATAAGTATTGTGATATGTCGAAAAAAGCCATTGCCGTCGCAGATATTTACTACGGCGGTGGCTAGAAGGACTGTACTCTGGTCGGCCTTTGCGACAACGCAAAGAGCACCAAAAAAATTTTCGGAAATATTGCTTGAACTAGCAATGGACTATTGGTTATAGCGCCTGAAGAGGTTTGTGAGTTAGTCAAAACGTTAGCTGGTAAAGTAGAGTGTAAAGACGTATGGTGCCTCCCTTTATAAAAATGGCATCGAAAGAGCGACAGGCAGTTTTGTCCTGAATGTGAAGGGTGTAAACAATTTATACATCATTTCTTTTGCTTTACAAACGCTAGTCCTTCACTTTCACTTTTTAGTAAATATTCAGCGCATTTAAAAAGAAGGTGGCCCTGATTACATAAATTGCACGTAATGGAATTGTTTCTACGTTTTTGTATAGGTGTAGCACCTTTGTTGCACAAGGCGGTGAAAGGGGGATGTTTTCTTTGAATAACTTTTAAAGAAATTATTATGACTACCCTTCTCAACCTGTGAAATAGTTTCAGGTGTAGAAATACCAGTTAGTTGCAGGGATTCAAGCGCTTTACGCGGATTTTTAAGGTAAGACACTTTATTGTCCAAAGTGGGAATTTCTACTTCGGCAGTAGGAAATCCCAGTTGTCTGGTTCAAATTGTGAAACTTTTAGATTTGAAATGGATTCGAAAAATATGTTTATAAAAGCGCAAAAATGTTTTGCATTATCGCCTTTTAAAGTGGATTTCATTATGATGTTGTATACGGTCTCGGCCGCTAGAAGTCGTTTGCTTTTAACCAACTTGTCGTAGGCAATATTAAAATTATCCCCTGTAACGGGAATACCTGTAAGCAACTTTAACGGCTCTCCTTCTAGGAATGAAAGGAGATAGTGATATCTTTGAAATGGTGTCAAATTGGCGTTTTTTGCTACATATTTTCGTATTGTTCATGAAGTGTTTGAAATAATTTTTGATCCCCTGAAAATAGGAATGCTTAACGATGGTAATTTTGCTGCGGCCTCCACTGAAACGGAATTACTGGCTTGTGCAGCAGAAATTACGGTGCACAGCTTAGCATAATTCGTTTTTTTCTTGTCCACCCATTCGGGTAGATATATGTACTTCCCACTGGCACCAGAATAAAAACATCAAATTTTCTCAGATTACCAAAGCTATATATTGGTTTTTAGTTATCGTACAGTAACTTTATAACCATTTCCATGTTACTTATATAAACAAGAAACCTTAGAAGAGTTTAAACTAATCTCTCAAATGGCAGTATAGTGACTTTCCAGAAGGTTAGCTTCTAGCGATGTCTCCCTAAGTCGGTAGACAGAAGAAACGATAACAAAGTTAACGATTGATATTCCTAATTATTATAATTACAGCTACAAATCATTTAAACGTATTTATTAAGATAATAAACACTTTCAAGATATGGTAAATATAAAAACGGCCTATCCTGACATGACCTGCAAAAGGTGCTAATTCTCTTTGCATCGCGTTTTGCTTGCTTTCTGCCTGATGTAGTTACAATTTTTTCATAATAGTGTTTACAATTTCTCAACGCTCAAAACAGTTCCCAAAGTAGTTTAAAGTAATTATATCGAATAATGTGTGACTTACATCTTTTTGCCACTATTAAAAACCTCTGTTTTATCTATACAGTGATTTGTGTCGTTCAATTTTCCCCCTAAGGTACATTCCATAAAGAATAAACCAATTTCATTCGAAGCTGTAGTAATGTCGGCTTTAGCATGCTTTGCTTAGAAGAATTAACAAGGTATGCATTAACTTTCAATATCTTCGTTGTTATTTTTTTTACCACAATATGGAATGACTTTGTAAGTATATCCAGTATGATCGTATAATTTGATTAATTGTGTATCATATTTATGCGATTTTCCAGGAATATACTGCTTGAAGTTGAGCTTTCCTGTGAAGACACCATGGACTAGTCAATGACTAAGCGTTGATTAGGAATCTTAACATGCTGATACTTTGATTGAATAAAATCAAGTAGTGGCCGTAACGTACATAATCTGTCAGCTTAAACATCTTCGCCAAAATGCCAAAATCTCGACAGAATGAAAATGGTTTCTGGTCACAAGAAACGACATTTTATTTCTGTATAATGTTTTTTGTCATACCAATCAAGAGAAGACACTTGAATTAACCACGTCCATATTCTAAGATCCAAAATCGCCAGCTCTATAACATTTGTGTCGTTTCAATCTTTGTATCTACTGCTTCATTTGACTCTGTTATTAATTAAAAGATTTTGAGCATTTTCATTAGTTTCTCTAATAATTATCTGTATTAGGTCATCGGGTATAAGGATTTTATAATAATCTATTGGTTTTGAAGCATCTGGATTAACGGAACGTTATCATTTTCTGAACTACTAAATGAAAACAAAGGTTGTTTTTGCTTTTGCACAAACACTATAACAAATACGATTTCGTTCCCAGTTAATTTACGCATTTTTATATTTATTAATTTACAAATATCCCTTACGGTATTGAATGCGTAAATTTCTATTCTATTAATATAATATTTATTCGTTATCATCTAGAACTACATCTGATAAATTTAAAGTAGCATTTCGGTTTCCCTGAGACTTGGGAATGTGTTGATGCAATAATTCGGTTCACTGCGCTTGCTCGCGTAGTAAAACACTTTAGTCTATTTTAATTTGAGGATATAATGGATAGACAAGTTTTCGACGCTTGGTCGAGTAGAGTTTTTTTGAAGTCATGGAGTCCAACAGGCACGTGGCTTGAAGAAGGAGAATTCCTTTAGATTTTGAAATAGAAACCATCAATAGGGTAGATGCTAGAGAGTCGAGAAGAAATTTTTTTTCAGTATTTTTCTTTGATTAGCCGACCCTCGAGATGATTTATATAATGTGAATGTAACGTCCTGACGGTATGTAATTATTTTCATTTTGAATTTAAATTAATGGTTCTTGATTTTTGTAGTGCAAGTTTTTATTATTAAGTATTTAAAGTTAAAATGTTAAGGTGTCCCTGTCATAAACAAACAAAAACTTAAGCGTTCATTTTCGAATAGAAATCAAGTTTGTAGTCCTTGGAATATAAAAAGGACTCGCATCTGTTGTTGGAGTTGTACACGAAAATTGATGGGCGATAGTACAAAGTTTATTCTAAAAAAAATTGGTAAATAGTTGCTACCTGAGTTACATAGAAGTCATGCAAACTACAGTGGTGAGTGATTTCTTTATGCAGTACTCGTTAAACTAAGAAACTACAAGAAGCGTAGCGGTTGGTTTTCTTTGTAAATTCATACAATAGTTTAACTTGGTGTAAATATTTTTTTGTTCGATATTTAACAGTTTGATTTGTATAAATGTTCATAAGAACGTTAAAGATTTAAAGATAAACTTCAGAGAATCTAAAAGATTAAACGAGAATTTGTTTGTAATTTAGCAAGTGACATCGCTTGTTTGTCACATTTTATAATCCAGTTATTTTTACTCGAAAGTATAATAATACACAGGTTATTATGTTGTACTGTAAGGTTATTTGACTTTTCGTTCAAAGTACAAATGTTATAAATATCCAAATTCAATTTTACATAAAATAACTTCACATCATATACACACTTGTTTGTAAACCAAAACAGGATCCTATTTCGGTGACATTTAAAAAGTTGTTAGTTATTATTATAAAAAAAAACACAATTTCTCCTTTAAAGGACTTTAATAAATAATTAAGATCTGTGAAATGCACTTAAGTAACGTATAAATACTTTGATAGCTTGAATACAAAAAAAAAACAATAGTGTATATAAAGTTGCATAAAAGATGTATATATATTTCTTTAACCAAATAGAAAATGGATTACATTATTCTAAATCTTATTTTTATTAAAGTTGATAATAGTTTCTTACAATTGGTACAAACAAATTCATAAAATTCATGAGTATAGAGAGAAAGGCCATCAACATTCTATTGGTAAGACATTTAGAGTCATATTTTTGAATTGATAATCTTTGAAATTTTTTTGTGATAAATTGGCTAGGTTCTAACAAAGCCCTAGTTCTATGAATTTTTTGAGGTGGTTATATTTTCAGGCAGTAAATGATCATCGTTCCAATTCAAGCTTGCAGTGTTAAAGGTAAGTAAGTATTATGTTCATACGTTTTGGTTGTTCAAGAGACTTTTTTTCTTTACGAAGATTTCCGTATCTTATCTTCGGTTTGTTAAACATTACAATTATTAGTAAGATACGGTGGCGTCCATAATTTTCGTTTTTTATTGTATACCAACCTAGATAGATAGATAGATAAATTACTTTATTGTGGACTATACCTAGGTCAGAGCCCATACTAGCCGTACATTATATTATTTACATGTGTTTAAGACCTTAGAATCCATAATTCCTGACAACCGGGGTTCTTGAAGATTTGTTGAAGGGGATTTGTGCCCCTACCTTTGTCGTCGACTGTGCACGTAAAGTGGGGCTGATTGTGTGCATAGTGCGAGTGTAAGTGCGATGTGGTAGTGAATTGCAAGAGTGTATATTAAGTGTGTTAGTGCCGCTAGTTGTGGGTGGTCTGTTTGGTTAAAGGGATTTCATTTAGGAAATGGTTTAATTTTTGAGGGTAGTTAGTGACTAGAAAGTTTATGGTAGGAAGTGGGAAGAACGGGCCAAAGTTTGTAGATTGCTTGAGGTTGATTTGTAGTAGAGAGGTTAGGGGACAGGAGTATATCAGGTGTTGTGGGGATTCTAGAGATTGATTGTGGCAAGGACAGTGAGGAGAAGGAGTTAAATGGAATTGATGTAGTTTATTACGGAAGTTTCTATGGCCGGACAGAAATTGTATTGTAGGGGGATTAGAGAAAAGAATATGTGGTGGGATGTTTGTGATATCAGGGAAGATATCAAATGTATATCTGCAGGTGGTGGAGCGGTACCAAAGATCTTGCCAGGAATGGAGTAGGAAGTTATGTATTCGCGATTATATGCCAGTTTTAGGAAGAGTACGGTATTCGTCATAGTGAAGTGTTCTGTTGTGTAGGATGATTGGTAGGTTATGTTTGAGGTTTCGGATTTGAAGTGAGGAGTTTAGTTGGATTTCGATCGGAGGGATTTGAAGCAGGATATACAAGCACGCTATGGAGGTGGTTCTGTACGCTCTTGAGGTGTAGAGTAGGAAAGGTCTTATGATCGTGCTGAGCGTAGGTTTGTAGGAGGGGGTGTAAGCGGTAGCCAAAAATCTACTGCGTATCTGAAGATCGGGATTATGATGTGGTTAATGATTAGTCTTCGTGTTGGATTGGTGAGGTGGACTGACTTTGGGGGTGCGTGAAGTAGGTTATGAAGTATGATTTGTGTTTTGGTTCGAAGTTTGGAGAGATGGGAGTTCATTTTTAGGCGTGTGTCAATGTGGAGTCCAAGGTAGGGAGCTGTTGTTGAGAGTAGAATTGGTGTGTTAAGGATGTGAATCTTAGGATTTCGGTTTGGGCTGAGGTAGCCTTTGAGCAGGAGCATTTTTGTTTTAGATGGGGAGAGTGGTTGTCTGTTTAAAGAGGACCAGGATTCAATTGAATTAATTAGAACAGCAGCAGTGGATTCAATAGAGGCACGAGTATTGCCGTGGATAAGGAAAGCTACGTCATCGGCGTAAGCGAAGGTGGAGGTGTTTGGGATATTGAGGTCTAGGAGAGGATTAATTGCGAGTTCCATAGGGTAGGTGATAAACGGGAACCTTGTGGACATTCTTGGGTGAGAGGTTTAGTAACCAAGTGGAAATTGGAGGTTAGGATGGCTGTTCGGGATTAGAGGAAGAATTTTATTAAGAGGTAAAGGTTGCAAGGGAAATTGGCTTGTTTAAGTTGATTAAGAAGGTTGGACCACCAAAGGAGATCGAAGGCTGAGTGGAAGTCGCGGAATAAGGAGACTACGTATGTATAAGGGGATGTTTGGACCGTTTGAATTAGGGAACGGATTGTACGTTCGGCGCTATGCCCAGAGCGAAAGCCGTGTTGGTTAGGTGAGAGTAAGGAATGACGTTCTATCTGTGAGTTTAGTTTGTATAGGATGGTCTGTTCAAGCAGTTTGCCAAGTGTTGGGATGGGTGCAATAGGCCTTCGGGAGGTTTATTGGGTTTGAGTATAAGAGAGATGGAAGCATATATAAATGGGTCAGGGAAAATCCCAGAGGAGAGGCATTTTTGGAATAGTAGGTGTGTGGATTCTCTAATGAGGGGCCAGGATTTTTGTAGGATCAGGTTGGTGATGAGGTCTGTGCCGGGGGCTTTATGGGGGTTTAGCTTGTTAACGAAGGAATCTAAGAGGGAGAGTTCTAGGTCTGTGTCTGGGTCCGTGTCTGGTTGGGTTAGAGTGTTGTCAATTATGCGTTGTTGCGGTTGTGTTGGTACGTCAAGAGGAGCCGAAGGTATTGCTGTATCTAGGAGGGTAAACATTGTTTGGTTAAATGTGGAAGGGATTGTAGTTGAAATGGCTGTAAAGATGTGTGTGGAAGGAGCTTTGATTAGTTTAGGGTACGTACTCCAGGGATTTGTGTGTTGATCGTGAATTATGTCAAGGTAGTGCTGTTTTCTCGTGGTGTTAATGAGGATTTTGTATTGTCGTCTGTCAGTGGTATATTTGTTAGATAATGTATTAATAGCAATAGGGTCTGCATTGGTACGTTTCGCTCTTTGGAGTCTGTGTCTAGTAGTTGCAAGTGAGCGTCTGGCATGAGTAAGTTGTTGTGCCCACCACGGCGTGGCTCGTCGGGTGTAATGTTTCCGTGGGATAGTTTTAGAAGCAGCTGTGAGGACATTGTTGGTTATTTCGTTAGCGAGGGAATGAGGTGTGAAGTTTGCATAAGAGACTGATGGGAAAGCAGGGATGATTGAAGATAGGGATTCTAGAAATAAGGGCCAATCTGCTTTTCGGGTGTTAAAGGATTGAATCTTCTGGTGTGCTCTGGGGGTAAGATTGGGTAGGATATCAAAATGTAATTGGATTATGATCACTGGATTGATGGATGTGGGAAACTGTCCAAAAACTAATTAAGTTTGAGGCTGGGGAGTTGGATACCAACCTACGACCTCTGCTCATAGCTCTGCCCTAAGTTGAAGAAACTTAGTTGGCTGGAAGATCTTATTCGAGGGTCCTTTTGTACGAAAAGCCGCTTTCCATACATTTTACCCTGGGCTTAAACTTTAGACAGGAACCCCTCCTCAGTTGTGTGGTGACTCTGCCGCCTATAAGATGGAGTAGTTACATACAAAATTAGGTGTAACAACACTTAAGCAGGTAAATTATTGTCTTTGTCATCACTCCGTTTGTTTATGTCGCTGACATTAGATTGATAATAACGTTACCATCATCTTTGCCTGAGCTAGTTTTATATTCTTCTTCGCCATCTGTTGAATTGTTCTTTTCAGGTTCGCCTCTAATTACATACTCACGTTTACAATCTTCAAATGCATCATCTGAAATATCGCTACTAAAAATTTTCTGCTATTTGCACTAGTTCTTTAGTCATCAATCCTTTTTTGGCTTTGAAAATTTTAAAACGGTCACTTTGCGCTTACTACGGCACATTTCTTCCATTTTTTAATTAAATAACTAATCACAATCACAACATAACCTGTCAGTCACTCTCCGATATGATATTTAACAAACTATCTGTGGTAATCCATTTGCGTAGAAAAACATGTTAAAGGATTCCATTGCTTACAGAACGTACTAATTACAGAAAACTGTTCAATAGTTTCAAATTAAAAGATTTCCACAGAAAGTGACATATATAGTGTCTGTCTTAACCTTAATAAGGCCGCAAAAATAACTTTACGTACATGGCGATAGGTGTTACCCGGGTACCAGAGTATATTTTGCGGGATTTTAAGTGTGCTATCATAATCGCGTCAACTAAGAAACGTTTTTCATTCATTCCTGCGATAGGAGAAACGGTCGAAGCGAATGTTTAGTCTGAGCTGTGATTGTATGTGGTGCGGTATACTGTTTAGCAGTGTCATTATAACAATGCGTAGAATTCAACATAATATTTAAGTATTTCTGAAGGCGGTGAATGTAGTTCAGGTAGTAATGCAGCCCCTGGTAATAGACCTTCTAGAAATAGATCTCCTGGTAGCAATGCAGATTCTGGTAGTCGACCTTCTAGAAGTAGAACCCCTGTTGCTGACCTGCCATATAATTCAACAGGATATCTTCAATTAGATAAGTAATTTGGCTTAGTATATTTTTGTGTATGCATATATCCAAGAATACAAATTACAGCTTTCATAATTATTATTGATTGTTGTTTATATGCATATAGAATAACGGATGAGCATCTCGAAAGTTTGTATGTATTGTACGACGAAGAATTTTGTGATCAGTATGAAGATGATGACCGATATGAGTATGTACCAACAGTAGGCGACGAAGACTCAGATGTCGATGATGTTCGCGCTGTAGAGAGGGTCCCTATCGAAATATCAGTAACAGTCGACAGTAGCAAGGAACAGGAATTGGTTGTAGAGCCAGGGGAAGAAACTACAACACCACCATCAGATAACGTCTATCGTGCTAAAGATGAGACTATTTGAAACAAGAAACCACTACGTTCAACTCAAACGCGGTCGTAAAATATTATTTGAAAACGAGATAAAAACTTATGCCTATTCTGCCCCATTCTAGTGTCTTGATTTTCATTTTAGGGGTCCAACTAAAATAAACGCTTTGCATTCACGTATACATACGTTCTGTGCATTAGTGAGATCTGAAACGAAATCGATTATCATAAATCAGTCTTATCGAAAAGCTAAAAAAGTTTATTATGATTTCAACAAAAACTCGCCCCGGGCACCACGAATCTGGAAAGATATTACGGTTCAGGAGCTGGATGCCTTTTTGGGGATTCTACTAATGGCAGGCGTTCATAAATCAAATACTGAACATATTGATGAATTGTGGAAATCAAACGCCTTACCATTATACAAAGCAGCAGCAACTAGAGGCCGCTTCAAACAGATTCTACATTTTATCAAATTTGATAGTTCCATAACAAGACCGGATAGGTTACAAACAGATAAAACTGCGGCAACAAGCGACATTTGGCTTATGCTAAACCAAAATCTGCTGAAGTGTTTTTCGCCTTATGAACACCTAACTGTTGGTGAGCAACTTTTTCCTTATCGTGGACGAACAAGGTTTACTCAGTTAACGCTTTTTACACCTACTAAGTATGGAATTAAGGTAATCTGGGTATGTGATGCCAAAACGTTTTATCTATGCCAAGAATCAATTTACATTGGAAAGTTAGCTGGCAATGGGCGAGAAGTGAACATCGGTGGAAAAACAGCTATGCATTTATGTCAACTTTACAAAAATTCGGGCCGTAATAATACCGCCAACAATTTCCTTATCAATGCCCCTTGCTTGCGTGCTGAAATCAATTCGTCTCACTTTGGTTGGTACCCTTAGAAAAAACAAACCCTACATTCCTAAGGTCCTTCTAGCTAGCAAGGAGAGAAATTTCTATTCTACTACTTTTGCATCCCAGAAAGATGTTGTGCGGTGTTCGTTTGTCCCAAATTAAATAGAGCAGTAGTTTTATTATCTACAATGCACTCTACGAATGCAGTGGATGACACCTTGAAGAAAGAACCTGAAATTATTTCTTTTTATAATCATTCTAAGTCAGGCGTTGACCTTATGGATAAAATGACGAGTAGCTATACAACCAAGAGGCGAACAAGTCACTGGCCTTTGGCCTTTTTTACAACAAACTGGATGTAGCAGCTCTGGCTGCTTTCGTCATATGTACGAACAACAATCCTCAAATCTATAATAGTACAAACAGAAGGTGAAATTTTCTAAAACACCTAGCTCATAATTTGTGTTAACCTGCCATAACCCAAAGAAGCGAAAATGCCATAGTATTGCGAAATTGGTTTACTAAAATCGCGATTGAAAGCATTTTGGGAATTTGTCTGGAAGTTTCACATAATCCTAATTCTATAAATCAGCGGGATTCTTCTGGACGCATCGCAGTAAAAAGAATCTGTAAAATCTGCTATCACAGCGAAGAGAAAATAAAAAGAACAACTCGTAAAGCATGTAGCGTTTGTAAACATCCAATGTGCCTTCAGCACACAGATGCAAGGGTTAAATGTCTTCAGTGTCAGGATAAATAATCATCTATTATTTTTTCATTATATTTTATAACATGTATATAACATGAAAACATAATACTAACGATATAATAAATTATTACAAACATTTTCCATGTTTTCCTAAATAAAATACATGTGGTACCCAGGTATCACCATCCGCCTGAGGGATGTGAAATTCTCCATGGTAAAAAATGCAACCCCCATACATTCACCATGTTTAAAAATTTTGAAATGTGTGTATAATGACCTACTTGAAGATGTCCTGGAAGCCCACACTGATTCGGTTTACCAAAAATTAAATATCTCACATTTGATGCACTAAAAGTACACGGCTGCCACCGTCAGCCACATAAGGGTTAATGACATATTCCACTAGTAAGATACAGGTGGCTTCACTATACATTAAAAAACAATATGCTTTGTCTACTCACTTGGGTGGACAGTTACAACAATTGGGGTTTCTGTGCCAACTCATTTGGGTGACAGGTTAAAAATTTCAGTTCTTGAAAAATATGCTTGGCAAGTAACCTGTAAAATATAGTTGCGAAATATTGTGAATTATGGTATAGTGGAATAAATGTCTCTAGCCTTTAGGTAGAGCAATTTTTTAAGACTGCCGTTATGTATCACACTGTAGCATAAAGCGTGTGATTGGTGGAGCTAATGCAGCCCCATACGATTTGCTATTATTGATAACATAAATTCATGTTGGAGTTATCGTATTGTTGTAAGACAGTAAATTAGAATTACCGTTCCTACAACCCTACGTAAAATCTGTAAAGAGGTATTCACTATTTTGAATCGAAGTATGCATTTAGTACGATTTATTGCCTGTTTCTTTTGCAGAGTCGTTTTGTTTGTGAATTCTTTTGGAAATATTATTAGACTTTAATGGCGTTTGAGGAATCACCAAACTAATTAAACCAATAGAATAACTTTTCACATCACTCGCAAAAGCATCATCTAGAAAGCTTTCATGTATGCTTAAGGTTGAGAACTAGTTGACAGTAATGTTCCTTTCACAGTATTATGTTGGAGGGTATTAAATTTTGTATTATAAGCTATTACTTAATTGGAAAGTCCTTTTTGGTGTTTAATGTCTGAGAAACGTTGAGAAAAGCTTCTCTTTGCTTATTCAATGACCAGCCTAGTACTGAAATGCTGCAGCATTTACTAGTTCGTTTTTTACACTAAACAATATGTAAGATGAACACTCATCACAGTAGCGACCATCTTGAAGTTTATAAAAATGCAAAACGGTGTCGTAAAATATACTTATAAAATATTTGTTTATTTGGGAAAGTCATTTAAATTTTTCTAATTTGCAAAAAACAATTTTTGCTGTTTGAGATAGAACGATTTAAATAAATCAAGTAACTTTTACAAACGCATAAATAATTTTTATGAATTTTAATTAAAATTGTACACTGCAATACGCTTTATTAATCTAATAAACCCGAAATTAATGTTTTTTAGAAGTATGGACCCGTATTGAGGCGTTGCGGGAATAATGAGTACTTTTGTGCCACAAAGTATTGTCAAACAGGAATAGTTTGAATAAATTTTGTGGTACAGTAAAGAATGATTGACCAGACCACATTCACCTTGTTCGTATATCTATTAGCATTCATAGAATCGGTTTGCTGCATTTCCATCAATTTTTTTTAGGGTGCGAGATAGGTTTTCGGCCTCTTGGAGCGTCTTTTTAAAAAAAAGGCTTCTTCCAAAAAACTCCTCCATCAATTTTATTTAAATAGAAATTACAATATGAATTTAATAACAGGTTCCTTATGTTCAGTAACGTATTGAAATCAAAAATATTCTAAGTTGACAATCACTATTTAAATAAAATTAAATAAAAACCCTTAACCACAAAAAATATTTAAATTACTAGATACGTATTTCGACCACTATGTGGTCATCATCAGTAGGGAAAAAAAAATAAAAAAAAAATTGCTGTATAATTTACTATATTGTTGCTTTAAACACTATCGAGGATATTCTCCTCACCCGCAGGCTGGTGTTCTCAACAACAAACAAGTGAAAGTTGTGAAGCTCGAGACCGACTGCCCTCCTGGGGTTTTCAGGGTATTTATGCTATCCCTGCTCTTACATCACTTGTAGAAAATGTCTCATGTCTGCTGTTTCTTTTTTCAATACAAAGTATTACTTCTTAGTAATCTTAATTCTAACAATAAGTTTCTTATAATCTATTGTGACCTGCACCTGCAGTGTCATTTTACTTTTGGAATACAAGGTATTTACATTCGTTCCAATGTCTGGTTTATGAACTTCCATTAACCTTTTGTAATATGTCTTTCAATTATACATTGTAGCAATCTATTCTTTAGATTCAATACTTTCAATTGATTATACCTATATACTGATTTGGAGGATATGTAACTTGCGCATTTAGTTAATGGTATTCGCGAGAATGGTTTGCAATACTGATATTCACCAAGATAAAATCCTTCCCAAGTATGTTTTCCTTAATTTAATGTTTAATTTGTATTTTGAATAGTGGATAGTGTGTACATCTGACGCTTTAAATTATTAAGCGTTTAGTGATAATAATGGGAAACAGAAAACCTTATTTGAAAGATCGTCATAGCCGTAATCGGCGTTTGGCACAATTTGACATGTAAGTAAATACATATTTTCTATTTACAATAACAACTAATATGCCTTTACTGCATACAATTCCTGTTTTGTAAATTTCCATGCATTGTCCCGACAAACTAATTTCTTAATATACAGGTTGATCAATTTAAGTGGTACCAATATTGAGATATTTGTAATCGTATTAAACAGTTTATGGTAGGTTAAATGAGAAAATAATTTATTTTTTTAGGAGATCGATGGATTGGTATCAAAAAATATCTGACATTTCTTGCAGTTCAATAGTTATATAGCAAATAGTACATATATATTTACCAAATGTTGCTTACGTAGAAATAAGCTACGTGTCAGAAGCAATGATCGTTAATTCGATCATTTTTTCCTATAATTGTGTTTAGATCTAGCTTTTTGAAATATTTGTGTATCATTCGGTTGTTTCTCTAAATTTAAATATCACGTTTTTGAAAGGTTATACGTCATAAGAAATAAACAGAAGGGTGAGTCGTTCGAAAAACATTTTCTTTTGATCATCAAACTAAACGACTATCGTTAAAATTCTTATTTTATGCATGAATTTTTCTTTAATTAAGACTAATAAATTAAAAATTTATTTTCAAAATATATTATCTCATATATGTTAAATACATTTTTAGAAATACAGTTACTTGAAATATAATAATCTATAGGAACACTGTGGCACGATTTAAATAAAATTAAATAAAAACCCTTTACCACAAAAAATATTTAAATTACTAGATACGTATTTCGACCACTATGTGGTCATCATCAGTAGAACACCTCTAAAAAAAACAAAAAAAAACAATAATAATAATAACTGTTGTTCTGGAACACTTCAGAGGATATTCTCCTCACCACTTAGGCTGAAGTGAACCTTCCCAACCTATAATTTACTATATTGTTGCTTTAAACACTATCGAGGATATTCTCCTCACCCGCAGGCTGGAGAATATCCTCTGAAGTGTTCCAGAACAACAGTTATTATTATTGTTTTTTTTTTAGAGGTTTTCTACTGATGATGACCACATAGTGGTCGAAATACGTATCTAGTAATTTAAATATTTTTTGTGGTAAAGGGTTTTTATTTAATTTTATTTACTTGAAATATGATTAAATGATCAATACACAGTTTAGATACCTATGAAGTTAAATAAATATATAATATCTATTGTAAATCGAAGGCAACAGATCTGATCCCTCCGACACTATACTTTTCAGAAATGTTAAATTCAATTAAAAATTTGAATAATGACCAATTTGAAAATCTAATTTTATTTGACTTTATAAAGATAAATTTTATTAGTAATAGATATACTTAGTTGGGTTATCTTTATTATTCTTGTAGAATTAATTAATATTAAGATGTTTAAGCCCTACAGTACCGGTCACGAAAGTTGACCCTAAATTCAAAAAACTGGTTTGAGACGTCGACTCTATTATCATAGGAATCAATTATATTACTACCGCAATGATAGCTAAAAGAGATCTCATATAGTCGGATTTAAATTAAGTAAAGACAAATAGAGTTACATAATTATGATGAGGTGCTTTGAAACGCTAATCGTATCTCCCTTTATTATGTGTATTGGTATTCTCCTATAAGTTCGAGGATAGGCGTATAGAAACAAAACCTTTTTCTTAAGAAACGTTAACACACTAAGAGGTTTTTACTTTTGCCCTTTAGTGTTTCTTTGTTAAAGATAAAATTTAACAAAGTAGTAACCCCATATAACATCTGTAAAACAAGAACTCCCCCTGAAAATCTTTTCAATCAACCGCGGGAGTTAGAGTCCCTAGTTAGTCCGGAAGGTTCCAGAGGTCATAATTAATACGGATAAACCTACAACCTTGTTTAGATCTTTGTGAACGTAGGGGTGGTTGATAGTAGTTACATCATCCACCAGAGTTTAGTGTTCTGACTTGCTCAATTTTTTTTCTTGGTCTCCTTTTGCTGAGTATAGTCGAACACGCTTAAATTTTTATAAAATTATCTTCCTGATTAAATCTCCATATACTTTACTCTTTTCAATTCACTTTCCATTTCGTATCTTGTCCGGTGCCTTTCATATTATTGCACATTATTGATATTACGTTTATGACAAATAACACGTAGGAAGTCCATGTTATACTGTATTTTATGTAAGTGTATATGTATTTCTTTTTTATTTAAAACCCTATAATTGCACATATTGCAGTTTAATGTATAAACGCATGAGATCATTTGTGTAATCCTATCTTTTGTATTTTATTTATTTAATGACTAGTTAATATTTTGTAACAAAGTATATGACTTCCTTTTTATGATAATTACAATGTTTATTAGAATTATGTCATATTGCATGAGATTTATCTGCTTAAAACTTTAAAAACTCCTATTTCAGGTACATTTTGATAAATTTCTTAACAATTCTGAAAGCTTTCTTTAAGCTATTCTTACTATAAAGTTTTACGGTTAAAATATAATTGGTTGGTGCACATTCTTGTGGTTTTTAGTTTATTTAGAATAAGAATACGTAATTAATTACAAGTGTAGGCTTTTAAACACTATTTTATATGAAATTAAGATTTTGCAGGGTGTTCCCATAACAAATTAGTATATTCTTGATTAAATAGTATCTATTTCCAATATAATTTGTTTAGCGTAACGCATCCATTACTACCATTAAAACGTTACTGCGCTGCCGCCTATTTGCACTCACTGGTACATTAAAAATAAAGTATACAAAGTACTGCGCTTTATATGCTTTTCTAGCGAATATTTTTATCTCAACATTTAGTTCTACTTTGCTCTACTTTACACCAACCTCCGCTTTTACAATAGATGGCTGGTAACCTACTGTGACGAGTGACGAGCTCTTAAGTTATGGTGAAACTATAACTTACCTAAGCCAGTTAACGTCTCAAAACCGTTTGATCGTTTACTTTGATGTTTTAATGCTAATGGAACATTATAAAATCCTTTTATTGTCCTTTTTGAACATCATTTAGAAGTATACTTCCTTTATGAGTATCATACATTTAAGCCGGAAATTGTTATCGCGTGAAATGTGTAAAGCACATATACTTATCTCTATCGCAAGGATGCTTTTAAAACTTTACGCTTAAGGATGAAGTAATCCAAGGAGCAAAAACTATTTCCGTTTGCAATTTCGTTGAATGTTATGTTGAAGTAAAACGTGCTCTAAAATTCCGTGTAAGCACATTGGCAGTTTTCCTTTTCCCCAGCTACTTGAAATTCCTGCAGCCTTATCTACGTCACAACTTCATGAGCTGAAAGAATTTGTGGGATTTTTTAAACCTTTGATAATTTACGTGTGGTTTATTGCTGTTGTACGATCTTTAATTTAATATGTAGGCAAAACTGAAAGAAAAGCAACGAATTGCATTCGCTACAGCTGACCTAAAATTACAAAATAAATTTTGCCTATAAAACGAGTGCCAATAAATCACTGTTAAACCGAATTGACGCAAATTGATTACAACTGTAAGCGCACGCTACATTAAATTTGTGCTTGTTTGAAATCCCTTACAAACACCATAAAAAAGTATTATTATTAGTTTATTGATTTTGTGCAGCAGTTGTTGAATGCTTGTTGAATAACTTGGGTCAGGTTACACAAAAATAACAAATCAATCAAAATTTGTTTCATTACTTCAGTATATTGATAAATACGCAGTTTGTTTCGCACATTTGAGCCCAGAAATCCGTCTTGTGAACATACCAGCTTTGCATACATTAATAAATTCCATTTAGTAAACACATTCATATTTAAAGTGGAAGGTATAATGCCTTATTAACATTTTGTATTCAAAAAGCTATGAAATGCTTTGAAGCAGGCTTTAGTATATAATTAACCGAAGGTTTATATCTTCCTTCGTGTGAAACCCAGAGAAATGCGTTAGGGGCTTTTATCATCGAGTCTTATAAAATCCTTGTTCCAGTTTACAAGCGCTTTTGCTATGGGTGTTTAACCCACATAATCCCAATAACTTTGATGCACCAGCTACTACATCTGCAGGCTACTAATAACAAATTGGATATAATTCGTTGCAGGTTTATTTGATTCTTATGGTAACTGTCTTGTACTAGCAATACTGCTTAAATTTGCGGAATATAGTACACCATATACTGATAACACTTATAATAATAAAACATAATGGACTGTAGTTGTAGATTTTTATTGCGTTAAATCAATGAATATGAATACAAATAATTGAGATCAGTGACATGTCAACGATACCCGCACCATGAAGAGAATGAATTCGAAAAATCCTCTCTATGTATAAGGGTAGGTTATACATACCGTAGCCGTAGATTGCAGTACCTAAAAATACACAACATTTATCGGGCATGTCCGTACTTAGGCAAATAAAGTCTTAACATTCCGCCAGCCTTAAAAACTTTGATTTCAAGTAGTTCAGAGAGAAAAAATTATATAAACGTAATCACAATTGATACATATTAATTCTTAATTAGCTTATTCTTAAGGTATATGAAAATATTGAAAATATTACAACTAAAACTATATGGTTAACATTTGCTTAGTCAGCAATGGTTAATAACCAAAATATACTGTTCATTGCCATGTACTCCTGAAAGCCCTTTGATCCATATCAGCTCAAGGGCATTAGTGTTAGAAGCAAGCTCGAGGATGCGGTCACATTGATGAACTACCCCCGAGATTAGTTTCTGCTTATTTAAACTCAAAAGAGCTGCTCTGCTATCGCTCAGGATGCGTATAGCTTTTTATTTTGGAATCTGCGTTCCAGTATGGCATTAGCACCTTGCATGATGGCTATGACCTCCGCTTGGAAGACAGTTACCAGTCTACCTAGCGTAACACTTTCATGAAGGTCTAGGTCATCGGAGAAGATACCTGCACCGGTACCTTCATTTGTTTTGGAGCCATCTGTGTAAATGGAGATCTCCGTTAAGGAGGCGTCCTCAGTGTTCAGACAAACCCCGAAGCGCCTCTTGGAGATCATTATAGGTGCGATTGCATTTACCATTCTTCCCAAGAGAGGGGTGTTCCGCACCTCCTTCTTTAGTATGTTGTGGTGTCTACCACCGCCTCTCTAGTCGATCCATAGACTTTTGAACCTCAGCCTCCTTGCCGCTCTCAAAGCCATCTCCTCCACATGTAGGTCCAGTGGAGTAAGGCCTAGAATGGCTTCTAAGGCTGCAGTAGGTAGATCGCATTGCGCCCGTGATGCCTAGATAGGCCACTCTTTGGATATGAGTAAGCTTTTTGACTGCATGGACCAGTATGGTCCTGGGCCACTAGACTATAGCGCCGTAGCAGAGCATCGGCCTTACTATCGTGGTGTGTAGCCACAGGACAGGCTATGGCACGTGTACATTGCTAAAACACTTGGTTGGCTTTGGTAATTTTTGCTTGTAAGTGTTTGGCCCAATTCAGCTTCTTGTCAAGTATGACGCCCAGGTACTTGACCTCTTCTGATAGGCGCAGAGAAGTCTGGAAGAGCGTTGGTAATCTAGTTACCGTCAGCTTCCTTTTATTGGTGAACAGCACCAGCCCCGTTTTATTGGAGTTAATTGTTAGGTAGTGATCCGTGATCCTTGGTGTTGCTTGCATTAAGTTACACAGCACCTGTTCAAATTTGCCGCCTACTAAGATAGCTATGTCGTCCGCATACCCTATCGTGTAGAATCATGCTTCGTTATGGCGTTGGAGAAGGCTGTCCACTACTATGTTCCATAGTAGCAGTAACAGCACGCCTCCCTGGTGACAACCGTTACTTACCGCCCTAACTACTGCGGTTTTCCCAACATTAATGTGTACCCGTCGACACCGCAGAATCTGCATAGTCAGCTGCCGAAGGGTGTCCTCCGCTCCATGTGCCCGCAGAACTCTATCAATGCTCGCGAAGGTGGTTTCGCTAAACGCACGCTCAATATCAACAAATGCGCCTAAGGCGGATATGTTGTTGTTAAGAGTTTTTCAATCTGTCCAACAACAGCGCGGAGGGCACACTTCGTGGTATAAAGGCGTGCTGGTTTAGGTGAAGGGGATAATCCTCTCGCTCATATTATTGTCGCACAGTGTCTCCAAGGTCTTTAGCAAAAAAAACGCAAGATTGATCGGTCTGTAGGATTTAGCATAGGAGTAATTCTTCCGGCCTAGTTTAGGAATGAAGACAACTCTAACCCCTTTCCAGCTGCTGGGGATGTATCTAAAAGCAATACAGCCCCTGTAAAGTACCACGAGGAATGGGGCCAGCCTCTCCACACCCGACTGTAGTAGGGAAGGGACTTAAACGGTTTGAGAGTTGAGATGGCCCATTTGGTTTTGCTTTCATCCACTACCCGGTTTGAAACCTCCCGGTCGGCCCCATTAGGGGGCCAGCTGGGTTGGTCCACCCCGTATGAGGAAAGTTGTGATACACTACCTGGAAAGTAGGTGTTCATAAGTAACTCAGCTGTTTCTGTTTCGTTAGTGGTGTACTTGTCATCCTTACGTTTCAGGCAGCATGGTTGATGGCGATGATCTTTGTACAAAATCCTGTTAATGCGAGATATTGCATTGGCAGACTCGACTGAGTTACAAAAGGTCTTCCAAGAGTCTCTCTGTTTTATTCTAATTGCCGTTTCGTATAGTCGTTGGTGGCTTTTATAGGCCTCCCAATCAGCCATACTTCTGGTGTTTTTGTCTGGTTCAACAGTTTGCCTAAGGTCTTTTTCAGCTTCTGTAGGCCTTCGCCCCACCATGGGGTGATGGAGCGATTATAATCTGTCCTGACCGGGCATGCCTCTTCAAAGGACTCTTCAATGGAGTTCTGAAGAGAGACCGAGTATCGCTGTAGTTCTTCTATTGTTTTGGGGTTATCGATGCTTTGTAGTTCCAAAAGTCGTTCCTTCAGACTGCCTAAATAGATAGACCTGTTGGTCGCTTTTGGGTTCCTATATTCTCTATAGCAAACTTCTGCTGCTTTTATTTTTAAAACTGTGATCTAACAGTGTTGCTTTAGGCGTCACCTGCCAGTTCAAGATATGCCTTGAAACGCCTGCCAATGCAGTCGATGACTGTCTGAAAGCGAGATGTCACAAACGTGGGTTTGGTGCCTCAGATAAGAATCTCCAGATTCTTACTCGATATGTACTCTAGTAGTACTTTTCCTCGGGGGTTTGTGTCAACGCAGCCCCAAACCGTATGGTGTGCGTTGGAGTCGCATCCGATAATGAGATGCTTTTTATACCTATCGCAATGATCAGTGACTGCCGCCAACTCCAGAGAAGGTGGGTTTTGGTTAATTGGAAAATAGACTAAAACCAGGATTATATCAGTAATTACTCCCATCCTGCAACTAATCTGGACGGCTGAGATATCACGGGTATTCAGTTGTGGTAGGAAAAGAGCATTGAAGTGCCTGTGCATGTAGATGCATGCCCTAGGCTTAGATTGGTTACTGGCCGCAAAGATGGTACCATTTAGACTTCCCATTCTCGAGATTCCTGAGCTTTCCACCCAGGGTTCTTGGATAAGGGCAATGTTTTGCTTATTGCTAAGGTGTCTGCATAACGATGCTGCAGCCGTCCGGCTATGTTGTAGGTTTATCTGTATTACATTTGGTCCCGCCATTGGACTACAATGTATTGGCATACATTTTAAGCCTCACTGGGCGGGCTATCCAGTGACGCTTTTCGATACTCCTCCGCCAGCCACACCACTAGCAGCGGGTCAGAGTCTGATGCGTTCATCTGACTGCTTGACGCTGTTGATGGTTCGCCTACCTCAGCCTTCTGAGGTTGCTGTAAGCGCGGAGCTTGTTCTGGTTACTCAGGGGGTGACAAATGACCCTGTTGTTGCACGGCAGCCGGCTGGGCTGCCTCTGCAGCAGTTGAGTCTTTTGGATTTTAAGGTTTAGGGAGGTGAGCTTGTAATGCAGCTTGCCCCCTTGCTGATGATAATCTTTCTCGCGTTTTTCCCAAGGCCAAAGACTATCAGCCTACCTTGGGGCTGATCTCTTGTGGCGGCGTGGAAGACGCACCACTTGGATGTGTCAGTCCAGGGGTTCTGCGTACGCAGACGCCTTTGGACGACATCAATGTCTTCCGCAGCCTCTGAATCTATAGTGCCGCCTTCAGGAGTCTAGGTAACAGTTTTACCTAAAGGACTGCAAAGCATACAGCCTCCTACAATTGTGGGAGGTTTCCAACCGCCTCCGTAATCCATGCTAGAGAGTGGTCGTCCTCGCACCAGATCCGGAAGATCTCGCCCGAGTACGCCCACTTCCTAAAGATTGGAGGAGCACTGTTGCTTGGAAGGAAGAACAAATGGTCGTCCACGGCACAAACACAAGGTGGCCTGAACCCCTGTGCGGACCGCTACCGGCCCATGTACAGTAGGGGTGTAGTGGTTTGGTCCGTGATGTGAGATTAGCCTAACCATCGTCATGCGGGGTTTAGACCGCATTGACGTACACTCATTCTCCCATATGTTGTGGATTTTATACCACTCAGTGCTCTGGATCACTACGAGTGCTAGGTTTATTCTAAAACCCAATGGCAGCGAACGATTACTCGAACGGTGACACTGGGTTTCCCTATCCGCTACCTGGGCACGTGCCCGATGGGTAACCACCAACCACACGGACGAGGCAAGGAGCGGCCCAGGGCTTTGTTGGCCCTGAGCCATCGGTTGCTATTGCGCCATCGGTGATGTTCTCCATGATAAGGCAAATAATCCACCGCCGTCACAGGACAGGTGGGCTTGTAGAACAAGCTGCTGTCAGGCAAAAATGTTCAAAAGGCCCCTATGACCAAAACTAAAAAATTTGTCATATGCTTGCCGAGACAGAAACTACGATTACTGGTGGGCATACTGTCTGGGCATTGCATACTAAGGAAGCATCTGCACAGGATGGGTCTGTCAGACGACCCCATCTATCGCAGCTGTCAACAGGAGAACGAGACGACGGAGCACATTTTGTGCACTTGTCCGGCATTCGCCCGACTTTGAGAATCCATACTGGGGGATTTCTGGCCTAACAAGGCCGGAATTCAAGATATCTCCTGGTCCGACATCCTCAAATTTACCTGTAAGGTCGGGTGGTTGAGTATTGAAGGACCAACCTAGGGCCTACTTGGAGGTCTAAGTGCGTGTGGCACGCACCATCCTTCCCAATTAAATCATACCAACTACAATATGCTAATAATGTCAATCAATTGGTAATGCACAGACTTTCATATTAGCCCGACGAAGAATTCTTCCTTGTTCTTTGATATCTACAACTCTGGTAATACCATCAGTACCCAGATGTAACGAAGTAATTCGCCTAAGCTGCCAATTTAAAGTGAGAGTATGATCGCCCTTTATTAAAACAAGTGTGCCAATTTTCAAAAATTCATGCAAATTCACTGTGATTTGACACGTGCTTGCAGCTGATTCAAATATACTTTGTGCCAACGGCACCAGTAATATTGTAACATAAACTGCAAATGTTGAAATTTCCCTAATCGATTTTCTAATGTATGCCGAATATTTATCTCTGAAAGTGCAGTGAGGGGGTTTCTCCATTTAAAAAATGCGCGGATGTCAACGCGCTCAAATTGTTCGAGTTGTTCGATAAAGGACACAAGGGACGTAAGAACACTCTCAACCTTTACCAACTAAGTGGAAAAGCCCTCATAAGTTTGCTATGCGCATGTGACGTAGCCAACAAAAAAAAACAAAAAAAAAGTATGACCGGGGTCAATCAGCGAGGGGGCGGTAACCCCAGCAAAAAATTACAAAACAAAAGATCATTTTTACATGGTGAGCTGTCAGTTTTAGGTAACTCCCTAGATTAAGGTTCAACCAAAAATAAGAAACTAAGCGAAAGTTCCCCCCTAAAACCAACAGATCTAAATCAGTATAGTAACTCTAAAACTAAATCTATACATAAGAATGACCACAACATTTTTAACGACGTCAGCAAGTCGTTAACTCATTTTCACTTCCTTAATTAGTATATTTTTTTAGTTATGTGAAACCGAACAGTAATGCCTCACTATAACGGCAATAAATACCAAAAATAGTTCTCAGTCTAAGGGCAATAAATCCCAAAATAGTTAACTAATTTTTGGATAGACGAATTACATTTGGAAATGCATGTACTTGCATAGCCAACTTCCAATCAATACGGCCCCAACGTAATTAGGGAAGATAAAAAACAACACACCCTGGTGTTCCTGACATCGGGGTTGAGTCAGTAGCTGATCCACAGCAACAGACAGACGGGGGAGGGGCCTACACCTATAAAGAACGCCATTAGCCTCCCATTATAACCAGGGACGACCCTTCATCGTGACTTTAAGGCCACCGAAAAAAAGCACGCTGTAGTGCGTGCTGGAATTGTTTATAACGAACGAAACGACGAACTTCAGAATAGGATGTTGTCGTCTCGTAAGTTGAAAGACAAGTCAATATTCATTTCGTTTAACCAACAACCAGAGCTCACAGTAATATTGTTGTTAAGGTTTTAAAACTGGAAAACTCGAGTTTATTGAAATAGTACACTGCTCTAATTCGACGAATTCTTTCAATGGGAAATACATAAAAATTAACTATCGGATACTTGGAACAACGTTTTCGCATATCTAATTATGGTGTAAATTTGACGTTAAGGAATTCTGAAAAAGAGTATTTATTATTAAGTAGCGGGAGGGTTTAACAATACAAATCAAATTTATGCAACAGATAGATCACTTAACAACGGACAGGGTTATTTTAAATTTACGGAATTAATTTTCGTTGTAAAAGCAAAAAGAGTTTGAGTTGAAAATAATTAGAATTAATTTACGCAGAAAATAAACGTAACAAGTTAATGGATTGTTTCCTATTACTTTCTTTAAATGAAATTGTGTACTTTTCATTTCCACTTCCCATATTCCTCCGAAAATGAGAGATCTTGGTGGAATAAAGTGTCACGCTGTATTATCTTCAGCTATTTATTTGACAAAACTTCTGAATTCAAGCTTAAAAATTCATAAATGTTTTTTATTTCATTATTTGCTCCTGCGAAATTACCTCCATTACCTCCACTATAGATGGTTTGTTTCTACGATTTATAAATTTGCGTAAAGTGACAAAGAAGACATCAGTGGACAACTCCGTAACCAGTTCTAAGTAAACCGCATTGGTACCCATATAAATCAAAAACAAATACATACCTTTAATATTTTTGCACCCCAAGTTTTCCTATCTTTAATTGAAAATGGACCACTATAGTCTATATGAACATTTATAAAGGGTAGAGTCTTTGTAACTCTAGGGTAAGGCAAGTCGCCCATTAAATAATTTAAACTTTTTGTTTTTACTCTAAAACAAATAATGCAATCTTTAATAATTTTTTACACGCATTTTTTGCGGCAAGTTGCCAAAATTGTTGTTTGACCGAATAGAACAGACTTGGAACTCTGCAGTGCAAACGTTTTTTATGCTCCTCATTTAATATTAATTAAATTAATTTATGATTCTTTGGTAAAATTATTTGATGTTTATAGTCAAAATCAGATTTGAAATTCTTAATCCTACCTCCTACTCCTATCACGGATTCAAGCACGAAAGGACTAAGTGGAAGTAATGTACTCTTTTTTGTGCAAATATTTTTTGCACAGTAGATTATTATATAGGGCGTCGCCGTGGATCATTGTAGTAAGCGTAAGACCACGGATCCTAAGGTCTTGGGTTCGAATCCCGACACGGCCGACTGCTAGAAAAATGGCATGTGAGCATTTATCACAAAAATTACGCCCTCGTTCGAATGAGAAGTTAAATGGAGGTCCCGTGTGTGAATGTTGTAACGCACGTTAAAGATCCCTACCTTGACTGGAACGGCAAGGGTTCAACAAAATTCTAAATTTCCGGGCAACAAAAAACTTGCCTCCTAGCCAATGTAGTACCTTCGGGTGGAGCATTGGAAATGTAAATGCACAGTAGATTATTATAATCTTGTTCAAAATACTCTACCTGAACAACCTTTATAACAGCATTAATGCATGGTTTAGTTCAGTTGAAATCAGGTTATCAGATAACTTATTACTGAATCTACAATTACTGATAAATATTAATATACAGGGTTACTGGAAATTCCAGGTATTCCTGTTAAGGTATTATAGAAGAGGCCAATAGCAATTAATTTAGCCATATAATGTCTTATGCAAAAATGAACCATTTCCGAGATATTTAAAATTTTATTATTTTTTTGAATAAATAGAGTACGCAACTTGAAAAATTCATAAGAAAATACTAATAATCACAATCAAACTTTTTTATTTACTAAACGCTCAGGACATCGTACTAAATCATTATCAGCACTTAAACTGAAATCAACTGTGCACACATTAAAATATGAGACACAAATATTACAAACTTCCATGATTTTTTTTGTTTCTTTCACTAAAATTAGTGTTTTTCCAAAAATCTTTAGTATATTTGGTGTGCAGATTATTGTAAAAACTTGCACAATCCCTTAGCTTTCGATTGTGGTATTCAAATCTGGAACCAGTGAACAAGTTACAGAGAAATCGAGATTATAAGGGATCATGAATAAATTGTCTAAAGATAAAACATTAACTTAAATAACTAAATGACGACTAAATTTTAAAACAGAAGGTGATATTTAATAATTACAGTACATGTTCAGTGTGGCTCCCTGTAACATGTTTAATTTCAGCAATAATTATTCGCATTGAATTACGAGGATAATGCGCTAAGCGTGCTTTATTCTTTATTAATCTTATATTAAAATATCTGTGTGACATAAAGTTACTTCGTCAAGCATCTCTAACTGTTTCTTTCGTATTCCACACCTCTAACGTCGTTATCATTCGGTTCTCGCTTCGTCGAGTTAGTCGCCCGCTAGCAACCGCCTTATCAACATGTATTCCCGGCTAGAGGCGTGCGACCTTCGCATAAATTACTCTTGTAAGCAGGTCAGGTCGTGCCAGACCTGAAACTATTTTTCATACCTTTTACTAACGGTTAGTAAAGTATACATTTTGTGAACTGATTTAATTTGGTTTCATTTATTTAGCGCGTCACTTAGAATTCGTCATTTAGGATTCGTCAATTAGGATTCGTCACCTAGGATTTGTAATTTGTCAACTTAGAATTTGTAAACGAAGGATGATAGATGTTGGTTTTGATTGCCGTCGTCGCAAATTAGAAATGGATAGTAACGTTGGTCGGAGATTATGAATTTCCATCCAGATTTGTCTTGGAGCAACAGCGCCAGTTCGGTTCGTTATTAGATATAAGAAATTTCTAGCATGTGTTTTGAAAGTCGTAAAAATTTGATAAACAGACTATCATATAAAGCACGAAAAGTTGCTATTATGTTATCAAACATGTAATCTGTGTAATCCACAATTATTTTTGAACTGGTTTTACAAGCCGTAGAACGAAATTTTGTCAAGTTAGGTTTATATAATTACAAGCTTTGTTCCATTTGAACCTTAGATAATTTCAAGGTATGTTTTCGACGACATACTTTTTTTTTGTGTTGCACAGTTGACAGATGTTGTCATGAAAGCAGATGCTTCGTGCAGCTGTCATAGAATTTAAACTGAACATTCCTATTTTTGTGATTAGCTTTTATCTACAGATAAATTATAAAATCTAAATATGAAAATTTAAATACATACTACGTAAGAATTTAGAAACTGTAATCTACCTGAAAAGATCTGCCCAGGTTAGAAACGTTAATTCAGTGTATTTTGACTTCAAATTATTTTTGATCAAATGTTTAAATCAAGTTTATGTTTGAAGAGCAGTTGTTTGTTTTAAAGAAAGCCAAAACCTTAACTTTGTTATAGATGTTAATGATGAAATTTTTTTTACTTGTTAAAAGGTGTTGAAATTTTAAAAGAGAGTTTTTTTAGTAAACAATTACTTAAACTCTGAGGCTTTTATTTTGGTCAAGTGCGATCAAACCTGATAACACAAAAGTAGAATTCTTGAGTAATAATTTTGTGCCAATATCATATTGAATATAAATTTTTTTATTTTTTTTTTGATACCTTTATAGGACACAAATGGCGTTCTGCGTTTTTATTTATTTAATCTTTGTAATTTCTTACAGGAGCTGCGTCTTATTTTTATAAGACAGGTTTTTGTTAACGAAGGCGATCGTTTTATCTTTGGGTTTCCACGTCCGCCCTTAGAATTGTGCTCTGCTATTATCGTGATTATCTCTGGACTTGGTGGCGCCTATTTAGCTTAGTTTAGCTTTGGTTTGCAAACAAAATTCGACTTACCCCACCTAGCTATGTCGGAAGATTTTTGTTCACTGGCGCCCATTTGGAAAAATAAGTAACACTGACGCCACGACTTATATATAAAAACAAAAGTAGTTACACTGGCGCCGGAACGTGGGGCTGGCATATAAATAAAATATGCTTTACTGGCGTCTCAACGTGTAGGGCTTCGAAATTTGCTCAAATTTTATTTTGGCTTCGAAATTTGTTTGTTCAAATTTTATTTTGGCTTCGAAATTTGTTTGCTCAAATTTGCTATTGTTCTCGAAATTTGTTTTGGCACAAATTTAGTTGAGACATTGACTTTCTTTAAGTCAGTTAAATACCTTAGCCAAATTTATTTTTAACTTTAAATTTATTTTGGCCCAATAAAAATTTTATTCGATATTGTTTTGGCAAAAATCTATTTTTACCAAGTTCACTTTTTGACTTTGACCTTTCGTTGCTCAAATTTGTTTTGACAATTTTCTTAAAGCCTGAATCATTTAGATTTTTAAAAATCTATAGGAACACTGTGGCACGATTTAGTAATTTAAATATTTTTGTGGTTAAGGGTTTTTATTTAATTTCATTTAATCATTTAGATTTACCAATTTAATTTCATTAAAATATTAGACTATTACAAATATGTCTGAAAAATTTCAAATTGTTTGTTTACTTAAAGAAGAACTGGAATATGAACTGAGGATTAGAAGAGTAGTGAGTGAGAGACCAGTCCTTGAGAAAAGAAAAATTTTAGGTAGACTTTTGGCTAAGGAAGTGAAAGATTCTGGTTGTTTAATTCGCTTGAGTCAATAAAGAACGTTTTGTAGGAATTTGATGATAAGGCTACAGATTCTATTTTTAAGGGTACATCGGTTTGAGCTGTCGTCATATCATTTGAGAATTGCTCTTGTGCATAGGCACGTTTTTGGTTTTGATAGCAAAATCTTTATTTAGATCGGCATTGCAACGCAATTTAGTCTAGGCGGAACTTGTCGTCGTGGTTGGTCGCTCAGCAGTGTGTTAGTCTAGACGAGACTCAGGAAGAGTTGGTCGCTCAGCATTACGTAAGTCTAGACGAGACTCGAGGTGAGTTAGTCGCTCTAGTAATTTATGCATCATAATTTTTTTGAGTTGATGTAATTTTTGGATTGTTAGTCTAGGTGAGACTCGTAGAGGGTTTGTCATTCTAGCAAATTTAGGCGTTGTGAAGCATTGTAGTTGTTTCGACAGTTCGGTTGGTAGTAGGGTGAGAGTGTACCTGAACACTGACATTTTTTTTGTTAGCTATCGTCGTGATTAGTTTTTTATTGATGATTCTAAAGCCGGTAGATGGCGCCTCAAAGATTTGAAGCCCTTTGCTGCATCGTACACATCAGATGAGGAAGATGATCCTGAAGATTAGTTTCAGTTCTGTCATTCCTTTGATTATAAGTAAATCAGTTATTTGCTAGTTTCGTTTTGTTCTGGTTTTGATTTAGTATGATTATGACTTATAATAAATTAAGACCGTCATTTTACAACTTGTTTTGTTTGGGAATTTTGTATGGTTATAAAAGCTTGTAGTCGAAATTTAGTAGTAGTTTTGTAGTGTACGTTGATGTACGTACTGATTTAGTTTAACGCGCGCTAGTAGAGGATATTGTTTGAAAGTAGAAATAAGTCGACTATATAGATTGTTAGTCCTGATTTTTACATATTTAGGTAGAGAGAATATTGGCGTATTCTTTCCCTTGATTTTGACCTTTCTTTGAATATTTTTTTGTTTGGTAAGGTCAGAGGTTTGGATGGTAAACCCCACCGTTTGATCAGTCACTAATAGGTGATGATATTTGGAGATTACAGTTAGTATAATCAGTAGGGTGAAGAAGATTTCAGCCCCAACTGGTTCGGTTTGATGATAAGAGTTTTATTTTGTGAAATATTTGTGTAGAAGTTTAAGTTTAGTAAAACAAAACTTTTAACACTTTGAGTTATAGTGGTGATGAGTACTCACCTCCATTTTTGTAAATAACCTGTTGGTTAGTTTATTTTGGTTTTGGTTATCGCTTTGAGCTGATAGTATTTTGTATTAAGATGCTGTTTTGATATAGTAGTGTCCTTTTTGGTTAGTAAAGTTGCTAAAACTCCAAGAAGTGGAGTTAGTATTTTTGGAAGTTTGCATATTTTATGTTGTGTGTAGTTATAGTTAGCATGTACTGGCTTCAATAGGAGTAAGAAAATTCTTGCTCCGATAAAAGAATTCCCTTAAAACTTAAATTAATTTTTTTTGTCCCGTGGAGTGTTTGACTTTTTGATTTGACTTCTCTCGATTTTGACCTATACCGGTTATGACTCCCCGATTTTGTCTCCCAATAGACGTTTGGTACACGTAGTTACCGGCATACTCAAATTTGTATATATTTTTCCCTCTCGTTTTCATAATTTTCGTAGTTATTCTGGATAATGATTAAGTAAGTATTTCTAATTCGTAAACTGTGATGTTTTGCAAATAATTGTGATGTTAGTTATGAGTTTGATAAAAGCTCTTATAAAAAAAAATCTTTTTTTTTAGCTTAAAATTTGTTTGTTATAAAAATTTTTTTCTTTTGGGAAAGGGGTAGTGTAACATGTTTAATTTCAGCAATAATTATTCGCATTGAATTACGAGGATAATGCGCTAAGCGTGCTTTATTCTTTATTAATCTTCTTATATTAAAATATCTGTGTGACATAAAGTTACTTCGTCAAGCATCTCTAACTGTTTCTTTCGTATTCCACACCTCTAACGTCGTTATCATTCGGTTCTCGCTTCGTCGAGTTAGTCGCCCGCTAGCAACCGCCTTATCAACATGTATTCCCGGCTAGAGGTGTGCGACCTTCGCATAAATTACTCTTGTAAGCAGGTCAGGTCGTGCCAGACCTGAAACTATTTTTCATACCTTTTACTAACGGTTAGTAAAGTATACATTTTGTGAACTAATTTAATTTGGTTTCATTTATTTAGCGCGTCACTTAGAATTCGTCACTTAGGATTCGTCAATTAGGATTCGTCACCTAGGATTTGTAATTTGTCAACTTAGAATTTGTAAACGAAGGATGATAGATGTTGGTTTTGATTGCCGTCGTCGCAAATTAGAAATGGATAGTAACGTTGGTCGGAGATTATGAATTTACATCCAGATTTGTCTTGGAGCAACTGCGCCAGTTCGGTTCGTTATTAGATATAAGAAATTTCTTGCATGTGTTTTGAAAGTCGTAAAAATTTGATAAACAGACTATCATATAAAGCACGATAAGTTGCTATTATGTTTTCAAACATGTAATCTGTGTAATCCACAATTATTTTTGAACTGGTTTTACAAGCCGTAAAGCGAAATTTTGTCAAGTTAGGTTTATATAATTACAAGCTTTGTTCCATTTGAACCTTAGATAATTTCAAGGTATGTTTTCGACGACATACTTTTTTTGTGTTGCACAGTTGACAGATGTTGTCATGAAAGCAGATGCTTCGTGCAGCTGTCATAGAATTTAAACTGAACATTCCTATTTTTGTGATTAGCTTTTATCTACAGATAAATTATAAAATCTAAATATGAAAATTTAAATACATACTGCGTAAGAATTTAGAAACTGTAATCTACCTGAAAAGATCTGCCCAGGTTAGAAACGTTAATTCAGTGTATTTTGACTTCAAATTATTTTTGATCAAATGTTTAAATCGAGTTTATGTTTGAAGAGCAGTTGTTTGTTTTAAAGAAAGCCAAAACCTTAACTTTATTATAGTTGTTAATGATGAAATTTTTTTTACTTGTTAAAAGGTGTTGAAATTTTAAGAGAGTTTTTTTAGTAAACAATTACTTAAAATCTGAGGATTTTATTTTGGTCAAGTGCGATCAAACCTGATAACACAAAAGTAGAATTCTTGAGTAATAATTTTGTGCCAATATCATATTGGATACACATTTTTTTATTTTTTTTTGATACCTTTATAGGACACAAATGGTGTTCTACGTTTTTATTTATTTAATCTTTGTAATTTCTTACTGCGTCTTATTTTTATAAGACAGGTGTTTGTAAACGAAGGCGATCGTTTTATCTTTGGGTTTGCACGTCCGCCCTTAGAATTGTGCTCTGCTATTATCGTAATTATCTCTGGACTTGGTGGCGCCTGTTTAGCTTAGTTTAGCTTTGGTTTGCAAACAAAATTCGACTTACCCCCCCACTTCTTATTGCTCTACACAGGAATAGACCCCTAGCTATGTCGGAAGATTTTGTTCACTGGCGCCCATTTGGAAAAATAAGTAACACTGACGCCACGGCTTATATATAAAAACAAAAGTAGTTACACTGGCGCCGGAACGTGAGGCTGGCATAAAACTAAATGGTTACTTCCCTCTATTTTGAACACAGAGCCGCATTCGTTTTCTTGTTTTGATTTTTTGGACTCTACTTGTTAAACTTCTTTTTATTTTTTCTGCGGCACTTATAATTCTTCGCCTTAGCCCTTCTGCTGACGGCACAGGTGCATTTAACGTAACAAACAATTGCTCTCATGACCCCAAACGTAGAAGTCCATTGGGGTCAGGTCAGGACTTCAAGCTGGCGATGAGATGATTCCTCCTCTACCAATCCACCGATTAGGAAAATTGTTATCTAGACATTGTTTTACGGTAATGCTGAAGTGTGCAGGACAACCGTCAAGCAGGAATAGCATATTTCGCTTTGTTTCTAAGGGAACGCCTACAAGCAGCGCAGATAATTTGTTTGTTATAAGAAACTCATACATTTCCATGTTTAAATTCCGAGGTAATAAATATGGACCAATGAAATTATCATCAATAATTCCCATCCACACATTATAAAGAAAACGTCTTTCCGATACTATCGGTATCTTTTTATTCGGATTCCCTCTTTCTGCTGCATTCCAAAAACGTTAATTATGATAATTTGTAATGCCGTCTTGATCAAGCCTGTACTAGTCCGTCCACAAAATTTTTGTAAAAAAAATCCACGTTCAACATAAACCTACTGAAATCTAACCTTCTTGCATGATTTCCTTTCTCAATGGTTTGCACAGTAGTATAATGATAGGAGTGAAAAACCATGTTATGTACAGTGGGCCACACCTTCCATGGTTATATATCTAGACGTGAAGGCACAGTGTTAGTTGAGACGGTTGGATCCGCTTCAAACTGTTAAAGAATATCTTCTTTATCTCTCGCAGCATACACCCGCGGTCTCCAGAATTGCATCGTTGTGGCGGAATATTACCGGTTTCTCTAATTCGCCGATAGACTTGTGCACATCAGGTCTTTGGCAATCAGCAAACCGTCGCAAACGCTCACGACGAGCAAAGGCAGAATTACCATTGCAATATCCGTAACAAAACATGTCAGCGAACTCATGGTTGGTAAAATATTGTTAGGAAACGCCGATCTTGATTGAGTTCTACCGCCACAACAACAACCGTAGTTATTTACTGTGTAAGTAAAACAAGTCCGTTTATACATCAACTTCTCGGGAAAGAAATCGATCACAGATTCCAGTTCACTAGGCAAAAGTAGAAGCAACAGTCCGATTAATAAGTCAGGTCGAAATCTCTAGATTACGAGCATGCAAGAGCAAGAACGATACGAACTGTGCAAACTAACTAAAGACCCACTTTGGAAGCAGCAATGTACTTTTTGTTGAATTTCAAAGCTTACTTTAGCGTCTTGAGTTAGTTATGTAATTTAAAGTTTTATCTTCAGACGATTGGTTCATCATCCCTTTGCAATCTCGATTTCTGTGTAACTTGTTGACCGATTCCAGATTTGATAACATCAATCGAAAACCAAGGAATTGTGCAAGCTTTTACAATAATTTTCACGTCAATTGCATTAGTTTTTTTTTTTGAAAAAATACTAATTGCAGTGAAAGAAATAAATGAAAATCATAAGGTTTAAAATATTTGTGTCTCCTATTTTAATGTGTGCACAGGTGATTTCATTTAATTGTTGATAATGATCTAGTATGATGTCCTGCTTTTAATAAATACAAAAAGGTTGATTATGATTATTAGTATTTTCTTATGAATTTTTAAAGTTGCATACTCTACTTTTTAAAACAAATAATAAAACTGTAAAAATCTCGGAAATGGTTCATTTTTGCAAAAAGCATTACATGGCTAAATTAATTGCTAATCACCTCATCTATAATACCATAACAGGAATACCTCCAATTTCCAATAGCCCTGTATATGCGACAACTTTTTGTAGATTGGGAAAGGATAAAATATATTTAATTAGATCTAAAATAACATTGAATGTAGCAACAGTCACTAATATAGTAAAATTGGATCGTTGTTTTGGCATTTCAAAGTTAGTACTAATTTCATTCAAACTCCATTTTGAATTAGTTTCAAGTATCCAAGGTGGACCTTGAGACTACAAATCAGACTCACACAATGATTTTGGTGTCATTCCGCATGATAGAGTATCGGCAGAATTCTCCCCAGATTTTACGTGATGCCAATTCTGAACAATGGTTAAGTTTTTGATTTCAGTAATGCGATTAGCAACAAAAATTTTTTATCGGGTTATGTCCCTTTTTAACTACGCTAATATATTGGTGAATTCTGTCCAAAAGTACTTAGCATTGAAAGTAATTTCCAGAGCATCTTCACCCCTTTTTGCAGGATTTGCTAATAAAACAGCACCACTTAGCTCTAAATGTGGAATCGTCAATTGCTTTATGGGAGCTATTTGAGATTTTGCGAATAATAAATTTGATGTTATCACCCCCCACCGAATTTATACATTTTATATATAGACACGCTCCATAAACCTTTTCAGATGTGTCCGAAAAATCGTGTAGTTCTATTAGGTAGTTTGACAAAACTGCATGCCGGGAAAATTTCGTTAACAAATAACAAATAAGACGGTATCTCTTCATGCCATGATAGTTTACTCTTCCATAATTCTTACATTATAAATTTTGCTAAACAATACCGGACCTATTAATCAAAGAGGGTTAAATATTTGGCACATCATGGATAAGATAGCACGTTTGTTAATATGCAAAATTTCATCATCAAATTGACGTATAGAATATTGAATAGTGTCATATATCGCACTCTAATAAATACCAAGAGCTTTATTGTTATTATCACCAACATTTAATATGGTAGCGTCCAGTTCTGAATTGACCGACATGCTATTTAAAATGCTAAGTTTATTGCATGCCAATTTTCTTAATGCAAACCCCGATTCTGATAAAATATTGGTTATATCCTTCTGTAAGGCTACTAATTCTATTACTGAATCGGACTCTGTTAATAAATCAATATAAAAAACTTGTTTCTATAACTCTACTGACAGAAGCAATTTCCTTAAAATCTTCCTTATCTAATTGCTGGGTGCGTAGGCAGTGACGTATGTTACTGTATCGGATTGATACCTTTTTAAAATTTCATTAGCGGTCTTTCACCAACAAATTTTTGGCAATTTCTTTAGGATTTATCTACTAAAATTTGCCTGCACATTTTAGATACATTAGCAGTTATGACATTTTTAAATTTCCGGAATCGCAATAGAATAGAGATAGAGAAGATTTCATTTTGTAAAGGAGAGCCAACAAATTGACTGTCGTTTAAGGACAATCCTGAATCGGTCTTTGCGGAACCGCCAAACACAACCCGACATTTTGCTGTGATACTGCTAGATTTTATTACCGTGTGATGTGGCAAAAAATATTCCTTGTTGCTTCCTATTTCATTTTGTTCATCTATAGCGGATATGTGTATTAAAACTTTGTACACTTCCATAAAATTAACATGTTCGTTAGGTAAATAACTCTTTATTTATTAGCTTTTTTTCAATTTAGTACAACCTCTTTAATGCCATGCGACGGGAATCACCTATATCCTTTAAACTCATTACATGGAATGTTTATAATAAATCTACCTGAGCGATCGCGCTTGGTGGTTTTCTCAAAATATTGTTCACAAAAGCTTTCGGCATCGCACACATCCTATTTTTATTCGATACTTCTTCAATCTTTCAAAACTGAAAATTTTGATTTTAGTTATAGCAAAATGAACAATCTCCAATAATTCAATTCAAAGTTGACAATCTACACTAATTAATCCTAATTTTCTTAGATTTTCTTTATCCCATAAGTTTTTTAGTTTGTATGAGTGATAGGAGGCATCAAAGCTACACAAATTCACATTCCAATAATAAAAATCTTTGTACTTCATATATCAAAACAGTTTTACGCAGTTTACGAAAATTGAATTGAATGGGAGATTGTTACGTTTCCTATAACCTACCTCAATTATTTTCTTAATTAAATGGTTTTCTTAGTAACCAACACAAATGATTTCAAACTAAACTGACAAAACGCTGATCGTGAATGCTAAATTATACAAATCTTCTAAAAGTTACGAATATAAAGCTTCTTCTTAAAACATATTTAATAGTGCTTTGAATAACAGTTTTTCACTTTTACCAATCGACGTAGCGGCTACTCACACACCAGGTAACATAAATCCATCATGCGCACAGTTCCACCATACTGGCGATACAACATGGTTGTACCCGCATTGAGAATGGTTGAACAATAGTAGCGTTATTAAAGACATACTCCAGTGCAATTCAACGCACGCATAAAATACATGTAAATCGCTGTTATTAGTACATTTGTCATCGAAAGAAAAGTTATCACGAATTGTAACATGTTTTTTTTTAATAAAAAGAAAATCAAAAACACTACAGTACCTAAAAAGTTTGTATTATTACAAAAGTTCATGGATTCTTGTGTTCGGTTTATTTTCCGAAATATTGATGACAACTTATGAATTCTGTGTTGGACGAGCCTTTGATTTCTGTTCCATATTTGTCGGTCGTCCAACTTGTATTCTATCGGTTTGTTTTTAATAAATTTCTATCTATGCGTCTAGCTATTCATGTTGTTTGCATTCGAATTTGTTGCAAAATTTAACGCCTAAGTTGAAGTGTATACTATTTTTAACGTTGAATTTAATTTTATTAAAACAGCAACCGCTTCAAGTGAACAATTTTCTTGAACAATATTACCAATCCTGTTAAATTCTTCACGACGTTCTTCGACAACTCTCTTGTGGTAAAAGTGATTGTCATCGTGTACCTTGTGAAAAGAAATAGTTTGTTCGCTATACGATGTTATAAGCCTCATTGCAGTTTCTGTATTAGAAGCTTCATCTAGGGGTCTCATGGTTCCTCACCTTCCATATTCTTGAAAAAATCTATAGAAGCATCTTTCCCAACTGCTAGTTTAGCTAACTTTACTTTGTTTTCGTAATATAGAGCCGGAGAATTTTTAAAAAGAAATTGCCTTTATAGCGCTCAAGTGTACTTCCAGCGAAATCAAGCAGTGCACAACTGTTACAAACTTTGCAGCGTTCTAGAATAACGTCTTTAAAAATACGAATATACACTTCTGTAAAATTGTTCGTATTATTTCCTCTTGTAAAGATATTGGATCTATAGGTACTACACCGCTCCTATTTCTTTTCCCACAGTTTTATATAGTGGTCTTTTACCAAATTACTATAAGCTACTTTGCTCACTTGACATTAAAATACAGAAATGCTCTTGCGCTTCTTCCGGTATATCAGAATACAATACATCCCTAAACATTTTCATAATAATGCGCGAATCCTCTTTGAGCACATTATGATTATTTTGCCACCACGTCCATTGAGCCTGACATATATGAATAGTACAAAGTAATAAAGTAGATGATGGAAATATTATTTTAATGCATTTCGCTCTGCTCTGCACTATCGTCTGTCATGATCACTTATGGTGAAAATGCTGTTCCTCTTAGTTCCAATGTTTCTTTTGCCGCAGAGAACGCTAAGACGTAGTTTGATTCTGTTTGAGCGATGCCGAACACACTACAGATAATGCCCTAATTGTACTACCTGTGAACATAAATGTGACACATGTATTTGATTGGTCACAAACCTTCTGGAGTTGAAAATTCTTCAGCCACTGTATACGTTGCATAATTGAAGTAACAACAACTATTAAAAGAGGATTTGATCGTAAAACTACTTTAACACCAGTTTTCTTAAAATCCGTAATTTTTGATCGTAGTATTTCTAAATCGCTAGTTTCTTTGCGACCCCGATATTCAGTGTCTGCCTTTTAGCATAGAGATATTTCACTTGTCTTTCTGTCGGATTGATTTGTGCGTCGGCTAACACAGATAAAACATCGTTTTCCTCGCTTTCGCGTATTTTTATTTCATAATATGCTTTAGTTGCCGATGGAGTTATTCTTGACTTAAGATATGAATTAAACGTCTCTATTGTTTGTATCGGTGTTTAAATGTAGATTGCTATAAGCTTCGGTAACGTAAACTTTATGCGAATGAGAAAAATTAATATTTATGATTAAATTTTTATCCTCCTTTGACAAATAATCGTTTCTGATTGTGCCCCGATTAATGTTTCTTAAAATTTAAAACAATTGTAGCGACACATTTCTTATTCCTGTTCATAGAATCTTTTGCTCGCCGCTGAACTATTTTATTTAATTCTGCATGCTGTCATGAAAATATTTTACGAAATATGTAACGTGTAGAATTTGCAAAACACCTTTTAGTAATCCAATTGGTATGAGGCCAATTAAAAAATGTTGATACCCAAATGTTACATTTTTTTTTCAGAATTCTCTCCTTATACAAATTTACATTGCAATATGACTCGAAATTATTAGTTACTTTTCACTACTATAGTTTTAATATACAATTTCGTCAGAATATCTTTTACAGAATCTGCACACAAGTTTTTGTATCTGTATTGTAGAAAAAAATGCAAATATAACAACTGCAAAATGTATTTTGTTATCATTTACTTACTCCAGTAATGACTTTAACAAGAAATAAACTAACAAAAATATTTATATCAGTATTTTTCAGACAGATACTACTACACGTGTACCACAGCGATCATTTATAAACAGGCCTGCATCAGAAATAGCCGACGGAAGCCAAATTAACAGAGTGAATTTTAGAAAGGAGATGAGTATGTGGCCGCCGATTGCGGTTATACCGCACAGGATTTTGTCTTCGTTAATTTTTAACAACCAGCGTCATTCAGCCAGCTATCTGCTACAACACGTTCCTACTGTCCTACTGTACGGGACAATGGATTTACGCCACCAGGCAAGGAATATCTGTCTTAGAATTCAGTACGAATTAATTAGTTTCTTCTTGTCTGTATGAACTTTATTAGTACGCCACTTAGCTTTCCTTTAAACCTCCGAAATTCAAGACGCTACAAAAATTATAAATTCAGGGAAAATCTAAGAATTGAAAACGAAAATAAAACCAAAGGATATACAGAACAACTCGTTTAGTACATGTACGTGTCGAACATGAAAGGTTCTCCACTCGCGTTCGAGAACAATACCTTAGGGAAATATCAGATAGGTTTAACTGGTACAAGCGCAAACCACAAAATAGTCGAATTGAACATCAAAGCACAGTGGTGGCTGGAAACAGTAGAAAACAAGAGCAACGGAGAGCACCGGACCCTAATAAAACCATTCAAATGCAAAACACGAAAGCTTTTGGAGGTTTTGTTGATAAGAAAGCGTGGGCGATTTACGATATGAGTTACATAGCAAGACTTAATTAACATGTCGGTAATTATAGAGCTGTTATTTCAGCTTGAGCCAAAACTGTAATTAGGACATAAACCCACAAGAAGTGGTGATTTATAATATATGACACGTCATTCTACAGAATGCGGGAACAAGTATGGCTGAATAAGAAAACAACGCCCAATTTTCTCAAACCAGTTTTTAAAACACAAAATCCAAATTTGGAAATCAAACGTATATTCAGAATTTGACGACTATTATTCAAAAAGTACATAAAACCGATCATACATAACCCAGAAATTGTCAGCTGGTGTTGTCAGTTGCGTCAGTTTCTTTTTTACGTAACACTAAACTATTATTTATTTAATGCTTTTTAAACGTATGCACGTAAAAATTAAGCTTTACAATTCACAATAACTTCAGAAATTGCATTGGTTGCATTTAAATTTTACTGAAGCTTGGGGTTACCTACATAAAGCTCTCGTAATGCTTATTCGAAACAAAACCTGGTTTAGACTAAAGAAAAACAGAATTGTTAATTTCTTCGGCATTGTCGCAAAGACCTTTGAATTATATCTGGTCTAATACTTTCGGGTCAATATTGAACCATTTATTTGGGTTAGAGTTTACAAAAGCAGTTAACAACAGTACTTTAAGCTTTACAAACAAGCTAAGTCCATAAAGTGTGTATGAAACATACAAGCTCTAGGTTGGAGTTGGACGTTTCCCAAAATGGCAGGATTTTATTTCTATGAACTAAAATCCTAAAAACAAAAATGAGCTCGTTATTTTTAGCTGACGTCTAAAGAATGCTGGTTCTTATCATGTAATTTGTACACAGGCTTTAGCTGTAACACTGTGAATTGCATTAACAGATACATATAGTTGTAGTAACGTCGATACAAATAATATATGCTATTCGACCCATTAATCACTAATTCAGAAGGATGTCAAACATTACACCAAAGATTGAAACTCTGTCTTCGGCTTTCTTTAGTTGTTGCGGGACTATTTAATAAAAAGCAATGTATATTTTAGCACTTCATAAAATTTTGATGCTTGAAAGCTCTATTTAAAACACACAAGTTGGAAAGCAAACAGTTTTCTGAATTTATCTAGACTACACAGTTGAAAATAAAATATAAAAGTTTTCTGAAGACTTTTAAATTGGATATTTCACACACATTAGATCGATTAAAATTCTCAGTACAGCTTTATAACGCGAGATACCAGTAGATTTGTTAGGATAAATTCGATGACCAATTAATATAATAAATGAATGTGTATGATGTCCGAAATTTTTAGAACACAGGTGCCTAATTATAATTAAAGATTCAAAATATAATTTGGAACACAAGGAATGTTTGTTTATAGCATCAGGTCTTTTCGGGTATAAATTAAAGCGCGATTTTAATTTCGCTCTCTGTTAATTTCTGGGGTCTTTTTGAACGCAAATTGAATTTTTAAAGTATGTACTCACTTAATTTTCGTTAGTGTCCTTTTACTACAAGTTTGAGAATGTTGAAGATGTAAAATAATTTTTTTATCAACGTTGTTTACTGAATTAATGAAATAATAAGATTATGGTATGCTGTAAGTTTGTACAGCTTATTATAAAATGGTAAGCTAACTTAAACTATTTAGTGGTATTCAAGTCACTAGCCGCACTAAGACAGTCATTTAAATACGCAGAATTAACATCCAGGTATACTAATGATATAGCGCTTTGCATTACCTGATTTTGTTTATGAAATAAGAAAGTTTGAACCTTATAGTTAAGTTCTGTGCAGCAAATAAGGCACTTTATTTTCAGATTTGACAAGTATAAATCGTTAATTACTTTCAGAGTAAGGGTGTATTATAGTTGCTAGTATTTTATAATTTCTTGTACATGCCTAATACTAATAACTGATTAATTATACAACGAGGTGCGGGTTTTAAAAAAGGCGAATTTAAATATTCGTCCTTAAAAGAATGTAGATATTTATGGTATGGGTTTTATAAATAACATATCTTGTATTTGTAACTAGCATTTGGAATTTGAGGAATGTTTCTTTCGGTATTTATTTTACGATGATAATATTATGTATACAAAATTGTAAATAAATGACACTAATATCGTTCTACGCGGAATGTAGATAAATTTGAACTTCAAGTTTTTTGGTTCCTGGTGCAAGAGGGATTTTGGTGATCGATATCAAGTTTTCATCCACGATGCAGTCAGCAAGCCCGATATGCTAAAACGTATGTAACCTGCAGCGTTGTATAAAATTGATAACCCAGTAACATATGAAAAAAGACGCCATCTTAGTCCATAAGGGCTCAATACCAACACACCAAGATTAGCTATAAAAGAGATAACTTTTATTAAATACGTTTGGTGCTGAAAATGCGCTATAAGTAACTTGAGGAACGATTATGCACACACTTCATTCAGCTGACATTGAAAGTTATTAACTGGTACGAAGAAATAAACATTACATTAAAAGCAGATAATATGTTAGGAAAATTGAGTACTATTTATGCATATTTTTCATTCAATTAGCATCAAAGATATTTAATGGACCAAACGCACGTTTTAAGCTACAAATTCCGTTGATGTAGAAAAAATCACGCAAAATCTAAACTGGGTAGTTCAAATTCTAATTATAAACTTACTACTTTCAATTAGTTATGTAGATTAGTAAATTTTCGTCGTATAAATTAACATTTCCAAATAGTAAAGGCATCATTAAAACAAATTCGTTATTTACACTCAGTGAATACGGAATTAATTGAAAAAAGTAGTGGAATTTACAGATGATAATAAAGTCGAACTTACAAGAATTAAAGCATTCAACGAATAGAATTGAATGTTTTTAAAATGCAGCCCGTTCAATGGTATACGATGTATTGCCGTTATAAGTTCCCGGAACAAATGCTCCGTGATCTAAATTAAAAATATAAATAGCAGTAGACTTACTTAGAAAGGACGATTTTTGATTTTTCAGTAAAACAGTAAAAAATGAGAGTATATAAAGTACTGCGTTAAGTAAAAAATAAAAGTATTTCATGTTTGAAAAGTAAAATTAAAATGCAGTACGACGTAAGTAATTGGAATCGTAAGTATAAGTTGCTTGTTTGAATTGTATTAGTAATGGGTACGATTTAGGGACTTGGGAACTTTGCTAACTTTTGAAAACCACTCAAATTACTCTCAAAACCTATTCAAATTTTAGATACCACCCTAAGTAGTTTTGAGCACCACCGTGATTAGCATTTGGAGGATAATTTATGCACGATTCTTAGATTTCTAAAAGTGTTTCAATAGAAAATTTTAAGTAGTATTGTAAACACTGTAGTGCACATATTTGTGATAATCTAATTGTTTTGGTGCTGCTAAAATACAATTTGTAGCAATTTTGGTTTTACTTTATCATGGATGTTAGTTTTGTGTAAATTTATTTGGAGGTTAATTCTTGGAATTCCGAAAGCTGTTTGACTGAACCTAATTCTAAACTACTGCAATCAAGGTCAGATTCGTTTTAAACTTTATGTTTCTATAAAGACAATTGGAATGTGGATTGTGTATTCAATAATTTTAAGGTAAAATTTTGTAGTTGAAATTCAATGTTTATTTAAGAGATAATTTATAACGGAGAGCAATTCACACGGAATATAGGTTCAACGGTGTTTTTAGATCTGTAGTCGGAGGTAAGGGTGCCCCAATTCTGAAAGATTATTATCGGTATATGTCAAATGTAAATTGACTTTGGTAAATCTTTTGAATATCTTATGTAATTTGATTTGCACTGCTTCCTAACTTTAGTTTACTAGTAATAACTCCAAATATTTGTACTCTTAAAACTATTGTGAAGTTTAATATAACAATTGAGCATGAGAAAGTTTATGTTCAACCCACCAAACAGTCGTGAAGTGGTTTTTAAAATTTACGTAAATGATTTTGCAACTGTTAGATAGAGGAAGTGACTGCGAGTTCAAAAGCAAAAAGAAATTGATCCACAACGTAAAGGAATATCGTCGTAGGTTTCAACATCTCCTCAGTTTATTGGCCTCCGTAGAAGGGGTTTGACGCATGTTGAGATTTTCCCATACATCACAGCAGATTGTTGGCGCAACATGGAGTTTGGTACAGATTTCAAGACTTCCTTATATGATGAAATTTATAATGTGAAATTTAGTGATTAGTAATGTGTTAGCATTGTTACATTGTAAATATCTTAGGAATTACATTTCTGATTCAAGTTTGTATCACTGAAAATCATTTAATTATGTTAAGAAAATTATTGTTGCAATGGTTAGAGTTTAGTGATCACTTAAGCCTCGTGAGTTTGTAAATATTTCATACATCGAATTCTTTTAAAGCAAGTCTGCATTACTTAAACCACTTTATTATGTTACGGAAATTATATAAAGAGCACTTATATATTGAAGATTAATTGTATTGAACTTATATCACTTAATTGGTTTGGTATTTATAAGAGGGTTAGATCAATTTTCATGAAAATTGGCATCTTCAAATGATTTCCAGAGAGGCTGGAGCATTCATATTCATTCACAAGAATTAGTATTTGTTATGTTTGGAAGAGTGAACTATGGTGACTTGATCACTTACAACGATAGGACACTTAACGCTAAAACTAAAATATTTTATTTCAATTAAATGATTTCATAAAAGACTAATCTTTAGATTAAGAATTTAAACTTCACAGTAAGATCTGCGTGCAAGTCAAATAATTTAATTTGTTGGGGTTTTGTATATTCAAGCAAAGTATTTGTAGTTGTGTAAGGTATAATAAGTATATTGAATTTAGTTACGTTTAACACGGTTTTAAAGGGAATGTATATTAAATTAAATAACTTCTAAAAATAATTGGTGTATATAGCAATTATAGTCAAAGTTTAATTAAGGACCTATTACTGAATAATCATCATATAAAAATTTGTTTACTAGAGTAGTATTGTGAGAGACTCATAGAGAACTGTGTAGGTTAGAAGAAGATTTAGGACTTATTGTATGCGTACATAAAATATTGTTTGTGAGCAAAATAATTCTAAAATGTGTATGTCAAACATTGTTTGTAAGAAGAAGCTGTTGTGGACTCATTATATTTATATTTAGAATGTATATTGCATGAAGGAGATTTGAACTCATTATATTTGTATTTAATAGATTGTTGGTAAGAGGATAATTGTGAAATCATAATATTTGTGTTTGACACATTGATAGATTTTAATTTATAATTTAATTCTAAAATCACAAAGTTTGTGGACCACAGCAAAATGTTCTATATACAAGACGTACAAAAATTAATTAGGAGACAATCTTGTCGTTGCCCTTTAGTATGATTAATTCCTGGCGGAAAATGCCGATACAAAATTATTTTCTGCCTATCATTTAGGCTCACAAAGCATGCAAAGTTGGTATTGTGAGAGCAGGACGCAGAAATATTGCTTATTTCTTTAAACCTGTTCTTGCATATTTAATTTCCCATAGCCTATCAAAATACTATTTGCTATTGATTTTTTCATCTATAGCGTCCGATTTTACAAATAAATAATATATGCCAATGTAAAAAAAATTATAACATACTTGCTATCAAAATATGTCAAAATCTGATGTACATCAGAGTTAGTTCGGTAAAACTTCATTTTATTAAATCTTAATCGCTTCCCATCATTAATCTTGTCGATTCCATAATTTGTGCTTGCCTGTATTTCATACCTTGAAGACACTGCACTGAATTTTCATTATGTAGTGTTCGGTTTTTGCAATGTCAATACAAAATTAGGAATGGCAAAAAGAACATCAAAGACGGTATGCAAATCAGCAATATCCAATTGCGAGTACACTGTGAATTGTCAAGCTTGTACCAAATATGCGTGGTGCAGGATATCCTAGAGCTCGTTGTAATGTTCAAACTAGGGTTGTAATTTTGGATGCTGTCGATGTTGATAAAAATATTACCATGAGCGTAATAGAAACAGCCAAGAAAATAAACATTTCAAGTGAGTCAAAAGCTCTTTTCATCCTTTCCTTTCATTTTATTTTATACAGTTATACGAAAATGGTAACGTTTAATGAGGGAATTCTGCAAGTCATTTTAGCCCACGTTCTGGACGAACCAAACTTTCTGTTGCATGTTCTGTTGAGTGACAAGGGTGAATTTGCACGGAATAAAGTTTATTGTACTCGTGATCTTAATTTTTCGAATGACGAAAATAGCAGTCTTTCTCGAAATTAAGCAACCAATGTGTGGCTGGAAATTCTAAATCTTAACAGATATTTATTCCAAATAGACTAAACGCCGCAGAATATCTGAATGTACTTAAATCCCCCCTACATAATATTGCCCTAAATGTTCGACCCCATATGTTATTTATACACGATGGGAACCAATTTGTAACGCGTTGCGTTGCGTTAACAAAGAATTGCGGGATAAAAGAAAGAAAATTTAACCTTGAATGTACAAACTTGTTATTGAAGCACCTTGAATAATTTTAATTTTCATGCAGAAAAGTGTGTAAAATCAAGATATGTTATCAAATTCGTATTTGTGTTCGAATCGTGAACAAAAACCATAAATAGAATCGTTTATTTCTTCTAACTACATATTGAAACTCTAAGCAAGGATTGTAAATTATTTTAAACTACTAGAGTGTAAACAAACCCATTATAACCGTAAAATTTCAAAGCGAAAGTATGTCCTGATTTAAGTAAGCTTTAGAATAATGAAATAATGGTGAGTTCATTAATATGTACACCAAATATTAGCCTAGAAAATTAATTTTAATAAATTCCATGTGATATGACAGTTTTTAATAAACTTAGTTTCAATTATCACATAAGTAAATCACAGATGTACGTTACTACAATGCAGCAAATCAGACTGCAACAAGAATACATAAGTGTAGGGTTACATAGGTAACTTCATATATTCATACAATATATTACAATGTCATTTGAATGGTTTCAGGTTACGAAATGAAAATAGAAATCTACGCAAATTACTGATAACACGCAAGCGCCTTTTGTCATAAACTCAATTACAAGATGGTGCAATATAAAAACCATCGACAACATACGAAGTAGAAGGGGAGCTAAAGTACAATGATTACATCCGATTGCGATCTAAAGAAATTTAATTGGGAATCAGTAATAATTTAACATCAAAAAGTAGAAATACCTGCGAGTAGAACAGGAGGAGATTTGAAATTGGTATAATGTTAGTTTCATATGAAAACTTGAAATAATGTACCTTTACAAGTAAGGTTGAAAATACAGAAGCTCCAAGAAAAATTGAATTGCATTCCCAAAGGTAAGCAACGCGGCAAACATCATGTAAAATGTAAAATACATTTGTAAGTGGCAAGGGCAGTTTCATAAACACACACGCGCAAGCGCAAAATATAATGTTGAGAACCGTTTGGAAACAAAGCAGCAGGACTTGACGAGTACTCTTTCCATTAAATTGGAACGTTGTAGCTGGTGTAGTGCAAGTGGATTTCTGCGTTGGAAAATTGAAGAAATAATTGTAATTAACATTGGTGTTCTTGAATAATTTCGAATTACGCAGTGAGTAGGTAGTTTGTACTTTAAGAAATTTAATTCCGTATTTATGAACTAATATGCATATCGGTTGTTATTTATGTAATAAGGAATTAATTTAAAAGTGAAAATTATTATAGAATTGGATTAATTATTGACGGAGGTGGTGAATAATGATTTGAACTGTCATATTTATTAGTGAAATTTAGATTAGTAACAGTATATTAACTTAGCAATTTTGGAATAGACAACGAAAAAGTTTAGAGAAAGCTGGGGTTTGACTGCTTTTTTGTTCCTTTGAACTACATTACCAATAATTTGGTCGATAACAAAGATAAACTAAGGAATGCGGGTTTCGTAACCTTGGTGTACACCACATGCAAAGGGTTCCGCTAAACATTGTATATTTGCCTAGTAAAGAACCTTTCGGATCATTTAAAACCGCGGGTCTTACTATCTATAACTACCATATATTTCCAAAAGTGGTGAACATGCAACTACGCAACAGTTAGTGGGAGGATAAGGATTTCCTCCAATACCGACAAGAAGAAGTCGATCAAGCGAACAAGATATGTATGCCGAATATAATGGGAGAGTCGCGATTAAAATATTGTCACAAGCTGCAAGAATTACACGAAGAAATGGATCTGGTTGTCGGTGGAATCAACGATTTTATTATATAGAGACAAACTTCGGTACATTTTATAATTCGAAAACCTAGACGGTCTCTATGTACCAAACTATTGGCTATAAAAGGAGATAGAGGAGTTGGGTGTCGATTTAAATTTTAAGCTGTGAACAAAATTAGATATAATTAAAACCACTCCCAACAAACAAAGAAAGGACTGTTTTTTGTGTATAACTTTGTATTAAAATTAAGTTTAAATGGCTCCATGCTTGGCATTAAATATTTTTAAATTTTGTTATGTATGTCAGAATAAAAATTTTAGAATAGTATTACATTGCTCTTTATTTATAAAAGGCTATGACGTCACCAAGATATAGCAGTCACACAGAGAGGGGTGTGCATGGTCAGGGGTGCGCATGGGTAGGGGTGCGCATGGGATAAGGATGTGTCTGAGCGTACACGAGGGAAACGGAGGTTAACAGTCACCAAGCATTTAATTCTTATTTGGGTGGTGTCGAGTACTTGCCGGTGTATGTATCAGGAGTAAAAACACGATTTGTACACGCAGCTTATTAATAAAATTTGTTTATCGAGCGAAGATGACGTCATCCCTGAAAGCATATCAATCTTCGCATGGGGGCATAAAGATATAGGTCTAAGGTAGTTGTTTATATTTGTATAGATTTTGTAAATCTATTATTATATATATATATATATATATATTCTTGTACTATTATTACTCCACCCCTCCGCCCTTATTTTTATTTTTATAGATATATAATTTAATTTTACTTTTTATTTATTTAAAAAATTATGATACACGACTTTTGTCGTCGCCCCTAATTTTAGTATTCAATGATTGATTTCTATCTGATGTGCTTTAGCAAAATTTGGTTGGTTATCTATTTAACTGTTTACTATTTTTATGCCTCGACTATATGAAACCTTTATCTCAGGGTGTTCACCTACTCACCGTGGGTTCAATCGTGAGTAGATGTGCACTGCCCAACCAAACTGCACACCCGTTTGTTTTACTACTTTTTAATATGGAATTATTTACTGTATATGCCAAATTTTACTGATCAATGTTGCTTGGTACTAAATTAATTTATGTATACAATTTCTGACCTTTTGTTTGACGTTTTAAGATATTACACGATACTCACCTGAATTATACTGCGCTGAAGCCTTCTTTAAATGTTGCTGGCTCAAGTTCTTATTCGCCGTACGCGCCTTTACAAGGATTCACAATCACTGATGATCTTGCGTATCGCCTCCAGGTGTCTTAATATAATTTTGCTGACCCCAAATCTGAAATAATTTACCCTAATTTTAGAATTTTGAATAAACCGTAGTATTTACTTCCCCTGCGTTAATCCTTCCGTGTTCCCTTGATTTCTGCGTTGAATCTTCCCCGGTACTTTGCTGCTCTCCTGTTTTCTCTCTGCGTGCTCCAATTAATCCTTTCGCCGTTCCGTATTCAATCCCAAACCTATCCTGCCGTCCTGTTCCAATTCAATCTATGCCCTGCTATACTTCAATGTCCACTCTATGTCCTTCTGCCTTTAATCTTTATCCAAATCACTCCAAAATTATTAATATCGTCGTTTCTTCGCCGTCGCTTTGTATAACCACTCGAATCTCCTACTGCCTTTTAACCAAAATCGTTCCAATTCCAATACCAATCTCGTTCAAATCTAACTAAATATCCGTTGCTTTCCCGTCGCACTATAAACACTCTAAATATTCTTCAATTATCGTCGCTTTTATACCTTCACTTTAATAATCATACTATTTAAACTCAAAAACATTTATTTTATCCAAATATTATACAACTTTAACGCAGGTTTGCAAAACACGTCTTTTTACTAAAAGAAATCGAAATAGAATCGCCTTATTTACTTCGCTAGGCAATAAGCACAACAAAACTAGCTTACTTAAATACATTTTTAAATCATAAAATTATCCAATAACAACTTTTCTTTTTTCTAGTGTCACAAATACCTTAACCATAGTCTTTACATACACTCCTAATTTCTACCATTGGTCCTAAACACTTCACAATTCTCCAATTATATCTTTGATATTACTATTCACTTATAATTTTGAATTTACAATTCGTCCAAAAGTTGATTCTACTTAAATGAAAAGCCAAAATACTTCACACAAGACCTGGACGCTTGGTTGATTGTAGATATCCGTAGACGCGTCCGGTTTTCCGACGGCAAATGTACTTTCAATGGCTTATAAAATTTCAACTTAGTATAAAACCTTGAGTACCGTGCATTGTGTCAACGTCATTAAGTCATTTTGTTTACCTTTTGGCACATACGTTTCAAACTAAAATGGTAAATACTTTAGCATATGTAAAGTACGGCAAAATATAGTTTTTGAATTACTGGATCTGATATATGAATTATGTCGTTTGGCATACACCCTTTTTAACACAAATCTACCCTTAGAAGCCTTGTACCCCCCCCTTACATTACAATATATATATATATATATATATATATATATATATTAGTTTTAAGATTCTATACCTTTTAAGTTCTTCTCCCTCCTTCCCTTTATCCAAATCCTTCTTGCTTCTATCCTGGTGGAGAGAGTGTTATCTCTACGTGGTGTTCGCCGGGCACAGCGGTTTTAGATTTCTCGGGAAATGGTTGGTGCGAGCATATGTCTTGGGTAACGAAAAAAAGGTTTTAAAGATGGAGTTAAATACAGATGGGCAAAAATTAGAGGTTTGGGTCTATAAAAGGTGTAACTTTGTAAGGGGTGGTCTTATTTACAGATTTAGGATCCCTAGAAAAATCTAATATTAGTTGATACCAAACAAGATATATTTATCTTAAAAGAGTGACTACCCCGCGGATAACAAATACAATATACTGCTTGTCAACAAAAAAGTTGTAAGGAAATTCAAAGACGAATTTAATGGGGATCTAGTATTAGAATTTGTTGGTAGTAAGGCTAAGTCCTACTGTATTGTAAGCGGGAAAGACACGAGTAAAAAGATTAAACAGGTCTAACGAAGCGTAATTAAGAATATTAATGTAGATAGTTTTAAGGACTTTGTACATAATAATTCTGGTGTCCTTGTGCATATCATGGTGTGTATTCGAAATCATAAACACCAACTTTATACCCAATTAATTAGTAAAATTAGTTTGTCGAGCGAGGATGACAAAAGGTACGTCATCCCTAATAGTACTGCAACCTAAGCATGGGGGCATTAAGATATAGGTTAAGTTTATTCAAGTTTTTATTTATAGTAGCATATAAGTTAGTTATAAGACATACCCACCATCCCCATCCTTAATAATCCCTTTGCTCCTGGCAACATGTGTTTACCTCCGTGCGGGGTCGCTGGACGGTAAAACATATTGTTAGATTAACGACAATATGTCTTATTGACCGAAAACATGATTCCGCTCTTTTTAAACAACACATTAATGTCTTTTATTTGTTACTGGTTACTTTCAACTGATTGGATTCGGATACACGGGGAAAATAAAATAATGTTATACTTTGCAAAGAAAAAATTGTATTCTATTAGTTTATTAAACTGTAAATCGGATAAAATAAATTATTAAACGTTTGTGTGCTTAATTTCTTTGTGTTAATATCTCTGTTTGGTTAAAGGACTCTAGATGTTAAAAAGGAGAGGTGATTAGAAATCGCTGCTGGTAAAAAATTCTTAAAATGAGGGTAGCTCCCTGGGGGATAATGCAATCTGAAAAATTCCTAGAAATTCGAATTCCTGAGAAAAATCTGATATTAATTGATACCAAACAAGGTACATTTATCTGGTGGGTGGAAATGTGGGGAAAGATTTATCTCGCAAAGGGTATGTATGTAAAACGGTAAGGGGTGGTCCTATTTTAAATCTATTTGCAGATTCGGATTCTGCGTAAAATTTTAGACTAACTTGATGCATCGCATGGCTAAAAATTTTTATAAGGACTGTCAGAAATGGCTGCGGGTAAAAAATCTTAAAATGAGGGTAGCTCTCTGGAGGAAGATACTATCTAAAAAATGCCTAGAAATTCGGGTAGCTGAGAAAAATCTAATATTAATTGCCACCAAACAAGATAGATGTATCTCGTAAGATGAAATGGCTAGTCGAGGAAAACTATTGGTCCAGAATGATTGAGGAAATGAGGGATTCTGAAGTAAATGAGGTTTTAGGATTCTGTATTTCGCTCTACTTATATCCACAACTCTTTAGGTACTTGATAAATTTAAATGCAAGTTACTCTAATCGATGTTCGCACAAAGCTCGTTATCAAGATAATATTTGTACCCATTTGTGGAGGAAATTTGTGTACTGAACTTGCTAAAATCCTTATTCACATGGTTTAAGAATTAATTTACTCCATTTACTTGCACCGCTACTTTAAGTGTGTGCACCAGATTTTAAAATCCCCCTCCCTCGTCGCGTTTCCAATGTATGGATCTACCGTTTCCGTAGTCGTTCTTCTTATCAAACTCAGATCATTCTTACTCTTAGGGATTTTTTGGTATATCCTGTTTGGTAGTGTAAACTGCCTTATTCAATATTTCATTAAATTTTAATAATTCGTTAATAATAAATGAAAATAGCGCATATAGTTTTTCAAACTTATAAGAACAAAATTTATGTTTGTTATTCTCGCGTGTTTAGCCTGTCTAGTTCTATGAAATTTATGGACAAATTTTATAATTGAAGTGCGCGTTACAATGATAGCGTGATTTTATTAAAATTTTAATCTCAACAAGAAGCTTAGATCAACTGTTGTTAAATTTCTTTCATTGTCCTTGTATATGAAGCCCACCTACTTGCGCAAGAGAAGGTATATTCCAGAGTTAAAATAGAGATTTAAGACCACTACATGCTCTAAAAAGAAAAGAAAACGCCATCTAATTGAATATGTAACCCAACTTTCTACGAGGTGATTTGAGAAACACAATTTTCCTCCAAGAGCGATATCTCCGAAATAGAGCATTCTACGCACTTGCAGTTGTAGTATATGACACATTACAAAGTGGCACAAATTTATAATACTGGCATACATATGAGCTTGCTATATTGCGTTGTTTTATTTGAGAGATTTCTTTAAAGTGTGTTGCGCTGCAGCCAAAAGGTCGTAAAACTTTGCGGTTTGTAAGTAACTGCATTTGTTTCTGAATTGAAACGAGTTCCGGCGCAAAATAAATCACCTGTGCAATATAAGTTGTACTGAAGTAAAACTTTATCTTTACCCAGCAGGTTTAAAAAATGTACTTTTATGTGCTTTCAAAAACTTTTGCTTTAAAATGCGAATTTTTATAACGATGATACTTCAAAGGCATATAATCCATTCATTCTAGTTCCCTTCTTGCCTTGTACTTATTATACCTTTTTGGAGTTGATGAAATTTTTAGATATTAAGCACTAGCTTTTGAGATGAAACATAATGTAAAATATTTATAAAAGACATTCGCATGGTGCATGAGATTTTACAGCTGGAGTGTTTAGATTGTGTAACACCGCAAAATTTTTGAACTTATGTAATTGCATAAAAGTTTAATGGTTCACACAAATTTACATATTTATTAAACTGCACCAAGTTTTCAATATTGGAAATTTTATAGCACTTTATGCTAAATCAATAAGGCATGCGGGAACCGAGAATGTAAATCGGATTATGTGCATTCTTGCTGAAATGCTTGAAAGTTTTTTGGTGTATGACAAATGTGCTGGATTTGTATCTTGAAAATGAAGTCATGACTTGCTAAACAACGGGATTTTTGAAAAGCAATTTCACTTTAGATATTGCTTACGGTGGTTGGTTTTTATTCTGGAGATAATATATGAGTTTATCATAACGTAAGAAACCTACTTTAAGAATGCATATAAGTCTAAGAAATTAAGCTGTTATCAAAATGTAAAATTATACGCAAAATCTTAAGCGAAGTTCTCGGAAATTGCATTTATTTGAATTAAAGCGTGGAATTCACTGCTAGGTACGAATTCTTACAGGTGTTGACGCAGATGGAAAGTAAACCTGAATGATTGTCGCGCATTTTATAGACAATGTAACCCTTAGGCGTTACGAGAAATAAAAACCAGATAAGAAAATGGGCAGAAACCATATGGGCTGGTAAGGCATTCTATAACACACTACTGCGATGTGGAAGGCAGCTGGAAACCACAACTTTACCTGCCAAGTACACAGCGTACTTAAATTGATATATAAGATGATGGTATCCACTGGGGTAAAAAATTCCGGAGTTAAAACAGTCCCCCATTTGGATCTCCGGAAGGGGACTACTTCGGAGGTTGTGTTCAGAAAGTATAAAAAAAGAGTGGTGAACATTCTGCGAGTCGGAGAATGGAATATCAGACGTATGAAGCAAGTACGTAAGCTAGACTTAAAAATTGAAATGGATAGATTAGCGTTAGACACAGTAGGGATCAGCGAAGTTCGGTGGCTAGAGGCGGACGATTTTTGGGGCGGAGACTTTAGAGTAATTCACACGAGATCAGAGGAAGGAAATTCTGGTGTGGGAATAGCTATGAGAAAAAAGAGAGGACACTGTGTTGAAAACTATCTACAAAAGAATACAAGAGTACTCGTGGTTAGATTAGAATCTAAACCGGTATATACAGTAATAATACAAGTATACATGCCTACCTCTAGTCATAGTGAGGATGAGGTAGAAGCGATCTACATAGATATCGAAGAGATACTAAGATACCTAAAAAAACACAAACATTTAACAATTACCGGGGGTTTTAATGCAGTGGTAGGTGAGGGTAAAAAAGGAGCGGTAGTAGGTTTATTTGGTTTAGGCACGAGAAACGACAGGAAAACTAGCCTGATTGAATTTTGCAACCAAAACAATTTAACCATCACAAACACATTCTTTCAATATCATGCTAGAAAACGATACACGTGGAAGATGCCAGGAGATAGAACGATATCAAATAGATTACATTCTTGTTACACAACGGTTCAAAAATTAAGCAAAATACTGTAGAAGCTACGCAGAAACAGATATAGACACTGACCACAACAACGTAATTATGAAGGCCACTCTTAAATTTAAAGATTTAAGAAAAAGGTACGGAAAAAAACACTGACTTTGAGAAACTAAAAGATAAAGATATCCAAGAAAGATTTGAAAAAAAGTCAAATTAATATGTTAAAAGATATAGGGTAAATTTCTGATACTAAGGAAGTAGAAACAGAAAGGAGTAACATTAAATCCAGCTAAGACATGGTGGCCAGAGATATTCTGGCGTATACACAAAAAGGAGATAGGAATCCATGGATAACATACGATATCCTGAATTTATTAGAAGAAAGACGAAAATACAAAAACAAACCAGAAGAAGCTGGAAAACTAAGATACAAAGCCAAAAAATGAGAAATTATTCGCAAATGCAGGAAAGCTAAAAAGAAATGGATTGATGAAAAGTGCAAAGAGGTATAAATTAAGATGGAAATAGGAAAGACAGACGAAGCATACAAACTAATTAGAATAAATTTTATGGATATAAAATCGTATAACAAAAATATTAGGGGCGCGAAAGGAGACATTATTATAGAAAATGTAGAAAAAGTGATTAGATGGCAAGAATATATAGAGAATTTATATGCAGGAGAACAGTATTAGAACAGGAATCAGACACTGAAAGCGATGATTTGGGATATCCGATACTTAGAGATGAGTTTGAATTAGCATTAAAAAGCCTAAAAAATGGTAATGCACCGGGTATAGATAAGGTGCAAGCGGAAACTCTAAAGGCCGTTGGACAAGCAGTAACAGAACGTCTCTTCCAACTTGTAAGCTATATGTATGAGACAGGTGAGATACCCAAAAAGATACCAAAAAGAAAGACGCGAATAGATGTGAAAATTTTCAAATAATAAGTTTGACAGCACATGTGTCAAAAATAGTAGCTAGAATTGTACAAAGACGGATGGAAAAAGGGTTGAAGAAATACTAGGAAAAGATGAATTTGGGTTTAGGCAAAACAGGGGAACACGGAAGCTATTTTAGCTCTGAGGGTGATAATGGAGAAAACAATAGACAAAGGGGAAAACGTGTATATAGGGTTTGTAGATTTGGAAAAAGCATTCGACAATGTAAAATGGAAAAAAATGTTCGATATACTCAAAAAGATTGGAATGAGTTATAGGGATAGACGAATAGTACATAGCTTACACAAAAAGCAAACAGCTGTAATAGAATAAGAGCAGGAACGTAGACAGGAAAGGGATTAGACAGGGATATGCTTTACCCTCACTATTTTTTAACTTGTGCATTGAAGAAGCAATGAAAACTGTCAAACGCAGAAAGACATTTGGAATTATTATGCAGGGACAAAAGATTGATATGCTTAGATTTGCAGACGATATAGCGGTATTGGCATGTAGCAAGGAAGAATTAGAAGCAGCCCTTAATAAAATGGAAACATTTCTAACAGAGAGATACGCTATAAAATTTAACAAAGACAAAACTAAAGTACTAGTATGCAAAGGAGGGGAAAATAAATCAAAAACTAGAATACAAACAGGAAACGAGAACTTACAAGAGGTTAAGAATTTCTGCTACCTAGAAATCCAAATAACGCAAGATGGTAAACGCGTAAAAGATATAAAACAAAGATTATGACAAGGTCGTGCCACATGTAACAAGAAAAAGCAATAACTGTGTTCAAAGACAACAAACATAGAAACAAGGAAGAGATTGCTGTAAGTAGATGTGTGGAACACAGCACTGTACAGCTGCAAAACTTTGACAGTTGGGGAAGCGGACAGGAAAAAGAAAGAAGCCTTTGGAATGTGGTGCTACAGACGTAAAATGAAGATATTTTGGACAGACAAAGTTAAGAACAAATAGGTTCTATAAATGGCAGGAGAAGAACGAAATATGGGGAAAACAGTAAAAAAATAAGAGAGATGGGATGATAGGTCACATACTAATACATACAATAATACTAACAGTTTTGGAGAAGCTCGCGTCCGTTTAGGGTATCGAACGAATTGCTATGTAAGAGCACGATGAACAGGAATTTCTCAGCCGTTCGAGTTCGTTACGATAAAAATTTTTAAGAATTGGTTTGAAAAAAAGCTTTTCAATAGAAATAGGTTTTAAAAAGGATATAAATACACGGAGAGAATTATTAAAGCTCTCTTCTCTTGTTCGCTTGCTCGCGTGTGCTCTTAGATCTTATTACGTGCTGATTATTGTTTATACGCTGGAGTAGTATATCAAATCTTATTTGAAAGTGTGTAAAGCGGTTAGTAATGAACCAGAATTAAAAGTGATTTGCACAAGTGGGTACTACCGTATCACAGACGCGGTTAATACACGATGCAATCAAATGAGAGCATTACACTTGGGTAAGCCATAAAAACGTATTTAAAGGGGTATATGTACAGGACAATTCATATTGATTATTTAAAAATGTTTATTGATGATATAAAAATGTTGTTGTAAGGAGTACACGGGTCTTTAACTTTATTTTAAATAAAAATGCGAGGTGCAAAAGCATTTAGAGTAACTGGGTTATACTGAGCTCAAAATACACCAGGATAAAATCAATTTAGGGTTGCACGACGGGCCCATCTACTCGTCTGAAATAAAATTGTTGAAATACATCAAAAATCATGAACTTTTAAAAGATTTAAAGAAAGAGATGGTAACAGTTTTATCAAACTGGATGTACCAATGTGTAAATATTTTATTACTAAGGAACACTTGTTGATATGTGTAAATAAAAAGGTTGTATGCCTTGTTACATTATTTGAATGGTAGTTTCATTTGTCTGTGTTTGTGAGAAAGGAATGCACTTAGGATGGTAGGTATGCACGAAGAAGCAGATTGCTGAGATAGCCAGGGTGTGCAGAAGCAGGAGGCGTTCCAAAGGAAGTGTATGTTTAATTTTATTTACAGAGAATTTTATGTTGGCCCAATCCGAGAGGCGAGAATTTTTTTGTAGAGTCCACGGCAATTTTATGACGCCCAATTCGTGGGGCTCAGTTGGTTTTTAGAGATAACTTGAGTGTTCCCGACAATCCACGGCAATATATATATATATATATATATATATATATATATATATATATATAAAGAATAAGTAAATTTAATGAGTCTTAAAATAATATCAAAGAATAAAATTTATTGGCAAGTGACTCAATATTAGCCACAAGGGCATCCTGTCGACGCGTTTCGCCCCAATTGGGGCTCATCAGGACAGGTGTAGCAAAGATGTAATATTTAACACTTGCCAATAAATTTCATTCTTTGATATTATTTTAAGACTCATTAAATTTACTTATTCTTTATAATTATAATCTTTGGCTATGGAAAAAGGCAGTTGAACCGGATCTCCCCCGTGCCGACTGTTGATAAAACCTGCAAAGTCAGGTAAAACAGCACGAAGACACAAATTGTAGGTTAGGTGATGCTGTACTTCCTTTAATGTGTTTGTGTTAAATATTACATCTTTGCTATTCCTGTCCTGATGAGCCCCAATTAGGGCGAAACGCGTCGACAGGAAGCCCTTGTGGCTAATATTGAGTCACTTGTCAATAAATTTCATTCTTTGACATATATATATATATATATATATATATATATATATTTATATATATTGCTGTGAAACCTCTTGAATTACCTGGTCTGTTGATTTTCTTCTGTTAATCGCCTCGGCTGCTCCTCTAGATAACTTACATCCTCAATCATAAAAAAAAAACAAACACATTCCTACCACAAACATCAACGTTAACTCTATTTACATCAATATTCACAATACATTAAAATTTCAAAATTAAAAATTCAGCATAAATTTCAGTATCAGAGAATTTCAAGATTTAAATTTGTTATCATTTTAATGTGCATCCAAAATTAAAGTCCTTGTAGGATGCCTCCTAATTTATAAAACAATATATGCAGACCTGAGTCTGAGTACAAAGGGAGCATCTACCACCCCTTTACGTTAATTAACCAGGTTCGTCTAATTGAGCTCAAAGACATACCCAAATTTTCATCAAGAACATAAATACTAAATACTCCTTTCGACTTAAACAAGAAAATTTCACCTTAAAATTAAAAATTTGTTGTTAGTACAACTTCATTACTGTCCATTTTAAGTAAATAAATTATAAAGTTATTCAACACACACGAAAACATCAAAGTTCAAACAAAATAGTATAATTTACCTGAAGGTTACTGCACTCGTAGCTTCAATGTACCTCGTCCCTTTGTTAATCACACCATTCCAACTGGGTTATATTTACGGCTTCTGATTCTCAACGCTTTTAAAATTTCTCCACCACCATTCATCTAAAGTTGTTTCAGGGCTTTTCCGGAACTCATCTGTGTATATCTGACCCTTGTTTTGTGGATCCAGACACGTTTATGAACCATTTAATTATTAACACCCCCGAAAAATAGCAAAGAAATTCATGCTTCTTTCACCAATATACGCCAAAACTGCCTACTTTTGTGTATTCATTTGTCGTTGCAAATTTTGACTAATTAGTACAGTGATACTAACTTTATTACCTTGTATCTTCTTTTCTAAGTGCACTAAAGTACATTCATTGTAGCACGTAAAGCACAAACTGTTTTAAATCACCAAAATATACGAGCAAACTGTTTAAATTATTCTATCAAACTCGGAAAACTAAAAAGCACTGTTTAACGCATTGAATCAAGTCGAAAATCTAAGAGAGCTTGTTAATATTAACCTGGGTATATATAGAGGTTAGCCTGTCTGTCGGTCTAATCCCCAAAACGGACAATTCTAAAGAATTTCGCATGCTATGTTCCCATTCCGCAGCCCGGCATGCGATTTTTACGAAATTTGCACTCGCCCCAGTTAAATCTCAGAAATTTCGACACGGCTCGCAACGTCTGGAAATAACTAATTGAATTTTATACAGAAATGTTATTTTTACCTCTCAATTTTGCCTTTTATTTTTACCCAATCGCAACCCAATGACGTTGCTCCACTCACGCCTTTTACTATATGTGTCTCGGTCTTGCGCATATTATCTGTCTCTATCTAACCTGTTCTTATTGGTGCAAATTGATATTCTTTATTATCGGATATTTAAGTCCATGTGGACTGTGAAATAACCCACCTTTAGCATTTCCTGTAACTATTAAACTACGGTTTCTCCAAGATTCTTTGTAACCATTAATTATCTGCAAAATTTACGCAGAATGAGCTTTTTAAAAATACGCAAGCGTTTAAACATAATACTTCTACGTTTTGCATTTTATTGGGTTTTTACAAGTTTTTATAGATATTATATGTTACTAACGGTTCAATTAACTCCAATTAAAATAATACCCTTTAATTTTTAGTGACTCCTAATCAAATATTAATTATTATCTGTACATTTTGTTTAATACCAGTTACTTAAAATTGAGTTAATTAATATAAATTTTACACGTAATTTCTCTTTGTTTCTTTACTAGGAATAATTAAATTACACGTAGCTTTTTAATACTGCTTCCTTTTTTTTATAGCAAGCGTCTTGTAGATGATTTAAATCTCCTATGTTTAATGAAACGAATGAATTTTTATGCTTCACGGTTTTTTAATAACGCGTACCTTTTCCCAAAGCTTCTACACGGTGATTAAAATTATTTGATGTGATTATTTAATTTTCTACCCTGGTCTAAATATGAGTATTTTCCCCCTATTTGAATACAAATAATCCCACTTATTCGAATTCAAATATAAAACATTGAAATCGCAAACAAAATTTACAAAAAAATTGCCTATCTCTCTCTACCCTTATCTATCTATATTACCTAACTTATATCCAATCCAAAAAAAAAATATTTACACCTATCCTATATCCCTATCCTATTCCTAACTCTCACCTAATTTTATAAACTGAAATTATCCCTAACTTCATCCTACTTATCCATCTAATCCTATATACATCCTATATACCTATCCTATTCCTAACTTTTAACTAATCTTCCCTATACTTCACTTCCCCCTACCTAATCCTATATACCTATCCTATTCTTATTCTATTCCTATCTCCCCACTAATCTTATAAGAAATATCTACACTTAATCTATCTTATTTTCTGCCTACATTTAATTTTCCTTCGTATCCTATATACCTATTTCTAACTATTTCCCATATTTATCCTATACTTAGCTTTATTTTCTATATCTATACTAAAATTCCCCTATCTCTATCCTTTGTTCATCAAGTTATTTAAATCTAACTCTCTTCTTGACCCTCCAAGTCTTTCTTCTCACCACCCTAATACTCTTCATCGCTATTTCTCCCCTTTCTATATCTATACTTAACATCCCTATTATCTCACATACAACAAACTTATCATCCCTATTATCCTGACTCTTAAATATTACTTCTTCTTCAGTCCCTACACTTGTCTGTTTCTCATTTATTATTGTTTCCCTTTCTGCCGACAAACCAAACGATACTACTTTACAATTATCGATTTTTCCCTCTACGGAAAATCCTGTGTACTTTCTAGAATTCTTGTGTAATGGAATCCGCCAGAATGAATTCCTTAAATCTACTTTATTAAAAACAAACTTGCCATTTAACCTCATCAAAAATGTGTCCATGGATGGTGGACAATGGAATTGCGATTTGGTCCGTTGATTAATTTTTCGTGCATTTTTAATTAATTCTGCCTTCACTTGCTCCCGATTTGCTGCTTCTACCCCCACTAATTCTGCATGTTTTTGTAGTAAAGCTTGAACCTCTACTCTCCTATCCTCTGGACATCTTATTGTGTTGATCTGTTTAACTTCATCATCCTCTACCTCTACTACATTAATACTAAACCCCGTGTCATCCTCTGTGACTTCATAACTGCCCTTCCATGGCACTACCCTATCCTTAATCCTTATTACCTTCCTTTCCATATCTATCAAAACCCCTACATGCATCATACAGTCAACACCTAAAATGCTCTGAAACTTCAGTCTAGGTACAATTACAAACTCCTGTTCACAGCTTAAACCTCCTATATCTATCCTAAGCACCACAACACTATTTACTACAGCAAACTTCTTTTTATTTGGAGCTACTAAATGGCTACGCTTTATAGGCATAATTCTATCACAAACCTTATCCCTAATTTTGCTGACGAATTCCTCCGATATTAAACTCGCCTCTGCCCCTGTATCAAGTAATACTTCTACATTATTCTCAAAAATTTCTATATTAATAATTGGCAAACATAATTTTTCCTCAGTTTCTGGCTCTACTTCCTCCTCAATTTTGAAAAATTCACGTGGATGTTCATATACATTTACGCTGAAATCTAGTGGTCTGTCGCGTTCTAAAAATCCTGTCCAGGTCTGTTTTCCCTACTTGGTCCTGGTCTAGCCGTCACCTCAGCGTATGTCCTAGGCGTTTCCACTCGTTCCGTGTCTGTATTAGCAGTCCCCCTCATGTCCGGTGAACTATTCCTTCTGGTAGGTTCCGGTCTCGGTGCAGGTCCCCTTCCTAAACTATTACTTCTAAAGTATGGTCGTCGCTGTTCCCAATTCTGTCGCTGGTATCCGTAACTATTCCCCCTTCTAGCATAGTTGTCCCGTCTATTGTCAAACCTAACTGTGTTGATCTGTCTTTCCCTATTATCCCGAGGTCGTCCACTACTTACGTCGTCGTATCTCTGCAGGTATTCTAAAACATTTCTCTGTCCACTATGTTCTGTAGTGCTACGTGTTGTCTTACTTCTACCTCGAAGTGTCGTGATAAATACTTAATAATTTGTCGGTCCGTCAGTGGTGGGTTCAGTTGCTTTGCTATGCTATACTTGCGTATAGCATATTGCTCCTACTTCCTGAAAATTCTCCCTTAAATTTCCTGTGATTAAGTCGTCTCGTACCTGGTCTTGTCTGTGGTCACTCCAGTAGTGCTTTAAAATCTGTCTTCAAAGTCCGTGTAGGTGTCTATGTCCTGTCCTACTAAATTGTACCATGCTTCCGCGTTGTCTTTCAATAAAGCCTTTATCGTATTCAGTTTAGTCTGTTCGTCAAATAAATTTCCCACTAGATTTCTTACACTATTAATAAAAATTTGTGGATTTACCCTGTTATCGCCATAAAACTTCATGTGCTGGTCCAATGATCCTCCACCTGTATAAAATCTGGGACCATCCCCCGTTAAACTTGACATGTTATATTTGATACTACTAACTTCGCGTTCTACCCTGCCTAACTGATCCCTACATGAGTCCGTTACTTCAGTCATTTTTATATTAATCTCTTCTTCACAGAAAATGCGTACTTCGGCTCTTAAATTTCCCATTTCCTGTCGAAGACCTGTAATATCACGCTCATTTTTTTCAACCCTATTTTCTACTTCCCCATTTTCATGGTAAGACTATTTTTAAATTCTGTAAATTCTTTCGTCGATTGCTCTATTTTATCCCCTAATTCCTGATTTAATTGGTCAAATTTCTTATTCGATTCTTCCCTTGCTCTATTCGATTCATCGCTCATCCTCTCCAGCATTATCATTATCATCTCGTTTCCTTGATCCCCTGATTCCGTCTTCGACTGATCTCTACTGCCTCCAGCTTCTTCCATTTTCGAATTTTTCTCACACAATGCACTATCGTCACTTCCAATTTCCACTCCTTGACTCCTTAACCACTCTTTTCTCTGCATACGTTCTAATCACTCTCACACACTCTAAAATACTCTTAAATTTATACACCCACAGAAACTCTCTCTCTCAGATCGCCAGTTTCCTGGAATAAAATCACAAAAATTTTATTTGGAACTCGAGCACCACGTTGGGCGCCATGTATGCTGTGAAACCTCTTGAATTACCTGGTCTGTTGATTTTCTTCTGTTAATCGCCTCGGCTGCTCCTCTAGATAACTTACATCCTCAATCATAAAAAAAAACAAACACATTCCTACCACAAACATCACCGTTAACTCTATTTACATCAATATTCACAATACATTAAAATTTAAAAATTAAAAATTCAGCATAAATTTCAGTATCAGAAAATTTCAAGATTTAAATTTGTTATCATTTTAATGTGCATTCAAAATTAAAGTCCTTGTAGGATGCCTCCTAATTTATAAAACAATATATGCAGACCTGAGTCTGAGTACAAAGGGAGCATCTACCACCCCTTTACGTTAATTAACCAGGTTCGTCTAATTGAGCTCAAAGACATACCCAAATTTTCATCAAGAACATAAATACTAAATACTCCTTTCGACTTAAACAAGAAAATTTCACCTTAAAATTAAAAATTTGTTGTTAGTACAACTTCATTACTGTCCATTTTAAGTAAATAAATTATAAAGTTATTCAACACACACGAAAACATCAAAGTTCAAACAAAATAGTATAATTTACCTGAAGGTTACTGCACTCGTAGCTTCAATGTACCTCGTCCCTTTTGTTAATCACACCATTCCAACTGGGTTATATTTACGGCTTCTGATTCTCAACGCTTTTAAAATTTCTCCACCACCATTCATCTAAAGTTGTTTCAGGGCTTTTCCGGAACTCATCTGTGTATATCTGACCCTTGTTTTGTGGATCCAGACACGTTTATGAACCATTTAATTATTAACACCCCCGAAAAATAGCAAAGAAATTCATGCTTCTTTCACCAATATACGCCAAAACTGCCTACTTTTGTGTATTCATTTGTCGTTGCAAATTTTGACTAATTAGTACAGTGATACTAACTTTATTACCTTGTATCTTCTTTTCTAAGTGCACTAAAGTACATTCATAGAAGCACGTAAAGCACAAACTGTTTTAAATCACCAAAATATACGAACAAAATGTTTAAATTATTCTATCAAACTCTGAAAACTAAAAAGCACTGTTTAACGCATTGAATCAAGTCGAAAATCTAAGAGAGCTTGTTAATATTAACCTGGGTATATATAGAGGTTAGCCTGTCTGTCGGTCTAATCCCCAAAACGGACAATTCTAAAGAATTTCGCATGCTATGTTCCCATTCCGCAGCCCGGCATGCGATTTTTACGAAATTTGCACTCGCCCCAGTTAAATCTCAGAAATTTCGACACGGCTCGCAACGTCTGGAAATAACTAATTGAATTTTATACAGAAATGTTATTTTTACCTCTCAATTTTGCCTTTTATTTTTACCCAATCGCAACCCAATGACGTTGCTCCACTCACGCCTTTTACTATATGTGTCTCGGTCTTGCGCATATTATCTGTCTCTATCTAACCTGTTCTTATTGGTGCAAATTGATATTCTTTATTATCGATTATTTCAGTCCATGTGGACTGTGAAATAACCCACCTTTAGCAATTCCCGTACCTATTATGCGACGGTTTCTCCAACATTCTCTGTAACCATTAATTATCTGCAAAATTTACGCAGAATGAGCTTTTTAAAAATACGCAGGTGTTTAAACATAATACTTCTACGTTTTGCATTTTATTGGGTTTTTACAAGTTTTTATAGATATTATATGTTACTAACGGTTCAATTAACTCCAATTAAAATAATACCCTTTAATTTTTAGTGACTCCTAGTCAAATATTAATTATTATCTGTACATTTTGTTTAATACCAGTTACTTAAAATTGAGTTAATTAATATAAATTTTACACGTAATTTCTCTTTGTTTCTTTACTAGGAATAATTAAATTACACGTAGCTTTTTAATACTGCTTCCTTTTTTTATAGCAAGCGTCTTGTAGATGATTTAAATCTCCTATGTTTAATGAAACGAATGAATTTTTATGCTTCACGGTTTTTTAATAACGCGTACCTTTTCCCAAAGCTTCTACACGGTGATTAAAATTATTTGATGTGATTATTTAATTTTCTACCCTGGTCTAAATATGAGTAATATATATATATATATATATAATATATATATAGTTTTAGTGTGGCAACGCCTAATCCGTTATTATAAAAGCTACGTAAACCAAATTTAGATGCATATAGGTGCACATTTTGAAAATATTTGGAAGCGTACAGGGTGTTTCATAATTCCAGGGCATATTAAACTTATATTTTTAAATGGAACATCCTATATATTATTACATTTTTGAAAAGCCCATAAAAAGAGCTTTAATTTAATATCAAATTGTATCTGTCTATTCCTTTTAGTTTTTAAGATATTCAACAGTTTTTTAGAAAAAATGACCCTGATTAGATACATTGCCACTGCACTAATACACAACTTATGTTAATTTTCAAGATGCAGAAAATTTTACCATATACCATAGTATATTTGTAAATATCACATTATTGAAATTTCTTCACAGTATACAGGGTGTGTCAAGTTTCGCAAAATGCAATTTACAATTTTTTTTTAAATGGCGCCCTACCAATTTTATTGCTACGATGGATAGTTCATTAAGTATCCTTTCATTTTTGTTAGGCATTCCCTATACCTAAATCCATTACTTTCTGAGATATTTTTGATTTTCTTCAAATTTTATGAATGTTTTTAATTTACATAACTAAAAATAACTTACTATTGGAGAATATTATAAAATAATTAATACATATTAATTAACAATCAACTACACTTATCCAATAACAATTTTTACTAAAGATATAACAACCTACAATAATACGCTATCAACAGAATTCTGCCAGATCAACAATATGCATTTTATAGAAGATGTTCAAACAGGAAATCAGGCAGGCTTTGAAAAAAATAACAATTACAATCAAAATGTTATTTAGGTTTATTAATTGTAGTGTGTTGTCATTTAACACATTATCAGTTCTGTTTTAAACGTAATCTTTGAAGGAGTTTTCAAAATGAATTTTACAGTGGAAGAACAATTATTTGTTCTTGTATATGATTTGGGTATTGGGAGCAAGTTTAAAAAAATTCCTACTTGCATTAAGAATATACCAAGAGAGATATCCTGTTAAATGACAACACACTACAATTAATAAACCTAAATGACACTTTACATGTAATAGTTTTTTTTTCAAAGCCTGCCTGATTTTCTGCTTGAACATTTTCTATAAAATACATATTGTTGATCTGGCAGAATTCTGTTGATAGCGTATTAATGTAGGTTGTTATATTTTTAGTGAAAATTGTTATTGAATAAGTGTAGTTGATTGTTAATCAAAATGTATTAATTGTTTTATAATATTCTCCAATAGTAAGTTATTTTTAGTGTTGTAAATTAAAAACATTCATAAAATTTGAAGAAAATCAAAAATATCTCAGAAAGTAATGGATTTAGGTATAGGAAATGCTTAACAAAAATGAAAGGACACTCAATGAGCTATCCATTGTAGCAATAAAATTGGTAAGGTGCCATTTAAAAATTTTTTTGAAAATTGCATTTTGCGAAACTGACACACCCTGTATACTGTGAAGAAATTTCAAAAAAGTGATAATTACAATTATACTATGGTATATAGTAAAATTTTCTGCATCTTGAAAATTAACATAAGTTGGGTATTAGTGCAGTGGCAATGTATCTAATCGGGATCATTTTTCCTAAAAACTGTTGAATATCTTAAAAACTAAAAGGAATAGACAGATACAATTTGATATTAAATTAAAGCTCTTTTTATGGGCTTTTCAAAAATGTAATAATATATAGGATGTTCCATTTAAAAAAATATAAGTTTAATATGCCCTGGAATTATGAAAAACCCTGTACGCTTCCAAATATTTTCAAAATGTGCACCTTGGGCGTGCCTAATATGCATCTAAATTTGGTTTACGTAGCTTTTATAATAACGGAGTTAGCGACCGTTGCCACACTAAAAACTCACCCTGTATATATATATATATAAATATATATATATATATATATATATATATATATATATGTCAAAGAATGAAATTTATTGACAAGTGACTCAATATTAGCCACAAGGGCTTCCTGTCGACGCTTTTCGCCCTAATTGGGGCTCATCAGGACAGGAATAGCAAAGATGTAATATTTAACACAAACACATTAAAGGAAGTACAGCATCACCTAACCTACAATTTGTGTCTTCGTGCTGTTTTACCTGAATTTGCAGGTTTTATCAACAGTCAGCACGGGGGAGATCCGGTTCAACTGCCTTTTTCCATAGCCAAAGATTATAATTATAAAGAATAAGTAAATTTTTGAGTCTTAAAATAATATCAAAGAATGAAATTTATTGGCAAGTGTTAAATATTACATCTTTGCTACACCTGTCCTGATGAGCCCCAATTGGGGCGAAACGCGTCGACAGGATGCCCTTGTGGCTAATATTGAGTCACTTGCCAATAAATTTTATTCTTTGATATTATTTTAAGACTCATTAAATTTACTTATTCTTTATATATATATATATATATATATATATATATATATTGCCGTGGATTGTCGGGAACACTCAAGTTATCTCTAAAAACCAAATGAGCCCCACGAATTGGGCGTCATAAAATTGCCGTGGACTCTACAAAAAAATTCTCGCCTCTCGGATTGGGCCAACATAAAATTCTCTGTAAATAAAATTAAACATACACTTCCTTTGGAACGCCTCCTGCTTCTGCACACCCTGGCTATCTCAGCAATCTGCTTCTTCGTGCATACCTACCATCCTAAGTGCATTCCTTTCTCACAAACACAGACAAATGAAACTACCATTCGAATAATGTAACAAGGCATACAACCTTTTTATTTACACATATCAACAGGTGTTCCTTAGTAATAAAATATTTACACATTGGTACATCCAGTTTGATAAAACTGTTACCATCTCTTTCTTTAAATCTTTTAAAAGTTCATGATTTTTGATGTATTTCAACAATTTTATTTCAGAGGAGTAGATGGGCCCGTCGTGCAACCCTAAATTGATTTTATCCTGGTGTATTTTGAGCTCAGTATAACCCAGTTACTCTAAATGCTTTTGTACCTCGCATTTTTATTTAAAATAAAGTTAAAGACCCGTGTACTCCTTACAACAACATTTTTATATCATCAATAAACATTTTTAAATAATCAATATGAATTGTCCTGTACATATACCCCTTTAAATACGTTTTTATGGCTTACCCAAGTGTAATGCTCTCATTTGATTGCATCGTGTATTAACCGCGTCTGTGATACGGTAGTACCCACTTGTGCAAATCACTTTTAATTCTGGTTCATTACTAACCGCTTTACACACTTTCAAATAAGATTTGATATACTACTCCAGCGTATAAACAATAATCAGCACGTAATAAGATCTAAGAGCACACGCGAGCAAGCGAACAAGAGAAGAGAGCTTTAATAATTCTCTCCGTGTATTTATATCCTTTTTAAAACCTATTTCTATTGAAAAGCTTTTTTTCAAACCAATTCTTAAAAATTTTTATCGTAACGAACTCTAACGGCTGAGAAATTCCTGTTCATCGTGCTCTTACATAGCAATTCGTTCGATACCCTAAACGGACGCGAGCTTCTCCAAAACTGTTAGTCTTTGACCAATGATATAGCTTTCCCCCGTTATAACGCTCCACCTCCTAGCTACCTTACTCCGTTCTACGCATATTTATTGTTTCTTTTAGAACCCTTTTTTAGCTACAAAAAATCGTTATTGTTGTTGGCCTTTGACTGTCCCGTGTATTCTAGACGTTTATTGTAACCAACATTATATTATACGTGTTCTCTGTCCGTTTTATATTATAAGTCTTTTATTTTACTCAGTCTTCAAAGCCCTTGTTATTTTAGTAGCTCATACATTGCCCATTACAAACAATTCTTTAGAAATTCTGTTTTAACGTTCATTTACGTTCACTGAGCTTGGCCTTTAACTAACAGGTGTTTCTTCAAAACAACTTGTTGTTTAAAATAACAATTCCGAGTGTTACCACTTTTTAGCATTTGTAAAACGAACGTTTTGTTTATTTGAATGTGAATATGCGTGTCAATTATTAATTTTCTATACTTGAAAGCTCCGTTTCTGATTCGATGCGTTTGATTTAAAATTATTACAATTAGTTATGCGAATCCTTGAGTTTTCCTGTACCCAAAAGTTTCTACCCGTTATGCAATTTTAACATTCCAATTAATATAGAAAAATATCTTAATATCCGTCCGTTTTCACTATATAAACTGATTAATTTGGCGCGTAAGTAAATTGCTCCTGTTTCCTATATACACGGTGTTTAAAATTTTATTATCTAGACCAATTTAACCTATAATTCCACGATAATATATATATATATATATATATATATATATATATTGTGATGTTATGTAATGTTCTATATAATATCCAAGGCTAGACGCACTTATTTACTACTCATATTTATGAAATATCCTATTTAAAACTAATGATAAACAAGATCGTACAAAATTAATTACTGAACTAATATCGAATGCTATTTCAGTGTGATAGAGCTTTTTGAGATTTCAAAAAGGTGTTTATTTAATTTAATTTATAAAAATCAAACGTAATTCCATTTGAGGAAGCTTCTGTGGATTGTATAAAATGTTTATGTTCGCCATTTGAATGGACACTACTGTTTGTAAGTAAGACATACCACAAGATCTAAAAAATAAGTCATTTAGCATGTTTTAATAGAAATAAGTAGTTATAGGATGAAAAATTAATGTTTGTTTAATGTATGTTCACTATATGTATGTTTACTATATAAATTAGGTACCATAATATTTGAAACACAATTCATTAGTATTATTAGAAAATAATTATAAGTAAATGGAAAATTGAAAACAAGATGTAACAAATGGAAAGTAGGACCAAGTGATCCAAATGAAAGGTTTTGAAAGAGTAATTAGAGATGTTTGTAAATAATTGATCAAGGCGTGTAATTGTAATAACTTTATGTAGTAGGCAAATGAAAATTGTTTTGAGAGATCTCCTAGGTGATAAGAAATAAATAAAAAGGGCTTATAAAATTTGTAATTTACAGAATAGATGTTTTTTACGGGCTCTCGTTTTTTTATTCAAGTATTAAGAGCTGAAGCTAGTTAAAAGAGGTTTTTGGTGCAACGTGTAATGAATGTAAAAGGTTTATACAACCATAAGTAGTCCTGAAGATTATTTGTTCTTCCAATGAAATGTGTTTGGCTTCCAAGCTGATGTAAATTGAGGTACCGAGAGCTAAAAATCGTCCAGGAGATTCCATTATTCTGAGCTGTGTTCCCGCAGTGATAGTTGAACGAGTCCTAAATTAGATAGCCGATTCTGAGTATCATTTTCATTATAACATCCTTTTAGTATTTCTAAAGCCTGAAATTAAAGCGTGAAATTTTAAATACAAAATATTAAAACTTAAATTCAACAGGTAATCGTGCACTTCAAGTTGGTGGTCTATTTGCAGTCCAAGGTCCATTATTGTAAACACCGGCGGACTTCAATGGAATTACAGGTATAAAACAACTTAGTTCTTATATTTGTAACACTTAAAAGCTGTATTATTCATTGAAATCTAAAAAATCTTATCAAAAGTTAAGCATTCTAACTTTGTTTATTTTCTGAAAATTGGTAGTAAAGATCACACCCAGTTTAGAGCAAGTATCTTAAAAATTAACTAGAGGGGGCTGTATCTGGCAGTGGTTAATATATAGGCATACAGTTTTGTACCCACACTGTTTGTTTATAGTTATTTAAATTCATTAAAAACCTGAGATAAGTTTCAATAAGCCGTGGCATATTATTGGTTCACAACAAAATTTACTTTTACCCATTTATCAAATAAATATAGAAATACGACACAGATATATATTAATATATATATATATATATATATATATATATATATATATATATATATATATTGATTACACGAGGTAAGTTGGTGAATACTAATTTATTATAGTTAATAAGATGAAATAATAACTTGTAATGTAAAAAGGGTAATTAAACTTTATGTAAGTTTATTACTCTTTATCCTCGTGACTATCAGCTATATACCAAACCTCTCTATTTTCTATACTTTAATCTGATATCACTAGGTCGAGAATTTCTTCTTTTTATTTTTAAGCCCAAGGTAATGTCGGATGGAAAACGGCTTTAGTCAAAGAAAACTCTTAAGGGTTAAACGGCTAGTAGAGTGTTAGCTCTGGGTAGATCATGAGCATGGGTCGTGGGTGAATAATAGACCAAGAATACCTTTAATAAGCGCCACCGTATTTTTTAATACAATTGCCAACAAAATTTAACTGTGTTTGTATAAGGGGAATGCGGAAACCTTATCTTAACACCACTAACATAGCCATAAAACTTGAATTTCACTCTTTCTCTCACACTTACCAAAACCTCAACCACCAGATGTCAAACAGATGTCTCAGCTTTACCTGTGAACAAACAAAAACACAACATGGACACCATTTGTGTCCTCAAAAGCATATGCCAAAAATAGAATAAGTAAATTTAAACATCTGTAATATACTAAATGAATTTAGTTTCATTACACACCCTCTTTACTTAAGGAGGACTTGCTCTAGTTTCTTTTTTTTTTAATTTAAATGTTGAATAATAAAACGTCTTTCAAAAGAAACAAAAGGAATTCTATTTATATAAATGTTTGATTATATACAGTTGACTGCAATGTATAGGATTATGTTCTTGTCATCATCATCATTAGGTCTTCAGTCCTAGAACTGGTTAGACGCGTACCATCATTGTTCCCTATTCTGAACTAACCTACAGATTTCCCTGAAATATGCACAGTTTGCATCTATAACTGTCTGATCTAGGTCTACATCTACCTCTTTTTCCTATCTCTGCTTGTAATATATCACATACTATTCCCCAAAAATGCCTTATAACGTATTCCGCCCTACTATTTCTCTTTTTCCTCAGATATCCTTGTTCCCCTACTATTTCTGTAACTTATTTGTTATTATCTTTGTCTGTCCATGCTATCGTCCTCATACATCTGAAGCACAGCATTTCAAAAGGCTGCTACCGTTTTTCTGTCTGCGTTTCAGACTGCCCGTATTTCCTAGGCATACTGTGCTGTGCTCCACACATATGATTTCAACAATTTTCTTCTTATTCTATGTTTGTTGTCTTTCCTCATAGGCGCTGTTCTTTCTTGTTAGATGCAGTTCGATCACTTTCTATTGTTTTACAGTTACATGCCTTATTTCTCCTACCTTCAATGGTTGTGAAGGAGGTAAGCAGCCTGTGGCTGCCAAGTTCCCCAACACTTAACCATTTGGCGATTTAATATATTTTCCAATTTATCTTTTCGCACAGTCAACATTAGTTGCAGGTATTTCGCAACCAACAACTAGTTGTTTATACTAATCATCAGATTTATCTGCGCTTATTTTTTCGTCATTAGGTTTTCCGTCTCAAAACTGGTTGGACACGCACCTGCACTTATTTATATTCTGAGCTAGCCTACCTAGTTCCTAAAATTCTCACACAGCATGTGTATTCAGCTCGTTCCTTTCTATTGTTTTCTAATTTTATACCCTATTTTACCGAGATTCAGTGAAGGAGGTTAAGCAACCTGTGGCTACCAAGATCCCCAACACTTAGACATTTGCCGATATAATGGTTTTCCAGTAAATCCTTTCACACACTTAACATTATTCGAGAATATTGCCCAACCAATTCTTGTAGTTACTTATAATAATCATGATGTTTAAGCACAGTTATCTTTTCGTCATTAGTTTACCCATCTTGGGATTGGTTGGATGCGTACCTCCATTGATTTCTATTCTGGGCTAGCCTACACATCTCCCTGAAACCTCTACAGCCTACATCTTTTACTATCTGTGTGCAGTAGTCTAATCTAGGTCTGCCTCTTCTTCTCTTTTTTCCTATCTCTGCTTCTAATATATTCCGCACTATTCCCTCATGCCGTAGTATGTGGCCTATCATCCTATCTCTCCTATTTTTTACCGTTTTCCACATATTTCTTTCTTCCCTACCATTTTTAGTACCTCTTCGTTCTTAACTTTGTCTGTCCATGATATCTTCATCATACGCCTGTAGCACCACATTTCAAAGGCTTCTACCTTTTTCTTGTCCGCTTCTCCTATTGTCCAGGCTTCACAGCCGTACAGTGCTGTGCTCCACACATATGTTTTAAGCAATCTTTTCCTTGTTTCTATGTTTGTGGTCTTTGAGCACAGTAGTTGCTTTTCTTGTTAAATGTAGCACGACCTTGTGCTAATCTTTGTTTTATATCTTTTGTGCTTTTCCCATCTTGCGTTATTTGGCTTCCTAGGTAGCAGAAATCCTTAACCTCTTGTAAGTTCGTGTTAGATACTTGTATTCTTGTTTTGATTTATTTTCCCACCTTTGCAAACTAGAACTTTAGTTTTAGTTTTGTTAATTTTCATACCATATCTCTCTGTCAGAACCGTTTCCATTTCCTTAAGAGCAGCTTCTAACTCTTCCTTGCTAGACGCTAATACCGCTATATCATCTGCAAATCTAAGCATATCAATTTTTGTCCCTGCATAGTAATTCCAAATGTCTTCCTGCATTTGACAGTATTCATTGCCTCTTCTATGTACAAGTTAAAGATCAATGGGGATAGGGCACATCCCTGTTTCACCCCTTTCCTAATGTTTACTTCTCTACGTTCCTGCTCTAATTCTATTACTGCTGTTTGCTCTTTGTATAAGCTATGTACTATTCGTCTATCCCTATAACTCATTCCAATCTTTTGAGTATTTCAAACATTTTTTCCAATTTACATTGTCGAATGCTTTTTCCAGATCTACAAACCCTATATACATGCTTTCCCTTTTCTATTGTTTTCTCCATTATCACTCTCAGAGCTAAAATAGCTTCCCGCGTTCCCCTGTTTCGCCTAAACCCAAATTGGTCTTCTCCTAGTATTTCTTCAGCTCGTTTTTCCATTCGTCTTTGCACAATTCTAGTTAATATTTTTGACACGTGTGCTGTCAAACTTATTGTTCGAAAATTTTCACATCTATCCGCGCCTTTCTTTTTTGGTATAGTTACTATGATGCTACGTTTGAAATCTTTGGGTATCTCGCCTGTCTCATACATATAGCTTACAAGTTGGAAGAGACGTTCTGTTACTGCTTGTCCAGCGGCCTTTAGAGTTTCTGCTTGCACCTTATCTGTACCCGGCGCCTTACCATTTTTCAGACTCTTTAATGCTAATTCAAACTCGTCTCGAAGTATAGGATATCCCAAGTCATCATTTTCAATGTCTGATTCCTGTTCTAATGCAGTTAGTTCCTCTCCTGCATATAAATTCTCTATATATTCTTGCCATCTACTCACTTTCTCTACGTTTTCTATAATGACGTTTCCTTGTGCGTCCCTTATATTTTTACTATACGGTTTTATATCCCTAAAATTCATTCTAATTAATTTGTATGCTTCGTCTGTCTTTCCTATTTCCATCTTAGTTTGTACCTCTTTGCACTTTTCATCAATCCATTGTTCTTTAGCTTTCCTGCATTTTCGAATAATTTCCCATTTTATGGCTTTGTATCTTTGTTTTCCTGTTTCGTCTGATTTATTTTTGTATTTTCGTCTTTCTTCCATTAAATTCACGATATCCTTTGTTATCCATGGTTTCTTATTTTCTTTTTGTGTATACCCCAGAATATCTCTGGCCGCCATGTCTAGGCTGGATTTAATTTTATTCCATTCTATTTCTACTTCCTTAGTTTCAGATATTTTCCCGATATCATTCAGCAATTCATTTGACTTTTTTTCGAATCTTACTTGAATATCTTTATCTTTTAGTTTCTCTAAGTCCAAGTGCCTTTTTCCGTTCCTTTTTTTCAGATTTTTAAATTTAAGTGCGGCCTTCATAATTACGATGTTGTGGTCCGTATCTATATCTGCTTCTGGGTAGCTTCTACAGTCTTTTACTTGATTCCTAAACCGTTGTCTAACAAGAATGTAATCTATTTGATATCTTCCTATATCTCCTGGCATCTTCCACGTATATCGTCTTCTAGCATGATGTTGAAATAATGTGTTTGTGATGATTAAATTGTTCTTGTCGCAAAATTCTACCAGCCTATTTCCCTGTCGTTTCTCGTGCCTAAACCAAATAAACCTACTACCGCTCCTTCCCTACCCTCACCTACCACGGCATTAAAATCCCCCGTAATTATTAAATTTTCATGTCCTTTTACGTATCTTAATATGTCTTCGATATCTTTGTAGATGGCTTCTACCTCTTCGTCACTGTAGCTAGAGGTGGGCATGTATACTTGTATTATTACTGTGTTTACCGGTTTAGATTCTAATCTAACCATGAGTACTCTTTCGTTCTTTTGTAAGTAATTTTCTACACAGTATCCTATCTTTTCCGCATAACTATCCCCACACCCAAATTTCCTTCCTCTGCTCCTGTATGAATTACCCTGAAGTCTCCACTCCAAAATCCCCTGCCTCTGGCCACCGAACTTCGCTGATCCCTACTATGTCTAGTGATAGCCTATTCATTTCGATTTTTAGGTTCTCTAGCTTACCTACTTGTTTCATACTTCTAACATTCCACGCTCCGACTCGCAGAATGTTCCCTACTCTTATTTTAACTTTCCGATCGCATCCTCCGAAGTAGTCCCTCCCGGAGATCCGAATGGGGACTATTTTAACTCCGGAATCTTTTACCCCAGAGAATGCCATCATGTTTGTATCAATTTAAGTACGCTGTGTACTTGGGAGATTAATGTGGTGGTTTCCCGTTGCCTTCCACATCGCGGTAGTGTGTCTTAGACTGCCATACCGACCCCTATGGTCTCTGCCAATCTAAGTACCGAAAGAGCCGCTGCCCTCTTTCGGGGACCTGTCTTAGTCTGGTTCCTCACTAACGACCCTACTACTTTGGTTGGACCTGTAGTTTGGCTCTTTAGCTCATTAGAACACGCAAGCCATTTCACCTGTTCTAGTAATTTAGAACTTCGGCAAGGTGCAGGTCCATTCGAAATGGGTTCTTGTCATATTTTTTATAAAAAATTTTAGTGAAATTTAACATTCAACATAAATATATATAAATGGATCATTTTTATAAGAATTAGTTAAATAAACATGTAATATATTATTTGTTCATAACACATAATTTATTTTTCTTTAATCATTGAAGTACTTCATTGACTATTACAACAAATATTGATCGTCAAAAAGCAGCGATTGTAAAATGCAAATACTCAAATTTAACTGTAATCTACAAAAAAAACACGCGAATTTCTACACCAATGAAAGAGCTTTTACATGACCTGAATGTCTTTAAGCAAAATGTAAAATTAAACCAAGACTGCATCTGGCGTCTAGATTAGAAAACAGAATCTATACTATTTTTTATCTGACATAAGTTGTCATTCTAGATATTTTAAACACATTGATTGAATGCGTGTACAAACAACTGGCAAACTAGATACTTATTCGTTGTTGTTACTAACTTCAAAAAACTACTTTATATTTTCGTTACTCTAATAATTAACGTAGGATATTTCATAATAATTTACTATAGTTTCAAAGTTATGGAAAGTTTCAAACACTCACGTGTATCCAAATGAATTGCAGGTGCAAAACCTTGACGTCAGCTGTTGTATTTTTCCAGCGTAATATCTAGTTGATATTAGTCATCGGTAATTTTGGAGTTCAGGATTCTTTGTAGAATAAACAATTGCTATACTGCGTAGTTAATTAAATAGAACGAAACCATAACTGCTTGCTTTAAATTTACTGCGACGAAGATTTATTATAATTTAACATCGAAAATTGTTGTTGTAGATATGTCCGTAAGATATTACATGTCTTAAATGATGTCCTATAATCGTTCCATATTCTCAGGCCTGTAGGGATCAACTAACTTGTGTGAAGTGAGGCTTATCAAAACTCGTGCCCACGCGACCGCTGTTAGGCTCAACCTCTAGACCGTAAGAATCTATTGTTCTTTACGTTTTCTTCTTGACTTTATTAGACGCCACGTGTTTTAGCCGGGCCATTTTGACTTTATATCGTCTACAAAAAGCGACTTGCACTCTTGGACGTTGGGAATAAAGTGTTGATTATCAACTTGACAGCGCTTGGTAACAAACTTCAGAATATATATTTTCTAGAATCTATGTGTTATTACGAACATTATACTTTAATCTTTATTGGTTGATAATTCACAAATTAAATGCTTTAAAATATAGCTGTTTTATTATTATTTTATTGGGCTAGATGTAACTAGAAAAAAAATACGTTACAAACTTAAGACTTCTATGCAAAGCCCAAACGATCATTTTAAATCGAGCTAGTAATAGAAAAATGAAAAACGTAAGGTCCCGGGCAGGATTTGAACCTGTATCTTAAGCTATCGAGGTCAATGTTAGTGGCTATATAGTTGTGTACATGATTTAGATTTTTATAATTTTCCAATTACCGTCACTCATTTCGGTGGCCATATTGGAAAACGCATGGGCCGGGAAAGCGGTGACGTCGACGCCATTATTGTTCATTTCTGCAATCAGCAAACCAAAAGTTTATATTAGATCGCTAATGTTTGTCAATTACTTTGCTCTATTCAGGAACTAATAAAAAATATAAATCTTTATATGTGAAATTATTTATAAAACGCACCCTCCGAATCATCACCCTAATAATAACTTAATTACTTTACCGATATTACATTTCTGGGCAAACTGTTAAACGACGCGCATCGGGTTCTTCTCAAACTAGTAGTATAGTTTCGATTATCAAATCAAGCACATTTATGTGATAAAATCTTCGTACACAAATTTAGTAAACCGGACTTGTGACAAGGATGAAGTTTACATAAATATATAAGCAATTTTCAAAAGTTCAAAATCAAATTCAATTGTCTCATATTACTAATTCAAAGGCTAGATTGCTTTTGTAGTTGCATATAACTGGGAGCAGTTGTTTTTACACCTACTGTATATTAGCATTACGACAGCAAGCGAAATGCAGAGTAAAATGTCTAAATTTTCATAATGTTATTTATGTTAGCAGACAGCTACTCTAAATGTAGTCTAGAGCACTAGCTTGTAGCTTTAGGAATCGTTGACAAGACAGTGCTGTGTAATAAAGAATTAATGTGTGAGAATATTTCGCTCTTGAACTAGGTTTAATGTAGGTAAATTAAATTTTATCGCCGGCTTTATCAGCACTTTAAGAGGCTTTTATAGTTTTACGCAAATTCTCTACAGAATATATATGGCTAAATTTATGGAACTAGCAGGGATAACTGTTCTATCTCACAATGATGCTATTTTTCAAATATTTTCCTTAGATATGTTGTAAAATGCAAATGGCTCTTGTATACAAGAATAGCCCATGCACTCAAATAATTTAGCCAGTTTTATCTGCAACGCTTGTGACTAATTTCGCATTATGCTTGAGGATAATTGGTTATGCGCCACGTTTTGCAGAAATTCGTTGTTTTGTGTACTGACACAGCAAGTTGGACATCTGTAAACAATATAGAGTGTTGTGAAAAGATATTTCTGGTTTGTAAACTTGAAATTGTTCAATTACCTTCGTTTTTAACTTTGCCTGGCTAGCTCAACGGAATTTACGGAATTTTCAAAATGAAATAAAACGTAGTAATTTCACAAACCATTTATACAATATAAAATATCTTCCTTCATACATTACAATACAATACAATACAATACAATACATAAAATAATTTATAAGAAGCCTTTGGTACAAAAATATTGCTGGTTACCTTATTTTACATTTACGGAATTAAACTTATTCCTTTGAGGATCGTTTACCTGGCTATAAATTATTTCCACGCTGGTAAGATTTGTTTTGGTCAAAAAAAAAAAATCCTTGACGTATAATCTATTAAAGTTCAGAGTATTTCAAACTCTGAACACAAACTCCTGGTAAAAAAATCTTTCACACAAAAAATTATTAGGTAGGACTATCTTAAACTAGAAATACAAATACTCTAATATCAGTTCCAAATAAATTTAAAAAAATACTACTTGCGAAATACACAAAAACGCACCTAGCAATTAAAATTTTCTTATTTCTAATTGATCTCCAAATCGGCTTACAAGTTTTCCAAATTAATATTCCTGATTTCCAACAGCAATTATCAAAGTACCTTTTTGGGTTAAATCTTCTTTTCAATTATTTAATACATCTTTGAAAATAGATTTATATTGAAGATTTTTTGCCTTTCCTTCGTAATTAATAATTGTATTTTTGGTTTAAAAACATCACTTCAATATTCATTGCAACCTCGTAACTAAGTTTTACTGCATACTTCTATACCGCAACGGCTAGCGCTTTAAAATAACATTTTTAGATATACTTTAAGCATCGACTGCATCGGATCAAATTTAATAATAAATTCTTTTCGAAACAATAAGCGCTCCTTTATATAAAAATTGTCTATTTTTCAGATTTTACCAGAATAATATCGAACATTATGATGTAAAGGTCCCAAAATACCCAATTAGGGTATAAAATATCGACATTTTACTATCTTCTGATCTGTTCTAGTTATCCGTGAAGCGTTTTTTGTCCTTGTCTCACATATACTATAATTTGCGGCGTCGCATACTAATGCAAAAGATATTCAATTATTTATCGGTTATTTCAGGGATTTTGAAGGTTTTTTCGATGTTCAAGCTGCTTCTTGCAATAAAAATGTTTATTTAATGAGTTTAAACGTAGTTTTAAATACCGATGACTCATATTCTAAAAAGTTCCTTATTTAGAATCAATTGCTACAATCCACGGGTTAATTAATTTAAGCTTTGATTGCTTTTTAATGCAAAAAAGTTTGCGTTTTATAGTTATTACATGAAATTATTTATATTTATGCTAAATGCGTAAAGCTCGTTCCATGCTCTTTACAGCAAATTTTACCAAAAATGTATCGATTTGCATTCGCATCGAAATACGTTTTACGGCATCTTACAACCAATTACTGTTACATACAACTTATGCCACTTGCTATTTATTTACAATGTGCTTATATCATACAGGGTGCGTATTTATACCCGCATATCTGCGCTTTTGCATGTTACATTAATCAATAAAGGTACGCTTGTATTATACAGGGTGTAACCATGAATTTACGCAAAATTCCATTTTTTCCGAATTGTATTATATGTTAGTGGGATTTGTTTTTAGAATTAAGGTTTCAATAACCTCTCGTGACCCCTTTTCACATCAATATATATAGACGTGCCAAGGGGTCACGAGAGGTTACTGAATCCGAAATTCTACAAATAAATTCCATCAAAATATAGAAGAATCCGGAATAAATGCAAATTTCCGTAAATTCACGGTTACGCCCTGTATAATACAAGCCGTACTTTTATTCATTGAAGTGCCATGCAAAAATGCAAGCTCCGCGTGTATAAATAATCACCCTGTATGATTTAAACATATTGTAAATAAATAATAAATAACGTAAGCTGTATATATAAAAATAATTAATTTTAAGATACCTTAAAAACGCATTCAATGCGAACGCAAATTGATCATTTTAAGATAAATACAAAGCCACTTATTTTCTCTTATTAATTATCAATACATTTTCGTTGCATATAAAAATGCTCTTTATTTACTGTAAATAACATACAATAATACTAGCTTTACGCATTTATCATAAAAATTACAATCAATCTTGTTAAAAAACCCCAATTTTAACCTTTTCTATAAAAATGCACCTTCCTTGCATTAAAAAGCATTTAAAGTTTAAATTAATTAACCTTTATATGGTATAAAATCATTTTAAATAAAACATGTTTTCGTATTTTCGAGAGGTATTGAGAAAACACATCAATTTCGTATAAACTAATTAATATTAACACGTTTATTCCAAGAAGCAACCGAAACATTGGAAGAAACCATAAATTCCATAAAATAATTAAATTGAAGTTATTGATTACCTTGGCAATTACTGGATTAGTATGCAACCGCAAAATGGCCTTGGGTGTTAAACAAAGACGAGGCAGCGCGCGCCACTATTATAAATCAATACTAAGGGGGTATTAAAATTGGACAATTTTAAACGTTAATGAGGATTTCCCAGAATACTATGTAAGATATGTGTATATTATTTAGAATGGAATCACGTAAACGTAATCGTTTCCTAGAAAGATTCATTGATGAGTTCGATTGCAAAATGTTCATTTATGTCGCAAGCTGTTGCTTTGCGAAGATGATATTTAAAATATGCAATACCCATACCTTAATTTAATAATGACGAAGTTACAATGAATAAAGAAGTGATGTTTTGAACGTAACCTGCATAATAAATAGAATTTATTAAATTTAATTATAGAGTAAGTCCTAATAATTGCTTTGTAAGGATCTTGACCAGGAAAGTTTGTGTTCGGAGTTCGAAACACTCTGACCTTTTAATAGATTATCTGCCAAGAATTTTTTGGCCAAAGCAAACCTTACAAACGTGAGAATAATAACCAGATAAACTATTCAATAGAAAAGAAATGTCGTTCTGTAAATTTAAGAAAAGGTAAGGAACATTTTTGTAATTAAAAAAATAAGTTTTTGTTAAAAAATGGTTTTATGTATAAATGCTTTGTGTTATTGCTGTGTTTGATTTCATTTTTAAAAACTCCAAGATTTTCGTTGAGCTAGCCAGATAAACAAAAGTTAGAAACGAAGGTAAGTCAAAAGTTTAAAATTTTGCAATTTACTGTATCTGTATCGCAGCACCCTTATAGCGTCGTTAAAAAGCGAGGCGTTGTTGCATTCTTTTAGTGACACCTCATCAAAGCAACGTTTTCACAGTACCCTTCTAGTGACGCCTCAACGTGCTGCGTTGTCACAGCACTCTTTCAGTGGCGTTCCAACGCACGGCCCTTATAGCTATATATATATATATATATATATATATATATATATATATATGTATAAGTAGAAGAATTGTGCTGATTGTGATCCGCTTTAAGACAAAAAGCAGTAGAATAGAACATTAAAGGTACATTTAGAACTTGCTTTCTATAATTTTTATAATTATTTTCACGCCATAACAGCAATCTATGTGTTACGAATATTAAAACTAAACATTAATTAAACGAAAGAATACTATTTAGTCAACAAATTTAATTTTGTTTATGTTTTAGAGAAAACCTTTTTGTACAAAAAGTATAAAGACTTCCCTACAAATAGAGCATACAACAAATAAAAGTAGATCTTCTAGATGGACAAATGTTAAGTCCCGAATTAACTAAAAACCTAGTCATAACTCCAGAGGGATTATTTACAATACAAAACGGTTTCAATACACTAGAACTCATTAATCAAGCATAAACCACAGAGCTATTACAATTAGACCTCGATTTTCTAAGTCCTCATTACATAAAATACGCCGAAACAGCATTTGAATGTTACAACATAGACTCAACAATTTTTACGCATAATTCAAATAACTTCGAACTTGACGTTTCTAAAATCAGAGTAGATCATTTGAACTCCAAAGAAGGAGAAGCTTTAAAACTTAATAATCAAATACAGAGAAATATAGCACGATCCTAAAGAAAAGTTAACTATCACTATTAAAGTAAAACGCGAAATATAACAAGAAATAAAATTCTAATTCCCACCAAATCTTATAGATTTTGACACGTACATAAAAAGGACGCAAAAAAACATATACAAAAAATGCTTAAAGATGGCATAATCATACCCCAAAAAGCCCGTAAAGCGCATCAATATGGATTACTTAACATTTCTGACATTTCTGAGCGGTTAGAATAACTTAACCCTAACCTTTCAGAAAAATTAAAATCGTGAAAACTTTAACATCCGCGAAGTATATAAATAAACGAATTTAAGGCTACAGTAACTAATTAGACATTACCAGACACAAATCCCGAAAATTAATTACAGCACCGTATAGCTAAGTACAAATACAAGTAACTTGATTCTTTAAATAACTCGACATAATTCAAACTAAAAATTAACAATCCAAACTAGAAGGTAACAATACCAAACCGCGAAACAAATCTTAATTTTTACAAAAATTTGAAATTAATTAAAATCGAAAGTAAGTATTAATTATTAGAACAACCCTTAACAATCATAAGTTTAGTTATAAAAATTTATTTTAAAAGCACCCTTAATTTCAATAGAGATCAAGCTTTGCAGGAATTTTATTACAGGGTGTAAAATATTTTTGAAAACCTTCTACAAACCCGGAGACAATGAAAGGAATATATTATTTTTATGCCTGGAAATAAGTAAACTGACCGGACGGGCACTAACACTAATAGCCAGCCGAGATGACTGAGAACAATGGGAAAACTTCAAACGTATATTGATTGCATATTTTGGCGATCAACGTAACGTAAAATGCCTTATCCGCGACCTAATAAACCTTAGAATAAAAAATAACTAATCCCCGTACCAATACGGAATGAAATGCTAAGACGTAAGAAGTCTAATTTTAACAAAATTAAAAGTAAAAAAACCCGACCAAAATATCCGCCTTTTAAAGACAAAAATGTATGACGAAATGGCACTGGACACCTACATAATTGCACTACCAGAACGACTATCAGATAAAATCAGATTCCAACATCCCCAAAATTTAGAAGCCATCAATATGATAATAAAAGAAGAAATGTAATGTACTATAGAAACAGACTATATAACCTCAACACGAATAAAAGTTATTGTTCAATAAAAACCATACAAGCCACAATACAAACAACCACCCAACCAAAATTCACCCCATTTAGCGCACAAATGAATCAACCGCGAAGTAATAACTCAAATTTTAATAACAATAATTTTAACAATCAATTCAAACAATTTCCAGGACCAACGTTTAACTCAAATTTTACAAAACCCGCATTTCCACCAAGATTCAATCAAAATATGAACCAACAAACACCAGCATTTAGCGGGAACCCTATTAGAAATACAACAACCCCTATGGATACCTTATCTGGTAACACCAGACAAAATACAAAAATATCGCACATCCGACCAAGTAATAACCAAAAACGAAACTTTACATCGGAAGAACTATTACACCAAGAAGTAGAAGAATTTGACAATGACCTGGATAATTACTTTCACCCCATTACAAACAATAAATCAAACCAATTAGAAACTTACGAACATTACAAACCATGCGAAAATTACGAGGAGGACGACGAAGAAAATGCCTGCTCAAATTTTCATATAGACCGATTTATAAACGACCAAACCTAATAAATTTAAATAATATTAATACATAGTACTACCATATATAAAAATACCCCACGCAGAACTTAAATTACTAATCGATACCGGATCCTCAAAAACACTAATTAGCCCCAGAATCCTAAAAAAACACTATTTAGACTTTGTAAAAAGCGAACCATTTAAAATTAAAACAGCCTATCAAACTAATTTACACAAATTCATAGCTATTATACCCTTACCCAAAACTTTCAATGTAAAAATAAAACACAAATTTTGTATTTTTGAGTTCAATGATAAATACGACGGACTAATTGGAATGGACCTTCTAAGAAAACTAGGAGCCAACATTGGCATAAAAAACCGTTTATTGAGAACGAAATAATTTCAAAATACCCAACTCGAGCAAAAATACACGATAGAACCCAGAACAGAAAAAAAAATAAAAATCCCAGTCAATTCAAAAAATAAAGTAGGAATCATAAACCACATAACATTTCAACAAGGAGAAACCTCCACCGCCTTAGTACAAATAAAAGATAATTATGCCGCTACGACGATTCTAAACTCAAATAACTATCCCGTAGAACTATCTCTAACCAACCCAATTAACGTAGAAGAATTAAATTTTAACGAAATGGAAATAGATGAAAATTTAGAAAACGATTACAACCCCGTAGAACACGACAAAATGTTAAGAGAAAATTTAAGTAGCATTCACATGAACACCGACATTAAGAAAAAGGAGCAGAAAGCAATTAAATTTATGTTTTGAATACCGCAACATATTCCATTGTGAAGGAATGCCCTTAACCTTTACCAACACAGTTAAACACAACATCGAACTAATAGACAACAAACCAATCTTTACAAAAGAATACAGACTACCTCAGGCAAGCCAGGAAGAAGTCGAGAGACAAGTGACAGACTTATTAGAACAGGATACCATACAACATTCCAACTCACTATGGAGCAGCCCAGTATTAATAGTATTCAAGAAATTAGGCGCCTCAGCAAGAGAAAATATCGAATGGTAATAGACTATAGAAAACTAAACGAAAAAACGGTACATGACAAATATCCACTACCCAATATCACCGAAATTTTAGACAAATTAGGTAAATGTCAATATTTTTCAACATTAGGCCCCGCATTTAGGATACCACCAAATAGAAATGGACGAGAAAGATACATCAAAACCGCATTTAGCATACCTAGAGGACATTATGAATATAAACGAATGCCATTTGGATTAAAGAACGTACCCGCTACTTTTCAACGAGTCATGGATAATATGCTACGGAGAATACACATAGAAAAATGCCTTGTGTACCTAGATGACATCATAGTTTATTCAACATCACTGCTGGAACACACAGACAGATTAAGAGAAGTGTTCGAAGGATTAAGAAAGGCATATTTTAAAGTTCAACTAGATAGGAGCGAATTTTTACAAAAGAAAGTATCATTTTTAGGACATATAATAACACCCCAAGGAGTTATGCGAAACCCTACTAAACCAAACGCAGTACTAAATTACCTCCTATCAAAAACGAACAAGAGAATTAAAGGATTTTTAGGACTTAGTGGTTATTACCGCAAATTCATTAAACGTTACGCACAGATAACCAAGCCCCTGACAAATTGTTTAAAGAAACGAGATAAAATTGAACACTCCCCAGAATTCATTAAAGCTGTAGACAAAATTAAATGTATACGCACGAATCACCCCGTATTAGAATACCCAGACTTTTCAAAACCATTTATATTGGCAACAAACGCATCAAATGTAGCATTAGTAGTGATGGATTCGAACCGAACCGAACCTTGCCCTAGGTTCGGTTCGGTTCGAAAACTTTTTAGTCCGGTTCGGTTCGAGGTTTAGTTCGAAAAAATATATTCCGGTTCGGTTTGTTTCGGTTCGAAAAAAACTAACCGAACCGAACCGGTTTGACATTTTAATATTTTAAACAACTAGTACGTTCAACTACAACAATTTAAATGTTTATTAATGTAGTTTTTATATTTAGTAGCTGCTATTTTCAAATAAACCCAACATTAATATGTTTTAGATTTTAGTAGCATAAATAATATTAATACTATTTGTCCAGGTTTGATTTTTCAATACGTACTCTCTTTAACAAAGCGTAATTACAATTAGGTTAATAGTGAAAACCATCTCTAAAATTTAGCATGTGTTAATAATTGATGAATTTTACTAATGTCATTTTACCGTGAAAGAACGATATCACACGATCTTTTCGATTACTTTTATTTTAGTTTTAGTTAGTATAAAATAAGTATCTAGACAATAAATAAGGTGTTGCTGATTTCTTATACAGTACAAACAAAAAGTTGTTTGTCAGTTTATCTTTATTATTATTTCTTTTAAAAGACAATATCAGATGGTTCTCGGAAAGAATCGTAAATCTAGCTCAAACGTTGTTTACGTTTTTCATAATAAAATATAACAGTATTTATTGCACGGGCATCATGTTCGCTTATTATTTGCAATATAGTATGTTATTTTATGTCGGCATTGATTAAAAAGTTTATGCCCCTACGAGTCATAAACTTCAACCTTTGGTCGTGAGAGAAAGTTTGGGGTCATTCTTTTGGAGTATCGGCTACTTCTAAGGACGTTGGTAATGGCCACAATAAATAAACCGTAAATATTATCGTACCATGCGTTTTGTAACACCATTTGTTGAGCGATTATGTACAAAAGAAAAGGAGATTAGTTTTTGCTATAAGGTCACATTTTTTTAATATTAATAGAGAGCTGGTTTTCATATAAAAATAAAAAATTCAAAATGATGGATTAGTAATACATACTTAATTAAAAATTAAATTGTTTCGTTAATTCTGAAAACTTCTGTAGTCTCTAGACCGTGACCTCGGCTGGTATATGTTTAAGATGGTTTTAAACACGACTTCTGTTCATTAAATAAAATAAACTTGTTTTTAAAAGCAAATTTTCAAAATCATTTCGAGTTTCTCCAATATCTAATACTAGTTATAAACAAACAACAATTTGAAATAAGGAGCATTAAACAAATCGAACTAAGCTAGAATTTTTTGATCTACAAACGTGGCTCGATGACAAAATTTATTAGATATGTATCACTAATACCTATAAGATTATTTACCTATTGCCTTAAAACTCAATGACCATGTGCATTAGAAAATCGTTCTAATTCTTATATGCTTGCTAGTAGAGATTTTTAAAATGTGCGTTTGGGAGAAATTAAGATTGACATGTTTTTAGTGAAAATTAAATTTTTAAACTAAATTTTTATTTAAAAAATCGAACCTTTCGAACCGAACCGGACCGAACCCTGAGCTAGGTTCGGTTCGGTTCGAAAAATTTGTCGGTTCGAGGTTCGGTTCGAAAATAAAATGTCCGGTTCGGTTCGTGTCCATCCCTAAGCATTAGGCGCAGTATTAAGTCAAGGAAAAAAGGTAGCGATAAACTTATCAGCTACGCATCCAGAACCCTAAATGAGACTGAACAGAAATATAGTACGATAGAAAAAGTATTATTAGCCATAATTTCGGCAACAAAATATTTTAGACCATACCCCTACGGACGAAAATTTTACATATATACCGACCATAGACCATTAGTATGGCTATGCAAACTTAAGAAACCAAACTCAAAATTACAACAATGGAGATTCAGACTAGAAGAATACGATTAGGAAATTATATCCAAAAAAAAAGAATTTATAACAATAACGCAAACGCCCTAAGTAGAATACAACTCAACGCACTAGAAACGAAATCAATTGTAGGAAACGTAGACGAAACGGAAATAAGAGAAAACCCAGAAGAGACAGACACAAAATGAAGAGCCAAAAACCGCGATTAAAATTTTAAACGGAACCATCGATATAAAACCCAATCAATTTATAATTACCGTAGTTTTAACTGACTCCAATCCCGTAAAATATACAAAAGTAGACAACAAGAAAATATACCAAATACAAATAATTAAAGACGACAACGAGGAACAAATAATTAAAATTTTAAAAGAATACACCCCCGAGAGAAAACGATTTTACTTTTATTCAACACTAAACATTTATATAAACGATTTTCAGAATTATACGTTAAATTATTCAATAACTCTGGCCCTGAACTTATTCGATGCACAAGAAAATTAATAACCCTAGACGACCCTGATGAAATAAACGACGTAACAAGAAATCAACACGAAGGAAAAACCAACCATCGTGGAATTAATGAAACAATAAAGCAACTTATATGACGATACTATTTTAAAAATATGAAAAAATTAACCACAGACTTTATTAACCAATGCGAACTATGCGACAAGGCAAAATACGGCTGAACACCCCCAAAAATACCCTTTATGTTAACCAAAACACCTGACAAACCTTTTCAAAAGTTACATGCCGATACTTTGGTAGTAGAAGCACAAAACTATTTAATAATTGTAGATGCATTCACCAAAATAGGCCAAGCAATACTCATCACAATTGAAAATAGTATTGACGTGACACAAGGATTTTTACAATACTTTACATTTTATGGCACGCGCGAAACAATAACCTTAGATAACGGCAGAGAATTTAAAAATGAGACAATACAAAACACTTTAGAACTCCACAAAATAAAAATTTATTTTATAACTGAAAACCACTCCGAATCGAACGGACTGATTGAAAGACTACATTCAACCCTATTAGAACAAATCAGATTATTAAGACTAACTTACAAGAAAGAACACATCACGAACCTAATGTCATACGCACTAATCGCCTGCAATAATACGATCCACTCGTCAACAAATTTTACACCCCTAGAATTAACACTAGGACATTCAGATTCCCGTACCCTTACGACATCCACAATAACCAGGAAGTATATCAGCAATATGCTAAAGATTACAAAGAGAAACTAAAAATAACTTATGATAAAGTAAAAGATAAACTAAATAACGACAAAGAACGTATTTCCACAACTAGCAATAAGAATACTGACGCAAATAAATTTTCAATAGGACAAACCGTATACGATAAAAATTTTCAAAGTAAACGACACAAAACGACAACCAGAAATTTAGGCCCATTTAAAATTCAGAGAATATTCGACAAAAATATAGCCGTAGTAGACAACGGCAAGATAACAAAATACATTCATTTGAAAAACCTAAGACACCCTGTAATTTCAGATGGACAATCATCACCCTTACGGTCAACCTCCGCCCAGGTAGAACGGACAACAAAATATTAATTAAAGACATAAAAAACAACCGCGGTATACTACCAATAAAATAAGGCTGTATACAAAATACAATAGACTATTGGACGTTCGCACAAAAATTCGATTTTACGGAACTAAAAAAAGAATCTTAAACAATCAAAAACAACTATTATCGATTAAAACAATCAACGGAAACAGCCAAATTTGGAAAGGAATGCGCCATAGAAATGATGAATTATAACAGCATAATGGAAAGCATTTTAAGAAATATAGAAGATAAATTTAACAGATTAATACCCACAGAATAAATTCCAAGACGAAAGAGAGGACTAATTAACGGACTAGGTAACATAGTAAAAGCTATCACAGACAATTTAGATAACCAAGACAAAGATCATTATGACAACCCAATACAATAACTAATTGAAAGTCAAAACGATATAAAGACCATTATTAGTAACCAAATATCTCTAACAATCTACTATAAAATTCAACGACACATTAGAAAAGCTAGTAAAAATCAAGATAGTATAGCCAATAGAATACAAACCCTTGAAACTAACATGCAAACTACCATGTTAGGCATGCGAGATTTAATCAGATTCAATACAATATTCACTTAAATAATATCAACCCTTACTTTAATTCAACAAATTTTACCTACATTAGAAAACGCTGTAACATTTGCAAAATTAAATACTCTACACTCTAGTATCATAGAACCAACTGATTTATTAAAGAAATTATTAAAAATTAGATCATTTATAATTAATAGTAAATTACCCTTTGATGTAGTAGAATCAAACATTTTAATATTTGAAAAAATAGATATAGTAAAAGGCTATGTGAAAAACAACGACATAACATTTATAATAGAAATCCCAATAGTAGAGATTAACAATTATAATTATTATCATTTATTTGCTTTTCCAATGAAAATTCCTAGCATGTATCAAGTTATCATACCCAAAACCAAGTTCCTATCCTTAAATGAACTAAGATATGGTTATTCAAACGAAAAGTGTACTGAAGTAAAACCAAATCAATATTTATACCAATTGTTAACATCAACAACCATCCAAGAAGACAGCTCTTGCGAAGTACAATTATTAAAATTTTCAAATCATTACGAAGACTGTGAAGCAAAACCCGTAAAAATCACCAACATGAAAATTCAGAAAATTACAGAAAACAAATGGATTGCCATTTTTCCAACAGAAATAATAGCAACCGTCCACTGCAATCAAGACGAGAACAATCTAGCACTAACCGGAAGCAAATTAATCACCCTTAAAGAAGACTGTTATTTAAAATTGAAAAACGAAATAATCAGAGTTTATTAAGATCCCATAGCAACCAATAAACTCGCAAAATTACTAGAGCTACAATTCAACATAACACAAGCCAAAGATGAAGAAATAATCAAGAAACCCATGCAACTAAAACACCTAGACTTAGACGACAACCACGCCATAAAATTAATGGACAATTATATAGAACACTTAAGTGAATTAAAAGTGCCAAAGTTACACTATGGCAATATAAGCGTTTAGACAATTTTATTAATCATTTTACTAATTTTTCTAATTATATTTGTACATTACAAAAGTATTTTAAATATAAGAATAAAGAAAACAATTTTAGACTTAAGGAAACGAAGGTAAAATCTTAATTTTTTATTTACGTAGGGAGGAGTTATGTATCCCCCAATCTATGTATGTATAATAAAATAGAAATTATTAAAGAAATTATTAGGTCAAGTGTAACAATGTAATTCAAGAATAATTAAATAAAGGTTATTAACAGTTGTAAGAACGGATGCAATACATTGTATTCCAGACGATAGTGATACTGCAGGTAGCAGGTCACAGACGGTTAAGAACTGTGATTACCTAGAAAGTAAGATTATTACATTTAATAATGAATAAAATTAAGAAATAAGCAGACATGAGCTCTACAAGTTCCCACAGATATGTGAAGGGCAGGGACAACATAAATACCCCGGGAGCTTCAGAGCAGTCGGTCAGTCTCAAGTATTTCAGCTTTAACATTGCAGTTTGCTTAGGCTACTCACACTAGTTTAACTATTAATATTTTTCGATTTAGAGTAATTTTAAACCAGTTTGTTAAAATTCCATATTTAATATCTGTTGAAAAATAAATAAATTGTTACGAGGTTTTGGAAGAAGTTTTTAGAAACACCGCTCCCAAGGCCCAAAACGTAACTCGTCTGGCATTGGAATATTTTCCATCGGTTAAGTGGAGAATGACGTCACGTTTCTCATGGGAATAATGTCGAGAATTGACCCCCAGAAGTCGATTATCAGAAATAATTTGCTAACAAAGTGAAAATATACCAACCATAACTAAAAGTAATGGAAGATGATCTTATTGCTCTAGCAAAAAGAATAGAAAGATAAAGTACCTATTCCTGCCACAAAATCCAAAAATATATGTGTTTGGAACACATTACCATTTATTGTAAAGATTGTAAGAACAATCAAGCTTAAACTACTAATGTTTTGTATTTTTTTTAATATTTCGCGTTTTTACATTGTTAAAAGTTTTGTTTCAGTTATTTAGTGTATTATATTTTATTTTATTAATATTTTTAGTTTTATTAATTAAACTAACTATTTCAGTGCATTTATGTATAAAGTGTTTATAACAACCATTAGCTTGAAAGAAATGCTTGTTTTGAAATCATAAGTTTTAATTTTACAAATATTGGTCTCTGAGACCGACGTTCATCAACCATGTTAATTTAAGCCACATTAGTACTGAAGAGTTAAAGAAACAGACGAAAGGTCCAAAATAACACCATTCACTTTGATAAAATTTGTATAAAAGGGAAGACAGTTGATAAAAGACCATCAGTTTTTACGAAATATTGCAACTTATTTTAACTATAATTTGTAGTAACTATATTTGTGCATATCGAATAATACTAGCCAAAATTCAAAAGAATAAAGAACTGTTTTCTTATTTAGTTTTTGCAAACTAAAACAAAATTTAGAGTACTTCACCGAGTTTTTTGTGGATTACCAGCTAGATTTTCTGGGGCCAAAACTATACGTTACAACTGTGTAAGACAATGTCCAAGACAAGCTGCAAAAGACATAGAATTATAAATTATGATATCTAAACTTTCATTTGCTTTCTAAGTGTACCACAGTTATTAAAAATATTGCCAAATTATTTTAAAATAAATTACTCCCTTCAATAAATCCCTCTACGCTTCAGTAACTCTTTGTATCATAGTTACATAACATGTACGCTATAATAAAATTTTTGGTAAACGTATAAAGCTTTTAGCCCTTCTATAGCGTGGGCTAATGCGTTACTGTTGGATTAGTTTGAGTTTTTAATCTAAATTGCAAACACAATTTTATATCAAGCGGAAATTAATTTAAAATCTGAATTTCTCTGGTAATAACTTTCCATATATATATTTATTGGAGGATTTCGTGCAACGTATATTATGAGTAGAAACCCTCACGCTAATAGCTCTTTCCCCAAATTCGGTTAACAATGGTTTTGTTATATAAAACTGATACGACAGCAGCAAATCATTGCGTATAATGGATATTGGTCTCTTGAATGTGAGAGGAAACAAAAAGGCCAATGGCTGAAACTTCTTTCAATCACGGTAGGGTTTTTAAATACGAGAATCGAATTAGATGTGTTCAGTTTCAAACGGATTTTGGTAAGCATGATCTTTGTTATAACCGCACATTTTTACCAACTTGATTACTACAACATACGCATACAAATTATTTTTGGGGGAACTCGGAACAATACTTTTATTAAAAGCTTGAGGCGATCCACACGAACCTCTAATATTTAGCGGCTTGCCACATTTATTGCACTTTTATACGAAGACGTGCGCAACCTAATTATCTTTCGACTCAGAAATTACGAAAATGTAGACGCATTTACAGATGAACGTTGAAAAGAACAATAACCTGCTTTTTTCTACGATCACAATCCCAAGTGGGTTGTGGAACTTTGAAATCGCACCGTAAAATGGACGTTTTCTACGAACTGACATTAAGCAACGGCTTTGTTGTTTTAGAGCAACAGAATTTTAAAAACGCTCAATTTTAATTAGGTTTGATACATGTTGAGGATTTATTTTCCTTACCGGAAAAATCTTTTCAGACTACTCCGTTGTTGGTAGTTAGCGCAAAGCGTGCAGCACATTTCTTACCAGTTGTTATAGTGCGTTTACTTATTTTCATTGCTACTTTCACTATTCTGAATATAATACCGAGTCATTTGCGAAAATATGTGCAATTTTTTGGATGAGAAGATAGTGATCGAGAAGTCGTTTAGGAAACACTTGGGAAATCTAAAAAGAGTTTTTCACAAACTCAAAGAAGCCAATCTGAAACTGAGTCCAAAAAAGTTCACCTGCTAGGCGAAGAGGTGATAACTACGACACGTAGTTTCGAGCAACGGAGTCAAACGAGACCAGAAAACGATTAAGACTGTACGAGAGTGGCCGATGGCAAAGACAAAATTAGTTCCGCAGTTTTTTGGGATTGTGCACTTACTGTAGACGATTTGTTTCAGGGTTTGCCAATATAGTCAAGCTCTCAACTAGGGTGGGATGAAGATTGCCAAAATGCATTCCAACATTTGAAGCATTTACTGACAATAGATTCGGTCTTAAGCTATCCTCGTTTGGAAGGCAAATTTATCTTGGATACAGGCGCAAGCAATGTTGGCATCGAAGTGTAGTATCCCAGATGCAGGACGAACGGAAATCCTGCGTTACAAGACGGTAACTTAGGCTGTGGAAAAATTCATAGTACACTTTTATAACTACGAGGGCCATTTTATTTCAACCTCCGATAGGCTATAAATAAAAGACAAGTTCATATAGAACAATAATTTTATTACCAAAAGATTGGTACACTTACGGTTACTTTTCGACATAATCACCGAAGAGATTAAGACAAGCTTATCAATACCCTGTTCAAAAAAAGTTGCCGCCAATGAATTCAAGTAGTCCTTGACGTTGGTTTGAAGGTCCTCATTGGTTTGAAAGCGCTTCCCACCAAGCCACGTCTTCAGGTCAGGAAAAAGATAAAAATCGCTTGGTGCTAAGTCAGAACTGTATGGCGGGTGATCGAAAATGTCCCATCCAAATTGTTCGAAAAGCCGTTGAGTTGCTCCAGCAGTGTGTGGAAGGGCATTGTCGTGGATCAGAACAACTCCAGCCGTCAGCTTTTCTCATCGTTTGTTTTGAATGGCTCTACGCAACCGTCGTAAAGTTTTAGCCTGTAGAAAACGAATCATACTTCGCACTTCACACTTGGCGGAAGCATCAATAATAGCGGACATGTTTACGTGGCTGTAGCACAACGCCGACTGACGCCTGAATGTCAACAATGGCGGAGTGTGTAGTGCAAGAGCTGCGCAGTTGCCTACAGCGCATGCCCGCTTTCTGCTACCCGCGTAGCGTCTGCACGGAGCGATCGGAGGTTAAAAAAAATGGCCCTCGTACTTCTATGGAAGAAAATTTTTGTGAGAACCCCCCACGCTCCCTGAAGTGGCTATTACAGTTTAGGAACCGTGAACAGCAAGTCGCCAGATAGATAGCAAGGCTGCAAGGGTATGACTTCAACACTGAACATCATACTGGTACAAGTAATAGTAATGCGGACGCGCTTACAAAACGGCCTTGCACCGAAGATTATAAGCAGCGTTCATCCTTAGAAACAACGTGTGATCTACTCGGTCCAACTACCATAATCAATAACGATTGGCATCCTCTACAGATGCGAACGGAACAGGGAACGACAAAGACCTAGGTGTCATTCTGGGTTGGAAGACCAGACGAGAACGTCCGTCCTGGTAGAACATTAGTCCGTATAGTAGCACCTGGAAGTCGTACTGGGCACAATGGGAATCCTTGAAAGTAGAGAATGGGATCTTGGTGCAAATGGAGATGGATCCGTAAATACGCTTCAGGTGGTGGTTCCTAAAACCCGAGTGTCGGAGGTATTAGGACATCTGCATAATGGGACCTTGAGAGAATACCTCTACGTTAAGAATACTCTGGTGAAACTTCGAGCAGGATTTTATTGGGTGGGGTATAAGAACGATGTATAAGAGTGGTGCCGCACGTGACAGCTGCTTGCAGCATTAGCAAACAGTAGGGTTCCAATGAGGCAATGTAATGTGATAATATATTTACTATCAATATTCTACATTTGTAAAAAGTATTATATTTCCTCTTGCTCTATAATTGAATAATGTCCAACAGGTAGTGTTGCATACGAACCAGGAAGTAAGTGGCGTTTATCATCGTGCGGGGTAACGGTGATCTTCTCATGAGCGATGGTGTGAACCTGATGCTTGGATGATTAAATTAGATTCTGCATTGCAAATACTTTCTTGTAATCTTCTATACAGTCAACATAATCCTCAAACGTAATTTTATTCTTTATTACTGACCTTTTAATCCCATTAATTTTCTTTGTAACACTAAAGTCTCGGATGCCAGGTGATTCTTCCTCTTCTCGTAAGAGTTCTGTTTCTTCTTCTTCGGCAGTCTTAAGAATCCTCGTCGCATATATCTTTCATCGTAACCCAATAAAATATGTCATAAGTCCCCCATTATTTTCGTCTTTCATCATCCCCAATACTTTTTTGTTAATTAGCGAAATTCCATAATTGTTGTTGGAAGAATAGTCAGAAGTTGCTGACAGTCCCGTTTCATAGTTTCATAAGGATCCTGATATATAAAATAATAAATCAGGATCTCTATGTTACTATGAAGCGGGACTGTCAGCAACGTTTCGATGCTTGTGACTATCCTTCCAACAACAATTATGGAATTCCGCTAATTAACACAAAAGTATTGGATATGATGAAAGACGAAAATAATGCGCGACTTATGACAGATTTTATTGGGTTACGATGAAAGATGTATGCGACGAGGATTCTTAAAACATTATAATTTGAATAAGAAACGCTATACTTGCGGGCACGCCCCTTTGCTCCTTCCAAAGGTACTACATTGGGTTTAAACGCGAAATTATAAACGTAGTTCAAATTAAACCAAACTTCAAAATTAATCCAACCTAAATAAAGATCTAACAACCTGAAACAAAATTAAAAATAGTGTTTGAATAAAGGTATCTCTAGCGTTGATTTTGAAGTGTGTCTGATCAACAAGTCACACGCGAAAGTAAAAGAGGAGGAATCCGTAATGCCGGATAGCAGTCGCCAGCTCTGTTTACCGGTGCGACCTGAAGGGTCGGCTTAGAGCTATCCAAAGCTAGCTAACTAGTTAAAAATGGATTCAAATTTCTAAGCATTCGCCAAATATTTTAATAGTGAACCCAGGTATTTTGCCTGCTCTATATATTTACAAATTCGTCCTCCCTGGTCTAAGTAATTTAGACTCAAATTCGTCCCTAGCTTTCCTTATGACGCCCTAACTGATTTATATTATAATAACAATCTTTTCTAGTATATTCTTCCTTCCTATTAAAATGCTGCCACCAAAAATGACGGCAGAACGTCAGAAAAAACAATTCAAGCCCCAAAATAATATAATACATGCAAATAAATATAAACTATAAATATAAATAAATATAATATATATATATATATATATATATATATATATATATTGCTGTGTGTAACCGGGATCAATCTCTGGAACTCCCTAAAAATCATTCAAGTCCACGTTGGGCGCCATAAATTGCTGTGTGTAACCGGTATCAATCTCTGGAACTCCCTAAAAATCATTCAAGCCCCAACGTTGGGCCGTCATAAAATTGTTGTGTTACCTATAAGAAATCGAGCCTCACGAATTGGGCGCCATAAACTGCCGTGTACCCTAGTAAGCCCAGTACTTTCTCAAAACACATTTGAGGATTTTATTAAGTTACCCAAAAGTCGTCATAAATTTCACACAATAGTTAAACTTTCAAAAAATTACAAAAAAAAATTATTCCTTACCTAGATTCCTCTCTTCATCACCTTAATTCTTCAACCGCTTCTCTGGCTAGCTCAGTTGGGCCTCCTCTTGGATACCTATATTCACTAGCATACTCTTTATCGTTCACGCACACACTCAATAAAACCACAAAATAATACAACAATCATACAATATTTATTTACCACTATTTACAAATAAAACTTCAAGATTCTTTACATTTCGGTGGTCAAGTTACACCTCAATAAATTCGATTTTTGTAAATTCCAGAATTTTAACTAGAAATATCAAACACATTGAAAGTAACCGGAGTAAATGGGCCCTATATAATACCTTATTTTTCTTTCTTTATTTATAATTAATTTTAATTAGGACACTCTGGAGTATGGTGAGCTCATGATAATCCAGTTTTTTTTTTATGATTAATGTATGCTTTTTACTTAGCATACGCTTACTGCAAACACAAAAAAAAATCCATGTACTCGTAACAATAAAAAAAATTAAATTCCTGAGGAACGTTACTAAGCTTTATATACACCTTTAGATTTATATTTAAATACCATAATAAAAGTTGGTTATACGTATTATTTTCAATACGCAAAATAATGCAAAATACCTTTATAGTTCACTTTCACACATCACCATAATTTTCATAGTTTATACAAACAACAAATTCTAAAGCGTTACCTAAAATTTCTTGAAGATCCCTACTCCGTTGACGAAGCCGTTAAGTTGTTTCGCTCTCGGTTACGTGGTTCTGCTCTGCTAGCCGCCTCCAGCTAATTGTAGATGAACACCCTCTAAGTTGTGCTGCATGCTATTCATACACGATAATTCCAAATCCAAATCCAAATATACTACACTTCTTTTATAATTGCTTAATTTAATTTACGTTTCATTACGTCACCTCACATGCTTGTTAAAAATATATACTGCACTTCAATAAAATTTAGGCTCGACACTATCCGCGTATCAAATTATGAGGCCAACACTGTAATATTTAATTTAAAATAATTTTATATACTTACAAGCTCGTGGTAAATTTCTGTACGTATTCTGAAGCGATGAAAATACTAAGATACCTCTATTAATTTTCTTAAAGTATTGATACAATTTACTATACTACCTCTCGGCCGCTCTTCATGCGAAATCCTTCATTTAAAATAATACTTCTTAAAATTTTGGTTCAACCGTTTTCGAAACCTTCAAAATTTAACTCGTCGTTATTATCTTTTCCGAAAAACCTGCATTCAATATTCCCGTGCTTGTCTGTTTTACAACTAATTATATAGACCAATGAGATATTTCGTGACGTCTTAAAAACCGCGCATGTATTAACGCTATTCCTCTCTTATGCATATTCTATGTTTCCTTCTAACCTTGTTTGAGTGGTAGAAAATCAATATTACTGTCCGCGTTTCAAACTAACCCATGTGGACTGAATACGTGCGCTTTGAAATGAACTGCTATTAAGCCTGTCTCACTCCGAAGCATATCCTTGATTGTCCATTGCTTCTGCACTCTAAGGAAACTTTTAATTAGCATTTATGCAAACCGTCCGACCGTTTACCTGATATACCTTGAATCCTGTCTCTTATCTTCATAAATAAGGGGAACCTGACATTTCCAAAACCTGCTGGTGTTTAATTAACGATCGTTTTTAAAACAACATTTCTATGAGTTGTACGTTTCAAGGTATTTTATATTCAACGGCTGTTCGTTTGTTAGCAAAGCGTTTCACCTTGGTATTATCGACTTTTCAAACTCTTATGCGTATTAGACGTAGTAACCCTTTCAACTAAACTCAATTAAATTAATTAATAATTTGCATTGGCTTCTACAATTTACTTTTTTTACGAACCTAATTAAATTTTAATCACTACTTGTAAAATTATGGTAACACTTGTTACTTTAAAATCACTAAATTAAATAAATTTCGCACGTAAATTCTGGTTGTTTCCTCTGTACAGGGTGTTTGAAATTGCATTGTGTATACCTAAATTTAACCCTTTAAAACCACTACAATATATATTGCTGTGTTAAGGGGTTATTTAGGGGTGTATTGAGTCGTAAGGGTCGCGTAATAACTGTAGATGGCACTAGGAATCAGAAAACCGCATTTATTTAGCAGGAAAATAAATAATTTGCGCATTATGTAAATAGCAAACATTTAACACCCTGTATAAGGACCGCAATTAACTTTAATCAATACTAGTAAGCATATCTTCCAATAATAGAACGCGCATTCAGCAGAGAAATAGTTGTACATGTAATCAAAATACGCCAAGAAGAGTTCAATAAGTATATAAAATAGATACGCACGAGATGAGATAAAACCTACTAAATCTTCATACAATTACGCTTGTAATAAAGAAGGAATAATAAATCACTTTAATAAGAAACGCATTTTTAAAGATAAGTTTTAAAATAGAGACATAAACGAAAACATCATTCATATTACATCAGTTATTTTGTTCAATTCTCCAAACGTTTTATCTACACAAAACAACAGACATAAGCTAAAGTAAAGTCCAACAATAATAACAAAACAGGCAGTCAAAGATCGTAAAACAATAGGAAATACCAGCATGATTTGGAACTTCAGAATAATTTCGTCAGAAATCAGCTTGAAAACTACTAGGAATGTCCAAAACAAACATGGTTGGTTACAACACTTTGTAAGGCTGGTTGGACAAACCAATCCAGATGTAGATAGCAAAGGCTATATAATTTGTAATTAAATGAAGAGATCTAAGGCGTATCCAGAGAAATATAAAGAGTACAAAGCAGAGCATTGGTTGTCGATTGAAGATAAGAAGGTGGTGTTAATCTACAACACGCAACAGCAAATCAGGATATCACAGGTCAGGGCTAACTAGTATAAGGAACCTTTTCAAATTTAAATTTAAACGCTGAATATATTATTTTTTCTCAAACTTGTAAGGAGTCAACAGAAAGATTGAATACGTTAAAATTTACGTGATAAGGATAAAGGATTTTGAACGTTCTAGATTTTTTTCAGTAAAAGGTGTCGTTTTTGGTGACTTTCAATTAAAGTAAAAGGATATTATTTTGGGGTAAATGATCCAAATAATATTAATTGATTGAAAGGTTTATTTAAAGAACTACAAAAATTGTGAAGTGTAAATATTATTTCCTTTTATTATACGAATATTGACTGACTTCGTTTTATCAATTAAAAAAAGTGAGAGTTAAAGAGCTAAATTAAATTGATAATCGTAACGTTGTGCACTCTGTGTAAATCAAACTGTGCTAGCCGTAGCATAATTAAAAAATTAGAAGATTAGAGAAAAGCACAGAGCGGTGGCGTTCAGCAGGAAACTGAACGTTTATTACATCCGGCTGCACAAGCGTGGGGGAGTACTTCAGCATTTAATCTGACGCAACATGCGCCAGATTATCATAGTAATATATATAAACAAATAAACATCCAAAAGTGTAAGCATGTAACAGTGCATTTAGCAGAAGCATCACCCAAATAAATTTTCAGGTGCACTCGCATTATACCGGTTAGCGCTGTAACATGTTTAATTTCAGCAATAATTATTCGCATTGAATTACGAGGATAATGCGCTAAGCGTGCCTTATTCTTTATTAATCTTCTTATATTAAAATATCTGTGTGACATAAAATTACTTCGTCAAGCATCTCTAGCTGTTTCTTTCGTATTCCACACCTCTAACGTCGTTATCATTCGGTTTTCGCTTCGTCGAGTTAGTCGCCCGCTAGCAACCGCCTTATCAACATGTATTCCCGGCTAGAGGCGTGCGACCTTCGTATAAATTACTCTTGTAAGCAGGTCAGGTCGTGCCAGACCTGAAACTATATTTGATATTTTCTAGTAACGGTTGGTAAAGTATACATTTTGCGAACTAATTTAATTTGGTTTTATTTATTTAGCGCGTCACTTAGGATTCGTCACTTAGGATTTGTCAATTAGGATTCGTTACCTAGAATTTGTAATTTGTCAACTTAGAATTTGTAAACGAAGGATGATAGATGTTGGTTTTGTTTGCCGTCGTCCCAAATTATAAATGGATAGTAACATTGGTCGAAGATTATGAATTTCCATCCAGATTTGTCTTGGAGCAACAGCGCCAGTTCGGTTCGTTATTAGATATAAGAAATTTCTTGCATGTGTTTTGAATGTCGTAAAAATTTGATAAACAGACTATCATATAAAGCACAAAAAGTTGCTATTATGTTTTCAAACATGTAATCTGTTTAATCCTCAATTATTGTTGAACTGGTTTTACAAGCCGTAGAACGAAATTTTGTCAAGTTAGGTTTATATAATTACAAGCTTTGTTCTATTTGAACCTTAGATAATTTCAAGGTATGTTTTCGACGACATACTTCTGTGTGTTGCACAGTTGACAGATGTTGTCATGAAAGCAGATGCTTCGTGCAGCTGTCATGGAATTTAAACTGAACATTCCTATTTTTGTGATTAGCTTTTATCTACAGATAAATTATAAAATCTAAATATGAAAATTTAAATACATACTACGTAAGAATTTAGAACCTGTAATCTACCTGAAAAGATCTGCCCAGATTAGAAACGTTAATTCAGTGTATTTTGGCTTCAAAACCTTAACTTTGTTATAGATGTTAATGATGAAATCTTTTTTACTTGTTAAAAGGTGTTGAAATTTTAAAAAAGAGTTTTTTTTAGTAAACAATTAGTTAAACTTTGAGGCTTTTATTTTGGTCAAGTGCGATCAAATCTGATAACACAAAAGTAGAATTCTTGAGTAATAATTTTGTGCCAATATCATATTGGATACACATTTTTTTATTTTGTTTGATACCTTTATAGGACACAAATGGTGTTCTACATTTTTATTTATTTAATCTTTGTAATTTCTTACAGGAGCTGCGTTTTATTTTTATAAGACAGGTTTTTGTTAACGAAGGCGATCGTTTTATCTTTGGGTTTCCACGTCCGCCCTTAGAATTGTGCTCTGTTATTATCGTGATTATCTCTGGACTTGGTGGCGCCTATTTAGCTTAGTTTAGCTTTGGTTTGCAAACAAAATTTGACTTACCCCCCCCCACTTCTTATTGCTCTACCCAGGAATAGACCCCTAGATATGTCGGAAGATTTTTGTTCACTGGCGCCCATTTCGAAAAATAAGTAACACTGACGCCACGACATATATATAAAAACAAAATAATTTACACTGGCGCCCAACGTGGGGCTCAAATAAACTAAAGTAGATACACTAGCGCCTCAACGAATAAAAATATGCTTTACTGGTAGCGCCTCAACGGGTAGGGCTTCGAAATTTGTTTGCTCAAATTTTAATTTTGACTTCGAAATTTGTTTGCTCAAATTTGCTATTGTTCTCGAAATTTGTTTTGGCACCAATTTAATTGAGACATTGACTTTATTTTAGTCAGTTAATTACTTTAGCCAAATTTATTTTTAACTTTAATTTTATTTTGGCCTAATAAAGATTTAATACGATATTGTTTTGGCAAAAAAACTATTTTTACCAAATTCACTTTTTGACTTTGACCTTTCTTGGCCCAAATTTGTTTTGACAATTTTCTTAAAATTTGAATCATTTAGATTTATCAATTTAATTTCATTAAAATGTTAGACTATTACAAATATGTCTGAAAAATTTCAAATGGTTTGTTTACTTAAAGAAGAACTGGAATATGAACTGAGGATTAGAGGAGTAGTGAATGAGAGACCAGTTCTTGAGAAAAGAAAAATTTTAGGAACACTGTTACCTAAAGAAGCTGATAAGTCTGGTTGTTTAATTCGCTTGAGTCAATAAAGAAAGTTTGGTCGGAATTTGATGATAATGCTACGGATTTTATTTTTAAGGGTACATAGGTTTGAGCTGTCGTCATATCATTTGAGAATTGCTCTTGTGCATAGGCACGTTTTTGGTTTTGATAGCAAAATTTTTATTTAGAACGGCATTGCAACGCAATTTAGTCTAGGCGGAACTTGTCGTCGTAGTTGGTCGTTCAGCAGTATGATAGTCTAGACGAGACTCAGGAAGAGTTGGTCGCTCAGCATTACGTAAGTCTAGACGAGACTCGAGGTGAGTTAGTTGCTCTAGTAATTTATGCATCATAATTTTTTTGAGTTGATGTAATTTTTGGTTGTTAGTCTAGGTGAGACTCGTAGAGGATTTGTCATTCTAGCAAATTTAGACGTTGTGAAGCATTGTAGTTGTTTCGACAGTTTCGTTGGTAGTAGGGTGAGAGTGTACCTGAACACTGATATTTTTTTTCTCTGTTAGCTATCGTCGTGATTAGTTTGTTATTGATGATTCTAAAGCCGGTAGATGGCACTTCAAAGATTTGAAGCCCTTTGCTGTATCTGACACATCAAATGAGGAAGATGATCCTGAAGATTAGTTTCAGTTCTGTCATTTTTTTGATTATAAGTAAATCAGTTACTTGCTTGTTTCGTTTTGTTCTGGTTTTTGATTTAGTATGGTTATGACTTATAATAAATTAAGACTGTCCTTTTACAACTTGTTTTGATTGGGAATTTTGTATGGTTATAAAAGCTTGTAGTCGAAATTTATTAGTAGTTTTGTAGTGTACGTTGATGTACGTACTGATTTAGTTTAACGCGCGCTAGTAGAAGATATTGTTTGAAAGTAGAAATAAGTTGACTATATAAATTGTTAGTCTTGATTTCTACATATTTAGGTAGAGGGAATATTGGCGTATTCTTTCCCTTGATTTTGACCTTTCTTTGAATATTTTTTTGTTTGGTAAGGTCAGAGGTTTGGATGGTAAACCTCACCGTTCGATCAGTCACTAATAGGTGATGATATTTGGAGATTAGAGTTATTCTAATCAGTAGGGTGAAGGAGATTTCAACCCGACTGGTTCGGTTTGATGTTAAGAGTTGTATTTTGTGAAATATTTGTGTAGAAGTTTAAGTTTAGTAGAAACAAAACTTCTAGCACTTTGAGTTAGTGTGGTGATGAGTACTCACCTCCATTTTTGTAAGTAACCTGTTGGTTAGTTTATTTTGGTTTTGGTTATCGCTTTGAGCTGATAGTATTTTGTATTAAGATGCTGTTTTGATATAGTAGCGTCCTTTTTGGTTAGAAAAGTTGCTAAAACTCCAAGAAGTGGAGTTAGTATTTTTGAAAGTTTGGATATTTTATGTTGGCATAAAATTTTATGTGGCTTCAGTAGGAGTAAGAAAATTCTTGCTCTGATATAAGAATTCTTTTAAACTTAAACTAATTTTTTTGTCCCGTGGAGTGTTTGACTTTTTAATTTGACTTCTCTCGATTTTGACCTATACCGGTTATGAATCCCCGATTTTGTCTCCCAATGGACGTTTGGTACACGTAGTTACCGGCACACTCAAATTTGTATATATTAGTCCCTCTCGTTTTCATAATTTTTGTAGTTATTCTGGATAATGATTAAGTAAGTACAGTATTGCCCGAAATAAACAGTACTGAAACTAAGTTGGCGGTGTTTTTATGCGTGCGCTGTCACACTCAAGTTAGCTAGTATAGACCTGTCAAGTAAACCTCAAACAAGTAATTAGTAGGGCCTAATTGTTAAAAATGGTGTTAAGTACAGAGGAGAAAGTGTTTCTGGTAGAGCATTATTTGCGTTCATACGGAATCGGCCGACGTAATGGTGCAAGTTTGCTATACGTGTCTGATCAATTCACACAAAGGTTTAATAAACGTTCTCCAAGTAATGCTGTAATTTTGAAGGTTATTGAAAAGTTTAGAAATACAGGTAGTGTATTGTGCCAACGAAAAGGAAACTCAGGGCGTCCCAGGACAGTTAACAACAACAATAACCATGAACGTGTTTTTGAGCAAATCTTAGAAAATCCGAAAGTCAGCCAGGCAAGGACAGCGTTACAACTTGATTTAAAAGAACTTCCTTTCAAAGAATCCTGAAGGAGCTGGGTACATTTTCGTATGTGATTCAGATACATCAACAACTACATCCTCGGGATTATCGCAGTAGAGTGGAATATTGCGCCAGAATTCTCGCGTTACAGTATGAAAATCCTGAATTTTGAAAATGTTTGGTTTTCAGACGAAGCACATTTTCACTTGTCAGGCTATGTGAATCGTCGCACAAATCGATTTCTGGGCTTTGCCAGACCCGATGAGGTTCAAGAGGTTCCTTTACATAGTGAAAAGTGAGTGTCTGGTGTGCTGTTTCCGGACACGGAATCATTGGTCCGTACTTTATCGAAGAGAATGGTAGGCAAGTCACGCTTAATCAACAGAGGTACAGACAAATTTTAACACGATTTATCCCTGATCTACGTCAATTCTGTCGTGCACGTAACTTGGCATTTCGAAACCAATTTTTTCAGCAGGACGGGGCAACTTGCCATACTGCTGCCGCAATTCGTCAATTTCTTCAAGAACATTTTCCAAGCAAATTCATATCACGATTTACTGACTTCCTTATCCTTCACATTCTCCAGACCTCACACCTCCAGACGCATACATTTGGGGCATGGCTAAAAATGCCGTTTTCAAACGGGCACCACAAACCATCGATGAATTAAAGGATGCCGTTAGAGTCTTCTTCGCAGCCCTGAGACAACCCTTATTCAATAACATAACCAGAAACTTAGAACATCGTTATGAAGTCTGTCTCGAACGAGGAGGTGCACATTTAGAACATATAATAAAGTGTCAATAATATGTATTTTTTAAATATACAAAACAATTACAATTTCAGTACTGTTTATTTCGGGCAATACTGTATTTCTAATTCTTGCATGTGTTTTGGATGTCGTAAAAATTTGATAAACAGACTATCATATAAAGCACGAAAAGTTGCTATTATGTTTTCAAACATGTAATCTGTTTAATTCTCAACTATTGTTGAACTGGCTTTACAAGCCGTAGAACGAAACTTTGTCAAGTTAGGTTTATATAATTACAAGCTTTGTTCCATTTGAACTTTAGATAATTTCAAGGTATGTTTTCGACGACATACTTTTTTTGTGTTGCACAGTTGACAGATGTTGTCATGAAAACAGATGCTTCGTGCAGAAAAGATCTGCTCAGGTTAGAAACGTTAATTCAGTGTATTTTGTCTTCAACTTATTTTTGATCAAATGTTTAAATCAAGTTTATGTTTGAAGAGCAGTTGTTTGTTTTAAAGAAAGCCAAAACCTTAACTTTGTTGTAGATGTTAATGATGAAATTTTTTTTACTTGTTAAAAGGTGTTGAAATTTTAAAAGAGAGTTTTTTTTAGTAAACAATTAGTTAAACTCTGAGGCTTTTATTTTGGTCAAGTGCAATCAAATCTGATAACACAAAAGTAGAATTCTTGAGTAATAATTTTGTGCCAATATCATATTGGATACACATTTTTTTATTTTGTTTGATACTTTTATAGGACACAAATGGTGTTCTACATTTTTATTTATTTAATTTTTGTAATTTCTTACAGGAGCTGCGTCTTATTTTTATAAGACAGGTTTTTGTTAACGAAGAATTGTGCTCTGCTATTATCGTGATTATCTCTGGACTTGGTGGTACCTACTTAGCTTAGTTTAGCTTCTGTTTGCAAACAAAATTCGACCCCCCCCACTTCTTATTGCTCTACCCAGGAATAGACCCCTAGCCATGTCGGATAATTTTTGTTCACTGGCGCCCATTTGGAAAAATAAGTAACACTGACGCCACGACATATATATAAAGACAAATAAGTTACACTGGCGGCCAACGTGGAGCTCTAATAAACTAAAGTAGATACACTAGCGTCTCAACGAAGAGAAATATGCTTTAGCGCCATTACACACAAAAACGTGCGCGTTAAATTATTTCAAAATATTCTTATTAATACAAATCAATGCTTATACGAGTACAGCCGCCACAATTTTATTCTTACCTTCATTATAAATTTTCTCAGCATCCGAGGACCTAGTTGTCTGCCTACATCTATTTGTTTTTTATTTCTAGGGGGATGGTTATGCACTGTTATAGTCCTGGAGGGTATGCACTAAACGTTCTGGGGGGTTTCACAATCACTATCACTTTAAAAGTCCTGGGTGGATGCGCGGTTTCACTCTAGGATTCTTAAGACAGCCGAGGAAGAAGAAACTGAACTCATACGAGAAGAGAAAAAATTACCTGGCATCCGAGACTGTAGTGTTACAAAAAAAATTAAAAGGATTAAAAGATCAGTAATCAAGAATAGAATTACGTTTGAGGATTATGTCGACTGTATGTAAGATTACAAGGAAGTAGTGGTAACGCAGAATCTAATTCAATCATCCAAGCATTAGTTTCACACCATCGCTCAGAAGATTGCCCTAAGCCTGCATGATGATAAACGCCACTTACTTCGTGGTTCGTATGCAACATTACCTGTTAGACATAATTCAATTATGAAGCAAAAGGAAATAGAATACTTATTGCAAATGTAGTATATTGATTGTAAATATATTATCCTCAATAAAATTTTATATAGTTTAGTGTTATCCTATTCTTAAAAACTGAATGTAATAGCACTCCTCCGTCGTGGGTGTTGGTTGAAAAGTGACCTGAATTGATCTTAAGATCCTCCTTAAGAGGATTTCAATGCTTGGTACAGTAAAGTGCAAAATGAACCTTAAATTTTTCCATTAGAAAATACATGTAATAATTGCACTTTTTGTGCTCGTACGAAAGTACCTTACCTACTTCAAGACATTGCAAAAAATTTGGAACAACTTTATCTTATTACTCACGAAAATTAGATTGAAAATTCCATTAACCCGATTTAATACTCATATTTACGTTGATTTTGACCCACAGCCAAAAAGGGTTGTTAACGTATGTTCTTAAGGTTTTGTCGAGATCTTAAATAATACGATCATATACGGTTAGGAGTAAGTCACTTAGTCACTTAGTGAAGAGTTAGTTATACTTTTAGTAGTAAGAAGTTAGCTGCAAATCAAATATTTTCAAAAAATATATCTGTGTCTTTGTTTGGGCATGTTTTGCAAACGTATAGAAATTTTAAAATATACTTTCTGCTACCTTTTCGCTTTAAAAAAGTTCGTTTAGTAACTTGGTCATTATTATGCGACGTTCTACGTAGCCCAAAATACACATGTGTCTAGCTTCATTTACTGTTTCATAAAACTAAAAATATTTCTAAAGCTTTCGACTGCAAAAGCATACTGGTAACTTATATTTTAACATCGTTGAAGTACAGTTACTACTACAGATCAGCTTACTCTAACTAAATCAAGAATTCACTAAAAAATTGATAATGCATAGGCTACAATAACCAAAACATAAATAATCACTATGATTGCCGTTTGACGCATTGAAACCATAAAGCGTGTATCATCACAGTATAGGATCATGACGCAAAGGCTATTTATTTTGTATATGGCTGATATGCTATTATTAATGTGCGCTCCAGTATAGTCTGAAAAATAATTACATCTTTATATAATAAACGGCTTCGTATTTTAAACGTCATATTCAATTTTCCATTAAATGTAACAAACGTTTCGATTAACTACCAACGAAAAAAGTTTAAATACGAATTCATTGTACTGAAGCTTTTACTTCAAGTAAGTTGCCAAATGATTTGCTTTTATTCTCCAGTCGAGACCAATTTTCTATTTTATCACGTTTCTCAACTTTGGTTATATTTTCAGTAATGCAACTGAGAAAACTATGTAGCTGTGCAAAACTTTCGAGTTAGTTGCAGCGTGAGTTCATGGAAGACTGGTGAATTACTGAGTAGCTTATTTAATGCAGTGCTAAAATACTAACCTAATCAACGAGGTTTTATAGCCAGAACTAAAGTTATCAATTCTATATAAATATTCATCGCACTGGTTTTATGAAAAGGAAAAATTTTATATTTCACAGACAATGCTTCTTTTTAATCTTGCGTTGAATACCATTTTAGCACTTTCTTAAGCTCTACAGCTAGAAGGCCGAATGTCAATTAGCGGTTAGACGGTTATTATATACATAAAAGGCACAGTACAAATTCAATTTACCACGGCTTGCTACAGAGAGAGCGTACTATACTGCTGCGAATTTTACAAAAGCATATGGACATTTACGTGTTATATTTGTCACTGTAAATTACTAAATTCGATTACCTTACTGCAAATTCACAAACCGGTTCATTAGATATATTATCATTTGTCTACATATACTACATATACCTTTCGTATTTGAAAATTTGTTGCCTCCGTACTTTAAAACAATTCCGGTTTCCACTAGTTTAAATTTAAGGGTTGCTACACTTCTTTGATTTTAAGTCTGCTTAGTTAAGCAGCCAACTGCGCTTGTCTTTTGTTAAATTCCCAAGTTTGCTTGCCTATATTCTTTGCTGATCCCGTATCTAAACAGGTATTTTTACTAATTAAGAATTTCCTTAATGTTGCTAGGTTAATAGTAATTAGATAAAGCCGACGTGTTATCTCGGCATACCCAACATGGGGCCCCGATTTTTTGTACATGCACCTTTGTCCCGATCATAAGTTTTGTGGTGTCCGTTTTTTTATTCCTTTTTTTCTATACGTGGGAATTTTCTGTACCTTTTGTTCCATGCGAAATTATCTTAATTCTGTTTTCGCTGATAATTTTAGTGCCTCTGCGTAGAGAATGTTGAAAACTATAGTCTCCAAATTCTCTTCTGCTTATTTTAATTTCTATTACGTACTATTCTTATTTACTGGAACTTCTTATTCCTATTCATATTTACTGGTCATCCACAATCTTCTTTCGGTACTTAAGCGTTTCTCTCAGGATTAATTTTTTTGTTACTTTAGTTAATCACTACGTTTCGCTAAAGGGTAGGTGTATTAGATATTTAGCGCTTGGTCGCTTTGATCTTTCTCTGTTAAATTGGTCAGTCACAAATTCGTGTTTTTTCTTTCTACGTGACCGCCCAAATTTGTATTCAATATCTTTCTATTTTGAAAACTAAGGTTGACTTCATTGTCCCACATAAGTTTACGTTATCATTACAGCATATTTTGTCTGGCTACCCATACCTTTCACAGCGTACGGGAAGGCATACTAAATAATGATAAAAGATCATCTGTTTGCTTTCACCGCTGAATGGTATGTAACTAACCTACGTTCTAGCATTATTAAAAACAACACTTTAAACTAAAATTAATCTAATACTTTGTGGTTTTATCCTTAAATGTACTATTGTAATTAAGTGCTTTTTGTGGATTTATGTTTCAGTTGCTGTGGTCAGACCGAATTCGGTCTGCATCAATAGAGTAAGCAAGGATTAAGATTACGTAGGTTTATACTGCTGTGCGCATATGATTAATATTAATTGCTTGGTGAGCTAATATAGATTACTACTAATTGTGGTTGTTAAATCCACTTATCTTGTTATCTTAAATTATGCGACAATCTTTAAGGGGGTGTATATTTTCATAGTTCTTTTGGTCTCCAAAACACCCTTGCTTGGGCATATGTTTTCCTTCACAATTAATTAATTTTGTTATCTAAATTTGTAGAAAATATTTATTAGAGCTATATTTTATATACGTATTGTGTTTAATTATTTCTTGCGGATACAGATTTTTGAAGGAAGACGTGAATTGTTTGGTGTGTACTGTCATTTCATTCTTTAGATTCCATAACTCCGTTTAGCGTGGCATTCGTTTTGTTGCTCTTTTGCTTAACCTTCCTTTGTTATCCAGTAATGCGAGCGAGTATTTCGTTCTGACTTGGTTCTTTTCTTATGGTCTGCTTGTATTGAGAGTAGCAAAGGCTTGAGTCTAAATTTTTTTCCATGCCAGATTCGTTGGCGAAATTTAGTATATTATATACAACATAAAACAACATAAAAATACAATAATAAATCTGGAGAAGTATAGTAATTTGCCGGATAAAACTCCACCACACACTACTTAGCACTACTCACCAGTATTCATAATAAAGAAGTCACGTTCATAATAAATTATGGCTCTTGTATTTTCAACTTGTAGATACACTAGCTTGTATGTAGTACGTTCCGATTGGTCGCGAAAACAACATTGGTTCCAAAGCTGTGAGAAACATCTACACCGCAAAAACACGTAATAGTAACGAGCTATTTCGCCTAAACATTGCTGAGAACTTAGACCACATTAATATGCGTAAATACTCTAGATTCTAAAACTACATTACACAACCATGTGTAATATACCTAAATTAATGATAAGAAATCCCCTATCATTGTTATTTACAAACTATTTGTGAAGCAATTTGAGGCGTATCAATCATGACAAAATTTCAAATAAAGAAACGGAAAAAATATCTTTATACAAAAGTTTATATACACAAAAAGCTTATATTCTAATAATGTATTTAGGAAACATCTGATTTTAAAACCGTAGAAATATTTATATCACCAGCAAATTGATTAGGTTGCCACAAAATTATTAGTCTACATTATCTACCCACAAAATTAGTCGGGTGTATGATATTTGAATAATTAAAGCTACCACCTAACTGCACTACCAAATTTAAATACAAATTAATTTTTTTATATTGCATAAGCATCCATTCAAATTTTTAAAAACACAGCTATTCTTTTAAATCAAAACAAATTAAAGACGCCAACCTACTTGCATGATAAAGCAAAACATGTTGCTGCAATAAAAACTTTACGCGTGCAAACTAACCAGCGATAAGGCATTAACGGTAAATTTCTCATTCCTTCCTTACTAAAATAAAAAGCTAAAAGGCGGGTTAGGCTCTTTCCATTTATACAACAAATCTTACTTTTCAACATAAATACCAAAGGTTTGAAATATTAAATATTTAAAAAAAAAGATGTATAAATAATTTCTCATTGACAAGAACAGTTAGATGACGTGGAATCTTAGAGATAATTTCAAGAAAAAGATAATACGTAACCATTTATGGTTCAAAGTATCAATTACATAGGATGACATCCCAAAGATAATTTCAAAAAGAAAGATAAATAAGAAACCATTTATGGTTTAGAATATTATTTATATAAAGATAAAATCTCTAAAATACCTTCAATGAGAAAAATAATAGACAGTAATCATTATGTTTAGGATACTCTAGTCTTCTTAAGGCACACTGCTCCTCCTCCTGTATATATATATAAAATACTCATATTTAGACCAGGGTAGAAAATTAAATAATCACATCAAATAATTTTAATCACCGTGTATAAGGAATTTCATTAAATAATACGCTTTATTAAAACCATAAAGCATAAATAAACTCGGTTGTTTCAGTAAAAATAAGAAATTTAAATTATTTATAAGACGCTTTATATCAAAAGAAGCAGTATTGAAAAGCTCTGCGTGTAATGTAATTATTCCTAAACAAAGAGAAATTACGTGCAAAGTTTATATTAATTAACCCTATTTTAAGTAACCGGTAGTAAAACAAAGTGTACATATAATAATTAATAGTTAAGTTGTATTCGCTAAAAATGAAAAGGATAGAAATCAATTTTAATTGGAGTTAATTAAACCGTTAATAACATATAATACCTATAGAAACTTGTAAAAACCCAAGATTAAAATACCACGGATTAAAGCTCTGAGAATTAATATTATTTTGAACACCTGCGTAGTTTAAATGTCACATTCGGCGTAAAGTTTGCAGATAATTAATGTTTCAAAGAATCTTGGGGAAAACGTCGCATAATAGTTACGAGAATTGCTAAAGCTGGGTTATTTCACACTCCATGTGGACTAAAATAATCGATAATGAAGAGTGTCAATTTGCACCAATAAGAACACGGTAAAGAAGGAAAGAGAAAATGCGTCAAGCAAAGACACATATTGTAGAAGGCGGGATTTAAGCAACGTCACGGGGGTCACAATTGGTTAAAAATAGGATGCAAATATCAGAGGTAGAACAACAATTTCTGTACAAAATCAATTAGTTTTTCTCGGACATGCTTGCGTGCCGTGTGGAAATTTTCTGAGATTTGAATGGGGCGAGTGAAAATTCGTAAAAATCGACGTGCGAGCGGCAGACTGGGAACATGGCATGAGAAATTCTTTAGAATTACCCGTTTTGGGGAACAGACCGACAGACAGGCTTTTTGCTATATATACCGAGATGAATATAAACAAGCTCTCTTAGACTCGGAGACTTTTGACGATTCGATGCGTTAAAAGCTCGTACATACGCGACTTGATTGAAAATGTTAAACCGTGCATTTTAGTTTGATTAAATAATTTAAAGTTTGCTAGTATATTTTAGTGATCCAAATAGCTTGTTATTTACGTGTTAACATGAATGTACTTCAGTGCACTTAGATACAAGGTAATAAAATTTAGTTTCACTGTACCAATTAGCAAAATTTACAACGACGAATATATACACAAAAAGTAGGCAGTTTTGGCGTATATTGGTGACAGAAGCATGAAGTTATTTGCTATTTTTCGGGGGTGTTAATAATTAAATGGTTCAAATACGTGTCTGGATCCACGAAACAAGGGTCAGATATACATAGATGAGTTCCGGAAAAGCCCAGAAACAACTGGTGATGGAGAAAATTTTAAAAGCGTAGAGAATCAGAAGCCGTAATTATAATCCTGTTGAATGGTGTGATTAACTAAAGAAACGATACCTTGAAACGACGAGGACAGTAACCTTCAGGTAAATTATACTATTTTGTTTGACATTTTGTGTGTATTGAATGACTTTATAATTGATTTACTTTAAATGGACATTAGTGAAATTGTTCTAACCATAAAAGTTTAATTTTAAGGTGAAATTTGCTTGTTTAAGTAAAAGGGGTATTTTGTTTTGATGTTCGGGAATATGATGAAACTTTGGGTATGTCTTTGAGCTCAATTAGACAAACCTGGTTAATTAACGTAAAGGGGTGGTAGATGCTCCTTTGTACTCAGACTCCGGTCTGTTTATATTGTTATATTAATTAGTAGGCATCCAACAAGGACTTGAATTCTGGATGCACGTTAAAGTGATAATAAAATTAATTTTGAAATTCCTTTTAAAACTGAATTTTATGCTGAAATTTAATTTGAAAATTTAATGTATTCTGAATATTGATGTAAATAGAGTTAACGTTGATGTTTGTGGTAGGAATGTGTTTAATTTTTATGAATGAGGAGATTTATAAAATTAGGTGAGCAGCCGAGGCGAAAAGCGTAGTTCACGGATTTGGAGGTTTCACAGCAATATATATATATATATATATATATATATATATATATATATATTAATAGTTATTAAGATGAAATGAAAACCCAACTTTTGTATTAAAAGTTGAATTACCATTTCAAATCGAACTAGTAATTGAAAACCACTAAAAGAACGGCTACAGCAGGATTTGAACCTGCAACCTCTGATTCTCCGGATCAGTGCTCTAACCAATTGAGCTATCTAGCCTAATTGTTTAGAAGATGTTTTACTTAATACTACTGAAGCTTGGCCCTTGTTAATGATTTTCAATTACGTCTTGCATTTAAGGAAATTGAATCTAGTTATATACATATTTCATGTACTAATAACTTGATCATCCCATTTTTGCAACGTTCGGAATAATACAAACATGTAATTATATTATTATTAATAGAGAGAAATAATCCACATTTGGAATGCAAATGAATGCTTAATATATATTAATAGTTATTAAGATGAAATGAAAACCCAACTTTTGTATTAAAAGTTGAATTACCATTTCAAATCGAACTTTAATGTGCATCCAGAATTAAAGTCCTTGTAGGATGCCTACTAATTAATATAACAATATATGCAGACCTGAGTCTGAGTACAAAGGGAGCATCTACCACCCCTTTACGTTAATTAACCAGGTTCGTCTAATTGAGCTCAAAGACATACCTAAAATTTCATCATAATCCAGAACAACAATACTAAATACCCCTTTCTACTTAAACAAGCAAATTTCATCTTAACATTAAAATTTTATGGTTAGTACAATTTCACTAATGTCCATTTAAAGTAAATCAATTATCAAGTAATTCAACACACACAAAAATGTCAAACAAAATAGTATAATAAAGTTATTCAACACACACCAAAATGTCAAACAAAATAGTATAATTTACCTGAAGGTTACTGTCCTCGTAGCTTTAATGTACATCGTCCCTTTAGTTAATCACACCATTCCAACAGGATTATATTTACGGCTTCTAATTCTCAACGCTTTTAAAATTTTCTCCATCACCATTTATTTAAAGTTGTTTCGGGGCTTTTCCGGAACTCATCTGTGTATATCTGACCCTTGTTTCGTGGATCCAGACACGTATTTGAACCATTTAATTATTAACACCCCCGAAAAATAGCAAAGAAATTCATGCTTCTTTCACCAAGATACGCCAAAACTGCCTACTTTTGTGTATACATTTGTCGTTGTAAATTTTGCTAATTGGTACCGTGATACTAAATTTTATTACTTTGTATCTAAGTGCACTGAAGTACATTCATGTTAGCACGTAAATAACAAACTATTTTGAATCACTAAAATATACGAGCAAACTTTAAATTATTTTATCAAACTAAAATGCACTGTTTAACATCTTCAATCAAGTCGCGGATGTAAGAGCATCGAATAGTCAAAAGTCTAAGAGAGCTTGTTTATATTCACCTCGGTATATATAGCAAAAAGCCTGTCTGTCGGTCTGTTCCCCAAAACGGGTAATTCTAAAGAATTTCTCATGCCATGTTCCCAGTCCGTCGCTCGCGCGTCGGTTTTTACGAAATTTGTACTTGCCCCATTTAAATCTCAGAAATTTCAACACGGCACGCAAAGTCTGGAAATAATTAATTGACTTTTATACCGAACTGTTATTTTTACCTCTCATATTTGCATCCTATTTTCAACCAATTGTGACCCTCGTGACGTTGCTTAAATCACGCCTTTTACTATATGTGTCTTTGCTTGACGCATTTTCTCTTTCCTTTTCTAACCTGTTCGCATTGGTGCAAATTGATATTCTTTATTATCGATTATATTTTAGTCCATGTGGACTATCTGGGTTTAATAACCTCGTATCGCACCTTCTCGTGAATATTAAGCCACGGTTTCTTCAAGATTCTTTGAAACCATTTGTTATCTACACAATTTTCGCCGTACGTGATATTTAAACTACGCAGGTGTTCAAAATAATATTAATTCTCAGAGCTTTATTTTCTGGTATTATAATCTTGGATTTTCACAGTTTTATGCTTATTATTAATAATGGTTTAATTAACTCCAATTAAAATTGACTTCTATCCTTTCATTTTTAGCGAATACAAGTTAAATATTAATTATTATGTGTACACTTTGTTTTACTACCGGTTACTTAAAATAGAGTTAATTAAGATAAATTTTGCACGTAATTTCCATTTGTTTAGGAATAATTACATTACACGCAGAGCTTTTAATACTGCTTCTTTTGATATAAAGCGTCTTGTACATGATTTAAATCTCTTATGTTTAATGAAACTAATAAATTTTTATGCTTCATGGTTTTAATAACGCGTATTATCTAATAATATTCCTTATACACGGTGATTAAAATTATTTGATGTGATTATTTAATTTTTACCCTGGTCTAAATATGAGTATATATATATATATATATATATATATATATATATATCTATCATATATATATATATATATATATATATATATATATATATATATATATATATATATATTGACGTGATATAGGGGTCACGAGAGAATATTGAAACCCAAATTCTACAAATAAATCCCTATAAAGGAATCAGAAAAAAATAGAAATTTCAAAAATTTATGATTTTACCCTGTATAATACAAGCTTGCCTTTTGCTAAACGAAAATGCAATTTCGTGTAAATGTCAATACAATGTAATATTTGTTTGTAGCAACCAAAAGTCATGTTAAACAAAGAGGTTTAAGCTAAGGAATAGATTGGTACACAGGGAAATGGCGCCAGATATTGGTTTCCTGCGAAAATTTATTTAATTTAGAACCCAGATTAAATAAGTTTATTATTAAAAACAAATTTCACTCTGAGAAAAAAAGTCTCATCGTTTAGCTAAGGTATATATATTCAAGTCTTAATTTGCAACAATCATTTAATTAAAATCTTCAAACAACCACTACCTAATGTGCATTGAAATTCGTTAATGTATAAAGGTTCTGACAAAGAAATAAATTAGTAGACGTCTAAAGTATATAAAATATAAGCACGGGGAGGATATAGTATAATATACAAGGTGTCCCAAATTGAGTAGGATAGCATGGGTATCTTTCTTATTATTAACGATAGAGATCTGCTTAAATGAGCAAAGTTGTGTCATTTGGATAGCTTATTTAAATTCCGCATAGATACATTCGAAATTCCAAACGGTTTAGAAATTATTTAAAAAAAGCTGAAAACTGCCAATTTCTTTAAAGTCGAATATTTTTGTTATAATAAAAGATACGAAAAAATGTTTCTTATAAAAGTTACTTAGTTCCATTGTGTGCACTTAAAAGTGATTTTAAAATTAAATTCAAGATGGCGGTTATCGAGATATTAGCATCAACTTTCATATTTTAAATGAACGCCATATTGGATTTTTAGATGGTTAGATAGCATATTTTTTTCTCTTTTCAACGATGTAGTACAGCATATGTTTAAATGAAAAAAATTACTGAAAATAATAATTTTAATTTTTTATCAAGTAGGCATCAACACAAATCAGTTTTAAAACCATTTAAACGAAAAAAAAACATTAGAATAACATTAAACACCAACTAATAAATCATAGCAATTGTTCAAAATGTTGACCGTTATTATTTAAACACCTGCATAACCGCTTCCCGTAGTTCATCTACATTATTGTACTGGAAATTACTTCCATATACATTATCTTTTAAAGTGCCCCATAAATGAAAATCCAGGGGTGTTAAGTCTGCTGATCTAGGCGGCCACTTTACAAGTGTGTGGGTCGTGATTACCCTGCCATCAAAACGGTTACTTAAGTAGGTGATAACATCTCTAGCGTTGTGTGGAGGTGCGCCATCTTGTTGATACCAAATTTGATTATTTTGTGCCAAAGGTAGGTCATCTAAAAAAAAATCTTCTAAAGATGTTTAAAGCATTTCCAAATAACGTTGAGAGGTTAAGGTTCCATCGAATATTATAGGACCAAGTAAACGGTTTCCCAATATACCACAAAAAACATTACATCCAAATCGAATTTGATTGCGGCGTGGAACTGTTATGCGTGGGTTTTCCTGTGCCCAATAGTGTTCATTATGACGATTAAATATTCCACAGTTAGAAAAATAAGACTCATCGGTCCACAAAACGCGATTGATAAAATCATCATTCTCCCTAACTTGATTGATAAACCATCTGCAAAATGTTGATCTGCGGAGGTAGTCGTTTGGTTGTAAGTTTTGAGCAATGTGAAATCTGTAAGGGTGATATTTATGCTTTTTTAAAATTCTTGATGCTTGAGACTTGGATACGTTTAGTTGGGTTTCTATTTCCCGTGTTGAAATATTTGGATAAGCTTCCACACAGGCCAGTGTCAACACCTCATCTGCAATGTCTTCATTTATGTTTCGAGTAGGTTTTTTTAAACATCCATACTGCTGCATATTTGTGTCCAATCTTTGAAAGATTTTAATGTTTGGCTGTCTTTTTTCGGGAAAGTTTGTTAAGTATGTTTCGGCAGCAAGGAGACTGTTCTTATTACATTTTATGTATGTACAAAATATATGATATTATTCGCTTGTTGAAAAATTTGCCATTTGAATATTTTATAGAATAAGTATATCACAACTTATAACTGGGAAAGAGAATACACAAATGGCAATTATTAGTACAACAGATACACTATTCAACATGACAGTTTGTTATAATTTCATTTGTTTAAGCGAAATCTGATGATGTCTACTTAATAAAAAATTTAAATTATCATTTTCTGTATTTTTTTTCACTTAAAGATATGTTGTGATACATCGTTGAAAAGAGAAAAAAATATGCTATCTAACCATCTAAAAATCCAATATGGCGTCCATTTAAAATATGAAAGTTGATGCTAATATCTCGATAACCGCCATCTTGAATTTAATTTTAATATCACTTTTAAGTGCACACAATTGAACTAAGTAACTTTTATAAGAAACATTTTTTTGTATCTTTTATTATAACAAAAATATTTGACTTCCAAGAAATTGTCAGTTTTCAGTTTTTTTTAAATAATTTTTAAACCGTTTGGAATTTTGAATGTATCTATGCGGAATTTCAATAAGCTATCCAAATGACACAACTTTGCTCATTTAAGCAGATCTCTATCATTAATAATAAGAAATATACCCATGCTATCCTACTCAATTTGGAACACCCTGTATATAAAATATAACATAAACAGACTCCCAATGGAGTTGGGTTATCTCTTCAGATTCTAAAAAAGGATTTTTCTCATACCCTCAAGAAGAAGTTCCGAGTTCATGATAACGGCATGAGCAATCATATAGAAGTGTGTACGCAGATGTTGAAAATCTTCATGGATTAAGTGAGCATAACAAATTATACTGTCAACGATTTAAACGTCTAGCCCAGCAGCAGACAGCATCAGTTGAAAGCCAGATGAAGATCCCCATACCCACGTCCCAATGTTGTGAGGTAACTACCTTCTGAACTACACAGCGAATTAGGAAAAAAACGAAAGAATAAAAAAATAAAAAGAGGTCGGGTGTTTGAAGTTTCATGGCAACCAGATAGAAAAGAGAAGAAGAGTTTACATTCAGGAAAAGTGATAGAAAGAAGGTGAAATATAAAGCGTTGCTTAACCTGGCAAAATGTAGTCAGCACCCACGAATGAAGGAATCACTCTATGTAATGGACTTATTTCGGCGCAAAGACAAGACCCAGGGAGGAACGATAAAACTGAAACAGAGAGTGATACGAAAGGTGAAGTTTTAGTAAAATTTCCCCAGCTTTATCTTCCGTACCTAAACATTATCTATGTAACAGGCCTTCCTATATATAAATGATTATTAACCCTTTAACTCAGCTGTTTTTAAACCTGGTTATGCCATATATAGTTTTCTGTTTCTAAAAGATAACCGCCCATAGCTAACTACAATTTGTTTCAAATGGTCATTACCTGCAAGCATATCAAATTTACGTTTAAAGCTTTATCTTATATTAAGTTATTATTCCACAACCTATTACAGTTATTATCTAGGTTGTCATATGTTTCGTCTGAACAACCCAGCGAATCATTACTACTTGTCCTAAGCTGATGTAAGGGCTGATTCTTTGCTGATTTTTTGCCGTAGTAAGCACAAGCTTTACCTCTGTAGTAAAAAGTCAGTTTCCACAGTTGCAAATACAAGGAATTTTTATTCGATTTGTTTTCTTACGCATTTTTTATATTCTTTTTATATTCTAGTAATGCTAATGCATTTTCCTTTTGTTTTTCCTGAACGTGTTGGTGAGAGTCTATGACCTTGATGTTTTAAATATAATTCTTTATGTCGTTGCTGTATCGAAATTCCCTATTTTTATCTTGATTTAACAGTTTATCGTTCAATTACCGTTGTGTCCATGGCCATTATGTTTTTGAAATTATTGTGTGGGAATAGTTAAGTTGTTTACGCTACCTTTGTTTTTGATCTACCTATCGCAGCGGATGTGTTCGGTAGAAAGATGATTTGTCTGAGTTTTATTTGGAATCTAGTTGTTTTCAAGTACCTACGTGGTGAAATAAGTTTTATCTTATCGTTAATATCGCAGGTGGTCCTTTAGACCAATCTGTCTTAATACGAACATTCTCTTCCCTCTACTCTTTTTTTAGGATGCTTGTCTAAAAACTCTATCTTTTCTTAATCCGCTACCTCTGTCTTAAATCTTAATTTCTCCGTTGGTGGCCCTATCTTAATTCCCGAGACAACCGTCCATCGCATAATAGTGGTGTTATCCCACTCCACGCTACTGACTACATATTGGCTGGTCAAGTAGTGCATCGCTCTTCACTGTTTATACTATCGCTTTTTCTTAATGCGAACGCTTCTTATCTCTTCTACTTGGGTTGCTACATAACTCTTAACCTCCTACCTCTCTTTTTTATTTTTCCTATATATCTTTTATTCTTATATTTTCAAAGTTGCTACATGGCTAGAGGGTTGTTATTTTACAACATTGGGCCATAGGGATGGAGGACCTCCATCTAGCTATGCATCGCCACCGTCTTCTATCGATATTCGATGAGAGGGGAGAGTTGTTATCGTTTTGGCTCTTTTGATCTTCCTAATCGCCGCAAGTGTGCAGAGATTGCACACCCCTGGAAAATTGGTCCCGCATGCCGTATGTGCTGACAAGCCCCGTTTCACTGAGCTTCTCCCTTCTGGAATGCATGTATAAGAAACCTCCATTTTACGATACTAAGGGATCACGCTACTACCTCGTGTGTCCCCAATCTTTTCCTTTTATTACATTTATAAGAGGTGCGGTGTGTCTTGAGAATAAGGTCTTCAAACCAAATTTAGGTTTTATGTTTTTAAAAAGAAAAAGATTTTTTATCGTAACATTTTATCTTATCTTAATTTTTAGGTTAAATTGTACATATTTAGTGATTATGGTTTTTCTTTAAAATTGTCTTAAGGATTTTATTTTACCTACTTAATATGTAACCACGATTGGTCAAATATCTTTTTTCGAAAATATTTTTGAGGCCTTATCGTAACTTAATTAATACTTTAACCCATGGACGGTTAGGTGTTTACCGTTCTCTTTGCAATTATCTCTGAGATGTTATCTTTACCTTCCCTTTACTATTAAGTCAATAAATGATCTATATCTTTTTCGTAATGAAATAGCTCAACAAATTACTTTATTGATTTATCGTTTACATTTGTGACCAAAGGTAGGATTTGTTATGTAAAGTGAAAAAACAAGTTTGCGCCTTAGAATTATATTTTGTAGGTTAGGGTTAAGGAATTAGGTACCATAAATGCAGTAGCACTGGCTAATTTAGTAATTTAACGCTTTAGATGCTGCATTGTATCTTGCCTCATCTTGTTAAAGTCCGTATAAGTTTGTTTAGCTTTCAAGAATGTCTTTTTAAGGAAATAGATGAAATTTGCACGCATTCATAAATCAGTGTGAAAGAAAACTCTTGTAAATAAAATAAAATTAGAGTGAAGTGAGTGTCATGCTTCTGACAAAATTTGTGCGGACGATGCTGCCAGCGTCAAACAAAACCTGTGCGCGTTAAGTCTAAATAAGCCAAAAAATCTGGTAACTGCTCATTTCCATTTCCTTGAATCGCAACTTTTGCTACGGTTTAAAAAAACCGGATGAACCCTATAGACAAATGTAAATTAAGTTTTCCATGAATGTGTAAGCCCTTGTACAAAGATTCTCTTTTTCCTTTCTGTTTTTGTTTTTGAAGCTTTTGTTTTTGAAGCGATTGCAACGCTTTATTTTGTAAAGCGACAACAAGTAGTATATTAATATAGGTTTAGGGACTCTTTTAGAACTTTGCATAAGGAAATTCCCAAGTTGTGGTTCACATGGATATTGAGGTTAATTTGCTTATATCTATGGGCTGGGATTATGGTAACATGACAATTCTCACGGTTGGAACGGTGTTGTTCTCATCCATGTGCATCAAAATGCTTCAACCTCTGCTGGAGAGTATAAACATTTCCGTGGAAAATTAAGCAGCCTAACTCCAGATTCACTTACCGACTTCCGCTGAGTGCCGGCGTGTTTTAGTGCTTCACGCTTATCTATAGTATCGACTAGTAGTTCTCATCTATTCAACCTTCCTTATATCGTATAGACCAGCAAAGTACTACTAATGAGCAGCACCAGCAACACCAAGAAACAAGAAGCAACGAAGGAGCTTGCGCTAAAAACCGGGACCCACGCATCAGTAGCAGACTACTGGACAAGTGACATTTGTGCATACTAATTACCCTGTATTTACATTTGAATGCGAGGTTTAAGGTTATAAAATTTAGAAATGTTTCTAATGATTGTTGGTGGCATTTACGTATGATCCTTGTTCAACTAAACATTGAAGAAATTATACAACGTCTACCAGTAGTGTAAAGTGCAGTGTTAATTTTATGAGATGTATAAAACCTGGGAATTGCTAGTTTAATTGAATGATTGAGGGCGTGCTTCAAATTATTGCAGTTGATTCATCAAGGTTACGACTAATTGAACATGAATTGATTTATGTTATTTCACAGTTCTGTGTATGTGTGTGTGTGTGCGTGTGTGTGTGTTTACAGGAATATTGTTATGTTTCTGGTATTTAAATTGATTTAAGTAACTTAAGATTTTGTATTTAACCTGTTTACAGGAACAGTTATATGATGTACTAAAATAGATGTAGGTGACGCAGCGAACGGAAAGTGGTAGTTTTCTTTGTTTAAACATATAGTTTAGCATGCTATAAAAAAACTCTGCCCACCGGAAGGCTGACGTAATTAGAATCTCCAGTAATATCACCAAACTAAACAAGTTAGCGTCCATAAATTTAATTTAGTGTTGAATACCTTTCAAGGTAAGTGAAGCTTGAAATTGCACCTATTAAATTGCTACATTTTTAGATTCCTGTTCCAATTCTTTAATTGTCTTTATATTCTTCAATCTGTTACGGAAATCCCGTTCTTTTGTTCAATCTTAAAATTTAATATTTTAACCTTTCATTTACCCGTAACACATTCGTTGCAGCAGCCGACCACCTCATGCCGCTGCAACAAAGTGTTCTGAATTTTTAGGAAAACCTAGGATATTTTCCAATTCGGATAGTCAGTACCCGTTAACAAACCACGTTCACGTATCGGCGAAAACCCATCACATCATTCCCAACAGGAAATCAAGTAATTGTTCAGAGAAACGCTTTACTTAAGTTATATAAAAACGATTTAATTCCAAAAGAGATTTGAATGACAATTTAAATGACAAGTAGTAGCTTAGTTGATGTATTAACATGTTTAAATGCAAAAATGGCTACTGAAAATGCATGCATACATTAAAATTGGAATATTTTTAATTAAGGATGCTACGGTGCAAATTTAGTTGTTATGTGATACTAGATCCGTTAATAGACCGCTAGCTATATTTAGTTAATGAAATCTACTAACTACAACTGTTATCTTTTTCATTGATCTCTTGTAAATGCGTATACAATCTTGCTGTCGAAAGGGAATTAAGTTGCGTTCCTTTTCAAATAATATAAGTGGGTCAAATTGCTAAATACAAGCGTCTCGTATGCATTGCACACACTCTTAATAAAAATATTGTTCCGAGATCCCCAATGGAATTTGTATGAGCATGCTTAGCAATCTACTTCGCATAGACGTAAAATTATAACACAAAAATCATGGGCACCAAAATTCGTATGAAACTAAGCACACACCTAATACGATTCCTATTGCTAAAAAAGCCTACCCTTATGAAAGGAGAATCGACGATCGTCCTTTTTGTATCCTCTCACATTCAGGAGACCAATATCTATTATATGCAATGATTTGCTGGTATCTCGTATCAGTTTCATATAACAAAACCATTGTTCGCGGATTTGTGGAAAAAGCAATTTGCATGGGGCTTTCTGATCGTAATATACATTTAACGAAATCGTCCAATAAATATGTATAGAAAGTTATTAACAGGAAATTAAGATTTTGAATTAAAATCTGCCTGATATGAAATTGTGTTTACGATCTAGATTTAAATTCTAACTAATTCAGCAGCTGTATATTGCCTTAAGGTATAAAAGAGTTAAATTGTTTATTTTACCAAGAATTTTATTATAAAGCATTGAACTTTTTTCTTCTCTATTGTGTGAATGGTAAAACGCGGCCGTACTTTTCCTTGTGAAAAAGATTTCTTCAAACTAAATTCGGGGTTTGTTTCTGCAGTAAGCAATAAGAATGCGAGGGGGTTTAAACTCAAAGACATTTCATACAAAACAAAAAAAAACCGTTCAATAACCACTGCGTCTAATTAAGAGAACTGTATAATTTAAAGGGAAGGGGGGGAGGGACTCTGAAAATTCTTATATGTAACTTTTGTATTTAATAACATTTGATGTTTGGTTTCCGCAAAAGCCTGCTCTAAGGTTACGACTTAAAATAAATGTACATAAATTATCAATAATTATGATAACAAAGGGAGGACGATTTATTTCCCAACGAATTTATTACTAATATTTAAGCGCCCAAAACTTTTTCATACATTGAAGCATGTTTAATTTGCTCAATATTTATTCGCATTGAATTACAAGTATAATGCGCCAAGCGTGCCTTATTCTTTATTAACGTGCCATAGAGTACATAATGGAACGCTTTGTTTTAATAATCTTCTTGTAGTATAATATCTGTGAGACATAAAGTTATTTCGTCGAGCATCTCTAACAATCTTGTTGCTTTCGTATTTCCCCACCTCTAACGGCGAGTCTTTGAATTGTCGCTATCGTTCGTTTCTCGTTTGTTCGTTAGTCGCAGCCAAGCTATCAATTCCTCAAGATGTTTTCCAGACTAGAGGCTTGCGACCTTCGATTAATTTATTTGTGTGAGTGGTTCAAGTCATGGTAGACTTGAATAAATATCAATAACTTCTACTAACGCGCGCCTACAAAAAACAATAGAGAACTACAAGTGAGAATTTTGTTTTGTAAGTTGTATGGTTCTGTACAAGGATTGGAGATTGCGGACATGTGGTCGTGATTGCTGTTACCCCAAGTAATGGTTACGGCTTCCTAAGTTTGAAATGGTTTATGGTGTTGTTTGGAGCTGATGAAATTTCTGATGAGATTTGTCTATGAAAATCAGATGCAGTTTGGTTTGTTATTAAATTTAAGAAATTTTGCATGTGTTTAGAATGCCGTTAGTCTTGGATAAACAGACGGTCATATAAAAAACACAAAATATGCTATCATGTTTATGACCATATGACCTGTTTCACTTTCGATTATTGTTAAACTGGTTTTACAAACCGCAGAAAGAAATTTTTGTTAGGTTAGGTTTATATATTTGTAGGTTTTGTTTACGTTCGAACTTCAGATAAATTTCGAAGTATATTTTCGACGTTATATTTTTTTGTGATGTAGTAACATTTTAAAGATATTTGACGCGAGAACAGATGCTTCGTGTAGCTTTCTTAAAATTCAAATTAAACATTCTTCAATCTTGAAGTTAGCTTTTATTCACATATAAATTATAAAAACTTAGTATAAAAATTTAAATTCGTTTAGTGACAATTGCAAAGTGTTTGCATTTGTGTTCATACAAAATTTTGAAGTTATGAAAATTTATATACTTAATACAAAAAGTACTTGATAAGTGATAGCAGTGAACTTTTGTTTACTTGTAATTTGTTATGTACATGGAAGTTTATTTCACTTCATTGCAAAATTTAAATACACGCTGCGTAATAATTATGAAACTGTAATCTACCTGATAAGATCTGCCCAGGATAAAAATGATAGTTCAATGCATTGTGTTTACAAATTTTTTTTGATTAAATATTTAAAACAAGCTTATGTTTAGAGAGCAGTCTTTTGCTTTAAAAAGACAAAATTTTGATTTTGTTATAAACATTATTGTTGAGAATTTTTACCTGTTATAAAGTTATGAATTTTTAAAAGAAGGTTTTTTACTTCAGTAAACAATTAGTTAAACTTTGAGACTTTTATTTTGGTCAAATGCGATCAAATCTGATAACATAAAGGTAGAATTTTTGGGTAATAATTTTGTGCCAAAATCATATTGGATATACATTTTCTATTTTTGATACTTTTATAGGACACAAATGGTGTTCCACATTTTTTTAATTTAATCTTTGTAATTTCTTACAGGAGCTGCGTCTTATTTTTATAAGACAGGTTTTTGTTAACGAAGGCGATCGTTTCATCTTTGGGTTTCCACGTCCGCCCTTAGAATTGTGCTTTGCTCTTATCGTGATTATCTCAGGACTTGGTGGCGCCTATTTAACTTTGTTTAGTTTTTGTTTGAAAACAAAATTCGACTTACCCCCCCACTTCTTATTGCTCTACCCAGGAATAGACCCCTAGCTATGTCGGAAGATGGCCCTTTCTTCGATTCTCTGTGAAGGAAGCGGAAAAATACGTTTTTTCAACATCATCATTAATTAAATTGTTCTTTTGTGAAAGTTTAAAATTTTAAATTAAACTATTGAACAATTTTTAAAGATTACAGAATGTGTTTAAATTAAATAAGTAAAATTTTTTACTTTCCGATTTATCACAATTCTCAATTTATAAAATTCGTTAAAATTGAAAGTTTATTTACTATTCGTTCAATAAAAATATGTACTTAACAATTTTCGGCTTACGAGGGTGGTACGATAAGTACTTAGCCTACAAAAGAAAAACAAAAATTTCGGAAAAGCGGCGCTTTATTTCTTAACAGTCTTCTTTTGATTCGATACACTTGACCCAGCGATGCTCCAACTTCTTTAACCCGCCTGAAAATTACGTCTTCTCGAGGACTGCAAAGTCGGCCACCGTGGCGGCGATGACCTCATTCGACACAAATTTTTGCCCCACGAGTAACTTTTTTAAGTTGGAAACAAAAAGAAGTCGCACGGGGCTAAATCTGGAGAATACGGTGGATGGGGTAGCATTTCGTAGCTCAATTCCACTAATTTGGCCGTGGCGACGGCAGTTGCGCTTGTTTTCCAGAGTGATTGTGTACCATGCCAATTTTCCATTGTGCATTTTACAGCTGGGAAGGCCAAATTCTCTTCTTTAAGACAAAGTCTTGTTAATAAAAACTGTCTGCAACTAATATTACATGTACAAATTTAATATTCCTTTAAGATAAGTTATATAAATTACCTTAGTGTGAAAAGTCATACAGAATAAATGTTTTGGTTTTTTTTTGTTAAACAAAATAATAAAGCTTCATTTTGTTACAAAATCTTTTATATTAAATTACACAATTATATTTAGAAGCCAGGTTAATCTTAGTTACATTGGTCTTATTTTGCTTAATACACAAGTGGTGAAGTTTTGATTCTTGACCATTCAGTTTAAGAGTTGAAGTTTATATCAATAACCCCACTTTCTGGTTTTTAAAATGTTAACGCCACGTTTTATCGGGGACTTCTTCTAAGACCTTATCTTGAGTATGTTTGTGGAGAACATGCTCTCTTATCTTGTCGGCTTGTGCATTGTGGTGTACAGCTTTACGCAACGATGGTTTTTCAAAGTGATTTTTACCGTTACCGTTTTTATGATAAATGTTCCGTTTACATATACCCGAGATATGAGTGCTACGTTTAAGAAAAATTCAAGAGATTTTAAAAGGAGTACTCTATCCGATGTCTTGAACAGAAGCTTTCCATAATTACAACTTTAAGTACAACAACTTTTGCTACATCACATCTGTAAATTTCCGTATCAACTTGAATTTAACTTCTTGGAATTATGAAGATGCAACTTTGCCTTGCCTAAAATGACATCAGTAAAAATGGTGGATCCACGCCGTGCTTTAAATTCACTTATGGTCAAAGGATAACACAGCTGTCTTTGGTTCCTATTATCTGCCTGTTTTCAACATATGGTTTAAAGAAGCCCCAGTCTTACGGGATATAATCCACTATGTGTGGTATTTAATACCATGCGTACAGGTATGTCTTTTGTTTTTGCCTACGTAAAGGAAATTATTAGCTCCTGTTTGATAAAGTTATCAAGTCGTACCTTCATATGTTATCTATTATAAAATCAAAATGCCTTTGTCCTTTACGTGAAGGAAATTATTAGTTCCTGTTTGATAAAGTTATACCTTATCTATTATTTAATTTAAATGCTTTTTGTCTTTTGCCAACATAAAAGAAATTATTAATTCCTGTTTGATTAAGTAATTAAATTGTACCTTTTATGTCTTAACTATTATTTAATCTAAAAGATGCAAATAAGCAAGAGTTATTTTACTAAAAAATGTGCCTTTGTTTAACTTTAAACTACCTGTAAAAGCCAGAGTTTCATGAAAGTCTTGTTTATTTTTGGTACCTTAATAAGTTTTGCCACTCTAATCAATATTGTGTTTCATTTCCTTAAGAATGATTTCCCGAGTTTAGTCTGGAGTCGAATGTTTATTAATATTTAGAGTAATTTAGTTACTATAAAGCATTAAAATTCTTTAATTTCACAAACCTTATTTCTATCTATATGCAAACATATAAATGTTATCCTTTATAAATTGAAAACATTAATTTTGAATATAGCGAAGACATTATTCAAGTTTGTTAAGTTTTATTTGGTATTATGTTATATATATTTTTCTTTCAGCGGTCCTTATGTTGGTTACCTTTTAATTACCTTATAACCACTGATGATTTAAGACTCGTGTATTCTTCGCAGCCACCAACGGTCGACTCTTAGCTTCGCCAAAGCGTTTATAAAGTACTTTGTACCCACACTTAGCCTCCCGTAACTAAGTCGGTCACAATCAAACACGGCACCCATCGCGTCGACAACTTTCTCATGACCAAAATTTTATGCAGGATATGACTCACGCGGTCTTTTTACATGTCTACTGTCTTAGCTATCTCGCGTACCTTCAATCGGCGGTCTGCCAGTACGGGGCGTCGCCGTGGATCAATGTAGTAAGCGTAAGACTGCGGATCCCGAGGTCCTGGGTTCAAATCCCGATACGGCCGACTGCTTGAAAAATGACAGGTGAGCATTTTTCACAAAAATTACGCCCTCGTTCGGATGAGAGGTTAAATGGAGGTCCCGTGTGTGAGTGTTGTCACGCACGTTAAAGATCCCTACCTTGTCTGGAATGGCAATGGTTCGACAAAATTTTAAATTTCCAGGCAACAAAAAACTCGCCTCTTGGCCAATGTAGTACCTTCTGGTAGAGCTTTGGAAATATAAATGCACGGTCTGCCAGTACGGGGCGTCACCGTGGATCAATGTAGTAAGCGTAAGACTACGGATCCCAAGGTCCTGGGTTCAAATCCCGACACGGCCGACTGCTTGAAAAATGACAGATGAGCATTTTTCACAAAAACTACGCCCTCGTTCGGATGAGAAGTTAAATGGAGGTCTCGTGTGTGTGTTGTCACGCACGTTAAAGATCCCTACCTTGCCTGGAACCGCAAGGGTTCGGCAAAATTCTAAATTTCCAGGCAACAAAAAACTCGCCTCCTGGCCAATGTAGTACCTTCTGGTGGAGCATTGGATATATATATATATATATATATATATATATATATATATATATAAATGAACGGTCTGCCAGTACGAGGCGGCTCCGTGGCGTAGTGGTATGTGTGTGACTACTACGCCCAAAGTCCCGGGTTCGAATCTTGACACGGTCGCTTGAAAAATGTTAGGCGAGCATTTTTCACAAAAATACACCCTCGTTCGGATAAGAGGTAAAATGGAGGTCCCGTGTGCGAGTGCTGTCACGCACGTTAAAAATCCCTACCTTGCTTGGAACAGCAAGAGTTTGACAAAACTCTAAATTTTCCGGTTAAAAAAAAAATCGCTTTCTGGCCAATGTAGTACCTTCGGGTGGAGCATTGGAGAATCACTTGTAAGGTGTGCCAATACGAGATCGTGGATTTTTGTCATGTTATATTCCGAGGTAGCCGTTTTAGGGGCGCTTGAGCATGGGTCATTAAAAATTGACGTGTGTCACCTAGAAACTCGTTAAACCAATTTTTGATGATCGCCGTCGAAGGAGAAGAGTCACCGTACATAGTATCCAAGCGCTCTTCGGTTTCCCTGCACAACTTCCCTTCCAAAAACAAGAATCGAATCACCGACCGATATTGCTCTTTTCCATTTTTCTAAAATCCGCGGACACGCCCGCTTCTACATGCGGTCAAAACATAGCGACAAGTCCGATTAGGCTAAAATTTCGACAGTAGCTGTCTACGAGAATGTACTACACGGTAGTAAATTTCTCTTGCGATAGTGGCGCCATCGGGCGGTAAAGCTAAGTGCTTATCCAATCGCCCTCGTATACTGAAATTTTCAAGTGTTAAAATGAAGATGTTTGATTGACTTGTACATAACTATTAACTGAAAGTAAAAACAGCAGTCTAAGACACAGTTTGCACTGCCAGAAGACACTTTTTTCTTGACATGGATTAGATCGATATTTTCCTTACAAAAAAATATAGAAAATAGAATTTTTATGTTTTTGACAATTACTACTGACGTCGTTTCCAGTTTCAGACATTATTAGTAATGCAACTATTTCTTTGTTCCAATGTTACAAAATATGGTAACGCTATAATCTCAATAACTATTAAAATATTAAAATTTTGGTAGCTGTAGTTTTTAAAGTCCATTTTGCTGCAGTGGTTTGATGAATAGCTATTTTATTTTAGAAATTGTAAATAAAGTTCTGAAAGTCTTTGTACAGCTGTAATAGGTAGTTTTTATTGGTTATTTTTGTTTCACAAATATGGGTAATATCTGCTATTTTGCATGCAAAATTCTTTTTAGTAAAGACGTCAGAACAGTGCCGTGGTATGTCAAGTTTTGTTTATACAAAAACTAATTGCTCGAATTCCATGACTCAAGCGCCATGAGAGACCTTCACCGTATAAATAACTTGTCGCATAATCCAATCTGTAAAGAACGCGCATAAACCAAGCGATACCTAAAACGACAAAAGGCATGTATAATGTAAACATTATCACTTTGAGAGTGTAAGCACCATAACGACTATACTTGTGTGATACGGGTTGCGTATATCAGGACACCGACCCAATGATATTTTATTTATTTAGATAGACGATGCTGTAGTGTACAAAATTTCGAATACTTAGTATGTATAACACAACAATGACAGAAAAACCTCACCAAAGTATTTTACATCAGCCAAAGTGTTAAAACATCAACTATGCTGCTACGTGTCACTTTGACGCGTATCAAATCTCTTTTAGAATTAAATCTTTTATATATAGTTTAACCGTAATCTTGTGCCTAAGTAAAGCGTTTCCCTGAATGTTTACCTAACTTCCTGGTGGAAAAAATGTGATAGGTTTTCGGCGATACGTGAACGTGGTTTACTGACAAGCACTGACTGTTTATCGGAATTGGGAAATACCTAAGATTTTTCTGGGAGTACAGAACACTTTATTCCAGCCGCATAAAGTGATCAACTGCTGTAACGAATGTGTTACCGGTTAATAAACCGTTAAAATATTAAATTTTGGTTTGCCCAAAAAGGCGCGAGTTCTTTAACAATACGAAAGTGCAGCAACTTATAAAAATAATTAAAGAAATATAACAAACATCAAAATGTAGCAATTTAATGGGTACAATTTTAAAACACGCTACCAACAACACTTACTTTGAAAGGCCTTTAAAACTGTATTAAATTTATGAACGCCGACTCGTCTAGTGTAGTGGCAGTCTTATTAACAACACGTATTTCTCGAGATTCTAATTACGTCGGCTTCCGGGTAAAATGGAGTTCTTTTTGCAGTATACTAAATTGTATGTTTATACAAAAAAAAACAACTACTTACAGCTCACTGCGTCACCTGCAACTATTTTAGTACGACATCATATAATTGTTCCTGCAAACAGGTATACATACAAAATCTTAAACTTACTTAAATCAATTTAATTACCAATAACATAACAATGCACACACACAGAATTGTGAAATTACATAAATCAATTAATGTTCAATTAGTCATTACCTTGACGAATCAACTACAATAATTTACAGAACGTCCTCAATCCTTTAATTAAACTTTTATGTCCAGGTTTTATACATCTGATAAAAGTAACATTGTAATTTACACTACTGACAGACGTTGTATAATATCCTCAATGCTTAATTGAACAAGGATCCTGCATAAATACCACCAACAGTCATTAAAAAGATTTTGAATTGGCTACTAAATTTACACTTCAGCCTTAGTGTGGATAAAGAACTACACGAATCCTGGATTAGTTTAATCTTCTGTCAGTAGTAGCTTTAGAACCAATGTGTCCCAAGTCTATCGGTGTTGTTGGGATCTGTCAAAAACCCCTACTTGACACCACGTTTAAATCCCGCTTACTAATTCATTGCTAAAGAGTTTTACTAGACTTTCCTCTTAAAGGTCATCCTTACACGTGTTCTTGTCTATCGCTAGCGAATAATAGATTAATTGTTTTCCGTGGGGTGTCTAGTCAATTCTTCACTTTTTTTAGGAAATGTCATTGCCTAACGTATTCATTATGGGCTTACATTGAACTACGTGAAAAATGCATGAATAATGCTATTGTGTATATTCAACCATCCCGAAAGTGATTACTTTGTAACTTTTAACATTGTATGGTATTTGAATGGTATGTCATGCTAGATTATCTGTAACCTAATATTTCTTAGTTTAGCTATATAGGCGACTGTATTTACGTTTTTACTAAATTGCAATGGCAATATCTTCTTGTCTAAAGGTTGCTTTGTATTATAACTACGTGTTTTCTTGTAACGTTAATTTTACTTAATTTTACAAAATATTATGAAAGCGTTCCTATATTTGAAATAACTAGGGTAATGAACATGCATATTCATAATTTAACATCTTTTATTTTTCAAAAGTTTTCTCAAAATGACCTGACAACGCTAAGAAAACTTAATACCTTAATAATTCTTTATACACGACTAGCATCGCTATATACCCTTTCGTTAGACGTAAGGTTGAAATCTGTTATACTTTGTTACGATTTTAAAATAATTTATTGACAAGAGTTAAGTTCGACTTTGTATTGCCAAAAAATATAACCATGTTTTTGGGGTGTATGTAGTTAATTGTCCGAATTTTTTTTTATAGAACTAAAACTTTATTTAAATACCATGTTTAATAAAAACTACTATTTACGAAATCATAGAACATAGATTGCATCACCATCACTAGGTCTTCAGTCTTGGAACTAGTTAGATGCGTACCTTCATTGTTTCCTATTCTGAGCTAACCTACACATTTTCCTGAAATTTTCACAGTCTGCATCTTTTACTATCTGCGCGCATTAGTCTGATCTAGGCCTATCTCTGCTTTTTCTTTTCCTATATTTGTTTGTCGTAACCCTACACTATTCTCAAAATACTTTAGAACATATCCTGCCCTTCTACTTCTATTTTCTTTTTATTTTCCAAGTATGCTTTCAACAGGTTTCTCCTTGTTTCTATGCTTGTTGTCTTCAAACATAGCCGCTGCTCTTTCTATTTGGATGCACTTCGATCCCCTTGTAATGCTTTACAAATATATACCCTATTTCCCCGATATTCAGTGGTATGTGACGGACGGTCCGGGTTCAAATCCCGACACGGTCCGCTTGACAAACGTTAGGCGAGCATTTTTCACAAAAATACACCCTCGTTTGGATGAGAGGTAAAATGGAGGTTCCGTGTGTTAGTATTGTAACGCACGCTAAAAATCCCTATCTTGCTTGGAACAGCAAGGGTTCGGCAAAGTTCCAAATTTTCCAGGTAAAAGAAAAACTCGCTTTCTGACCAATGTAGTACCTTCGGGTGGAGCATTGAAAAATCACATGTAGGGTATGTGAACGGGGTTAAGGCGCATACGACTACCAAGATCCCCCAACATTTGCCAAATTAATATTTTTCCAATATACCCTTTCGAACAAGGTTTATCGTCGTGAAACTGGTTGGACTTATACCTCCAATTATTTCTGTTGTGAGCTAGCCTGCACATTCCCCTGAAATTTCCACAGCCTACATCTTTAACTATCTGTGTGCAACAGTTTGACCTAGGTCTACCTCTACCTCTCTTTTTTCCCATCTCTGCTTCTAATATATTCCGCGCTATCCCTTCATGCCCCAGTATGTGGCCTATCATCCTATATCCCCTATTTTTTACTCTTTTCCACATATTTCTTTCTTCCCTACCATTTTTACCACCTCTTTTTTCTTAACTTTGTCCATGATATCCTTATCATACGCCTGTAGCACCTTCATCTTTTTCAATGTCTGATTCCTCTTCTAATACTGTTACTTCCTCTTCAGCATATAAATTCCCTCTATATTCTTCAAATCTAACCACTTTCTCTACATTTCCTATAATGAAGTTTCCTCTCGCGTCTTTTATATTTTTGATATACGGTTTCTTATTCCTAAAATTCATTCTGCTGGTAAACAATTTAAATTATTGGCTTAATAATCTAACCTGATGTTTAACATTCTAAATTATTGGATTATTACTCTAAATTATAGGATATAAATCACTCTAAGTTCTTGGGTAAAGGCTTCAAATTATTGAATTAACATTCCAAGGTACTGGTCAACGAACGTAGCATTAGGCGCAGTATTGAGCCAAGTAAATACAGCACCATAGAAAAAGAATTATTAGCCATAATTTGGGCAACAAAATATTTTAGACCTTACTTATAGGGAAGAAAATTTTACATATACACCGATCATAGACGATTAGTATGGCTATGCAAACTTAAAGAACTAAATTCAAAATTACAACGATGGCGAATCAGACTAGAAGAATATGACTACGAAATTATATATAAAAAAGGAATTTATAACAACAACGCAGACGCTTTATTTAGAATACAACTCAATGCATTAGAAACGGAATGCATTGTAGGAAACATAGACGAAACAGAAATAAGGGAAGACTCAGACGAGATCGACACTATACACTCGATACAAAACGAAGAACCTAAAACCGCGATAAAAATGTTAAACGAAGTAATCGATATGAAACCCAACCAATTTATAATAACCGAAGTTTTAAATAACCCCAATCTCGTAAAATTTACAAAAGTAGATAACAAAAAGATATACCAAATTCAAATAACCAAAGATGACAACGAGGAACAAATAATTAAAATCCAAAAAGAATACACCCCCGAGAAAAAACGACTATATTTCTATTGCAACACCGAGCACTTACACCAAAGATTTTCAGAATTATACGTTAAATTATTCAATAACTCTGGCGCCCTGAACTTATCAGATGTACGAGAAAATTAATAACACTAGACGACCCTGACGAAATAAATGATGTAATTAAGAATCAGCACTAAGGAAATGCCAACCATTGTGGAATTAACGAAACAATAAAGCAACTCATAAGACGATATTATTTTAAAGACATGAAAGAATTGACCACAGGTTTCATTAACCAATGTGAACTATGTGACAAAGTGAAATACGACAGGAAACCCCCCAAAATGTCCTTAATGTTAACCAAAACACTCGACAAACCATTTCAAAAATTACATGCCGATACTCCAGTAGTAGAAGCGCAAAACTATTTAACAATTGTAGACGCATTCACAAAAATAGGCCAAACAATACCAATCACATCCAAAAATAACATTGACGTGACCCAAGGATTTTTACAGTACTTTACATTTTATGGAACACCCGAAACAATAACTTTAGATAATGGTAGCGAATTTAAAAATGAGACAATGCAAAACACTTTAGAACTTCACAAAATAAAAATTCATTTTATAACGAAAAACCACCCTGAATCAAACGGACTAATTGAACGACTACATTCAACCCTGTTAGAACAAATTCGATTATTAAGAATAATTTATAAAAAGGAATACATAACCAATTTAATGTCATATGCACTAATCGCCTATAATAATACAATTCACTCATCAAAAAATTTAACACTCTTAGAATTAACCTTAGGACATTCAGATTCACGCAGTCCCTATGACACTACCATAGAATAATAACATCCACAAAGAAGTGACACTCGGCGTTTTTAGGAGAACCAAATTTCTTTGCGCATGTTGGAAATCCGCCATTACTTTGTAGGTTTATGCTTCAACCTCACTTTTTGCGATTTAAAATTAAATGTTTATAGTGTTTGTAAATAAGTAATACTTTATTGTTAGAGACTGAATATTACTAGTATTATAATCTTATATTATTATTAAATTTTTGTTTGAAAGTTCATACACTGTGTATAATGAATAGAAGAGGTGGAACTTTTTGTGCAGTGGTGAGTGTTCAAGCAGAACAATTATAAAAGACATTATTTTATACAGATTTCCAAAAGATTTTGAAAGGTAAGTTATTCTGAAAATTTTATGGATTAGGCATCGAATAATAATATGCATGCTAGTGTTATTCTATGGTATAAGTAGTGTTTTGGAATCCAAATATCAAAGTACTTCCTGGGTTCCTTTTCAATAATTAGTTATAGTTGTCTAATTGTAGCTAAGACTATGTAAGTTTTCCGTTTTGCAAATACATAAATTAGTTATGTTTCACAGCAAGACAATGGATGGAAGCTTGTAATCGTAAAGATTTAATTGATAGAACTCTCGGTGCATTGTATAATAACTACAAGGTATGTTCTCGACACTTTGACCGTAAAATGTTCACAAACCATCTAGCAAATAGCACCTCAGCATATCCAGTTCTGTTTATTCAAAAATTACCATCTGCAGGAATAAAAAGAGAACTGGTGCCCGCTGCAGATGAAAAAGTGCCTACTAAGAAAATTCGCAAGTCTGGTAAGAAAATAAATAAAGGTATATATAATATTATTGAAAGGACTATTATTATGCCTTGATTGTTATAGTTAAAACTAGGGATGTTAGGGTACTATTTTTTGGCAATTCTACTGCATGCATTCTGAATACATAGTAGTCTACTTGAAGTTGTTTTTGTGCATTGTTTGTAATAAACAATAGCTGTTTAATGTAAACTCTGTATGCAAATAGTGCGCCCTTGGTTACATTCTGAGTAAGAATTTATGTAGTTAGGCTGCTTATAAATAAAAAAATACTAACTATATCCTTATGATGCTTTCATTGAATGTGTGTTCTCTCTTTTGCATAAAGTATATCAAATGCAATTTAATTTTTTTTAAATAAATATTATTACAGATGTTACTGTTTTATTCAAGATTGATAACATCACAACCCTAGCTGATGCCCCATTTGCCCCTGAGGGTTTTGCAAACGACTTAAACGAACATCTAACTACAGTGGAAAATGTAGCGGCTTCTACATCAGCACAATTAGGTAAACTAAAAGATATTTATATTATAATAATGCATACATTTGTAGATATGACTGTTACCACTTCGGCATTTCCCATCTCTCAATCATCTTTAAGACCAACAACATCTACACAAACATCAATTGTCTTAAGTAGTCATACTCCTCGTAAATTGAAATTAAAAAAGAAAATTAGACGATTGAGACAGAATCTTTCTTTCTAGACAATGTTGCATGTGAAAGAGCAAGCGGCAACATTAAATGATTTCAAGCAGTTATGTGATAAGTTTTTACCTAAGAAAATAGCGGACTTTGTAAAGTTTCAAGCTCGTAACTGTAGAAAAACCTAATGGGCAACGATACAGCATGCAATATAAAGAATTTGCGATAACTTTATATTTTTTGGGTCCACGAGCTTATAATTATTTAAGAAGCATTTTTGTTTTACTATCAAAACGTGTTCTACTACGTATGACGGAAAAATTAGTCCAGAAACCGGGTGTTTATAATGAGCCTCTTTTTAAAGCTTTAAAAATTAAAGTAGAACAAATGAAAGAAAAGGATAGACACTGCATTTTGTGTATAGATGAAATGGCATTAAAACCACATCTTTTTTATCACATTGGAAAGGATGAAATTGTTGAGTTTACTGAACTACAAAGTGGAATAAAAAAGTTTGAACATGCTCGCAATGCCACTGTAATAGTGATCAGAGGACTGTGTACACAGTGGAAACAATCAGTATCGTATTTTTGTGTAAATTCCAGCTTTCCTGCTGAGCAATTGCAAACAGTGTTAGAAGAATGCGTTGAAAAGTTATTTGAAATTGGATTAATTGTCGAAGCAGTAGTAACTGATATGGGATCAAATTTTATCAATCTGGCAAATAATTTAGGAGTGACTGCTAACCATCCAGAGTTTTATGTAGGAGAGAAAAAAATTATATATATTTTTGATACACCTCATTTGATAAAAGCAACACGCAACCATTTATTAAGAAACACTTTGCAGTCTGGCGAGAACAAAACTTCATGGTCATACGTACAACAATTTTGTGATAAAGATAAAACCTTACCCAATAGATGTGCACCAAAGCTAACCGATTCCCACATCAATCCCAATAAGTTTCAAAAAATGAAAGTTAAACTTGCTGTTCAAGTTCTATCTCATACAGTTGCAAGCGGTATAAATACTTACGTTTGTTTAGGGGATCTACCTGCAGAAGCTATGTTTATGCTCAAAGTTATTGAAACCTTTAATAAATTATTTGATATGCTAAATTCAACTCCTAAAAGGTCATTTACAGTGTATCAAAAAGTGTTCAAAGGTGATCAGTTTCAGTTGAGTGTTTTAAATGAATTGTCCATCTTTATCAAACAATTACAAGTTTTTAAGAACAATGGTAAAAATGTTACTTCTAAGGCTAAGTGCTTCAAATCGTGGCTCATAACAATCAGTGGAATAATTAAGCTGTGGGAGCAATTGAAGAAAGTTGGTATTAAATACCTTATTACTAGACAAGTAAATCAGGATCCGTTGGAAAAATTTTTTGGTAGTATACGCCAACAAGGTGGAAATTGTAGAAATCAACTCCTATACAATTTGAACGGGCTTTCAAGAAATTATTTTGCCAAAATTATTTTCACAGCACAAATTCAAACTGTGCTAATGATTTTGATCAAATTATTACAAAATTGACAAACTTTAATCAAAATATGGAATGTTTTGTAAATGGCCAACAAAAAGCCAATCCTCGGTTGATTACTGTTGATACAGAATATCGAGATGAGTCGTTATTAGCTCAAAATGCTTTTATATATGTTTGTGGCTATCTTATTGAAAACGGCATTAAGAATTCATAGCTGTGAAATTTGCAAGCAGTTTTCTCACCAACCCCAACAATCAACTGATAGATTATTTACATACTTTAAAGCTTTCGATAATAGTATAAATACATTTGGAGCTCTCCACGTTCCTCATGAAAACTTTTTACAATATGTTTACAAATTATAAACTATATTTGTATCGACATTTGAATCACGTAGTATTTGTGATCAAGTAGCATTTAATTATTTTCAAGAAATGAAAGATATTGCATTAGCACATGAATGTTCAGATTTTCCTGTTACATATGTTTTACAATTATTTATAAGATTGAGAATATTGTATGCCCTTAAATTTTCAAATACGACTTTAAGAACAAATAAGGGTATAAAGAAAAATACAAAAATTGCAATTGTATCTCATATTTGATAATTTTTATATCATGTGGTTGCATGTTTATTATTGCTCACTTACAGCTTTGGCGTGTGGTATAATTATATTATATGTACAAATAGTTTACCAGTAACAAACCACGAAATTATTTTGGACTTAAACACTTTGCTGAAAGGTATTATAGAGTACTCGGTTAGTGATCGCTTTGAAGCTATTAATCCATTTGAAAGGGACTTATTTGATCAATGGTTTAACAAACTGCAATAGAATCTAATGCAAGTACTAATCATATTAGATCAGATTGATTGTATAAGTACAGATAGTGCAAATATAGTAAATTCAGTATCTGCTACAAAAATCATAAAAATGTTAATGTTTCTCCTTAATTGATTGTCAAACCAGTCAAATTTCCAGAACCTCTAATTCTTAAATCTGAAGAGAAACTAAAATTAACCATAATATCTTTGGATACAATAAGTGGTTTCACTGCATCTCAAAAGTTAACACTTAAACAAAGAAGTTTATTGAAAAAAACTACACATTCTTTAAAAGTAATTGTAGTTAGCTTTACATTAAAACCTAATTCTAGTGATTTCAATAATAATAGAGGGCCTGATGTTGATGCAATAGATCCGCTCAACTTTAAAGCCAGTCACAGTTTACAAATTAGCAAAAATCTCCAAAAAGTTTCATCATGCAATTTTCTGAAAATTCACTAGCGGTTCTTTTAGGACTGCAACTACATCAGATAAAAAAGATACTTTAGAAATCACATGTTTCGAAACGGGATATTTGGAGTTTGTCCACCTATTATTATTACCTATCTACCTATATTACCTACCTTTTTATATAATTAAACAGTAACAAACTTGTACAATCAAGTACTTTGAAAATTATTTTGCGTTGTGTTTTTTTAACTCCACAATTGTGTTTGGGTCAGTTGAAAATAAATATAGTCTTGGCAGTATTAGACAAATGAATGCTCATTATTAATAACCCAGCAAAGCGAAACACATGATGTAAATGCTATATAATTTTAAGATAATTTTTAGGTACCATGGTTTATGTAATTGTTGTACAACATTTTATGTAGATGCTATAAAATAGTGGACTAAATTTTACACAACACAATTTACATATTTTGGCATGCACTAAAAACAAAATGTATACAATTATATCAACTATCACCCACAAGGATAGAAACCTTATTTTTGAGAATGTTTTCTTTGCAAGAGTTGTCGTCGAAGCCGACTTGTGCAGCTAGTATAACATAAAAGAATAAGGTTTTGTAACCGAAGTGAGTGAATGGTTGCGACTAGCTCGAAACTGCCTGAATAATGATCGAAAAAATTGTATTATCATTAAAACTTTCCATATTACCTCTGATGATTTTTCAGACATCGACCTAAATAGTCCTGTTTATAAAAATAAAATGTAGTAAATGATTTCAGTTTTAATAAATATGATTTTCTTCACTTTGTTTACATGGAAAAGAATTTCTAATAGCAGCATTCGAGATTAAGAATCCTCGTCATGATTTCCTCGTATTTTGAGGTGCAAATATGAAAATTCATTTCTTGGCATGCTGAAACGCGATTGAAAAATACTCACCTTTTGTGTATTATATTTACTACGTAAAATAAATATAATGTTTTCATTAATACTATGTAATGTTATATATCCATACGACATAGTAATTATGTAGGTAGCATATATTAAATTATATAAAATCTATATAAACATTTATTTAACCATCTTATACAAGTATACATAGTCAATGTAGCTGACATTTAGCTGTAGATTATCTATAATATCATTTGTAAAACTTAGTATTTATATACATGTCTACTTAAGTTGGCAGCATATGGAAAGCTTTTTTGTTTTTAGTTTTATGAAAAAAGTTACTCTTTATAAAAAGTTCTGCTTGGTATGAAACCTAAAATAAAACATTCAAAAAGCTAAATTTATCAGTCGTATACGAGATTTATCAATCAATATGAATTTGGTACAAGAGTAAAGTACCTTTATTTTCGAGAATTTTGAAAATTGTTATTACAAAAAGTTCTTTAGAATTAAAAACTACGGTAAATATGCAATTATACTGTCGTAAAAAACTTTTTTCTTACTTTTTCAATCTTTTCTCTAATACATTTAATCTAGGATGCACTGACTAAAATTGTTTGACAGTAAACTTCAAGACTTCAGTTAGTAAATGCCAGCAACATTGAGTTTGGAAGAAAAAATTGAAATTGTGTTAATTGTGGGTGAAAATTATAAAGCATTTCGTGAAGCTGCCGGCATTTTTAAAAACCGGCATCCAGAAAAAAGGGTTCACAATGAAACAGTAAGAAAACTATTAATGAAATTTAAAAATTCTGGAGATGTAAAAAATAGATATACCAACAAACGTCGAAAACTGGTCACTAATGATAAGATGGAGCTTGAAGTAATGCTCTCAACAATTGAACATCCGAAACATTCTTTGTAAAAAAAGGGCATCTTTGATGCCAAATACTGTAAGTAAAGACACGGTTTTAAAAATTTTGAAAAAGAACAAATTGCACCCGTACAAGCCGCAATTTATTCATACGTTAAGGTCGGGAGACCATGATAGACGCTTTGAATTCTGTTGTGATATCCAAGAAAAGTTGGAAGATAATCCATTTATAGCAAGACATAGTCTTTTTTCGGATGAAGCAACATTTTCATCAAATGGAACAGTTTCTTCACAAAACTGCTGTTGGTGGAGTGAGACTAATCCACATGTTACAATCAACACTCGCAACCAGTATGCTTTCAAAACTAATGTGTAGTGTGGATTTTTTAAAAATGAAATAATTGGACCTTTCTTTATTCGAGAATCCTTGAATGCAGACTCTTTCTACAAAAAGAACTAGATGATTTTCTTGATGATCTACCCCTACTTGAACGTCAACAGATATGGTTTCAGCAGGATGGTGCCGCATGCGATAGCAGGTTAGATGTAAGACAATACCTTGAAAATTGTTTTAATGGAAGAGTTGTGCACCGGTTTTCGGAAATTCGTTGGCCACCCCGCTCTCCAGATTTGACCCCACTCGACTTTTTCCTGTGGGGCTACTTGAACGAGAAGTTGTACCTCCAAGGGCCATTCACAGATGATGTCCATTTAGAACGAACCATTAAAGAAACCGTTCAGAGTATAACACCTACTATGATTAGAAGAGTGTTGACATAGTTTTGAGATAGAACGATTACCTGTATTTAAAGAGAAGGCGGATATGTTGAAGCGGTAGTTAATTGACGGACGGAATAATAAGATCCGTATGTGTAACAAAAACTATTGCATTATTATTGAACTATTGTTATTAAAAAAAGTCTTTTGAAATGCGGAGAAATTATATTTCATGGACAGTTCTTCCCAGTGCATCTTAGATTAAACAAAATAAGGCGTAAGCTTAAATAAATTTTTATTTTAGAAAAGTTTGAAAAAAATTTATATGATCGATTAATTTTTGCATATTTGAACCTGGTTTTTGATTCTGAACGTTTCATAATAACAATTTTGGAAATTGTCAAAAAAAACGTACTTTTGCACCAAATTCACATCCCTTGATAAACTTCGTATATGACTCACAAATTTTGAAATTTTAAGGTTTTATTTTAGATTTCATATCAAGCAGAACTTTTTATAAAGAGTAACTTATTTTCCTAAACCTAAAAAAGTTTTCCATATGCCGCCAACTTAAGTAGACACACTGTATATGTACAACATTTTTGTGATAATATTTTTATTATGTAATTATTACATATTTGTGTTTGCTGGGTAATCTACAGCATATTTTGATATTAGAATCTACTGTCGTTAGGGTGCACGACATCAACTTCTCGAATTGTGCACACATTTGTTTTATTGTTTAATTTATTGTGTATGTTTTATTTTGTAATCTGTTAAATGAAATTTTCTTTTCAATAAATTATTCGGTAATGTTAATGCATTGGTGTGATTGTATTCTATATGTAAATGGTTATTGGTAATTCAATATATTATTTTCAAAGTGACTCTTACAAATGTATGACCTTTTGTAGGCGACTAAAAATAATCACTCTGACAATGCAATGCACTTGTTGAATTTCATTCAAAGATTCCTACTGACTTCATAATACTAGAGCATAAAGTATACAGTTATGCACACAATACTCTATTTACATTTTAAATCGATTTCTAACCCAACTTTTTTAAATTTCCCTCTGCATTTCTAAACCTACAGAATAATGGCTGAAGGTCATGTATTTTTGGTACATAAAAAACAAAGGATTTTTAAAGAGTGTCACTTCTTTTGGGGGTGTTATTATTCTATGACACTACAACAAAGAAGTATATCAACAATACGCCAAAGATCACAAAGAAAAACTAAAAATAACTTATGACAAAGTATAAGATAAATTAGATAACGACAAGGAACGTATCACCACATCCCGTAATAAAAATACCGACGCAAATAAATTTTCCATAGGGCAAACCGTGTATGATAAAAATTTCCAAAGCAAGCGACATACAACGGCATCCAGAAATTTAGACCCATTTAAAATTAAGAGAATATCAGACAAAAATATAGCAAGAGTAGACAACGGAAAAATAATGAAATACATTCACTTGAAAAACTTAAGACACCCTGTAATTTCAGATAGACAATCATCACCCTTACCGTCAACCTCCGCCCAGGTAGAACGGACAACCAAGTTAAGATATAGAAAACAATCCCGGTATACTACCAATAAAATTAGGCAGTAAGCAAAGTACAATATTTACTCAAATAATATCAACCCTTACTTTAATTCAACAAATTTTAGCAATGTTAGAAAACGCAGTAACATTTGCAAAATTAAATACCCTACATTCTAGTATCATTGAACGAACCGATTTATTAAAAGAATTACTAAGAATTAGATCATTTATAACCAACAGTAACTAACTTTTGATGTAACAGAATCAAACATTCTAATATTCGAAAAATAGCTATAGTTAAAGGCTACATGACGAATAACAAAATAATATTTTTAATAGAGATCCCAATAGTAGAAAGTAACAATTATAATTATTATCATTTATTTGCTTTTCCAACGAAAGTTACTAGCACATACCAAGTTATCATACCCAAAACCAAATTCCTATCCTTAAATGAACTGAAATATGGTTATACAAATGAAAAATGTACCGAAGTAACACCAAACCAATACTAATGCCAATCGATGACAACAACAACCATTCAAGAAGAGCCCTTGTGAAGTACAACTATTAAAATTTTCAAATCATTACGAAAATTGTGAAGCCAAACCCGTGCAAATAACCAACATAAAAATTCAAAAGTTACAAAAACAAATGGATAGCAATCAAGATGAAAATAATCTAGCATTAACCGGAGGCAAATTAATTACCCTAAAAGAAGACTGTTACGTAAAATTGAAAGACGAAGTAATCAGAGTTTATCAAGACCCCAAAGCACCAAAAAACTTGCAAACCTACCAGAACTACAGTTCAAGATAGAACAACAAAAAGACGAAAAAATAGTCAAGAAATCCATAAAGCTAGAGCACCTAGACTTAGACGATCTCAACCACGCCATGAAATTAATGGAAGGTTACAAAGAACATATAAGTGAACTCAAAACGCCAAAGTTACACTATGACAATATAAGCGTTTGGACAATTGTGTTAATCATTCTAATAATTTTTCTAATTATATATGTATTTTACAAAATGCATCTTAGATATAAAATAAAGGGAACAGTTTTAGAATTAAGGAAACAAGGAGAAATAAAGACACAATAAGTGTACCATTAGAAACAATGAATTTTAAATAATGGAATTAAATAATAAATTTTATGTATTTAAAAATTAAGCAAAACCTCAATTTTTCATTTACGGCGGGAGGAGTTATGTATCCCCCAATTTACCTTTATATATTAAATAATAGAATCTAATAGGAATTATTAGAAATTGTTAAATAAATCATAAGTGAATTGCAACAATGTAATACAAGGATAAACCAGACAGGTTATTAACAGTTCATGAGAACGGATATGCAACTTTGTATCCGAAACATCAGTGATACTGCAAGTGGCAGGTCACAGACGGTTAAGATATGTAATTACCTAGAAATAAGATTGAAACAATGTAACAAAGTAAGAATTAAAGTAAAGCAGACATGAGATCTGCAAGTTCCCACAGCCATGTGAGGGGGCAGGATATTATAAAAAGCCAAGGAGCTCAAGGCCAGGCAGTCAGTCTTCGAACTCCATCCTTCGTTGTTCAAGCTACTCAGTTGAGTCAGTCTGAGTATTACAGCTTTTGCATTGTTGTTTACCTAGGCTCCTCGCTCTAATATTAGTACAATTAATTAATTATTTTGGTTTAAAAAAAAGAACAGTTTGTCAAAATTCCACAATAATTTCTGTTTAAAATAAATAAATTTGTTAAGTTTTCTGAAACGTTTTTTAATAACATCGCTGCAAAGGCCCGAACCTAAACTTGCGTTAGTATTTATCAACTTACTTTGTGTAAAAAAAATACCTAAAATATTTATATATATATTACTATGATAATCGAGCCCCACGATTTGGGTTTGTCATATTTATGCTGTGATACTTGCAGCCCCTTGTTATTATATTAATATTTAGCCCCACGATTGGGTCGACCTATTTATGCTGTGATTTATTTTTTTATTACTCAAGCACTTGTAGAAATGTTAATTTATAATTTTCTTTGCCTCGACTAGCTGATTCAATTAAATAAAGCTATTCTACAATACACAGTATAATGATTAAATATTTACAAACTTTTTAAATATCTTGTCCCTTTTTAAATGATTTACATCTGTCAGATTTTTAAAAAATAAAGCCAGCAAAACGAGTTTTTTATTACATTTAGAGACCTATTGAAACGTTTCAAGATGTCTAATACTTTTCATAAATTTATACAAGAAACTCCAATTTGTCGGCTCTTACACTTTGAATTATTATTGAGGTAAAAACATTTTTTAGAAATAAATCAAATCAAAATATCTAACCTGAAGTGGTTCAGTAGGTGCTCTGCATTCCCCAGAATTGAAGTCGACATCCAACCAAATTAGTATCCAAATCGTTATTGGCGAGTTTATTCCAATGAAAGGTTTTTAATTTCCGTAATAGAATATTTACCATTTTCAGAGATTATCAGATTGCTTGAACAGGCAGCATTCTCCAGAGTTTCGTATCCAAAATTGTATTTAAAATCGTAATTAACAGAAATCGTAACAAGATCTTTATTAAGATCGTTATTTCGATTGTAATTTAAGATTGTAATAGAGATGGTAATTAAGATGGTAATTAAAAGTGGTGATTAAGATGGTAATTAAAAGTGGTGATTAAGAGCCCTGTTTTATTTATTATTAGAAATGGTATAATTTCACTAAATCTGATCTACTTACGTCTTTAGAAGTACGGCTCGCTTGCACAATTACACACTCTTTAATTTTCACTTTAATTTAATTTACTATTCACGTACATATTTAGCACTTTCAAGTATAGTGACTGCCCAGTTTCTAAAGTATACTAACTCGATATTCAATTGTCATGATATTTATAAGATCGGCCCCTTTTGTTTGCGATTCGTTGACTTCACGTGCTGGATGAGACCAAGTGTCTTATCTCTTGTTATTTTGAGAAACTTGACCAATTGTGTAGTTCAATTGCATGAAGCGCTGCTAAGAATGTTACGTAATTCATTATAATACCTCACATTTGATTCAGAAACCCCAGGAATCTTTGTCCAACAAATCACGTACTATTGTTGTTGGCCTTATTCTAATCTAAATGCAATAAATTTGGTGTTTGTTTATTTCCTAATAAATTGGATTTTTGAACAAATGTGATACTTTTAGATCACGTAGGCTTTTAAAATAATGCATAATTTTTGCGTGCATTTAAGATGATATTATTAACGCACTTTTTGAATATTTATCTAGCCAATTCATGCAGGTTTTTGACTTATTTAATTTCATCGCGTTTCGTTACATTTTTAAATTCTTGTCTTTGCTCGTAGCTACTCTTGGATATGTGTTTTAATCCCTTGTACTGCTATGTACAGTGTGCTCTCAGCTAATAATATTTATAATGACCTATTTACTCTTCTAATATCTGTAATTATGTGCTTTTGTTACTTGGGAGTTTCTTTCGTTTATTCTACGACCCCTGTAAGACTTAACTTATCTTTAAATTAAACCTATTATTTCTTTTCTTATGGCTTTAAAAATAAACGATCTACCTGTCTATCTATCTATTTAAACTAAGGTACTGTCTATTTGGTAAATCATTTAAATATTAAAAATGTAACAATATCGTTTTAATTTATATTTTCTTTTAAACGTAGTCTATCGTCCATTATAAATCTGATTTCCAGCGTTGTCAGAAAGTGCTATTTCCCCTCTTGGAAACGTTATTGATGTCTTTCTTTTTACAGAGTCACTGTGATATGGTATATTTTTAAAATTTGTGATATATTTTTTGATAATTTGACATTTTTTATTTTATTTAATATTTTAAAATTTAATTTTTTCTTATTGTATGCTACACGCTAGATATAAGAAAGGGGTCCCGAACTCCTAATTTTACTAGCAGTGTGTGTTTTAACTGCCAATAAATAAAGACGTTTAAACTAAATCAAATTTTTAGTAAATCATAAATTTGAAAGACCTTTTTTCCGCAGAAGTATTTTACCGTATCGTGGAAAGTTATAATGGGGATATAAATACTTTAACTTTAAGGAAGTTTACGGGACATCCTGAGCATATAGTTATCGTACACCTTAAGTAGCAGACACATAAAGATGTGGCACACGTTTGCTTTCAAAAACGAGGAAGTAAAGCATCAAACAAGATTTTATAAATTTTTTTTTGACAGGGCTTTGAACTGCTTAAATTACTACGTGTTCTACTTCATTTTTACTGTTAATGGTACAAATAAAATCTTTAATTTAAATTCTTACCAATGAGAAATTTTAATGCTGTTTTCTATTAACGAATACCATTCAAATTAAGTAACGAAATTGGCTGCTTCAAAGCTTATGGAAAAGTAATACTAACAAGGAATTAAGCTCTCATTTTATAAGGCGAGAACGGCGAATATTTATGAAAAAATATTAATAAGGAAATGGGGATTTTAATTCTGACGGCAAAAGCCGCGTTGATTGGGATTTTTACGCTGGATATTACATTAACTAAATTAGTCGCTAATCCACCATTTTTAAAATAGCTCATGTTTCAAAAAACTGAATGCTTTTATAAAATTACATATTGCTCTGGTGAATCGAAATATAACCGAAATTCAGGAATCTTGATTAAATAGGAAATTGGTCTTATCTGGATAAAAGGAGCAATGCAATTTAGAAAGTTTCCTAAAGTGGTAGTCTTTATAGAACGGTTTTCTCTTTAAATCTTGTCTTCTGTGGTTAATTAGACAACTTTAGACTCGTTCAAAATATTTAATAAATAAAACTAGGATGTGTGGAAAGCAAACACTTTCTTATAAGCTAGTGCAGGTGTCAGCAACCTATGGCCGTGGGTGACCGAGTGATGAATTCGATGATTTCAAGTGATCTACGATAGTTCTGAAAATAAAGTAAAATTTATAAAAATAGTTTATAATACATAAACATGAACCAAACACTTTAAAAATAATTTGTTTTAAGAGGATTAGCTATTTTCCAGACTGAATTAAATTGACGTTACAAGTTCACCACCTGGGAAATAATCGTTTATCGATATCTTACAGAATAATTATAAAAAGTTCATTCAGTTATGGTTCTCATTATAATTTGAATTTCTATGTTTAAAGTTTAAAAACGTATTTGTTTGCTTGCGTGCCCAAACCCCACAGTTTGTAGTGGCGGTTAGAGGCTAAAATACGCAATGCAAGAATATGTGAAAAAATATAATATATTTTGGTAATGCGAAATGTAATGTAAATAAAGGGGAATTTATAAAAACGGTAATATAAGGAAGGACCACAGACGATTCTGATGCAAATAGTTATAATATATAAAAGTAAATATCAAATAACGTACTCACAGTTTCTGCGTGAATCACTTTGAAAACACTTCTGCGGGCGTCCATGGTAGACAATGTTCGTTGCTCAATGTTCACATCCCGACTCAATTTATCTGTTCATTGTAACACGGTCACACTTGAACGATGCGATAACTTGTCCTTGTGTAACACATATTTTCGGGGTTAGGAAAAGGATGAAAAATAAATGAAAATGAGGATGAAACAGTAATGTGATCATTTACTCAATAAATTATTTTTATTTTCTACCCAAAAACGATTTTTAATTAAAGACACCACTCACCATATATGTCTTGCTAATTACATTTTAGTTGACTTTGTCCTGCGACTAAAATAGGTTGCCGACGCGTGTGCTAGTGCTAACTACGATTTTTGATTTCTCAATTAATCTATCAATCGATTTTGTAACGCATTGGCGTTGGGTTAAATAGAAACCGAATGCAAAAATGATAACCTAATATTGATACACCCTATATATTTTTCTTCAAGGTTATAATGGGAAGAACGCCAATTAGAGATATACCGGACGTGGTTCTAGAGAGTGTGACACTTCTCAAATTTCAATACAAAAGCTATTGCATTTAACTACAAACTAATGAATTAATTATTGTAGTATATGCGAGGCACTTGTGTTCTGTGCTTCTAGGTAGATCGATGCCGTATTCCAAATATTTAACGGGTTCTGTGAGATTCAGGTATTTGCTTTTCTTCAAATTCCTTGCAATGAGATGTCGTCAAACCTATAACTTTAAGGAACACATGAGATTGTTAAAGTAATTTGAAAAGGTATGGGGCATTCAAAGGTATACTTCGATGCGCTTAACACGCACTCACGTTTAATACGTCGATACAGTATGATAGTTAAAGCTAAAGTACCACAGACGCAGGCATTTCACATGGAGCTAGTCATTAATCGAACCAACCACAAAACGTTTTCATTGGGTTACGCGATAACTACACATCTTAAAGACGTGAGAAAATGCCTTGTTGTCAAGGCACATTAATAGATTATGGGTTCCTTACCTCTGGTTTATGAGAAGTTGTAACTGCAATTTTTATGCGTAGGAGCCCAATTTATACATATATTAATAATCTAGAAAATGATTCTGCTCCTTATGGATTAAAAACACCTTAATACCTATTATTAAAGCTAAACTTTATGCGGTAAAAAGGGCGTAACAAGATAACCCCAAAAAAATTCCCGAGGAGTTAGATAAGGTGATCTAGCGGGCCAAGGTACTGGACTTCCACGTTTTATCCAATAATTGTTATAATCACGATTTTAATGTTATCAAACGTTATGTGATAAATACTCCGGCCAGTCCTCATGCTGATACCCACATATTGCATCGCAATCTTAAGTATAATTTGTCCAAAAATTATTGGTACGTTACCAAGGAGACATTACATGTAATTTTTCCAATGCTCCACCCGAAGGTACTACATTGGCCAGGAAGCGAGTTTTTTTTACCTGGAAAATTTTGAATTTTGCCGAATCGTTGCTGTTCCAAGTAAGGTAGGGATCTTTAACGTGCGTGACAACACTCACACACGGGACCTCCATTTTATCTCTCATCCGAACGAGGGTGTATTTTTGCGAAAAATGCTCGCCTAACATTTTTCAAGCGGACCGTGTCGGGATTCGAACCCGGGACCTAGGGCGTAGTAGTCACACACATACCACTACGCCACGGAGCCGCCTTACCAAGGAGACAACAATGGTATCTCTCCCCGTTTAATGTGATATCAAAAACGAAAGAACCAACTTCGTGTTTCCCAGTAAAACCCGCTCAAACCTTGGAGGACCAAGGAAGTTGACGTTCAACTCGCTTTTTCGTCTTAAATCATCCTCCGATCAATAGTGCATATTATGAATATTAACTCGTAAATAGTAGGTAGAAGGCGATTTGTCAAATAACGTGTTCAGAAAGTAAGCACGGTGCTGTCATGTTCTCTCTTGTGCCCATTGCAAAATGCAATACCATTTGGAAAACATTTTCATGTAGTTTGATGCAATGATAAACCACGTGGACTGAATTTGTGGTTTTCTAATATTCCAAGAACCCTTCCCACAGAAACCTCGAAACCCAATATTGGTCTTCGGCCCTGAAAATGGTTAGACGCGTATCCCCATTGATTCCTATGTTGAACGATCCTACACATTTTCCTGAAATTCCCACTGCCTACATCTTTCACTATCTGCGTGCAATAATCTAATTTAGCTCTAAATCTACTTCTTTTTACCTATCTCTGCTTGTAATATATCCCGCACCTTTGCCCAAATGTCTTAGAACGTGTCTTGCCCTTGAATTTCTTCTATTTTTTTTATTTTCCATAAATATCTTCCTTTTTCTACTATTTCTAGAATCTCTATGTTATTAACTTAGCTGTCCATGCTATCATTCTCATACATCTAAAGCATAACATTCCAAAGTCTTCTATTTTATTCATGTCTGCTTCTCCATTGTCCCTATTTCGCAGCTGCACGGTGGTGCTATGCTCCACACATATGCTATCAACAATTTTTTCTTGTTTCTAAGTTTGTTGTTTTTGAACTTACCTGCTGCTCTTTCGTATTAGATGCAGCTTGGTCCTCCTTCTATTGTTTTTTAAATATATACCCGTTTCACCGATATTTAATGGTACGTGTAGCGAAGGCGGCTCCGTGGCGTAGTTGGTATGCATGTGACTACCACGCCCAAGGTTCCGGATTCGAATTCCGAGACGGTCCCCTTGAAAAACGTTAGGCGAGCATTTTTTCTAAAAATACGCCCTCATTCGAATGACAGGTAAAATGGAGTTTCCGTGTGTGAGTGTTGTCACGCATCAGTTTCACCGAATTTCAGCGGTATGTGAAACGAAGGCGGGTCTGTGGCGTAATTGATATGCGTGAGACTACTACGCCCAAGGTCCGGGTTCAAATCTCGATACGGCCCGCTTGAAAAATGTTAAGCGAGCATTTTTCGTAAAAATACGCTCTCATTCGGATGAGAGGTAAAATGGAGATTCCTTGTGTGAGTGTTGTTACGCAAGTTAAAGAACCCTACCTTGCTTGGAACAGCAAGGGTTCGGCAAAAGTTAAAATTTTTCAGGTAAAAAAAGTCGCTTTCTGGCCATTGTAGTACCTTCGGGCGGAGCATTGAAAAATCACATGTATGGTATGTGAAGGGAGTTAAGCAACCTGCGGCTACCAAGATCCCCCAACAAATGAACATTTGCCGAAATAATAGTTTTCCAATAAATACTATCGCACAATCAGCATTAGTTTAAAATATTGCAAAACCAACACCTGTAGTTGTTTCTAATAATCATCACGTTTAATTTCTATTTTGAGCTAGCGTACACATTTTCCTGAAATCCCCACGGCCTACGTCTTTGACTATATGTTTGCAATAGTCTAACATAGTCTACCTCTACTTTTTTCCTAACTCTGCTTCTAATATATTCCGCACTATTCCTCACGTCTTTGTATATGTCTTCTATTTTGTACTGTTTTCCACGTATTGCTTACTTTCCTTACCATTTCTGGAACCTCTTTGTTCTTCCGTTTGTCTGACCATGATACGTCTAACATACGTCTATAGCACCACAGGCTTCTAGCTTTTTCCTGTCCAAGTTTCACAGTCGCATAGTGCTGTGCTTCACATATACGGTTTTATAAATCTTTTCCTTGTTTATATATTGGTTGCCTTTGAACAAAGTAGTTGATTTTCTTGTTAATTGTAGCACGACTATGTGCCAATCTTTGCTTTATATCTTTTGCGCTTTTCCCATCTTGCGTTATTTAGCCTCCTAGATAGTAGAAATCCTTAACCTCTTGTAGGTTCTTGTTTCCTATTTGTATTCTAGTTTTTAATTAATTTCCCTTACATACTAGTATTTTAGTTTTATTTTTGTTAATTTTCATACCGTATCTATCTGTTAAGAACTGCTTCTAACTTCCTTGTTAAATACTAATACGGCTATATCATCTGCAAATCTAAGCTTATCAATCTTTTGTCCGTGGATAATAATTCCAAATTTCTTTCTGCGTTTGATAGTATTCATTGCCTCTTCGATATACAAGTTGAAAATTAACGGGTTTAAGGCACATACCTGTCTCACCCTTTTCCTAATATTTACTTCTCTACGTTCCTACTCTAATTCTATTACTGCTGTTTGCTCTTTGTATATACTATGTAGTATCCGTCTATCCTTAAAGCTGATTCCAAACTCTTTGGAGTATTTCGAACATTTTTTTCCATTTTTCATGATCGAATGCTTTTTCCAGATCTACCAACCCTATATTTACACTTTCTCACTTTTTATTATCTTCTCCATTATCACTATCAGAACTAAAATAGTCTATCGTGTTCCCCTGTTACGTCTAAACCCAAATTGATCTTCTCCTAGTATTTATTCAGCCCGTTTTTCCATCTGTCTTTGTACAATTCTAGTTAATATTTTTGAAATGTGTGCTGTCAAACTTATTGTTTGAAAATTTTGACATGTATCTGCTGCTTGTTTTTTTGGTATATTGACTATGGTGTTACGTTTGAAATATTTGGATAGCACGCCAGTCTCATACATATAGCTTATAAGTTGGATGAGTTAGTGTTCGCGCCGCTCTCAGTTTAAAACGAATACTCGCGAAGCGACCCGATAATATCGTGCCTCTAGAGACTGTTGTAAGAGACGTGCGCGAGGATACAACAAACTTAGTTGCACTCTCTCAAATCCTCTTATTATTTTCCTCGTTCTTACCCTATCCAACCCCTTATGTGATACGGGTTAGTGTTATACACAGACAATGTCAATCTACCAGTTCCAGTGATGCATCCAATCTAGCTAGAACAACAAGTGCTACAGATTTGATGAGTGACTTTTACCGTAAACATAAATTGCATTTATTTTCCTCTACCTCAAACCCTCAAAAGATTACAGTCCACTAATTCTTGTACAGTTAGGCTACAGCTGGTCCAGCACTTTAAAGTTGCTGCTTGCATCATATTTATATCCGGTGTTTTACAATTTTTCAGACCCTTATTCAAACTCATCTCTAAGTATAGGGTATCCCAAGTCATTCTTTTCAATGTATGATTCCTGTTGCAGTGCTGTTAGTTCCTGTCCTACATATAAATTCCCTGTATATTCTTATCATCTAAAAACTTTTTCTACATTTTCTAGGACGTCTTCTTCCACGAACCTTATATTCCTACTATACGGTTTTATATCCCTAATATTCATTCTAATTAGTTTGTATGCCTCGTTTGCCTTTCCTATTTCCATCCTAGTTTGTACCTTTTTGCACTTTTTATCAATCCATTGATTTTTAGTTTTCCTGCATTTGCGAATATTTGCTATTTTACGGCTTTGTATCTCTGTTTTCCTGCTTTGCCTGGTCTGTTTTTGTATTTTCGTCTTTCTTCTATTATATTCAGCATATCCTTTGGTATACATGGTTTCTTATTTTCTTTTTCTGTATACCCCAGAATCACTCTGGCCGCCATGTCTAAGCTGGGTTCAGTGTTAATCCATTCTGTTAATACTTTCTTAGTGTCAGAAATATTCCCGATATCTAAAGCAAACAAAAGAGGCGGATTTGGAAACATCTCATAATTTATAGAATAATGTGGTAGATTCACCATTCATACATAGACTGTACGTTCCAGCTGGGAGGTCAGTCGAGATATAGCTACGCAAGTATTATGGAACAAATTATTGAACCGATTGTTGAAACAAACACGTTTGACGTCTATATAAATTAAGTGTCTGTGTAGATAAATTTCGTGGTTGAATTTAGCTGTAAATAGAGTGTAATCGCCGTTTTAGGGAATGTGGTATTTGTAGCTAGTGATCTCGGTAGAGGTAACTGAATATGTAAAGAATTATCTGAAAATAATTGTGAATAGTCAGGCTTATATTGGACAGAATAAAAAAACTGTAAATTGTAGTTTGTTACAATACGATTACGCCATAGGCTATGTTTAATTTAGAAATGAATATATGTAAAGCGCAAGCTTTTGATAGAAAATATGGATGTGAAACTTAAGGTTTAATATATAATTTAATTCTTTGGAAAGGCATGAAGCTTTTCAATTATTTTGTATCTTTCATTATGTATACTATGTATAGCCCAGACAATGTTTATATTCCGTCTTTTTATTCACGAGTAATATCCAACAGTGTTGTATGCAAATAGGACACTGAAATGGCATTTTATCCAGATCTAAAATAAAACCATTTTGTAAAGTTTCAAGATGCCCTTTACAAAGGTCAAAGGAGAGCTTTCAAACATTTGGAATGGGAAGCAGGATTTTGACGGTAAAATGTTTTGAATGTTGTAGACATTTTCTATTAACTAAGTATTCATAACTCACCTGTTATACCTAACTTCAACCTTCAACAAACCGACGAGCTTTATATAATCACAAACTTTTACTAGACGTATTGTTAAAAACATAATTGTAGCTGGGCGACGTTGATCATAAAATAGAGGATCGACCTTGTCTAGAGAATAAAAGCAAAGCGAATTGGCAATTTATTTCAAGTAGAAGTTTTAATAGAAAGAAATCTTCTTTAATTTCTTTACTTACTAATAATGGAAAATTAAATATGTCGAGCAAAATTGGGAGTCGTTTATTAACAGGACAGTTCAGTTTAGTAGTTTCTAACATGCTGACGGTGATAGTAATACTGGTAGTTCATATTTATTTGAGCGGTAAAAATATCGTTTTGATATAAATAACAAAAACAATTGTTAGTAAGTTTGTAAACTTAATTAAAAAGTAATGGAAATGAGATATCAAAATCTGTAAACTTCACTATTTTTTACCCTCTTCTAAATGACAAAATCAAATAAAAAAAGCAATTTGGGATCGTTTATTAAAGTGACAATAAAGTTAGGATTTTTTAGACTATTCTAGTAGAAATCGTTATTTTCAAAAATGGCGTTACGTTGCTTATTTATTTTTATCTGCAGGGGCGCAGTCACGTAACAGTTAAGTGGTGCACCGGCTGGCTTAAATATGTGCAGGGTGGGTTCTATAAAAATCAAACATACTACTCTTAGAGGTATACAAGTCGTGACACTTCTACCAAATACCTGTACGTCTACCTTGAAAGATCTTAAACTCCATTGTTTGTGTTAAAACCTTTGACCTCTAACCCACCTGAAGAAGAACAACACAAAACGTACTCAGAGTGGCGGTCTTTCAAATAACTGTTTGACGATTCTTACTGCTGCTGGAGTTGATGGAGTTTTGCTTATATTTTGAAAAATTCTCACCTTCTTCTACTAGTTTACAATACAAAAGAAAACTACATTTCATGTCGTCTTAACCTATATTACGAGACATGATTTTAACAGTAAAAAACAACAAGAGAAAATAACACTAAAGTATACCCCTAATTAACCAAATGCGCGAGTTACATATCCCCCAATTGTGTATGTATCATAAAATAGAATCTAATAGGAAATTATTAGAAATTATAAAGAGATCATTAAGTAAAGTGCAACAATGTAATACAAGGACAATTAATAAAGTTTATTAACAGTTTGTGAGAACGAATACAATACTTTGTATCCAGATGATAGTGACCCTGCAGGTGGCAGGTCACAGACGGTTAAGATACCGTGATTACGTAGACGGTAAGATTATAACAATGTAACAATGAATAGAATTAAGAATAAGCAAACATGAGCTCTGCAAGTTCCCACAGAATTGTAAAGGGCAGGGACATTATAAATAGCCTGGGAGCACCAAGACCCGTCAGTCAGTCAAAGTATTCGGCTTTAACATTGCAGTTGCTTAGACTACTCAAAATAAAACAATTAATTTTTTTTCGACAGAGTAATTTTAATCAAATTTGTAAACTTCCACATTCAATTCTGTATTAATCAAATAAATTATTAAGATGTTTTGGAAATGTTTTTTAAAAACACAGCTCCCAAGGCCCAAACCCTAATTCGCGTTTCTAAAAAAAAACTTGTTGCTATTAATACGTAAATTTTATAGAAACATATCGTATCGAGTTCAACATTCTTAATTCGCTACGGCAATAACGTAATTCTCTGTATAACAATTTGATCTATACAACGGGCTTTAGATTGTCCGCATACTACGCGTTTAGCAAGTGCAGACAGACCTTTGGAGTCGTTTACAAAATGCTTTACACCTCCTTACCATCAACGTTCACAAATGTACAATAGTTAGCAAACAAACACAAAAACTACATATGAATTCTACAAGCGGGATATAAAAATTAAATAAACCGACTTACAATGATATTCGTATCAGAGCTTTTCTTCAAAACTCCATCGACAACCCGTACAATAAGTTGGTTGCAAGTACAAATCCAACTACTGTTGAAGGTTAAACTTAGCTTGGGCAATTTATGCGAGGTCGGTAATCATCACATCCACATGTACCAACATGTTCGGAAATCTAGTTCTTGCACTTAACATAATCCAGTTTAGATACCGGTGCGTTACACTACAACTTCTTCCCCACCTCAATGGGTCCGCGTACCAAATTGAATTCTAAAACTGATGTCTGTTTTCTACTGCTTGATCTGATCTGATTCCTGTTTTACTATTCGTGACCTTTTACAAGTTACAATTGCTCAGGGTTTCTGCACGAACTTGTCGTTCTTGCGGGTCGTGCGTCTAAACTGTTCTATTTTTGACTTATTATCAATCTATGCGTGCGAGCCCTAATTCATTCTTACGATACGTAATAGCCGGGGTCATTCGCTACGTTCTCAACATATCTTTTAGGGCTGTTTTATTAGTATTGCAGGTTTTGGGGTGTCGAAACCCTGGCAAGTGTTCCTTGTACTCGTGTGAAGCTGAACGAATAACTTTACTACGAACGGTTATTTCCCAGACCTTTTCTGAAGTTTTTGAAGCTAGTACAATAGTATATGAAGTACAGATATCTGTATTTAAAGTACAGGGTGCTTTTATGATTTAATTCTTCATCCTAGTTTAATATTACATCGAAATAGCTAATCTACTAAAGTCTACAAATTTGTCAGGGTATTTTTGTGTTAAGAGCCCATCTAGCTAACCTAAATTGCTAAACTCCTTTCTACTACTTACTGTTTACTTATTTCACATACCTGTGTTGCGAAAGGTAAACTTTTGAGTTGGTTGGTTTTCTTGAAGGAACACTAATTGTTAGTAGCATGAATATTTTATTGTCAAAGCAAAGTGTGCATTTCAAAAATTCTTGGTAATAAAACTCTTTGTAGGCAGAATTATAGGAAACTTCCTTTTAAATGATAGTTCACTATTGTGCAACCTCCCCCCCCCCCACACAAATTAACCCTTTTATATCAAGAATAGGATTTGAAAACAATAATTTAACGCCACCATTTCTTTCTTTTAACTCTAAAATTGCCTTAAAGAAATGTTCAACTTGAACGTGTTTTAAAATAATAATAGAAGCTGCATATAATTCGTCATCCGTTAAATTGCCTCTAGTTTTATTGCTCTTAATTGTACAATTATAAGTGAAGCGCTTGCATTATGCGAGTCTTCTAACTCGTTCATGCGTTTGCTGTCGTTGATATTGCCAAACTGGAATTAATTAGCTTCTTCCTAGCACATATTAAATATTAAAACCAGTTTCTAAATTCAACACAACCGTTATTTTAAATTTTACAGATTTAAAATATCTGGTTCGAAGGCTAATTAAATATAAATACGATCAGCTTGGATTCAATTAAGAAAGATGTGTGTTGAAATTCCATAGGCTCATGCTTCACTATACCTATAAAAAACATAAGAAACAAATTACGGATGACAAACTATGTATATTCTTCACAATCAGAAAAGGCGCAATTGCAAGTAAATACTAAATAACGAATACAAGTTAAACTACAGAAATACATAAAAGAGCGCGAAGACTCTTCGTAGTAACAACCACGTTTTTAACCGAGTATATCTAAATTCATCCTAACTCTCTTACCTGTTTATTAGAGTGACGAATTGTTATAAACTCAATAAATTGGAAACTGACAGCAACCCAAGGATGTCGTAGGAATACAATTTTAATAATAAGACGTTATGGTGGCACGTTGCTACCATTACGCAAGGCTCTATCAACATCTAACTGCAGTGAAAACCGCTAAAATCGTCTTTCAGAGCACCCATTGACCGGGCAAGCATTATTTAGGTGTATTAGCATCCAAACCTTTATTAGACCGAGAGTTTAAAAACATTTCTAGATAGGAATAAGAGTATTTAGTAAGTGTTGAAATTTTTATACCCCAATAGGTTAATTGCTTTTATGCAACCCACCCTGCACCTCTGAAAACTAGTCGGTTCACTAATTACATGTTACGTTACTTCGTCCCCAGTAGAATAAAATTAATTCAAGTACTTTACCTCGATTCAGCATGTACTATGCTACTTAACATGAAATTTAATTACTTAGTTAATTGCCATTTCATCAGCTTTGTTGAAACTCACATTGCAGACTACTTAAAGCTTTATAGTTATAAACTTTTCTTAGCTACATTCTTGAAAATATAACAAGACTTGAAAGACAATGAGAAAATAAGAAATTGATTTTACTTCCTTTAAGTAAAAGCTTTTATTGAACTCGTTCATAATTTTTCAAGTTAGACCTTAAAACAAAATTGGCCATGACAATTTGAGTAGTTAGTCGACTTCTTATAATGCTATTGTATCTAACTCTTCGTAAGCCCTTTTGTGATTAATAGTGTATCTTCATTTTGCACATACATGAATATACATTCTACCTTCATATTATTACTGTTGTGCATATCATCAAATTAATATACGATATATGTAGATTTAGGGTAGATAATTACATTATTAATTTGGTGCGAGATTAACTACATAATTTAGTAAGGTTATAGCTTGTCAGTGTCCTAAGTGATGCTAAACTAGATAATGGTAAAGTTTGTAATTAAACTTCAATATCTAACACATTACTAAATATTAGAATTATTATGAAAGATTTAAGCAAAGGTCTATTGCACAGGTTAACAAGAAGAACTAAATACTTTAAAGAGCTTAGGTAAACTCCGAACGCTTAGGAAAATGAACAGAAATTGTAACGACCGTATCGAATTTTACATAAAAATATATTGAAAATTAAGTTGTAATAACCGCATCGATGCAGAATAGTTGTAATTTACTTTATAGTGTAACATGTTTAATTTCAGTAATAAGTATTCGCATTGAATTACGAGAATAATGCGGTAAGCGTGCATTATTTCTTATTAATCTTCTTATATTAAAATATCTGTGTCACATAAAGTTATTTCCACGCGCATCTCTAGTTGTTTCTTTCGTATTCTACGCCTCTAACGTCGCGACGATTCGGTTCTTGTTTCGTTAAGTTAGACGTCCGCTAGCAACAGCTTTATCAACATGTATTCTCGGCTAGAGGCAGGCGACCTTGGCATCAATTACTAAAGTAAGCAGGTCAGGTCGTGCTCGACCTGAAACTATTAAGATACCTTCTACTAACGCGCGTCATGTAGGATTCATCATTTAAAATTCGTCACTTAGGATTTGTCGATATGAAATTTGTCTACTAAGAAATTTGTTAACTAGGAATTATAGTTGTTAGTTTGGATTGCAGTCGTCTCTAGTTAGAAATGGCTGGTAACTTTGTATGAAGAATATAAATTTCTATCTCGATTTGTCGTGGAGCAACAAAAGCAGTTTGGTTCGTTATTAGATATAAGATATTTCATGCATGTGTTTTGAATGTCACATAAAAATTTGATAAACAGACTATCATATAAAGCACGTAAAGTTGCTATTACGTTTTCAACATGTAATCTGTGTAATTCTCAATTATTATTGAACTGGTTTTATAAGCCGTAAAACAAAATTTTGTCAGATTAGGTTTTTATAATTACAAGCTTTGTTCCAGCTGAACCTTAGATAATTTCAACGTATGTTTTTGACGTAATATTTTTTTTTGTGTTGCACAATTGACAGATGTTGTCATGAAAACAAATGCTTCGTGCAGCTGCCATTGAGTTTAAACCAAACATTCCTATTTTTGTGATTAGCATTTATCTACATGTAAATCATAAAATTTAAATCTGAAAATTTAAAGACACTCTGTATAAGATTATAGAAATTGTAACCTACCTGAAAAAATCTGCCCAGGTTAGAACGTAATTCAGTGTATTATGCTTACAAATTATTTTCACTCAGATGTTTAAAGCAGGTTCATATTTAAAGTGTAGTTGATTGTTTTAAAAAGTCAAAACCTTGACTTTGATATAGATGTTAATAATAAATTTTTGTTACTTGTTAAAATGTTCCGAAATTTTAAAAGAGAGTTTCCTTAGTAAACAATTAGTTCAACTTTGAGGCTTTTATTTTGGTCAAATGCGATCAAATCTAATTACACAAAGGTAAAATTTTTGAGTAATAATTTGGTGCCAATATTATATTGGATATACATTTTTTTATTTTTTTTATACTTTTATAGGACACAAATGGTGTTCTACTTTTTTATTTATTTAACCTTTGCAATTTCTTACAGGAGCTGCGTCTTATTTTAATAAGACAGGTTTTTGTTAACGAAGGCGATCATATTATCTTTGGGTTTCCACGTCCGCCCTTAGAACTGTGCTCTGCTATTATCGTAATTATCTCAGGACATGGTTACCGAGGAAAAGACGCAATCTTAACCAATAAGGGCTAAATCCCAGTCGCAGTAACTAATTGTAAATACCCAAATTTCCTTTAAGAATGCTTGTGTATATAAGTGTTCGCTTTGTATTAGCTAAATGGAGGCATGCTTTACTAGTATCATTCATGCAGTATTTAGGTAGAAATATCAATAAGAACGAATCTTTCATTTTGCTGAAATGAATTTGCATAAATGCTGAATATAAAAGTGGAATGAGGTATAGTCACGTATGTTCTAATTAATTCATCGAATAAAAGTTAATATATGTTCTATAACGGCTATATCAAAACAAAGAGGAACACTTAAAACGATTAGAATTTAGAAGGATGGAATTTACGTATGGGAATTAAAGTTCACTTTACATTAATCAGAGCGCTTGACAAATGAAATTTTTTGTTATGAATTGAATTGTTCCTACTGGTTTGGGGCTACGCACCTATTTGCGGGTTTTGATACTCTTAGAGGAATAATATTGTTGGTCATAATGGAACTAGACGTTGCATTCAAGACTGCATTTAGTTTGAAGTAACCATTATTGCTGTATTTCTGCGAATGAGTGAAATAGTTTTAAATTTGATACCTAGTAAAATGTAGTGCGAGTACAAGTATTAGGATTAAGAGTGTGGTTCAGCTTGATTTTCGTCGATTGTATAAATCGACTCAGATGTTACTTCAATTAACTCTTCAATTAATATTTTAAATATTACCGTAAGTATTAACTTAATTATTTCTATTACCCGATAGCTTATTCAAATCCATTTGGTTTGGTTCTAAATTCAAAAAGGCAAATGCGTCAGCCCGGGCAGCTATCGACCTATTAGTTCGCTACTGGTGCTGGGGAAAGCTTTGGATTGCGTTATGACTACGCGAGTTGAGCATTTAGTGCAAGATAGCGGCGGCTTTAATAACCGACAATTCGGTTTTATGGAGAAAAAGTCGACTATCGACGTATTAGAGTTTGTTGTCGGAAAAACTAAGCAGGCGAGAGATGTAAAGGAGTATTGTGTCGTTGTTGCTTTGGACATTTCAGGAGCATTTGGTACTGCCTGGTGACCATTGATTGTCTGCAAATTGGAAAGTAGGGGTTGTCAGCGAAACTTGATGTTTTTGGTCTAGAGTTATTTTTCGGGGCGATTGGCACAGGTTGAAAAATGAAAAACCTGATATAATTTTATCATCATCATTAGGTCTTCAGTCCTGGAATTAGTTAGACGCGTACCTTCGTTGTTTCCTGTTCTGAGCTAACCTACGCGTTTTCCTGAAATTACTACAGCGTACATCTTTCTCTATCTGCGTGCAATAGTCATATCTAGTTCTAACTTTACCTCTCTTTTTTCTTGTCTCTGCTTGTAATATCTCCCGCACTATTCCCAAATGCCTTTCATTCTATAATAAAACTAAAGGCGGCGTAGGCGTAGTTAATAAACTTTGTGCAAATTATAATTGTGCGAGAGATACAAGTAGATGGCGGATGGTTATCTTTTACATTACAATTGATTTTTCAATGCTCCAGCCAAAGGTACTACATTGGCCAGGAAGCGAGTTCTTTTTACATGGAAAATTTGAAATTTTGCCGAACGATTGCTCTTCCAAGCAAGGTAGGACTCTTTAACCTGCATGACAACACTCACATACGGGACCTTCATTTTGCCTCTCATCCGAACGAGGGTGTATTTTTGTGAAAAATGCTCGCCTAACATTTTTCAAGCGGACCGTGTCGGGATTTGAATCCGGGACCTTGGGCATAGTAGTCACACACATACCAACTACGCCATGAGCTGCCCGGTTATCTTTTACAGCATTATGAATGTAGCAGCAATCGATGCATTTATTGCTTTTAATGTTAATAGTTCTAAAAAAACATAGTACGGAAATAAATATTAGAGGAATTAGCATTTAGTTTGATTTATGGAAGTGAATTTCGTTCCAGTAGATCCCGCGAACACTTCGAGTAAGATTAAACGAAATTCACAACCTTGGACAAACTGTATAGCAAAGAAATGTATCTTATGACCGCTGTCATTTTTGTGATTAAAAAAAATCGTAAAACAAAATGCAGCTGTATAACGTGCAACAAATTACAATTCTCAGAACACATTTCAGTTCCTTGCGAAGGCTGCTACAAGTGCCAAGTAACTAAAAATTGAAATAAAATTCTGTCGCCTTTTTTGAATTTTTATTTTTTTTCTTTCTAGTATGTAGAATACTTTTTAATTTGTCTAAATATAGAGTTTTTGACAAAGTAATTTTTTTGGTTTACATTATCTTTACGGAAAATGTATGATATTTTTGAAACGTCCACGCACAACATCAGTGTTAATTTTTATTTGTGAAATAGCTTTTTTATATAAATAAATGTTTTAGTAAACATATAGATTGGATTAGACAAGAAACCGGATAACATGGAATCTGATTCAGGTAAAAAACATAGCTCACATAGAACTTGGTGCTTCGCGGCAACTTTAGTTTCTAATAATCAAAACGCCAGATTTTTAGTGAATTTTTAATGCTTGCACTACAAATTACTTGTGCATTTACTAAAAAAAAAAAACTGATATAACGTTTATATTTTTAAAGGAGCCAAGTTGACTCCTTTAAAAATATAAACTCATTTCCATTACTACCCTGTTTGCTGTCTTGATACTGTCCTATAAGTTAAATAAAATTTTAGGTAAGGATTCGGTATCTTGTTGTCCGTAATATTTCTCTCCCAGTATGGCAACCTTATTGTCAGATCGACTTACTTTTTACTATGTCAAGGACAGCTAACTTTACGACCGGCCTTTCTAGTATTCCCGTAGATATCTGAACAGTTGCTCTACGTACTTGTCCATCCTTGTCACTCTTTACCATGCGACCTTTTGGTCATACGTTTTGCGGGTTTTTGGTCTCTACGATTACCACGATGTCACCTTCCACGATGAGTTTAACTGGTTCAAACCACTTAGTTCGTCTAGTTAGAGTCGGTAGGTATTCTGGTATCCATCGTTTCCAGACGGCATTAGCATATTCTTGTGATTTTAACCAGTTTTTTTTAAGCACAGATCCTTCTGGCTTTTCGCAATTAGATGATCCTATAAAAAAGTGATTTGGGATTAATACTTCGTCTGTGTCTTCTATAAGCGGGATATGTGTAAGTGGGCGTGAATTAATTATTCGTTCCACTTCAACCAACATACAGTATAGTAGTTTGTCCGGCGGATGTCGAGTAGGCATAAGTTGGTAAAATGTACGTTTTATAGATTGTACGAGTCTTTCTCAGCTTCCGCCCATGTGAGGGATAGCAGGAGTATTGTAGACCCATTTTGTAACTGAACTCGAAAACCTTTTCGGTAAAAGACCTCGCTATTTTCGCAATGCATCTCTGATTTCCTTCTCTGCGCCCTGTAAGTTTGTACCGTTGTCGCACCGAATTTCGAGTGGAACCCCTCGTCGACTAATAAATCGCTTTAGGGCCATAATACAGGAGTTTGTCGATAAACTACAGGTTACTTCAATATGGATAGCTCTGGTTGTTAGGCAGGTTAATAGTACACCCCATTGTTTCTTGCTGCTCCTACGATTTGTTATGTACGAAGGACCAAAGTAATCCAGACCAACATATGTGAAAAAGCGACAGAAAGTTGACAGTCTTGCTGTTGGAAGTTCTCTCATTTCCGGTGAGTTTGGCACTGCCGTCTCATTTCTACAATAATGGAATTTTTTTCTTTCAGTCTTGACTGCCACTCTTAAGTACGGGATATAGAATTTTTGTCGAATTTCATTTAACACCGCATCATAATTATGATGGTGGTGCCGTTCATGAAAAGATCTGATTATTAGGGAGGTGATTGGGTGTCCCTTTGGCAGTATGATTGGTCGTTTTCTGTTGTAGGGCACTCCTACCACCCCATCTATCCGGCCACGAATGCGTAGAATACCGTTTTCATCTAAGTACGGCGATAGCTTGTAGATAGCATGGTTCCGTTCAACTTTTTTACGATGGTCCAGAGGTATATTTGCATTGTATTTCAATATAGCAATTTCCTTCTTATTGCATTCGTATTGCGCCTGTTTGTACAGGTACTTTTCTGATTCTATATACTCGTCTTTCGTAATAAAGATTTATGTACGTTTCCTTTTCTTATTCAGTGCAGTTCTGACGTTCCAAATAAAGCGTGCGATAAACGCTTGTGTTACGACTATTTTTTTCCAGTTAGAGAAGCGCTCAACTTGTATTAATGAATAAGTCGCTGCTCTTGGTGGAACAGAACCGATTTTTTAAGTTCTTCTTCTGTTGCCGGAAGCCTGGCGTTTCTAACAAGTCATTCCTACTTAAGTTGTCGCAAAAAGGGTGGACCTACAAACCAACGACTAGAAGGGTCTAACTGTGGAAGGAGTCTCTATCTGATAGATTCGTCAGCGACATTAATTTTTGTTGAGACATAGCGCCATTGATGTAGTCGTGTCGCTTGTAGTATTTCATTGATTCTAAAACCCACGAATTGTCGATAGATTCTATGGTCAGAATTTAGTCAAGAAAGCACCGTTTTTGAATCCGTCCAGTAGAATTCTTCTGTGAAACTTAATGTATGACATTTTTTTAAAGTATGACATTTTTTGTACCTAGGCGTGCACCGAGTCGTGCTGCTTCTAACTCGAGCCGCGGAATTAACGTTACTTTCAGTGGGGCAACTCGAGATCTTGTGGCAATAATTTTGCATTGTATTTGCTGTTCTGTTGCTAGTCTTACATACGCGACTGCTGCAAAAGCATTTAAACTAACATCGACAAGTACGTGCAACTGCAGTATGCTTTTCCCGTTGTGGTACCTAAATAGCATAATATGTACAGGTAGTTTCTCAACTAGTTCTTGTAACAGAATCGGGTCAGCAATGTGTTCTTGGAGGTAGAAAGGTTCCATAGTAACGCACAAATTTTGCACTGCTAGTGCGAACGATTTTACAGTTTCTAGCTTGTCTGATTGAGGTGCGGGTTTCCTACGAATTTTTTGTATTAATTCTTTGATAATTGTCTCGGATCGACCAAACAACATCCGCAGGGTGGTTAAAATGCTCAGAATGTTTAACGGAATTATTAATCTGCTATGTACTGCTTCAAGAGCCTGTACTTTTAAGCATTTTTGTAGGCATAGTAGGTTAAGCCCACATAGGTTTGAGCTTCTATTGAAGCTACTAATAAAGGTGGCGATTCCTTGGAGCGTCCTGTAAAGTAAAGGAGCTCTTTTGACACGGAATATCTTGCCACTAGCTGATAAGTGTTGGAAATAAACTTTCTTTGCTGGAGTTGTATAGTGTCGACTCTGCATCAGATTGGTTCGGTTTTGTAACATATCGCTCTTGGACGCTAATTCTTCGGCGTTCAACTGTAGCCAAGACCTGACCTGTTGTTGGGAATCGTCATCGCCGCAGGGTTCCAGTACTGATAAAACGGCTTCCATTAGAATTTAAAACTTCTTGTTTATGTACTCTTTATCCGTTTTTTGTTGCATTGCTTTTAATTCTTCTAGCCTTTGAAGTTCGAGGGCAACGCTTTTTGAATTTATAGTAGATTTAGTATTAGCCGAACATAGATTTAGGTCTATGCCGATTAGCAGAATTGCTGCAGGTTGGCGATGATGGTCTACAGTCTAACAATTGTGTACATAGATTACAAGTTCAGTCTTGATATCTTACGTCCTCGGTTGAGTTGACGCAGGAGTTGTGGAACCATACATTGCACTTGTGACATTGAACCATTTCATTCATGTTGGTGTTGTCGCAAGCCGCGCAGTTTTTTCTATTTCTTTTGAACTCTTCATTCTTATATAGAAGTCTCTTGCTTTTTTGGATTTCCGCCTTTGTTTTAGCTGGTTTCATTATGTAGGAGAAATAATTTGTAGATTCTTGGAGAAGTAATTTTTTGAATGTTGCTTCGCGGCAACTTTAGTTTTTTAATAATCAAAACACCAGATTTTTAGTGAACTTTTAATGGGTTGAACTACAAATTACTTATGCATTTACTAAAAACTGATATAACGTTTCTTCAACTTTCAAGTTGAATACTTCAAAAATATAAACTCATTTCCATGACTACCCTGTTTGCTGTCTTGATACTGGCCTAAATGTTAAACAATATAGAGAAGGATTCGGTATTTTGCTGTTCGTAATAAAACTGATTCAGAGCAATCTGATGACTCTGAAGTGCCAGATGATTATTGCTATATTAGTGGGGTAGCCATTATTTTTGGGAAAAGATAGAATGTCGAAATGGCTTAAACACGCTTCAGTTCTTACCAGTCGTATCAGAGAACACAATATTGCTTCACATCTTCCGCGCGTAAATGCTACATCGTAAATGCAAAATCTGCCTTAGAATGTTGATAACTTTTTGTTCAGAAAAATCTATCCAGATTATAGTCACGCGCACAAGTACTTAGCTGGAGTTAAGCAAAGTCACCACATGCGTATTGACGAATTATGGGCAGATGATGACAGGGTGCCTGAATGTCTTCGCGTTACAATGCCTAGAAGATGATTCTACACATTGTTGAGGTTTGATAATCTAGAAATAAGAAACTTGAAAATTTGGTTTCACGAAGAACACACTTTGAGGAGTTTTCGAGCAATTTAGAAAGATTCATCAAGTCGGCAAATACGTGACCGTGGAAGAAATGTTGTTTGTCTTTAAAGAACGTTGTAAATTTAAGCAATGTATAGATAACAAACCTGCAAAATATGGAATAAATGGCTATGTCCTTGTCGACTCAAGATCATTTTGTACGTCCTATTTAAAAATTTTTGCAGGAACAACCCGATGAGTCTAAGAAACAGGATAATGAGGCAGTTAGCATTGTCAAACAAATTGCAACACCAATTCTGAATGCAGACTGCAGTATGGCAGTTGATCATTACTTCACATGTGTCAGTAGAAAGGAATCTTTTGATAAATCACAGAACAACTATCGAAGGCACCGTGCACAAAAATAAAAAAGAGATACCTGCAGAGCTAACCAACACCACGCATCGACCTTACATGTGATTCTCCAATGCTCCACCCGAAGGTACTACATTGGTCAGGAAGCGAGTTTTTTTTTACCTGTAAAATTTGGAATTTTGCCGAACCCTTTTTGTTCCAAGCAAGGTAGGTATCTTTAACGTGCGTGAGCGTGAGCGTGCTGTGAGCCTGTGAACGTGTCAGTTTCAGAAAATTCGGACTACTAATAAAAAAGAATAGTGTAGAAATAATAATGATATAATACAGAACCTCTATCAGAGAAGTAAATATTAGGAAAGGAATGAAACAGTGATATACCCTATCCCTATTAATTTTTAACTTGTACATCGAAGAGGCAATGATTACTGTCAAATGCAGGAATACATTTAGAATTTTTATGCAGGGACAAAAGATTGATATGCTTAGAATTGTAGATAATATAGCGATATTAGCATCTAGCAAGGAAGAGTTAGGAGCTGCTCTTAATGAAATGGAAACAGTTCTAACGGAGAGATATGGTATGAAAATTAACAAAAATAAAATTAAAGTGCTATTATGTAAAGAAGGGAAAAGTAGATCAAAAACAAGAATACAAATAGGTAACGAGAACTTACAAGAGGTTAAGGATTTTTGCTACCAAGGAAGCCAAATAACGCAAGATCAGAACAGCGCAAAGGATATAAAACAAAGACTAGCACAAGGTCGTGTTACATTTAACAAGAAAAGCAACTACTGTATTCAAAGACAACAGACATAGAAAAAAGGAAAAGATTGCTTAAAACATGTGTGTGGAGCACAGTACTGTACGGCTGTGAAACCTGAACAATAGGAGAAGCGGTCAGGAAGCCTTTGAAATGTGATGCTTCACATATCATGGACAAAGCTAAGAACAAAGTGGTAATTGAAATGGCAGGCAAGAAAAAAATATGTGACAAACAGTAAAAAATATGAGATATAGTATGATAGGACACATACTAAGGCATGAGGAAATAGTGTGGAATATATTAGAAGCAGAGAAAGAAAAAAGAGAGGTAGAGGTAGACCTGGGTTAGACTATTGCACACAGATAGTGAAAGATGTAAGCTGTGAGAATTTCAGGGAAATGTGTAGACTAGCTCAGAATAGAACTCAACCGAGGTACGTGTCCAACCACTTCCAAGATGGAAAACCTAAAGACGAAAAAAATAACTGTACCTAAATCTGATGATTATTATAAGCAACTGCAGGTATTGGTTTAGCAATATTCTCAACTAATGTTAATTACGCGAAAGTATTTACTGGAAAATTATCAATTCTGCAAATGTTTAAGTGTTGGGGGATTTTGGGAGTCACAGACTGCTTAACCCTCTTTACATACCGCTGAATTTCCGTGAATTAGGCCATATAATTAGAAAACGACAGAAAGAGAACCGAGCTGTATCTAGGCTGTGAAAATTTTAGGAAACTGTGTAGGCTAACTCAGAATAGAAATAAATGGAGGCACACGTCCAACCTGTTTTAAAACGAAAAAGGTAATGACGAAAAAAATAATTGCTTATAGAACTCATGATTATTATAAACAACTACAGGTGTTGGTTTTGAAATATTTTTAACTAATGTTGATTGTGCAAAAAGATATATAGGAAAACTATTAATTCGGCTAATGTTCAGGTATTGGGGGATCTTGGCAGCCATAGGCTGCTTCACCGTCTTCACATACCACTGCATATCTGGGAAATAGGGTATATATTTGTAAAACAATAGGAGAGGAACAGAACTGCATCTAACCAGAAAGAGCAGCGGCTATGTTCGAAGACAACAAACATAACAACAAGGACAAAACTGTTGAAAGTATATGTATGGAGCAAAGCACAGTACGTCTATGAAACAGTGGCGGTAGGAGAAGCAGACAAAAAACGGTGGAAGTCTTTTGGAATGTTATGCTTCAGATGTATGAGGATGATGGCATGGACAGACGAGAAGGTTATAGAAATAGTAGGGGAATAGAGATATCTGTGGAAAACAAATAAAAGTAGAAGAAATAGAAGGGCAGGACATGTTCTAAGGCATTTTTGGGGAATAGTGCGGGAAAGGAGAGGTAGAGGTAGACCTAGATCAGATTATTGTTTAGATGTAAGTGTGCAAAATATTTTTCTTTTCATTTATGTTATATATTTCCTTGATCAATAATTCGTATAAATGCTATATTCATAAAAATTTGACAAATTGCATTATGAACAAACATGATGCTGCTGAAATAGTCGAATGTTTAGAAAAATGCAGTTTGATATAGTGTCAATATGCGAATAACAGTAAAACACGACTCATGCGGAGTTAAACAAAGTGCAGCTTATACAAAGAATTTATGTTAAAATCTTCATTGTCATTTAAAAGTTTTAGTTTTGACTAAGACGACCTACTACTTTATGAAAAGTTTCTGAATTATATAAATTAAGGAAAGTGAATGTCTCGACACAATTTACAGAGTTTATAAACATCGGAAATTTTCATTTATTCATGTAGAAAATTATTCTAATAATACCCCTACTTACAAACAGCCTTAGTGTAGTGTTTCAAATTAGAGTAAAATTTCAAGACTAATATAAATGATGATTAAAGTGCTTTGTACCTGCCCGTGGCGTGTAGAAAGGAATTAACATTATATAAAAGGGACTTTTCTGGAGAAATTTATTTTCACAAACAGGTCATTGTTCTACGAATTAGAATTACTTCAAAACGGCTTTAAAATATAAATTATAGTTCACTTTGCTTATTTTTATTTTAATACTTGTTTGAGGTTTTTGTGTAGAGTTCAGCCCCAAACGTGTTTTATGATAAGCCGATTAAAGGTAATTAAAATATATTGTGATTAATTACAATAGGGTGCAATTTATATATCCTATCTAACCTACAGTTGCCCTGACATAGAGTTTTTCGTCCTTTTAACCTCTTATCCATATTATTTGAAAAAAACGTCATACACATGATGAGCTGTAATAACAGGGAAGTTTATCATGTTGTCTCTCTTTAAGTTGTTGTTGTAATTAAAACCCTATATAGTAGTATTCGGTATACATTTATATTTTTAAAGTTCTGTATCAAGATTACAAATAGAATATTTCAAACGCAGGTAGTACAAGTAAAAGCTATTCCAAAACGTACTAGAATTATGCAAATAAGATCTAGAAGGTTTCTCTTGTAAGCTTAATAATGTTATTAAATGCAACCTCTTATGAACTCTCAATCAAGTCTGTCTGTAGATGGCTGTCAATTATCCTATGTATACAGACGCGTCGTTTTCGTTCAACTGTATTATTCTGGCGAAGGGTAGATTAAGTGACATGTCGATACAATAAACAAAAGTAAATGGATACCCAAACTATGCAGATAATTTAATGACATCAAAATCAAGAAGAAATATAAAACTCTGAAGAAGATAGAATGATTTAAGTTGAAATTACTATAGAAGAACAGTTCTTTAAGGAAGTAATATTATAGGAGGCACACATATTATGCATTAGAAAACAAATAACTATTAAATAATTAAAAACTCACATAAACTTACATTTAATAAAAATTAACGAATTATATCAGTATACTAGAAACTAAAAAATACGTAGCTAGTAATGAAAGAAAAACTAAGATTAACTTATTTTTGATAAAGGTGTGATGAAAATATACTCGTACAGTAACTGAAGATAGTAGACAAAAATATAGAGAACTTAGAAAAAAAGTAAATAAATTGTACAGATAAGTTATACGGCAGCGGTTACAAAACAATTATGATGAAATTAAATTAGCAATAAATAATAACAAAACAGATATAGCTTAACAAAAATTAAGAGTTTCTGCAAAACAGTTAAAATAGAAATAATGCACTTAAAGATGAAAGCATAACGTTGGCAGAAACAAAGGATGCAATAGTTGCGTGGAAAAAGGGAAAAACTAATTTAGCTAATTCCTTATATGGCGTGGAGAATTGGGAAACAGGATGTAGAACAAAAAAACACAAACTTAATTAAGTTAAATATGCTCAGAAATATATCAGCTACTAACATATACAGACGCGAGACAGAATATGTGAAGAATGCAAAATACCTCCAGACCTTGCAAAGAAATAGAACAGCGATGCTTCCAAATATTCAAATAATCAAAAAGTTGCAAAGATTTTCAAGCGATTACGGTAAAACTCTAAGCATAGAAATATTAACTAAATTAATATATAACAGGGTATAGAATAAAATAAAAAAGAAAGTAGTAAAAGATTACTTTGGATTTACAAAAAACAGTAGTACTATGGGACCCTTCCTAGTACTAAAATTACTATTAGTAGAACAGATAAGAGGAGGGAAAACTACTGGAGAGTTTAAAATTGGCAGGGCTGTCTGAAATGAATTCACTTTATAACCAATCGCATTTGAATCGTATACGGAACATACAATAAGTAAAACAAAACAAAACAAAAAAGATAGTTCTTGTGATTTAACGAAAATGAGTTCAAGTGCTGACGTATACAGATGAGATATTAATATAGTTAGGACTAAAAGTTAAAGATATGACTAAATACCAAACAGTATTAAATGATAATTTCAGTATGAAATCAAAAATACCAAAACAACGATCTCAGATTTTAGCAGAAAGTGAATGGTAAATATGGAAACAAGGGAAGTAAAGCAGTTTTGTTACATAGGAGTTGGATTTCAAGTAAACACCTATGTAAAGGGAACCTAAAAATTAAAATAATTTAAAAATGAAAGCCTCTACGTCAAATGCACCATACCAAAATCTAGAATAGCTATTGGTGCGGGGAAAATTTTATTAAAAATCTACATTTGGATCATAGCGTGATATGTGTTAAGTGAATTAACCGTAATATGCATTTTATTTATTGGATAACCAGTTTTCATTTTCTTATATTTAGTAAATCTATTATTTTCCCTATTAAAAGTAAAGTAGTTCCCCTGTTTCCTGAATTCGGTCCTGTTTATTTTATAAGTTGTTAGTTATATTGTAGGTTAAAACGATTTATTATGTTTAAATATGCTAAGACATTCTCCGGAATTTCTTATTGTTCTTGAGAATACACGTGAACGTGTACTATCGAGGTGTCAAGGTTCTCTATTCCAGTTGGTTCTAGGACTTTAGTGAATTTGAATGAAACGGAAGACTATAATGTTGAAATGAGTAAGGGGTTTCACACGAGCAAACGCAAAACCTCCTTACCAAAAATAAGCCAGAACGGATGGGTTTTTAGTCGAGGTTTCGTTACCGCGAGTGCGTCGATGTAGTGCTCGTTATCGTTCGTTTCTTTCTATCCTTCTCGCTAGGGTGCAACAACCGCTATCGTCCAGCACGACATCAAGGTAATCTACAGGAGCTCGATCTCTACTGCAACCCCTGAGAGAAGCAGAAATATTGGTACTCCAAATTCTTGCTTAGAAAATTTTATTGTTTAACGTAAACTATGTTGCTTCCAGAACAAAAGTTAAATTTACTATAAAGCTTTTTTTGTTAATTTAGTCTTTTTTTCAAATATCTTTTCAGTTATTTATGGATTGAATTGTTGATTCTATGGGAATATTAGTATAAGGAGACTCTACATCAAGCAAAAATAGGACGAGGTTATTTGTACAATGAACAACTTTTTTTTATTTTTGCTTGACCAAGAGTCTATGGTTCCATTAGGATTTTTACTGGTTATGATTAAAATTATATTTGATAAACATTTTGATAGTTTGTTGATTGCACTTTTATAAGAAGCTACTATTAGCCTTAAGGATACATTTGTCTTATGCAATTTCGGTAAACCATTGATTTGTAGTCCTGTAAAATTGTATGCGATAAGTAATTGTGATTCGCTTTTGGTTATTTCTTTATTTGTTAGTAATGTTTTTATATATTTGTTGTTTCTAATTTGTATAGAGGAGGTAGGATCTTTTGTTAATAGTGTATGACTTCCTTCGTCATTTATTATTAACTGCATTTTTTTTAAATAATCTGTTTTATACATAATTACGGTTTTTTGCGATTTATCTGTAGTCGTAATTATAATTTCTTTGTTTTGTTTTAAAAAGGTATGTGTAGTTTCAGTATTTTTTTAAAATTATTATTGGATTGTAACTATTTTACAGTTAAATACAATCTGTTGGATTTATCTTTGTAGTTTGTTAGAATATTACAGATTTTGGCTCCGATTTCTTTTCATTTATTTATTGGAGTTGTTCAATGGTTGTTCTATATTAAATGTTAGACCTAGTGCTAGTGTTTTTGTACTGTTAGTGGTATTATTGTAGAGGTTATATTTTCCATATTGTTTACTTATTCATTGTTTTGGGTTGTATGATTTGTATTTAAGGGAAAAGAGCTCAGGGTTGTTGAATTTTTGTATCCTGTGGATCTTTATTGGTGTATTAATAATTCAAATTTTTTATAAGGTTTTGGTGTGTTTTATTTTGAAAGTTTTTATAAAATTTAGTTCTTTGGGTAAGGTATTGCACAAAATTTTTTCCTTTATTATTATGTGTTCTATGATATCTCTAGCCGTTCCGAATGGACCTACACCTTCACGAAGTTCTAGAACGGGTGGAACGGCTTGACTATTCCAATGAGCTATAGAGCCGAACCATAGGTTTTACCAAAGTGGTGGAGACATTGGTGAGAACCAGACTAAGACAGATCCCCGAAAGAGGGCTGCAGCTCTTTCGGTACTTAGAGTGGCAAAGAACATAGGGGTCGGTATGACATTCTAAGGCGCACTATTGCGATGTGGAAGGCAACGGGAGACCACCACATTACCTCACAAATACACAGCGTACCTAAATTGTAATAAACATAATGGCATTTTCTGGGGTGAAAGATTCCGGAGTTAAAATAGTCCTCCATTTGGATCTCCAGGAGCGGACTACTCCGGAGGATGCAATCGGACAGTTCAGAATAAGAGTCGGAGCGTGGAATGTTAGAGGTATGAAGCAAGTAGGTAAGCTAGAGAAGTTAAAAATTGAAATAGATAGGTTAGCACTAGACATAGTAGGGATTAGCAAAGTTCGATCTCCAGAGGCGGGGACTTTGGAGTGGATACTTCAGAGTGATTCATACAGGGGCAGAGGAAGGAAATTCTGGTGTGGGGATAGTTATGCAAAAAAATATACCACACTGTGTAGAAAATTACTTACAAAAGAACTAAAGAGTACTCATGGTTAGAATAGAATCTAAACCCGTAAACACAGTAATAATGCAAGTATACATGCCCACCTCTAGCTACAGTGACGAAGAGGTTGAAGCGATCTACAAAGATAACGAAGACATATTAAGATACGTAAAAGGACATGAAAATTTAATAATTACCTACGGGAGATTTTAATGCAGAGGTAGGTGAAGGTAGGGAAGGAGCAGTAGTTGGTTTTATTTGGTTTAGGCACGAGAAACGACAGGGTAAATAGGTTGGTAGAATTTTGCGACAAGAACAATTTAATCATCACAAACACATTATTTCAACATCATGCTAGAAGACGTTATACGTGGAAGATTCGAGAAGATATAGGAAGACTTCAAATAGATTACATTCTTGTTAGACAACGGTTTAGGAATCAAGTAAAAGACTGCAGAAGCTACCTAGAAGCAGATATAGATACTGACCCAAACATCGTAATTATGAAGGCCATTCTTAAATTTAAAGTTTTAAGAAAAAGGAACGGAAAAAGACACTTTGACTTTGAAAAACTAAAAGATAAAGATGTCCAAGATAGATTTGAAAAAAAGTCAAATAAATTTGTTGAAAGACATCGGGAAAATTTCTGATACTAGGGACGTAGAAACAAAACGGAATAACATTAAATCCAGCTTAGACATGGCGGCCAGAGATATTCTGGGGTATACACCAAAAGAATATAAGAAAACCTGAATAATAAAGGATATTTTGAATGTAATAGAAAAAAGAAAAAACTTCAGAATAGATCAGACGAAACAGGAAGACAGAGATACATAGCCATAAATGGGAAATTATTCACAAATGCATAATAGCTAAAGAAAAATGGCCTGATGAAAAGTGCAAAGAGGTACAAACTAAGATGGAGATAGGTAGCGAGACAACGAGGCATACAAACTAATTGGAATGAATTTTAGGAATATAGAACCATATAGCAAAAATATAAGGGACGCGGGAGGAAACGTCATAGAAGATGTAGAAAAAGTGGTTTGATGGGAAGTGTCTAGAGAATTTATATGCAGGAGAGAAACTAACAGCATTAGAACAGGAATCAGACACTGAAAATGAAGACCTAGGAATATCATATACTTCGAGATGAGTTTGAATTAGCATTAAAGGGTCTAAAAAATGGTAATGCGCCGAACAAATAAGGTGCAAGCAGGAACTCTAAAAGCCGTTGGTCAAGCAGTAACATAACGTTTCTTCCAACTTGGATGCTATATGTATGAAACAAGCGAGATGCCCAAAGATCTCAAACGTAACATCATAGTTACTATAGCAAAAAAGGGATTCGCGGATAGCTATGAAAATTTTTGAACAAGAAAATTTGACAGCACACGTGTCAAAAATATTAACTAGAATTGTACAAACACGAATGGAAGAACAAGCTGAAGAAATACTAAGAGAAAATCAATTTGGGTTTAGGCCAACCAGGGGAACACGGGACACTATTTTAGCTCTGAGGGTGATAATGGAGAAAACAATAGAAAAGGGAAAAGCGTGTATAAAGGGTTTGTAGATCTGGAAAATGTAAAATGGAAAAATATGTTCGAAATACGCACAAAGATAAGAATGAGCTTTAGGGATACACAGATAGTATATAGCTTATACAAAGAGCAAACAGCTGTAATAAAATTAGAGCAGGAACGTAGAGAAATAAATATTAGAAAAGGGGTGAGACAGGGATGTGCCCTATCCTCATAAATTTTTAACTTGTACATTGAAGAGGCAGTAATTACTGTCAAATGCAGGAAGACACTTGGAATTACTAAGCAGGGACAAAAGATTGATATGCGTAGATTAGCGGATGATATAGTGGTATTAGTATCTAGCAAAGAAAAGTTACAAGCTTACAGTTCTAACAGCGAGATACGGTATGAAAATTAACAAAAATAAAACTAGAGTACTAGTATGCAAAGGAGGAGAAAATAAATCAAAAGCAAGAATACAAATAGGTAAGAGGTGAGGAATTTCTGCTACCTAGAAACGACCCATTTATCTACGAACTAAAAGATATCAATGATGAACTACAAAGCATGTGGCATATAGATGACTTAGAACTTTTTTTTAAATACCTATCCACAATAATTAATACCATTTACCTAATAAAGTCTACTGTCGTTTCTCTTTGTTTGTTTTCTCCTTATCTTATATTGAAAACCTATTCTACCTTTGATATTTAAATGAGCAAAACCCCTTGGTTTTTTTAGAAATCTTTATTCTTTTCATAAATCGCGCGACTTTTTCCATTCTTATGACTCTAATTCTTAATTTTTTATTTTTTGGCATCTTAAATATTCAAAGTACTTTCACTAAATTTCGTTAATATTTTCTCGGTTACCACTTTTCCTATTCACTCCATTTGTGCTTGATTTATCTTTGGCATAAATAACTCAATATATTTTTAGGAATTGTCGTATCTGAAGTTGGAGTTGATGCTTTTTAAATAGGGTTACTATGGTACTCGCGAACCATACTTATGTTGGAAATAGTCAATATTCGCAGTTGCAAGTCGAGAAGATTCCATTTTTGTATTTTCATTCTGGAGTTTGCACTTATTATCCTACTCCGCTTCCTTATTTTCTTTTATTTGTGACCTAGAAATTTGCATTTTTTTTTTCATCTAACATAATGGGTGAATTGCTTTTGCTATCTTTATATGCTTTTTGACTATGGTGGTGATAATTTGCCGTATGTCTTTCATATATCGATTTCTGATGCTTTGGGCTGAGTATGCCTACTTTTGTGAACAGTAGGGCGTGGATTTGCTTTTGTCCCTTTTGTTATGCAGGGGTCTTCAGACTTCTTGTTCTCATTGTTTGGTAACATATCTTTTTTCTCTGCTATAGAACGCCTGTTTAAAGACTTAACTTTTTATATTTCTCTGTCTCTTTTTCAGCCTTATTTTTCTTCGGACGGGTCTGTCTTAGCTCCAAAGACTAAAAGCCTGTCACATAAATCTGGTGCTCCTCTACTTCAGATTACTGACTGCGTTTTTACGAGCTGAGTAGTGCTTTTCTATCCACCTTCTCTAACAGTTTTTGCTCAATGGGAGCCCTTCTTCTTCTTCTAGCTTTGCCTCAAAAGCTACTATGGCATCCAACTGATTTCAATTTCTTTTATTTAATACCCATTTTATATCTAGCCTCTTTTTTGTTTCTGTTACTCGCCGTATGATCTGGGGAACAGGCAACCTACGGCATTGGGCCATGTTATGCGGACGTCGTTTTCAGTCCTGCCTCGACACTGTCCTCGCCTTAAGCGGTAGCAATGCTGTCGTTAATGTGTTTTCTCTTGGTATATCTTATTGACTCCACACATGGGGCACAGACGATCATGAAACCTCGCTAAGCATGCCTCATGTGCGTGCAACAAACCGATTGTTGCTTCTCGAATACCCATTTTGGGCATAAGAAAATCTACATTTTAATGGTTCCAAGGAACTACTCTCCGAATTTAGTTTTAAGTAAATCTATGTCTTAAATTATAATTTTGCGTTTATTTTGGGAATAATCTTTAATTTTATTTTTATCTTGGGTGTATTTTCGGAAATTATCCCGAGGTTATTTTATTTTGGAACTTCACCTTAACGTGGAGGTATCTAATCTTTGAGATTTCATCTTTATTTCAGGGTTATCTTATCTTTGGGATTTTATCGCTATCGTGTGCTTATCTTGAGAAATAATACTTTTTGTTCCTATAATTGAACAACATTTTTTAGAAAAATTATTTAACTGATATTTAGAAGCCAACATTTTTATAACTTGCATGGAAAAGTAAAAGTTAAAGAAAAACCTAATTGGTCTTTGCTTTATAATTTGTTGCGCAGTTAAAAAGAAGTGTTAAAAAATGTGGTTTAGTTTGATGTCAACTAGGAAGGGTTAATATTTGGGTAGACTTTTTGATATAATCAAAATGTTTATATATAAAAAAAACGGTTAGTTATATTTTAAGGCTTGGAAAATAATTTTGAACTGTAGGATATTAGGTTGAGAAAAATCTCTTGCTTTCCGACAATATGTATTGCTGCGGGAGTTGCGGCAGAAGTAACTGTGCGCGCAATAACGAGGTAATCGAGAAAAGAGTGGCTGCTTCTCCTTTACCGTTTCCTGATTTAGTGCGATCTGCTTCAAGTAAAATTAGGTGGATATTAGTCGTGTTAGGTTACAAGTAGCTGTCCGCAGTTTGTGGAACAAGAGGATTTTTTTGCACCCTTAGGTAAATTAACCGTAATATGCCTTTTATTTTTTGGAGAACCAGTTTCCATTTCCCTATATTTCATAAATTTATTATATTTTGTATAAAAAGTAAAGTAGTGACCCTGTTTCCTAAATCCAGTCCTTTTTTTTTATAAATTGTTCACTACTTTGTAGGTCTAGACTGATTTATTATGATTGAGTATGCTAAGATATTTTCGGGAATTTTTTATTATTCTTGGGAATGCATTGTGAACACGTACTATCGAGTTATCAAGGTTCTCTATCGCAACTGGTTGCAAGATATCAGTCAATTTGAAGAATTAATACCGAGAGGGAGGATTATAGTATTGGAATAAGTAAGGGGTTTAACAAGAACAATAAGTGACACTTCCCTATCGAGAAGCCACAAGAAGTGGTGTGTTTTTTTCAATATGCCGTTATCTTGAGTGCGTCGATGTAGTACTCGTTATCGTTTCTCCATTCTTAACCTGCCCATTAGGGCATAACACTGCTATTGGCCAGCATCACGTCCAACCAATCTACAGGAGCTTGATCTCCACTGCAACCCCTGAGTGGAGCAGACGCGGGACGAAACGGTAAGTGTTTTAATTTTAAAACTTATGTGTGTAGAATTTGAACTGACAATAATCCTAATAATTGACTAAGCAAAAGAGTTACCTAAAATTTGACGTTTACACCTAACATGTACAAATTACCATTAAAACGTAATAAGTAGTATTCGGTTGTTTATAATATGGTATTATAGAAGAAAACCTCAAGTCATTTAGGTAGTTAAACTTAGCAATGATAAGGTCTTAGAAAAATTAGGAAAATAGAAGCACTATTGCGGTAATTAAAAGAAAGAGTGATAGGTTCAAGGATCATATTTTGAGGTATGAAGAAGTATTTAGGGCAGTCATAGAGGGCAGTGCAGAAGGAAGAATGTGTAGAGAAAGTGAACTTAAGTATTCTGATTAGCTTTTAAAAAATACGGATGAAATTTTAAGAGTATCTGGAAAATGTTATCTCAGGATAAGGGAACTGGCGAGAGCTGCGTCAAACCAAACGTTGTGGTTGTAACCAAGGGAATATGAAATACACAAGCTCAGCTTAATTTTGTATAGTTAGTAATTATTATATTTCATTTAAATATGTAGCATTTAAACGTATTATTTCTGAAATTTATTCCATATACTGTAACAGTCATTCTATGACCGCTACAAAATTAATACAATTTCTGTATATAATTCTGTACATAAATTTGTAAATGTCTAGTAATAAAGAAATTTATTTAATTGATTGGTGTAACATTGAGGAACGCACAGTATTGTCAAAAGGAAGAAAGTTATTTTAAGGAAATTTAACCTTTGTTTAAACTATATCTCAATGTTTGAAGGCGTAGTATTGCATCGATGTGTTGTATAAAGAGTCGGGATATCAGTACTTGTTTGTTAACATGATGGCAGGCTGCGCGGACATAATTATTGATTTACGAACAGAAGAACATTAGGTCGCACGTAAAACACGCTTGGTGGCTTACTAAATTAAAAAGGTTTTAGGGTTGAAATTACCCGAACTTACGTTGGAAGGATTTGTAGAAAATGAATGGTAAGCACACCTAAATTTACTGAACGGATATTTCTAGTTGTTGGTACAAATTAAAATTCCACATCTGTTCGGATCGCTTATCGGAAAGATAGTTTGGCGTGAGCGTCCATCTTTTGTAAGTAATAAACTTTGTCCTTATGGTACTAATATTTAATGCTTTAGATATTAGCATTTCTGTCTATATTTCAACAGAGCAAGAATTTATTGGTATTGTATAAGAACCCTTTTTAACGAAGGTAAAGAGGGGTTATAATTAACAGGTGGTTAATTGTATTATTGCAGGGTTTTTAGGTTGTCCTGAATTATTAGTTGTTGGCGCATTCCTGAGTTTTGTGAATGTCTTTCTGCGTTTGGTTCTGGAATTGGTAGTAGAGTTGAAGAAGAGGCTTAATCGCTAGTTGGTACTGCTGACGTTGGATATTGGATCGGCTGTTCCGGAATCCAATTCATCGGTACAGGTTCATGTCCAAGGGTGATCGTGAGTAGCCCTAGAAAATAGTTTACTTGTGGTGCGGAGTAGTAAAGTTATTTATTTCTGACTAGAATAAAATATTGGTTGGTCTTAAATTTTTCATAACGGAGAATAATTATTTAAGGGCGAAGAGATTTATATGTGACAATTAACTATCGATAAAAATGTAAAGATTATAAAAGATTATTGCTATTTTAAGTCTAATTGTGAACACAATTTGCGCACATTGTGGGATATAAATATTTGGTAACTTATATTCACAACACTCAATTTTAAATTTTAATACGAGCCTATGGGCTTTTGTATTGAATTACTCAGTGTCATGATTACATTGCCACTGGTTCACATTATTTTATATTGCTTAGAATCTGTCTGGTTACTTTATTTATAAATATTAAAGAGATTGTGCAAGTGTGTACGACACAAAGCTTTTATTCATTGGAAATCGGGAGCTGTTAAGATAATTACTGCGGGGAATTCTAACCTGGATTACATAGTCTTCCTAATCGGGTTGGGTGTGGTTGACTTTTTGCTTGAGTTGTTTCCTGGGCGGAACCTAGCCCTGGCGCCCATATCTACTTTTCTCTTATGTAGCACTCCTAAGACCCTTGTGTGCTCTTTGACTAGCCGCGGAACAGGAAGCAACAAATTAATCTCTCCGAGTTCGAGCCACTTTCATCGGTTCGAGCATAGCGTTGCTACAATTCACTCCTAGTACACCTTCAGCGGGGCCTTATACTTTACCACTTGCATTAAGGTGTGCTAAAGTATAATTGTCTACTATACGCATTTATATTAATAACTGAAGATGGTTATGGCTAGAGCACGCAAAAAAAACCGGTTTTTGGTCAAACCGGTAAACCGATTTCCCTAAAACCTCGGCATTAATCAAAACCTAAAACCGGATTTGATAAACCCGTTTCGGCAAAATCCTGTTTGGTTAAAAACCGGTCTCGACAAGCTACATTTTGGTAAAGCCTGTTTTGGTAAAACCGGTTTCGGTAAATCCGGTTTCGGTAAATCCGGTTTCAGTAAAAACCTGTTTCAATAATACCTGTTTCCATAATACCTGTATCGATAAAACCGGGTTGGTAAATTGATAGAACCTGTTTCGGTAAAACCAGTTTTAGTAAACCGGTTTTACCAAAATCTATTTTTAGTAAAATAGCCCTAGAGCCCTCTTACCTACAAAAAAACTAACACGAATCAAAACTGCTTTTGTTTTCGACGAAACCGTTTTTTTAGAATTAAGGTTGGTTTTTTGCATAACTGATAAACTCGATTTCAGTAACAACGATTTCGGTAAAAACCTGTTTTTGTAAATCCGATTTTAATAAAACCTGTTTCGATAAAACGGGGTTGGTAAATTGATAGTATCTGCCTCGGTAAAGCCGGTATTTGTGATCCGGTTTTACCAAAACCTACTTTTAGTAAAACCGGTAAATCGGTTTTCAATTTTTCTTGCTTATGCGAGCCTTACTGTCCCCTTACCTACACAAAAGCACTAACACGAATCGAGACGGTTTTTGTTCTTGACTAAGCCGTTTTTTAGAATTAGTCAGTTTTTTGTATAACTGGTAAGCCCCGATTTCAGTAGAACCGTTTTCGGTAAAAACCGATTTCGGTAAAGGTATCGGTAAAACCGATTTCTGCAAAGCCGGTTTTCATAAAACCGGGTTGGTAAAAACTTGTGTTGGTAAAACTGGCTTTGAAGAACGGTTTTGGTAAACCGGTTTTATCAAGAACTAGTTTTTAGTAAAACTGGTAAACAAGTTCAGTTTTTCCGGTTTTTGGCAGCCCTAATTATGACTATACCATTAAGAATGTGGTACTAAATCTTTCGGTGTCAATTTTGTTATTAAATATTTAAGTTATAATAACTAAAGCTCAACTATACGTATATCTTTTAAAATTCAAAACAAATTCTCATTTAGGAAACTGCTAATTATAGGCTTGCTAATTTTTTAGGCAAAACCAATTTTCTGTTTCAACCTTTAATTATATTTTCCACAATACTTCTAAAGGTTTATAACTCTGTAAAATTGTTTAGTATTTATCCGGGCGAAGTAACGTCAAATTGGTAGATTAGTAATTAATGTAGGCTGGATAACATCCTACTTTGCTGCTTTTTCGACAGATTGAAAAATTTATTTTAGAACAAATTTTTTAATAAGTCTTGATCCCTTGAACTTAGTTGCATAAAAATAGATCGCCTTTAATAGATTTGGCTACATAATATCTTTGTGCTTTTGTAAAACATCACTAAAACAGCAACCAAAGTTGTAGAGATGAGATGAAAGCTTTGTTACGTTTTCTTTTGTAAATAATTTCTTAAAAGAGCTGATTAAAAAGGAAGACTTAATCGATAGCACATTTTAATGTTGTTTTGACGGGTAATTTATAGCCCTCATTGGCGTACATGAGCTAAACCTAGCTTTCTTTATTAAAATAAAACGTGTTAATGTAAATATGAATTCATTTTTAAAATTTTTTAAATGTAAATGATTTTAGAAAGGTTTTAAAAACATCTGTCATTGTCTAAAATCATAGTGAATTTTACTTAATAAAATCATTGGATAAACTAACCTGTCTCACGAATAGTTTGCTTTTACTTTTATTGTTATGCATATGGATGTTTGTCATTATCCCCACCACTAGCTTTACTGGTATACCTTATTGCTTAGTAAAGTACAAGCTTTCATTTTGTCGGATTTGTTTCTTTTTGCATAAAATCACTAACCATGAATGCTTCACTCAATATACTGAAACATGGAGCCAAGTCGATGTGTCATACATCGATATTTCAAAGGATTTTGACAATAACATGTAATTTTAATTTTCAAGCTTGCAGAAGTTGAATCTGTGTTACCCTTTTGAAATTTTTCGAATTATACCTGAGCAACTGTCAATTGCAAATTGAATATTATAGCCATCAGGTGTACCTCAGGGTTCTGTTCTTGAACCTTTGTTATTTACAATTTTTATAAACGTCATCATTCCGAACATATCTTGCCGCTTGTCTTTATGCTGATGATTTGAAGTTGTATGCTTCTATTTTAACGATTGAGGATTGTGAAAGACTACAAAAAAACTTAAACCACTTAAATGTATGATGTAACAGAATCTATTTCTAAATATATCAAAGTGTTATACAGTTACTTACACTCGTAAAATTGATTCGGTTTACTAACCTCACAGCATTGATATCTGTTTAATTAACTAGTGCGCTGCCATAAAAGATTTTGGTGTAACATTTGATTCCTGTATTAGTTTCGTAGAATACATTACAACTATGTAACAGGAAACAAAAAAATTTAGGATTTCTAATTAGGAATTGTCGTCAATTCTTTCCCTGGTCAAATATCTGAGTACTCTACAATGCCTTTGCTCGCAGTAGACTGGAATTTGCCTCTATTGTTTGGAGTCCTGGATACGAATTTCTTAACGGGTGTTTAACAAAAATTCAGCGCGGTACGTTAAGCTTTTATGGTATAAATCTCAACGAAATCTTCCTTAAACTGATCTTCTTGGTAGTTTTGGATTAAACCGTGAGCAATGGCTACAGTTTTTGGACCAAGTCCGTCTTCAAAGCGCATCCACATTACGATGATTCGTACCAGCAAGGTGTTTCGTGCCGAAGTCATACTCCTGCAACCCTTCTATCCATCTGGCGACCTGCCTTTCGAGGTTTTTAAACTATAATAGCCACTTCAGTGCGCGGGATCGGTTCTCATGTGAAATTCTCTCCCATAGAGGTACTTACCAAAGTGTTCTACGTATTTTATAACCGCCAATAGTTCCCTTCTAGTAACGTAATAATTTTGATCCGGTGTCGAGAGCACTATGTTAAAGTAATCAATGATCCCTTTCAGTTCGTCTGCCATCAGGTATAGTACACTTCGATAGCGACATTGCTACAAAATTAATTTGTCTTCCAACCAAGGATAACATAAGATCGGAACTGTTGTAAATAGATGTTTTAGTTATTGGAACGTATTTTGGAAATCTTCATCCTAAACGTAATCACGCTCATCTTCGGTCAACCTGATCAAGGGTTTGACTATGTCACAAACCCAAAAACGAATCTTCTATAGCAAGTGCACAACCACAGAAAGCTGCGTAACTGATGTTTGTCGTTGGGCGTAGGGCAATCTAGTACCCCTTTAACCTTTTCCGGGTTTGACTGGACTTCGTTGTGTAAAACCACATGTCCTAGGTATTTCACCTCTTTGCCTAGTAGCAATCACTTCAAATTGGCTTCTCTTCACATTCAAGATTGAGAACCATCACGACCCTGAAGGTGTATCTAGGGTGTCGTCAATCCTTGAAAGTCGGAGACTGTCCTTATTGGTTACGGCATTTAATCGCTTGCAGTCCACACAAAATCTTGTTGATCCCTCCTTAATAAAGCAGTGGCCAAGGGGTATCAGACTAAACAATCACTCCTCGCCTCCCCATAACGTCAATCATCTTTTCGGCGTTCTCGCGTTTGGCCACCGGGAGCCTAAGTCCGGTCAGTTGTTGTTCAAGATGTTGTCACGATTTTGTTTGCCCGTATAATAACTTGGCGGAACGCTTTTTGGTGGGTGGTTTCTTCTCAACACCGCCGCATCCCGCCACGTAAATGACCGAAGAACACCACAACCCTCGAGCGATTGCATTAAAGTTTTCTCCAGTTATGTCATAATTCATAATTGTGATATTCAGAACAAAATTGATTTATTTAACAGATCCTTGCAATAAATAGAAACTCGACGCTCACAGTATATTTCGTCATGTTATTCAACACGTTGCGGCTTAGGCTGAACATTAGATTTAAATCTCTTTTATGTCAACGTGTTGAACGGGCTATTCATTTAATTTTGTTTACTGCGGTTATTAGATGTGGTTTTTGTATAAATAAATAAATTTTTGTTTACTTTTACACTTTGAACAAGGAGTGGATTTATAAGAAAGGCAACCTAGGTGCCAGCTTCACGTTCCCACCCATGAGAACCCCGACAAAATAAACAAATGTTTTATTCCCATAGGCGATCTATAAAATTTATCAATGCAGCATATGAAAAATTAAGTTTATACATTCCTTTTTGCAGTTGATTCTTCATAAATTTATAAACCCTTGAATATTGCACTACCTTGATAGCGTATGTTTATTTGTAGATTACAATAAATATATTTAAACACTAAATGTGTGACAACTTATTCACTTGTCTCGGCTATACGCCCCTGCTGAAGTACTTAATTGAGTTGTATCTGCAATTTAAATTAATTCTGTAACTTATTTGTTGCTAATTCTTTTCACCAATTTTGCTGCGCAAAAGAAGATATGCTACCAGCAAAATAAATGAATGAGCTAATTTAGAAAAACGAGTAAGTGCCCAAAACTTTCGACAATATTTTGCAATTGAAATAATCACACTAAAGGGTCTAGAATAGAAAGGGAAGTCATTTAGCGTACAATGGATTGATTGACGGCTACAAAGGTGTATTCAAACACCGATATAAAACAGATGAAAGGAGCTATTGAATCACGATCTCGTAAAATCTATAACGTTATTGAACAATTACAGTTGTACATAAAAACCTACGATGCGACGGCGATATGACTAGTAGAAGTATTATTACACACGCACTATGATGTAAATGGTATTGACTTTTTCACCTGATGCCGAAATTACTAAACTAGTTGGTTTACCCCCAAGTAGGTTACTTAAGGCTAACTATTTGATAAAAGCTTTTTTTCTTGCACGCATGAGTCACATAAGCATTCATATACATACTATCGTTCAAACGCGTTAAGATTGCAATAAGACATATGCTTGTACTCATTTTCACACACACGCACACATACACACCACGCACTCCCGCGCGCACGCAGGCACGCTCACATGTTTTTCGCGCGCACGCGCGTACACATGTGCACGTACACAGGTATGTAAGTCATGCGCGCATGTAAATGCGCACATACGCACCTACATGCGCGTATGCACACACTCATACACTCATATTCAAATGTATGTAGACGCAGATGCGTTAACGCTATTTCAGAAATTTGCTAGTACGTCCCTCATACAGATATACACACACAGTCTCAAAGTAATTGATTTCAGATAATAGCCCCCAAGATAAAATAAAGCCGGAAGTAAAGAAACTGATTATCTGCACCTGAAGTTAGACGACACAGCACCACTTTACCTAAGCAGGACATTTTTGGCATTGCTTACAGTTGATTGTATTTAATACAGAATCGGTATAGATTTTATTTAAGAGTGGAAAAATTATTATAAACGTTGCTGTTGATAGAGGTAGGTATACTGAAATTTGATTGCATTATATATCATAGACATGACTTTTAAGAAAACCTCAATTTTTACGTACCTACAGTAAAATATGCTACTAATTTTTGGCCGAAGCGAGTTACATATCACCCAAATCAAATATGTATAATTAAATAGAAATTATTAAGAAACTTAAGTTAGATGCAACATTGTAATTCAAGGATAAATAAAGAAAAGGTTATACAAAGTTCACAAGCAAGATATGAGACCGGATGTGAATACAATGTATTCTAGACGTAAGTGATACTGCAGGTGCAGGTGACAGACGGTTATAAAAACCGCAATTATTACAAATAAGATTACTACTTTGTATCGTATAAATTAATAAAGAAATAAGCAGACATGAGCTCTGCAATTCCCACAGAAAGGGCAGGGACAACATAAATACTCCGGGAGCCCCAAGATCATCAGTCAGTCTTGAACCTCTCAGCTTTTACATTGTTGGTTGTTCAGGCTACTCGCCCTAATTTAACTTCAATTACTAGTAATTTCGACTTAGATTATATTTAAACAGTTTGTCAAAATTCCACTTATAAATTCTGTTTAAATAAAAATTGTTACAAGAGTTTTTGGAAGAAGATTTTTTAAAAAGGCAGCTCCCAAGGCCCAAAACGTAACTAGCATTCCTTTAGAAATGTTATAATCAAAGTTTAACTTCAATTACCAGTTTCTGTATTGAAGAATTACAAAAATTACTTTTATTGTGACATATTTATTGTTAAAGTCACTGTCTAACATAGAAAAATTTTGTGTTGTGTTGGATCCCTATATATGGAAGAACTTATACTGAAACAAATTATTTTAAACTTAATTTGTTTTTATTCCTTCAAAGTTAGTCATTTATTTCCAAATTTATTTTCAATTAATTCTTTTTTGGGTTAAATATTGATAGTTGATTGTTTGTTATTTATTTTGAAACATATTTTTTTTTTCTTGAAAGACTGTATTGGTACAACTGTATTTAAAAATGGGGTGTCAACAAACGCCCGCTCGCCTAAAGTCATAATCCAATTGATATGAAATTTTAATTCCTAATAAGGGACTTTAAGGATACTTCCAAACTAACCATGAACTCTAACCACAGTGGAGTTTGACGAGACTAACAGGAGGGTTTGTTACGAATTGCCCTTACGCGCCACTATACCTAACAAGTGTTTACCAAGAATACCGTCCAGAAAGTGGAGGAATTAACGGTAAATAACAGATGTAAATATACTTGATAAGTTGAAATATTCTCCATATGGAATCTGTATTAAAAAGATACTCATAGACTTATAAACCTTACTTATCAATTTTTCTTGATCTTCTTTGAGAACTAAACCACTCATACTTGTTATAATCGTCTTTATTTACGCTTCGATCCATGACCTAAAATCGTTGTCAAAATAATACAAATTTCAAATTTGACATTTATGACACAAATTGAAGGTCACTTTGATTTACTAATGTTTGAAATATTGGGTTTGGATACATTAGATGAAAATTTTAAATTTTAGAAGGATGAGTGCCTTCAATTTGTGTTGCGCCCTGGAAGCAACCTTGAGGTAGCCAATACGCGTAACGTGAAAAAAGCTGATTAATTTTTATACAGTTAAATTTCATATAAATTCAATAACTTGAGAATTGGAAAACACTTTTAACATGTTTCTATTTATACGGTCGAGAGGCTGGTATAAATAGAAACATGTTAACAAATGTCTTCCAATCCTCAAGTTATTGAATTTATATGAAACTTAATTATATAAAAATTAATCAGCTGATTTCACGTTAAACGTATTTGGCTACCTCAAAGTCGCTCCCAGGGTGCAACACAAATCGAGGGCACTCATCCATCTAAACTTTAAAATTTTTATCTAAAGTTTTCAAACCAAATGTATCAAACATTAATAAATCAATGTCACCTTCAATTTACATCATAAATGCCAAACTTGAAATTTTTATTATTTTGACAACGACCGTAAGTTATGGATCAAAACGTAAATAAGGACGATTTTCACAACTATGAGTGGTTTAATTCCCAAGGAAGATCAAGAAAAATACAAAACAAACCACAACAAACATATTTATAAAAGTTAAGTAACAAGATTTTAGCACAACAGGAAAGGAACACAAAATGTAAGTGTACTGACTATGTATACTTGAACTCACACCGTGATGGGCGCTCTACTTATTGTGAGAAAGATTATTTATCACTTTCTGTATAAACTTTTTATCATTAATCTTACCTTTCACTGGGAGTCTCATAAACAGGTGTTCGTCATACTTTTAGCGCAGCTACTTACTGAAATATTAAGACCGAAAAACTAAAATCACATTTCTATTTCTCTTTAAATAACGAAAACTACATTGATTTGGAATATTTACACAAAAATATCAAGTATCTTTTTATCAGAATAAACACAAGTATGCATTTGTTATCTATTTAAAATGACTGGGTGGTTAAAATTCTTACAACCATGGTTGGTGAAAATTTGCATATCTTTCAGATTTGAACCATAAACATTACAATTTATTATAACTGTATTTAATAAATAAAATGGGATTTAATAAAGAGATTGCTAAATATTTAAAACAAATAATCTTTTACATTAACCACACTTTGTTACAACATCAAACAAAAATAGTAATTTAAGTGCGCACTAGGACAACACTTTTGAATTTTATTAGAATATAAACCACATTATATATTTAATAAACTTCTTTTACGAAAAAAAATACCTTCAGCTTCTGGTATCTTTTCCTAAACAGGCTATTCTTTTTTCATTAGTACTCTCAACTCTTGTTGTTCTAGTTCCAATCTGTTATTTATGCTTTACAAGTACATTTGGCTGTTGAGCACAATATCCAATTTCTTTTTCCGATATAAACACAGATAAATTCGACCAGCCAGCATTTTTCCTGCCTGTTATAAATTATATGCGTACTTAACTCCACCATTAGCTTTGAATTTCCTTTGTTTTCAAGTGTTTAGTTTCTTTTAATATGTTGTTCACTATCGAACTAAATCATATCCCATCATAATGGTATTTTCGGATAAAACCAATCTACTTGCTAGAAAATTGAAGATATTTTATTAATTTCTTCTGTATGCAATAAATTTGAAAATATAAAAACTACAAAGAAATATTAGTGATGTAGTGAAAAGAATTTTTCCTATCTGTATACCTGCATATCTCAAGATCCATGTGATATTGATACGTTTTTTTTCGTGGCAGCCCCACGTTGGGCCCCAAAAATTATATGTTACGTTGCCTCGTAGCCGTGCGTAACAAAAAGAAAATCAAAGAAATGACCGGGCTCAATCGGAGAGTAGGGGGGTTGTAGAAAGCAGACCAACATACAATGTACGCGGCTGTAAGGAGTTAGTGATAATACCTGCAAGAAAAAAAAATAGTTAAGCAAACCTGAAATAAAGAAAAGAATAAGCATAGCAGCAATGATAAGTCTAAATTATTCAGTACTTTGTAGAATGTAAGAAAAAAACTGTTTAGATAAACTCTATAATATAATAACGGTAAAAGCATTACAAAAATTTTTATCACAAAGTGAGGTAATATTGGGGAATAGCAGAAACGTTTCCTCACACACCAATTAAACATAAATAAAAAAAAATGGTAATAAAAATTTAGAATCACGGGCTTTCAAGGCGCGACGTAATGCATTAAACTAACAGTAACGTGAGGTGTTTTATTTGCTACCTATGGTAACAAAGAAAAATCTAATGCTTTTGAATAACGAAATCTGCGCAAACAACGATCTATATTAGATTTGTTGGGGTTAGAAAAATTCAGAAACTACAGTATCACTGTATTTAAATAATCTAAAGTATGCGCTACTCTGAGAAGAAAAGGCCCGCGAAACTAGATCGCACACACATTAATCCGAAAGAAAGAATCGGTCAGTTTAGTAAGTTCTACGACTATTATTTCACAAGACAAACAACTAAAACCACAAATTAGTAAAGTACGCGTATCACTAAGTAAGTCCGTCAATGTTCCGTAAAACGCACGTGCAGGTCGAGTAAACACGTTCGTCTATAAAGCATCTTTCCTTCAAAACTAATCAGAACTACACACTGCTACAGTTAAAATACAACTTTTACTTCACAAGAAAAACAACTAAAAACGTGCTGTACTTGTTCAGGAACAATACGAAAATTGTTACCCCATTAATTCTCACTATTGTCAAAGCAACAGAAGAAGCAGTATTTTTCAACGTAATTCATATATAGGAACCAAGAACGAACTACGACTCCTCATCTGTTTATTCAATTCGTTGCTATTACAACTGCTAATCGTCTCTTATCTAGACTTGTATATCCACATAAGGAACAAAATTTATATTTACGGCAAGACAAGGACGATGCAATCTATAATTAATACGATGCACTCGCCTAAGGAGTGAATAAATATCAAATATAAAAATAGTAATTTGTAGAAATATATGTATGAATTGAGGATAGCGTAAAATGTTGGACTACCAAAAATGCCCGTTACAATATTATTAACAGTTTTTGAGCAATTCAGAACAGGTTGCCATACGACATAAAGGTTTGACCCCGCCAATTACTACACGCGCCCTGTGCCTGCTTGGGACGCGATGTCAAAACGCACAGAACAGGAGATTGAGCCGTTGACAGATATCGACCAGCTCTTATTTATAGAAAAGAGTATACAAGGAGGTCATAACCAAGTGTATTCAGAACGACGTGCTACTGTAAACGATAAGTATTTAACTACCAAACTGGTTTATACCTTATGTCTACTGATTTCAATAATCAATACGGATGGGTGATGGGTCATAATCTACGTCGATGTGACATCAGTTCCTGATTATCCTCCATGAGGTTACGTTTTGCAGAAGAACTTAGAGTATCCTGAGCATATCAATGACACGCACAAAGACGTTCCTTATTATCCAGAGCATATTAATCCGAAGACAAGACAACCACCTCAATCGAAAGACCGAAGAACTGAGTTAAGGGCACATTAAATTCTAAAAGAAGATACGGGATTCAATACAGAAATCTAAAACACGTATTTGACAAATGGACTTAAATTATAAACAATTCCCCGAATACTAAAATTTAAACAAAGCTCTCAGTTAAAATCCTACATTGATTAAATACTGAACTTCGGAAACGCATAAGAAATGAGTTTCAGCAAAATCCATTAAAGCTGATAAATATTGCTGTGTTCGGGAAAACAATAGAAAATGTAAGAAAACATTCCAACCTAAAAATTGTGCGAATAATCTAGGAAGGCAGATATGGTGCCAAAGTTAAAATATCAACCACTGTATTCAAGAATATTACGAATTTCGATAAAATTTTGCTGCTGTGAAACTTCGAAAATCAGAAGAATAAATTAATAAACCAGTATATATAGGTATCTGCATTCTTGATACAACCGAGTTAACCAGCTACAATTTTTACTATACGAGGTGTGACTATTAAGTAACGAAATTGACGCTGCTACAGAAGCAGTGCGTATGCATCCAAACGCCAGAGACTGACAGCTGTTTATCGTGAGGCGTTCTCTTTCGAATGCAGCGCCTCTTGCTTCTGTAAACAAATTAGTATAGCCTTCGTTCGCATTAGATGTGTTTTTTTGTTTGGCTAGAAATTTGTTAAGTGTAACAGTAGAGCAACGAATTGTTGTGAAATTTCACATGAAACTTGGAAAAACCGCTACTGATACTTATAATTTATTGAAAAAAGTGTATGGTAATAAGTGTTTATGGCGTGCATGTGTTTTTGGGTGGTTTAAGCGTTTGCAAGATGACTGAGAAGACGTATAAGATGATTCACCCCCGGGCTGTCCTTCCACGTCAAAAACGGATGACAATATCGAAAAAATTGGTAATCTGATTCGATCTGACCGTCGGTTAAGTATTCGTGCGATTACTGAAACTATAAGAATTGATAAAGAATCAGTACGGCAAATTTTACATAACAATTTTAACATGCAAAAAGTGCGTGCCAAAATGGTGCCTAAAATTCTCACGTTTGAAAAACAATAAGCTCGCAAAAATGTTTTTACTGAAACTTTGAATGCCATTGAAAATGATTCAGACTTATTGGAAAGATAATAACATGTAACGCATCCTGAAACTAAGCGCCAATCCATTCGTTGGAATAACCCATCTTCACTGAGTTCCAAAGAAGCTCGAATGAACAAATTAAAATTCAAAGCAATGATAATTGTTTTTTCGATATTCATGGGATTGTGTACATTCACTGAGTTCCTGAAGGTTAAACTATTAATCAACATTACTACCTTCACGTTCTTGCGGAATTCCGTGAAAGAATAAGGAAAAAACGACGCAAATTGTGGAAGAAGAAGTCATGGGTTTTCCACCATGACAATGCGCCGGCTCATTCCGCATTGTGTGTCAAGAAGTTTCTAGCCAAGTACATCATCCCAGTGTTAGACTATCTGCTTATTCGCCTGATCTTACGCCGTGCGACTTCTATCTGTTCCCTAAGGTGAATTCTGCATTAAAAGGAACAAGATTTGAGTCCGTTAAAGCCGTGGAAAAGAAAATGACACGCGTCCTGAAGGAGTTGACAGAAGAAGGCTTCCAGCACTGTTTCGAACAATAGAAGATTCGCATGGAGCGTTGTAGGGATAGATGAGGGGTGTATATTGGAAGTGATAATAAGTAAATATGTATGAAATCAAAATAAAATGTTTTACAGCTTCAGTCTCGTTATTTAATAGCCACACTTCATAGTTTGAATATAGTGTTTGGGGATGGATGCCATGTTCTCTACACAGATACAGATAGCCCGAGCTATAAAATTATGAAACAAGGTAATTACAAATTAATGAGAAAGGACTGTATTGGATACATTGACTCATCGAATTATCTTTGAGCACCATCATTTATGAAATTCCGTTGGTTAATAAAAATAATTCGGGACCATGTAGGTGGAAAATAGGGGACTACTTATGACAGAGAGTCTTTACTGGAGTATGATGAAATATGTATTTGAGGATAATTTTAAAAGTGACTGAAAAAGAAGAACTAAACAGTTAGAAAAAGGAAAATCATTCGTTATTCACAACTTTGATGCTACCAAGTAGACGAATACTGTTGTCTTCGGAACAATGATGGAATATATACGAAAACATTGCAATGTAAAATTTGTGTAAAACTGAAAAGGCAGATATCGTGCTGCAGCTAAAATATCAAACCCTCTATGCAAGAACGTTACGATGTTCGATGAAAACTTTACCGCAGCGGAACTTGTTAAATTAGAAGTAGATTTTAATAAGCTAATATATTTGAGTTAACTATCTGTAATTTTCACTATGGATATGTGAGTAGAGTTTTTGAAGATGGATCCGATCTACCAAATTATTAAATAAGATACTCACGAAGTAATAAAATGAGATTGTATTGGATACTTTCACTTCTGGTTCTTTCCTTCCAACAACATTTATGGAATTCCATTGGTTAGCTAGAAGGTACTAGGAATGACGAATGATTATATCGGCTTCGCAGAAGACTTAAAGATGTATTTGTAAGCTAAGGTTTAATCCCATCGTACAAGCACTATGTCTACACTATCGCTCAGGCAAAGTCCGCACAGTAACAAACGCCATTTGATTGCGGGGTTATATTTAACGTTGCCGATTGGACATAATTCGATTGTGAAAGCGAAGATATATTACAATAATTGTAGGATATCAGTTTTTAGTACATGTAATGTGTATTTATGTACGATTGCAAATGCAAATTTTATATGATTTGACTTTTAATTTAATTTTCATATTGTGGCGTAATTTTAAATGCGTAGCCTGATTCTATCAATTCCATTTTAGAGCCATCGTATTTCTCGTGACGAGAATAGAGCGAAAAGGGTTGTTAGGTACCATCCCTCTACTTAAATAATTTGACTCATAAATAATTTAAAATTTCACATTTCGTAGGGTATTTAAGATTATTTGCGTGTATTAGCTAATCTGGCAACCTTTGTCAGTTCAAACGGTTGCTTATTCATCATCCTGTAGAATATGTGTTATATATTCAGTTATAAAATTTAAAGTACTTGAAATTTATTTCAAGTTAGCCGTAAAATCTGGGGTTATTATTATTATTATTATTATTATTATTATTATTATTTTCATTATCATTATTATTATTATTATTATTATTATTATTATTATTAACAAAGTTAAATACTATAAATTTATTCTATTTTGATAACGTGAAACCTACTATTTTAGTATTATTAACAAGGTATGGAGATCTATTGTATTTTCGATATAGCCGTCAATCTGATACCTATCTATCAATGTACTTGCTTCAGAAATATTATAATACGTTTAAAACGTGATTTTCGATTATTAAAGCGTTTATTTCTAAAATACTACATTCATTTAACAAAGTGTTTTATCAAATGGGTTTTCAGTTATCAGTTATTAGCTTTGAGTTTCTAGTGTGGATATTCAATTCATTCCTTATCGAACTTTTATTTTAGATCCAAATTAAGAGATATCACTGATAGATCTATTACCTGTAGTTCTGAAATTAGTTTGTACAAAGTTGTTACTTTGAGATATGAAATTTTTCCAATAACTAAATTATTTACGACAATTGGTGCTAAATTACTTTCAACTACTGCAATCCATCTCTACGCAGTATGTATTGACATATATCTTAGATCAGCCAATAATGTGCTACTAGCTATTGGTCAAGCCAAATATTGCCTCGCTCACCGTTACTTCTTCTGAATTTGATTCATTTGCTTTACCACGAGAAAATTTTGGTATGCTGTGCACTGTGATCCGCAGATGTCGACTATAGCCAGTTGTGGGGCCACAACGGAACGTCCGGCCAATCTGTAAGAATTTCAATTTCTTATCTCCTTCGCTTTGATGACCTACATCAGGTAGAATTGTGTCGGGTGTTTTTAAAGTTTATACGGTTGCTCGTTGCTTAAATGGATGTATCACTGTGTTGAAATTAAACTTGCTTCACTCAAACTTGCGGAATATATTAATAAAGACAGTTTTTTCTTGTTCGAGTATCAGTTTTGAGATGTAATTTTCCAACAATATAGAAATTTAGAATACACTATGTAAAGTATGATGTTTGCCAGTGTTTCTTTATGCAGCCAGTTACATATCACCTAAATCAATATATATGTATTCTTAAACGGAATTATTAAGAAATAAGAATTATTGTTACATTGTATAATTGAAGGATATAATAAAAAGTTAATGAAAGTTCAGAAACCAGACATGAGAACGGAAACAGATTCATTGTATTGCAGACGTAATATGGCACTGCGGGTGCATGTCACAGTAGACAATAAGACAGCAATAGTTAGAATTAAGATTATTAAAATGTAATACTTTGTATTGTGTCAAAAAATAGCAGACATGAGATCTGCATTTCCCACAAAGTGATGTAAGAGCAGGGACAGCATAAATACCCTGAGAACCCCAGGAGGGTCAGCTAATTTCGAGCTTCACAACTTTAACATTGTTGGTTGTTCAAGCTACTCAATTTAGTTTTAATTAATTAATTAGTAAAAGTAACTTTGATTTTTTTTTTATTTAAACGTTAATGAATATAACGTAATCATTTGTTAATTTCAATTGTAATATCTGTATAAATTGAAATACACCTGATAGGAGTGAAAATTTGAAAATAAAGTCTATTTAAAAGAAATCTCCCAAAGGCCCAAACTTATCTACCCACGAGAAAAAAATGCATTTCGACTCATAGCGTAGCTACTGACTGTAATATACCCGTACTATTTTTTTTTAATTACTTGTCAAACATTGTTTTTTAAATGAATAAGTTAGCACTAGACATAGTAGGGTTCAGCAAAGTTTGGTGGCCAGAGGCGGGGAATTTTTAGAGTGGAGACTTCAGGGTAATTCATACATGATCAGGGGAAGGAAATTTGGGTGAGAGGATAATTATGCGAAAAAAAAATAGGATACTGTGTAGAAAATTACTTACAAAAGAACGAAACAATACTTATGGTTAGATTACAATCTAAACCGGTAAACACTGTACTAATACAAGTATACAGGCCCACCTCTAGCTACAGCGACGAAGAGGTAGAAGTGATTTACAAAGATATATTTACATATATTTACAAGACATATTAAGATACGTAAAAGAACATGACAATTTAATAATTACGGGAGATTTTAATGCAGTGGTAGGTGAGGGTAGGGAAGGAATGGTAGTAGGTTTATATGGCTTAGGCACGAGAAACAACAGGGGAAGTAGTCTAGTAGGATTCTGCGACAAGAACAATTTAATCATCACAAACGCATTATTTCAACATCATGCTAGAAGACGATCTACGTGGAAGATGCCAGGAGATATAGGAAGATATTAAACAGATTACATTCTTGTTAGACAGCGGTTTAGGAATCAAGTAAAAGAGTGTAGAAGCTACCCAGAAGCAGATATAGACACTGACCACAACATCGTAATTATGAATGCCACACTTAAATTTACAAATTCTAGAAAAAGAAACGGAAAAAGGCACTTTGAGTTTGAGAAACTAAAAGATAAAGATTCGAAAAAGTCAAATGAATTGCTGAAAGATATCGGGAAATATCTGAAACTAAGGAAGGAGAAACAGAATGGGAAAACCATAAATCCAGCTTAGACACGGCAGCCGGAGATATTCTGAGGTATAGACAGAGAGAAAATAAGAAACCATGGTTAAAATAGGATTTCCTGAATTTAATAGAAGAAAAACGAAAATACAAAAGCAAATCAGACGAATCTGGAAAAGCGAGATACAAAGCCATAAAATGGGATATTATTCGCAAATGCAGTAAAGCTAAAGAACAATATATTGATGAAAAGTGCAAAGAGGTGCAAACTGAGATGAAAATAGAAAAGACAGATAAAGCATACAAACTAATTAGTATCAATTTTAGGGATATAAAACCTTATAGCAAAAATATAAAGGACGCGGGAGAAAACGTCATTACAGGAAATGCAGAGAAAGTGGGTAGGTGGCAAGAATATATAAGCAATTTGTATGCAGAAGAGGAATCAGACTTTGAAGATAATGACTTGGGATATCCTAAACTTAGAGATGAGTTTGAATTAGCGTTAAGGGGTCTAAAAAATGGTAAGGCGCCGGGTACAGATAAGGTGCGGCAAAAACTCTAAAAGCCTGTGAACAAGCAGTAACAGAACGTCTCTTCCAATTTGTAAGCTATATGTATGGGACAGGCCAGATACCCAAAGATTTCAAACGTAACAACATAGTAACTACACCAAAAAAGAAAGGCGCAGATAGATGTGAAAATTGACAAACAATGAGTTTGACAGCACACGTGTCAAAAATATTAACTACAATTGTACAAAGACATATGGAAAAACGAGCTGAAGAAATACTAGGCGAAGATCAATTTGGGTTTAGGCGAAACAGGGGAACACGGGAGGTTATTTTAGCTCTGAGGGTGATAATGGAAAAAATAATAGCAATGAGGAAAGGCGTGTATATAGGGTTTGTAGATCTGAAAAATACATTCGACAACGTAAAATGGAAAAAAGTTTGAAATACCCAAAAAGTATGGAATGAGTTATAAGGATAGACGAATAATACATAGCTTGTACAAAGAGCAAACAGCAGTAATAGAATTAGGACAGGTACGTAGAGAAGTAAACATTAGGAAAAGGGTGAGATAGGGATGCGGTCTATCCCCATTAACTTGTACATTGAAGAGGCAATGAATACTGTCAAATGCAGGAAGACATTTGGAATTACCATGTAGGGACAAAAAATTGATATGCTAAGATTTGCAGATGATATAGCGGTATTAGCATCTAGCAAGGAAGAGTGATAAGCTGCTCTTAATGAAATGGAAACGGTTCTAACAGAGAGATACGGAATGAAAATTAACAAAAATAAAACTAAAGCAGTTGTATGCAAAGAAGGGAAAAATAAATCAAAAACAATAATACAAATAGGTAACAAGAACTTACAAGAGGTTAAGGATTTCTGTTACCTAGGAAGCCAAATAACATAAGATAGGAAAAGCGCAAATGATATAAAACAAAGATTAGTACAAGGTCGTGCTACATTTAACAAGAAAAAACAACTAGTGTCTTCAAAGACAACAAACAGAAACAAGGAAAAAATTGCTAAAACATATGTGTGAAGCACAGCACTGTACGGCTGTGAAGCCTGAACAGTAGGAGAAGCGGACAAGTAAAAAGTAGAAGCCTTTGAAATGTGGTTCTACAGACGTATACTGAAGACATCATGTACAGACAAAGTTAAGAACAATAAGGTATTAAAAATAGTAGGGGAAGAAAGAAATATGTGAAAAACGGTAAAAAAAGAAGAGATAGTAGGATAGACCTCATACTAGGGTATGAGGGAATAGTGCGGAATATATTAGAAGCAGAGATTAGAAAAAAAAAGTAGAGGTAGACCTAGGTTAGACTACTGCTCACAGATAGTGAAGGATGTAGGCTGTAGGTTTTTCAGGGAAATGTGTAGGCTAGCTCAGAATAGAAAATAATGAAGGTACGCATTCAACCAGTCCCAACATGGATAAACTAATGACGAAAAGAATAACTGTACTTAAACATGATGATTATTATAAGCAACTACAGGTATTAGTTGTGCCATATTCTCGAATAATGTTAATTGTGTAAAAGGATTTTCTGGAAAACTATTAATTCGGCAAATGTCTAAGTGTTGGGGATGCTGGCAGTCACAGGCTGCTTAACCCTCTGCACATACCTTACATGTGATTTTCCAATGGTTCACCCAAAGGTACTACATTGGTCCGGAAGCGAGTTTTTTTACCGGGAAAAATGGAAATTTTGTCGAACTCTTGCTGTACCAAGCAAGGTAGGGATCTTTAACGTGCGTGACAACACTCACACTCGGGACCTCCATTTTACCTCCCATCCGAACGAAGGTGTAGTTTGTGAAGAATGCTCGCCTAAGATTTTTTAAGCGGACCGTGTCGGAATTCTAACCTGGGACTTTGGGCGAAGTAGTCACACACATACCACTACGCCACAGAGTCGCACCCTCCCCTCTTCACTTACTACTAAATCTCGGTGAAATAGGGCATATCATTAAAAATAATAAAAGGAGAACCGAGCTATATATAAGCTGTGTGAGAATTTCAGGGAACTATGTAAGCTAGCTCAGATTATAAATAAGTGGAGGTACGTGTCCAACCAGTTTTGAGACGGAAAACCTAATGAGGAATGACGCAGATAAATCTGATGATTATTATAAACAACTACAGGGGTTGGTTGTGAAATATCTGCAACTAATGTTAACTGTGCGAAAAGATATATTGGAATAAATATTAAATCGGTAAATGTTCAAGTGCTGGGGAACTTGGCAGCCACAGGCTGCTCGGAGAAATAAAGTATGTAATTGTAAAACAAGAAAGAGCAGCGCCTAAGATCAAAGACAACAAACATAAAAACAAGAAGAAAATTGTTGAAAGCATATGCCTGGAGCGCAGCACAGTATGCCTATGAAATACGGGCAGTACGAGAAGCAGACAGAAAAACGGTAGCAGCCTATGAGAATGATTGCATGGACAGACTAAGTTAATAACAAATCAGTTATAGAAATAGTAGGAGAACAAAGATATCTGTGGAAAAAAATAGGAGAAATGAAAGGGCAGAATACATTCTATGAAATTTTTGGGGAATAGTATGGGATATATTACAAGCAGAGATAGTAAAAAGGGAGTAGATGTAGACCTAGATCAGATAGTGATAGATGCAGACTGTGCAAATTTCAGGAAAATGTGTAGGTCAGTTCAGAATAGGAAACAATGAGGTACGCGTCTAATCAATTCCAGGACTGAAAACCTAATGATGATGATGAAGCATTGTTTGTGAACAACGTGTAAGTATAGGGTTGGTAAGACTTTTTAATCTTTACTTTATATAAATTAGGTTAAGGTAATCAAAGAAAGATATTCATTATTTTTGCGAAAGTTTTTGCACTATGTAATTCCTCCGGGTTATTTTGGCTAAATGTTCTGTTGTATACAAGTTTGTTTTTCTTTCTTTTTAACATTTTGATTTCTTAAGGGTTTGTAAATAAATAGTCTTTCTTGAGGTTTCCTTTTTCTTTCTGTGGATCCACCTCGTTGAAGGACGTTTTTAGCGATCCCGACATTAATTCTTTGGATTCCCCTTGGTTTTGTTGCGGTACTCGGTGCGGACTTACCATTACTTTGTTTACTCTAGTTGACTTTTCTCTTGTCCGCATGTATTACCGTAACAAGGTGTAAATTCGAACATTGAACTTGAAAGGTGAAAGATTAATCATCATAACGTCACGACATCCTGGAATGAACAACTTCAAATGGTACAAAAATTTAGAAAGTGAATTGTGGACTTTCCCATGCGATGTTTTATCAGAAAATTGTTTTTTTGCGCTCGTACATACCTAGCCCATCAACTTACAGTAACCTTTCTATCCTGTATAAAAACTTTAATAATTAGTGTTTCAAAATAAGTAAAAATGAACTAATTCCAGGAATTCCGCCAACTAACTATTAGTTGAAATTAAGTTTTAATTTTATCATTTCTAAAGAAGTGTTACAGGGTATAGAAGTAAAATTCTTTAAACTTACTTCATTGAAAGTTTTAATTTCCGCGGCTTTCTTTGTGCAATGCTTCGCATATTTAATTTTAATTTGGAACGCACGATTCATAAACACCTACCTACGCAAGCACGCAAATACGAAATTTGTTTTCCTCAGGTATTTGGAGAACACGTTAAGCATCTATTTTAACAAAATCTCCTATTTCAAAGAATTACTACATATTTAATTTTAATAATCTCTGCAAAAACAAGTTACAAATATTTATTTTGAGTTTATACAGTTACGCGTTTGGTTAATTTAAATAAATTTGTCATATAAGTAATAATCTTATCGCGCACAAGAACAAAATAATTGTTTATAAATTTGTAAGAACGTGTAAATGGATTATCTAATCAAAATTCACTTTTATCCTTAAATCCCCGTAAACAAAGTTTCAATACTTACCCGAAGCTTTTGGTCAAAGTCATAATAAAATAACTTACAGTGACACCTAATCGCGTTACAAATGAGCGAAATAGGAATCTGGAGTGGAAATTGGTGATCCGGTAAGATATCTCATGAAGCTACTATTGCCGTTGTGTGTGGGAGTCCAAATTAACATTCACTTTTTGAAATATTGATCTTTTTGCAAAATAAGCCTAATCAATCCTTTTGATTCTAACTCATAGTCATGTGCATCAATTGAATTATTAGAAAAACACGTTATACATGCCATAAGGATGCTAACAGGTAATACTGTTCACGTTTAGGAAGGATGTGAATTCTCCTTCAAACAAATAATGATACATTCAGTACTAATCAATCAAATGAACAAGTTTATTATCAAAAGATAATGGCATGCAAAGTACTTCAAACATGAAATATTACTGATTGACACATGTTTTCTTCAAAAGTCAAATGTGACTGTAGGTATTATAAAAGAAATATCTTCAAACCATTATTGCGGTATTAGATAAGTAAAGTAGTGGAGAACCACGTAAGTTGTACACTTTCCACTAAACTACATTCCTACTTAGTGTTTTGTGGTTATGAAGGTGTGAATATAATTGTTGTCCTATAATTACCGCCGAGCACTATATGCGTGAAGTAGATTTATTATTAACGTCTTATGAAGTTAGTCCAAGCAATGTATCCAAAAGCAAAACCCCGTGCAAATCTAAATCATTTGTTTTTGAGTTCAGTTTATTTTGTGAAATATCTGTAAGAAGCCTTCATAACTACCCGTTCTGAGCTTCTTAAGACACAGGCTCGGAACACAGCGCTTTCCCAATATAACTGAAATATTTTTTTTGATAGCAAATTTATATACGTTTAATAAACTAACATTTTACAGACAGACTGACTTACGCCTACTATTTTAAAAACAGAACCGATTAACATGACAATTCTAACATCACTCCACCTTGAATTACCAACGTACAAATCAGGTGGGTAAATCAACAACAAACTATAAACCATAATTGAAATCATTCCAAATGAACAAACAAACTTAGTCTAATAGGTACGCGCACTTCCCTACCGCTTCTGATAGTATAACTCACAGGTATACTCTGTTCAGGAGGAGTGTTCACGGCATGTTTCATTTCCTCCTTTAAATTTCCCCTTTCATCTAGAATTTCAGTTCCCCGTTGCAATTCCAGGGGATACAATCGTTGCACAGCACGTATACATTCACCACCTTTTGTTCGCAATCGAGCAACGCGAGATTTTTCAACCCTAGCAACAAAAACTTCCACAATTCTCGCGAGCGTCTAGTGTATGCGTTTAACCTTGTCGCTCCCCACTAGAACCACACTATTTTCCTTAATAAGATCGTCTCTCGAGTTGTTGCGTAACGTAACCAAAAAACCTAGATACTCGTTTCGGAAGCGCTCACGCAGGCTGTTCCATAAATGCTGCATATACCTAAAACGCTTATCCAAATTGTTCGTATCAAGTTCGTCAATGTCAAGTGTCTCGGAGCTAAGTAAATCTTTTAAAAACATAGATGGAGTCATGGGAATTAAATCATTACAGACCTGCTACATACGTTAATTGCCGGGAATTGATGATAGCCTCGCAGTCGCATAATATAGTATAAAGCTCCTCATAATACAACACTGCCTTTCCTAAAACTCGCTTTAACAGATCTTTGACTATGCGAATCAATCGCTCCCACCAGCCGCCCAACCATGCAGCATACGGCGGATTATATTTTCACTGAATCCTTTTCAGCGTACAGGCTTCTACTACTGCTTTCCAGTCAATACGTTTAAGTGCTTCGGCGGCACCTACAAAATTTCGCCCATTATCCGAATAATCTATATTTGGACGTCCCCGCCTACTGATGAACCTTCTAAAAAATTCTATAGAAGTAGCTGTGGACATTGTTGACACTAACTCCAAATGTACAGCTCGGTACACAGCACACGTGATCCAACATTTCTTGCCACCTTTCAGATAGAGGCCCGGCCAAATCAACTCCGACAATCTCAAACACGCTTGCATTATTTACCATATCCGGTGGAAGTGAAGCACACTCCACTGAAAATGGCCGTGATTGAAATCTTCGACATTTAACGCATTTGTCCAGTACATGACGTATTGTTCTGCGACTTCTTAAAATCCAATATTTTTCCTTCAGATTGGCCATCAGCACATTGACTCCTGCGTGACATAATTGGCGGTGCCTTTCTAAAATCATCATCTTTACCACAAGATGTTGGGAAGAAAGGACGACTGGACATCTAAAATGGAACGCATCGTCACTATGCAGTAGTTTAGTTTTTAAACGAATGAAACCTTCGTCATTTTTAAATTAGCTAAAGCTCTTCAACGTTTCATGATTTTCATTAACAAACGATTCCTTTTATACGAGCAACCAAAGCTTGTTCTCACCATAATCAAATTCGTCTACACTCAAGGAATTGCCCAAAATCACAGTTGGTTTACCGATTAGCCCAGCAAACCGGTAAATTCGGGCAACCATTCCCACCAGACAAAAGAATCGTGAGACACGTCGACATAAAGTATCTGAAAACTGTGGTTTAGCGCTAACTGAGAACAAGACGACACTCTTTTTCTTTTCACGGTTTATCGTATCTTCATTAATTTGTATGCGGGTGACAGGCCACTGTTCCTCACGTAGATAAAGCCAATTAGGGCTCTCCAACCATCGCAATACCAATAACTTACGCGTACACCCTCTGAATGGTAAATCGGCAGGGTTCATATCACCCGGAACATGATACCACTGATCTGGACTACTTACCGTTCGAATATCTTTTACTCGATTGGATACGAATCGATCATCTGTTTTAATCCAGTACAAGGCATCCATAGAGTCCGACCAATACATGACATGAATCGCTTCCAAATTTAAAGTTTTCTTTACACTCTCCGTTAAGCGTGTAGCTATACAACATGCAAGCAACTCCAAACGGGGTATAGTTGCCTTTTTCCACATCAAGAATTTTTCACAGATGTTAACCGGAAGTTTTTCATCCCAACCGACTTCCAACCTCCAAGTATCTTTCAATAACAATTTTGGTATCAGCGCAAGTGGACAAGTGAATCCTATAGGGTCGTACAATTTATGACTGATCGACAACATGACACGCTTAGTGACGGAAGTTATATCTTGGATGCCTTCATTTACATTACAACATAGCGAGTCTTCAATTTTGTCCCATTTCAAACCTAGCAAATTAACAGAAGCAAAGTCTGTAACGTTGACAGCAGTTTAGTTGAGACACGTGTATGCTCCCACCCCCGTAACTCAAATTTAGCATCCATCAAAATTTGGGAGGCTTCACAAATAAACGTATTCAACTCGCTTGCCGTTCCAAAACTAGTCACACAATTGTCCACATAAAATGTAGATTTCAACAGAGAATCGGTTTTAGCGAACTCGCCAGAAACTGACTTTAAAAGGTGACCAATACACGCTCCAAGTAGAAAAGGGCTGCAGGTCACACCGAATACGACACGCTTGTGTCTGTACTCCACCATTTTGTCCATTTGGGAATTTTCCCACCACAGGAATCTAACAAAATCACGATTTTCACGTGCCAGGCTAATCTGCAGAAAAGCTTTTCAAATGTCTGCTGTAACACCAAATCGGTACAACCTATACCTAAGTAACAATTGTGGTATAAGCTCTATCAGATTAAGTCCTTGCTCAAGACAGTCATTAAGAGAAGGTGCACCCTTCTCGTGGGATGAGGCATCGAATACTGGCCTAATCTTAGTAGTCTCACTACTAGTTTTAATCACAGCTCTATGTGGCAAATAGTGCAGAGAACTCTCAATTTCTCACGCGGGAACCTTTTCAATAATTTCTTCAGCTTCCCATTCATCAAATATTTGATTATAGGCTTGAAACATGTCCGTATCTTTAAGTCTCTTGGACATAGTAATTAACCGTTTTTCTGCTATAGCCCTATTGCTACGTAAAACCAAATGATCTTCTACCCATGGCATACGTACCTCGTAACGTCCCTCTAAATCTCTAGATACAGTTTCGTTAAAATGGACTAATACACTTTCCTGCACTTCAACTTTTGTTTTCTTACCTACAGGATCACGAATGCCTATAGTCTCCAAATCCCACAAACCTGTGATGGTTGCACTGTTAACATACAGTGAAACAACCATTAACGCTGCATTTTCAAGTGGATTAACATCAGGCACTTTGCCCATAAGGGTCCAACCTAGCTTCGTTTTAACAGCGATTGATCCACTCTCTAATTCAAGAATTCTTCCGGTTAAAAGATTACCAGCAACATCTGTCCAAATCAACAACTCAATTTCCGGGCAGTGCTCCCCAACATCCGAAAGACTGATATTATGCCTACGAAGCTTATTCAAAAGTGTTTCGTTCCGTAACCGTGGAACCGCACCACATATTAACGGTTGATCTAGGGCCTCAAATGAATATCGAAAAGATTCGTTAAGTGAAGAAACGGTAACTGTATAACGATTATGAACTTTCGGTTCCGAGGCAACAGCGCCAAACACAATATGACTCAGGTGTTTTTTACCAATAGGGCGTAAGCCAACAGACCTTGCGGTCTTCTCCAAAATGTACGTATTTTGTGAACCTGTATCAATCACCGCTCGAATATTACGCTTGTGGCCACAACCTACTAATTTAACGATGACAGTTTGAAGCAACACATGTTTACTATTCTGAACCGCCATTACATTTGACGTGCTAGCGTTAGTTGTATCTGCTACTACTAGTTTTTTGTCCTCCGATATAAAAGATCGGCTAGGCGTTAACTCTGGGCACAAGACAATATAATGACGAGCCTTCCATAATGGACATCTGACATTAGCTCGGCATCTTTTTGAAAAATGACCATATTTTAAACACTGAAAACATAATTTCTTTTCACTGATGATTTTCTTTTTATCTTCTAGCGTCAAAGAAGGTGCCTTAAAACAATCATGGCTTAAATGTTGCTTACCACAAACAATGCAAACACTTTTCCTTTTCGTCGACTCGTCTACCGATAACAAATCTAGGGCTGTGGAGACATCTTCAGTTCTACCACGTTTGACTTTATTAATGGATTTCTCAACTGGTTGAAAACTACTTCTTGCTACCAGAACACGCTTTTCCCCGGCAACCTCTTCCAGCAAAAATTCCATGAGATCGTTTAAGCGACTAGAGACATCATGACCTTTTCCCGTTGTATGCTTCCTCTACCAATTTCGGAAGACCTCTTCAGGGAGGCAAGATTCCACTAGAGGATTTAACAATATAGAATACTTGTCGGTAGTGATTCCTAACGTTTTCAGCGCACGCAACTGCAACTCTAATCGGTCGTACAAAACGGTCAAGGAAGTTTTTTCCTTCCGGTGTATTGCGTTGGCAACAAGCCGTAACAATTTACGCACATAGACCTCGACTAAGACATCGTGACGTCCAAACCTGTTTTTTAACTGCTCAACAAGCAAGGAATAACTTTCCGCTGTAGCAGGGAAACTTTCGCAAATCTCCCGCGCCTTCAAACCAGGCTCAGTGGATTGAAGCAAATATTGAAATTTATCGACGTCAGGTTATGGTAGGGTCTTCATGAATTTTACATAATTGCCCCCAAAAACCTAACCATGACTTAACAACAGAATCAAACCTTTATATTTCTAAATTCGGGAGTTTAAATTTTCGTTCTACATTTCTGCAACCATTTTGCGGTACAGCTGCACGTACCTGAACAAGATGTTGCTTTGCTATCAGAATGTCTCTATATTTACACTGAGACTACATGTCTTCGAGGAACTTTTTCTCTGACAAATTTTCATCGGCGCTCATAACTGCCGTAATTTTTTCATCAAATTTAAACATTAACGTAGACCTATCCTCCAGCTCACACAACAATTCTCTAATATTTATATAATCTGCATTCTGGGCCAATGCCGCATCCAAACTGGTAACAGATTTAGTAAATTGGGCACGCATTGCAATACACTGTTTTTTAAGGCTCTCTAAATTAGCCATTTCTGTTTGATCATGCACGGATCAACACTCAGTTATACTGTGTCCGCACTTTCCGTTCTGTCACGGTCGCCAAAACATGTAAGAAGTCTTCAAAACTACCCGTTCTGAGCTTCTTAAGACACAGGCTCGGAACACAGCGCTTTCCCAATATAACTCAAATATTTTTCTGATAGCAAATTTATTTACGTTTAATAAACTAACATTTTTACAGACAGACTGACTTACGCCTACTATTTTAAAAACAGAACAGATCAATATAACAATTCTAACAATATGCTTGAATAAATTATTATTCTCCTTATTGTACGCGCCGTAGATCCCTGTTTCAAATTAGCAGTCTACTTCATTGTATTCTATTTGTAGTTTTTGATAAACCGTGCATTTACATTTTTAATGCTCCACCCGAAGGTACTACATTGACCAGGAGACGAGTTTTTTGTTGCCTGGAAATTTAAAATTTTGCTGAACCCTTGCCGTTCCAGGCAAGGTAGGATTCTTTAACGCGCGTGACAACACTCACACACGGCACCTCCATTTAACCTTTCATCCGAACGAGGGCGTAATTTTTGTGAAAAATGCTCACCTGCTATTTTTCAAGCAGTCGGATGTGATAGGATTCGAATCCAGAGCCTTGGGATCCGTAGCCTTACGCTTACTACATTGATTCACCGCGACGCCAGTTTTTAATAAACCCCTACCATTACGTATAACTGTTGATGTTAGTTGTACCCAACTTATTTTGGACCGAGCAAAAGCATTCGTTAAAGGGGTATCGCCTGAACTGGAGTGTGAACCCTTTTTAATATTGAATTTAATTTTATTAAAATAGCAGGAAAGACCTTTTTCAACCCTATTGAGTTCTTCATGAAGCCAATCGACAACTGCTTGTGGTAAGAGTGGTTGCGATTTAATAAATTTTGGACAGTAATATTTTGTTCTTTGTATTAAGTCGAAAGCCTCATGAATGTTTTAGCATTTTTGTCAATGATATCTGCAGTGTCCAGTTTTTGACTTATATTAGGTATAGCTAGGCAAGCAACACTCAAAATTACGGCTATAAGCCAACTATTAAATATACTGGGTGGTGAATTGATTTGGAGTAAATAGGGATTTAACATGTAAAATCATATTTATTTATTTAGTTATTTATTAATGTCTTTATTAACATGCAGCAAATATAAAACGGCCAAACTGGTGAGGTTCGGACTAAAGAGCCCGCTGTTATAGCTAACCAGAAAAACTGAAAATAAATACAAAAAAAAATTATCAATAATAGGTAATAAATAAATATTTTTATATAGCCAGATAGGTTTTGTGCGTTTGGGAGCTTCTTTTAAAAAGTCTTTATTTCCAAAAAAAAAACTCTCATGAAGTGTATTTTATTTATACAGTAATTACAATAATGATTTGACAACTTGGACGTTATGTTCATTAACGTTTTAATTAACAAATATTCAAAGTTACTAATTCCTAAGAAGTAGTTGAACAACCAACAACGTTGAAGTTATGAAGTTTGAAACTGACTGGCTATCATGGGCTTTTCGGGGTACTTATACTATCCCTGCCTTCGCATCGTCTTGTAGGAAGTGTAGATCTCATGTCTGCTACTTTTTGATAAAATACATTGTATTACTTCTTAGTAATCTTAATTCTAACAATTACTTTCTTATAATCTATTGTAACCTGCATCTGCAGTATCGTGATACGTCTGGAATAAAAAGTAGTTGCTTCCTTTCTCACGTCTGATTATGAACTTTCATTGATCTTTTATAATGTGTTGTTCAATTATACAATGTAACATTCTATTTCTAAAAATTTAGTAATTCTATTTAAATGTACGCACGCACGCACGCACGCACGCACGCACCCACACACATACACACACACATACACACACACACACATACACACACACACATTGAATTCGGTCTTAGGAGATCCTGCATACCGGATTGGATTTGTGAATCAATTATTGATTTTGTGGTAGATAATTATAGTAGCTTATCCCAAACTTTGATAGGGACAACAAATCTCTAATATGACGAGGGATGGTATATCAATAAATAGCATCAGATATTGAGAAAGAAGTACGATACATATGTGTGTGATGAACTGGAATCGGCAGTAAATCATTTCCTTTAGTGTTGTATAGTCTCTGGGATAGTTTTTAAACTTAGAAGCTAAGTAAAAAGGGCCATTTCCAGTAAAAAGTTTAAATAATAACGTTGCCTGATGAAGCTTTCTACAGGTGATTAATTTTAACCACGACAGGTTTCTGTAAAGCGGTAAAATGTGATCGCGACGTTTGAGTTAAATATAAACCGAATACAGCTATTCTCCATTCTTTGTAGACGATCACTGCACTCCGTAGATAGGTCATGATAAACAATATCAGCGTAATCAAAAATTGGCTGTATAAGCGCCTGTACACGCTTTACTTTTAGTTAAAATGGTAAGAAACGTTTTAACCATTTAAGACTGCAGTGAATAGAATATTTTCTTACAGATTGCGTTTGTATGCGGCCTCCATGACAATGTAGAGTCGATGACCAAACCCAGATTTTTACCAGTGTGTGAAAGCAAAATAGCAGAGTCATCTAATTTCAGTGCCGGAAGGGGTTGGTTGTACACTTTCTTCAATTGTTTTGAAGTTTCAATTAGCATTGCTTGACACTTAAGAGGATTTATTCTAAGCATATTATTATCTTTCCATGTTCTATCGACAGGTCTAGGTTTACGAAGTCGAAAGCGCTTGTAGCATCTTTAGAATGGAAATGATAATAAATTTGTATGTCATTAGCGCAACAATGCTACTTACAATTTTGTAGGGAGCTAAACACGTCTTGAATATATAACCAAAACAAAATTGGTCCAAGCATGCTCCCTTGAGGTACACCAGATTGCAACATTAACCGTTCAGATGAGGTGCCGTCTTCGTCATTAATAACCCGCTGCTTACGCTCAGTTAAATATGATTTAAACCAACGTAAGGCATTTGAGAAGAAGTTCAACTTTTTAACTTGGAGAGTAGTATATCAAAATTTACTTGATTAAAAACTGAACTAAAACCCAAAAGAACTATAATAGTGAGTAGACCATTGTCCATTGCTTCTTTTGTGTCATTCATCACGTGCAGTAAGGCTGCAGTAGCACTGTGATACTCCAAAAGCCCGATTGATTTTCGCCGAAAAGATTATTCATATGCAAATGTTCATTTAGTTGGTCTAGTGCAATGTATTCTAATGATTTTGACAAAGCAGGCAAAATGCTGATTGGACGATAATCTGATGGTGATTTGGGGGAAAAATTTTTTGGCGTAGGACGAACACATGCAAACTTCTATTGCTCCGGAAAATTGCAGGTTTGAAAGGATGTATTACCTATTGATGTTGGGGAATTTGCCGAAGATGATATGTAAAGAAACATAGAGGCAGATATTTTCTCAAAACCAACAGAACTTGATTTGATCCGTTGCACTGCTTTAAGAACAGTGGCACTAGTGACAGCGTTAAGGGAAGACTTTGGACACTCTAAGGGTCTAGGAGGCAAAATATTATTACCAGTAGATTGGACAGCAACAGCATTCGACTAAAATCATACTTATACATTTTCTTGCTTCCTTATTTATTTTACAGTTAAAGTGCAAAAGACAGAAATTGTTTAAAATCTAAAACTGTCCATGGTGGCTTAGTTGCCTACCACCGAAATGGTTCTTTAGGCAAACAAAATTCAAATAAATGTCGAAGAGGCTTAAAAAATCATAACACCCGTGACTCGATTTGCAACTAAATTTGACATTTTTAATTTTAATGTTTGATTAATTAGAATCAGTTCCCTGATTTAATTAAAAATGGTTTAGCTGTACACGCAATAAACAGTTTCCTGCCTTCCTATTTATTTTACGGCAAAAGTGCAAGAGGCATAATTTGTTTAAAATTTAAAACTGATAATGTTTAGTAGATCAGTTATGTGTATTTTGATGGTCGTACCGCCGTTATTTAGTCTGCAGTGGTATTTTGGCCAGAGGTTCTAGGCAGACGACTATACAATAATTCGATGGCTTTCTACTGTGACCCGTACCGAGATAAACAACTTAATGTAATGGAATGTGGCCAATATACAGGTGTAAATAATTAACTTCAAAGTTTTAATAAATACATATTAAAAATAAGCCAAAAACTGTTAACCCTTAAACCAATTTGTCTAGCGCTAATATTAAGATTATCACACACTGCTGCGATAACATTTAATTCGCAGCTGTTATTGTTTTCTGCTTGAACTTCCAACACAGCTTCCTCTTGTTCGTGAAGATCTGTTGTTTTTCCAATGCAGGACTTACATGGTTTAAAAACTTAACCATACTTATCTTGGTTAGAAATTACTCTTTCAATTGTAGCAATGGTAGGAATTCCTCGATTCGGATAGAAATTAGCAAACATATTTCGCACTTCCCTAAAACTTTATCCCGAATAATACCACTTTGTAGTTGATTTTTTTTGCTTATTCTGTACTGACAAACCATTTTTAATTAAATCAGAGAACAGATTCTAATTAATCAAACGTTAAAAATATAAATGTCAATTTTATTTACAAATCAAGTCGTGGATATTACGATTTCTTAAGCTGCTGCGACACTTATTTGAATTTTGGTCGACTGAGGGACTATTTTGGTGGTAGGCAACTAAGCTACCATGGACAGTTTCAGATTTTAAATAATTTATGTCTCTTGCAATATTGCCGTAAAATAAATAGAGAAGCAGGAAATTGCTTAACTATGATTTGACATGTTAAATCTCTATGTAACCAAAGCAATTCACCATCCGATATACATATATCAGGTAAATTAATTACACTAAGTAGGTTGATAAACACTTACGTATTATAGCTAATAATTTATTTATGTATTTATCTATTTCAACGTTTCAGTAGTTTGCTACCTGAAATTTAAGCAGACCTGGCTTCCTCACAGAAAGTAACCATCATGTGTTATGTGTGTATGTGTGTGTGTGGGGGGGGTGGTTGTGTGTATGTGTGTTGTGTGTGATGTTGGTCCGTGTTACGTTCCCCTTCTAGGACCAGGACCATCGGCAGCCGGATATCCCAGTCGTCAAGGAAGAACGCACAACGGATATAGTCTTATTAGTCCGGACCATCGGCAGCCGGAAATCCGGATGTTGAAAAGGCAATGGAAGCGTGTGTTTAAGTGTGTGTGTGTGTGTGTGTGTGTGTGTGTGTGTGTGGAGAGAGAGAGAGAGAGAGAGTTGTGTGTTGTGTGTGATGTTGGTATCCGTGTTACGTTCCCCCTTTAGGACCAGGACCATCGGAAGCCGGATATCCCAATCGTCAAAGAAGAACGCTCGACAGATGTTGCCTTATCAGTCTGGACCATCGGCAGACTGAAATCCAGATGTTGAAAAGGCAATGTAAGTGTGTGAATGGTGTTTTGTGTTTGCACGGTGCATAAGAGGTGTTTTGTGTGTGTGTGTGTGCGTGCGTGCGTGCGTGCGTGTGTGCGTGTGTGCGTGCGTGCGTGCGTGCGTGCGCGCGCGCTTGCGTGCGTGCGTGTGTGTGTGTGTGTGTGTTTTAAAATGTTAATTTGTGTTTATGTTTGCCCTGTTTACTAAAAGGTTGGATTGAATTATTATAATTTTGTACATGTTTGAACTTATACTATTACATAAATAAAAAATTAGGTTCTTTCAGAGGAAAGGATATGTTTGCTGTATTGATTACCTCGGGTATGTGTAAGTTCTTAAAATTTAGCATTAGTTAAAATTATAGCTAATAAGATGAAATAATAACATTCACTTTTCATGCAAAGCCCAAGTGATCGTTCCAAATCGAACTAGTAATTGATAGATGGAAAATATACGGCCCCAGACAGGATTTGAACCTGCATCTTCAGCTGTCGCGGCTGACGTATATATCAATTACACTACCGGAACCGCTAATGAAAACTGGATAATTTTACTAATCTAAATCATGTATGTAACCACATATCAACCTAACTTTCAGTTACTTTTAGCATTTTTGTCATTCATATCTAACAGTGTAAAGTTTTTGATTTATATCAGATATAGACAGAAAGCAACCCTAAAAATTACGGCTATAAGCCAACTATTAAACGTATATATTAGGTAAAGTAATTGCACAAGGTAAGTTGCTAAATACTAACGTATTAGAGTTAATAAGATGAAATAATAACTTAGACTTTTATTCAAAGCCCAAATAATCATTTTAAATCAAGCTAGTAATTAAAAGATGGAAATACAAGGGGTGCTCGATATGTTTCGGGAATTGACAGCACTAGTGTTGCTAGATGAGATCTGACGTTTCTAACCTAAAGTTTGATATTTTTGACAGTATACATACTTATAACATTTTGCATATGAACACTATTTGTTTGTTTTGATTGAGTTGAAAATTTTATCTCGGCCAAAAAATGGAATTAACCCGTGAACATTTTCATGCAATAATTTTTACGATCTCTGACGTGGATTACCTCCACAACAGTGCCCGAATCAACTTATTTCGACATTTGGAAAAGAAACTCTAACTAAAACCACTGCATATCGTTGGTATAGTTAATTCAATCGTGGTCGTAGTTCGCCAGTGGATAAATTTAAATAAGGTCGTCAAAAATCTGCTGTCGTACCAGAAAATATTGATGCTGTGCGTGAATTGATAATCAAAGATCGTGATATGTGTTTTATCGTGAGATTTAAGCATTCCTAGGCATTAGTATGACAAGTATACATTCGTTGTTACATAACATTTAGCTGCAAAAAATCTGTGTGCGCGTTGGATCCCACATAATTTGTCAATCGTCCAAAGAAAAAATACTCGTGACGATTGGCGCAAAAAATGACTAAAACATACGATTGCGGGGCATCAAACGCAGTGTATAACATTTACGCAGGTGACGAATCTTGGATTTATTTGTATGAACCCGAAAGGAAACAGCAGTCGATTGTATGGGTCTTTCAATATGAAGGAAATCCAACAAAAGTTGCCCGCACTCGTAGCACTTCGAAAAAAATGGTTTCCTGTTTTTTCGGAATAAATGGACATTTCACGACCGTTGCTTTAGAGGATCGTAGAATAGTTAATTCTGCGTGATATACAACCATTTGTTTGACACAAGTTTTCAGAGAAATAAGATAAATAAACCGACGATGCCGAATCATTTTCCATCACACAAGCTTTCACAAATCTGCTCAAACAAGTGACTATTTGAGCACTCAAAACATCGAAATGATGGGTCATCCGCCATATAGTCCTGATATGCCACCTAATGATTTCTTTTTGTTCCTACACGTAAAGAACAAACTGCGTGGACGACGATTTTCAACACCAGAAGAAGCGGTTGATGCGTTCAAAAACCATATTTTGAAAATACCTCAATCGGAATAGAAAAAGTGCTATAAAAATTGGTTCCAACGTACGCAAAAGTGTAGCAATCATCGTGGAGAATACTTTGAAAAACAGTAAAGAAGTTTTCACACCTCAAGTTTAGTTTTTGTTACTTATTCCGATACATATCGAGCACCCCTCGTATAAGGTTCCAAACAGGATTCGATCCTGCATAAAAATCCATCTAAGCTTAAACTGTATTAGCAGTAAGTTCTGGAATATACATATATTTCTCAAAAAATATAACGTCCAACCTACTAACATTCTATTGTTCTAGCTCCCTCGATTGACTTATACGACATTTTAAATTCCATTTCATTGAAAATGTCTTTAACAGCAATACATAGAAAATCAGTGCAATATCAACTTCAGCTTACGTCATTCCAATGTCCATTAAAAATATAACATTTACAGAAAGAAATTTACCTGCATTCCATAAATTTCCATAAATAAAGCGCGTGCTGAAATTAATACACACAACTTTCTTGGAGTTTCAATGCTTCAAACCCCTTTCCAATAACATTAGGCTAAGCTGTAAACAGAACTACTTCCGTCGCTCTACAAATCAATTGCAATTTATATTTATAAGTTTGAGTGCACATATTTATCAATAGTAAACAAAGAAAAACAAGAAAAGCTCAGATAGTACTGACAGTGTTAAAAATTTAAAAGTTCCCAGATAACTCCAATAATTTATTTTTATTTTCTCGGCATCTTAGCTTCTAATTCTACCTATTTCAATTCCACCATTTAGTTGTAAAATGAAAACCCTTTTATCACCCTTCTGAGGCATAACTGACGCAATCTAAATTTTATGCTTAATACGCAAGCTTGAGCTTTGTTGTCCGATTATCCATCAAAGCTCAAAACAATTCGCCGTCGGCCATCCATTGCAGGGCCTACCGTCAATACGTCCAACGTTACTAAAAAAATATTTCTTTCTTGATTTACTAATTCCGAACTTAATCGTTGTATCCTAATTTTCACTTTCTTTTAAAAATTTCGTTTTTACACTTTGTATGTCTAAAGCTGCTTTTTATTGGAAAGTTTAATGTCGTCAGTTTGTGCGAACTCATTAATTTTATGACGTTTTATAATTCTGTAGCTCAATAATGTGAATTTATACAAGTATTATTCTGAGCGGTGATATTTTTGGTTTCTATTACTGGTTGCATAAAAATATACTAGGTTTATTTTGGTTTATTTACTTGTGCTATTTTAATATCATATTCAAATAGCCCGATTATAAAATGTAAACTACCCAAGCTTCTATAAATTTTTGCGCGTGATTCTTGCTAAATTGAACTAATTAAATTAATAAAACCTTTTCTACAATTTAACGTGTGCCTAAATAGCGCTCAAGGGTTACAGCTGATTCATTCATATGTAGTGTATGTTTAAATGCTGGGTAGAAAAAATCTTTAACTTTAAGTCACGTTTTTTATCAGTACTGAAAATCAATTCGTTACTTTTTATGCTATTCTCAAGAGAGAATAAAGAGAAAAACTTCAAATAAATCTAAACAAGTTAATATTTAAGAGGATGATTTCTCTGAATTATTAGTTCTATAAAGTTAAGCAAACCTATTAGCAGAAAAATCTCTACAGTTAAAGATAAAACTTGGTCATGTTTTCTGTATCCAAATAAGAAATTAATCCATCAATTACACGTGACCTTACGTTGTTGAGCACTGAAAAGGTTTGTAGAATTAAGAGCATTTCTTTGTTGTATTACTGAAAATATAGCTGAAGTTGAAAGACGCTGATAAAATAGAAAACGGGGTTGTCTAAGAAATAAAACCAAGGCGATTCTGCAATTTGCTCGAAGTGGAAGCTTTTATAGAACGAATTCGTCGTAAAATATTTCAAATCGGAGTTTTATCTAACGTTTCTTATTACGAGTCGCTATCAACAGGATTAAAAATAATAATCAAAGAATTAATTCGTTTGTTTTGCAGTAAGTGCTGTAAACATTAATTACGGTACAATAGCTAGCTATGAAAAATTGCTTTTGTCTTATGATGCGATTGAACTTTACAAGAAGAAATATATTAGCATCATCTACTTACCGTTAGCTGATTAATAAAATCATCCGCGATTACGTTCGTCAATGCTTGATGTGACGAAAAACCCGATGTCCTTAAGTAAACACTTGTTGGAATTTGGCGTGTATTAATAGTCCAAGCAACAAAGGTAAAAACATACCGATTAGAAGAAATAAATCTTGTAGCTTTTAACTTTGGCAGAGTTGTGGCGGGATGTATCCAGAACAACGTACTCAAAGTCCCCGATGGCGGAACTTATGATGGGGGAGGGGGTTTTTGTAAGATGTTTTTATTAGTTTGCGTAAATATCTCAAAAATTGCGAGTTTTAGAAAAAAACACTAATCCGCAAAATTAATCTACATCAAATTTCCTACAAAAATGATCCCTATCATATTTCTCTAGGATTAATAGTTTCGTATTTAAAATGTTTTTCTTTATAGTGAAACTGTTGCCCATGAATTTTATGCTATATAGAACTAGTTTTAAAATTCTCTTAATATAGGCTTTATTTAGGCAAAAGCACGTTTAGATGGTGATTCAAACAGATTATTTCCCTCATACAAAATGCAACTAATCAGAAAATTTAAATGTACATCACCTGGCTCGTTTAGATGAACGTTTAAATCAAACTGTGGTTTCACCCTAGGGATTTTCTCATGCTATTATACACTCAACGCCTTTTTATAAGCAAAATTTTCAAAATTATGTGTCCTACACAGTTTATCCGATTAAATTATTTAGAGTATAATAGTCTTAGAATAGATAAACTCCCACGAATAAGTGCGCGACACCTGCTTCACCCACTCTCCCCTGCCAGTTCCGTTAGTTGAATCAGTGCTATTTATGAGTGTTTAAGTACAGTACATTGGCGTATACCTAATATTTGATCATCATACGATTTGTACAGTTACTAAATAGTCTGAAAAGTGTATTATATACCAGGAAGAAGTTACAAGTGAGAGGTGTGATGTCGACGAAAAAGGAATTAAAGTGATAGTATAGGCAAGTGAACTAAGAAAAGATGGAAAACGTGAACCTTTTGCTGTTGACAAAAATGCTTCTTCCAGGAAACAATATATGAGACCTTAAACAATTACAAGAGACTTTAAAGTAACTCCTTTACACCAAAAACTTGGACCATCACATTCACAATCCTGTTTACGGTTAACCCTACTACAGTCTGATTTTAAAATAAAATGTTTTTCTTTATAGTGAAACTGTTGCCGATGAATTTTATGCTATATAGAACAAAATGTCTGAAGATAGCCGTAAACAGGTTTACCCGGTGCGAACAACTAGATTTGACGAATCTCTTTAAGGTCGTGCAAAGGGCGCAATGATGGATGGGGTTACGCCATTGGAATGTATGTATTGTTATTTTACACGAGAATACTGTTTTTAAATTTTATTTAAAAAAAAATTTCGTGTTCGCAGCCAGTAAGTCTTCAATTCTTATAGTAAGAGATTTACACGAGGCTCACGCGATATATTACCATGATTGTTATAACAGATTTCTTTCTAACTACAGGTCCTGCTGGAAAAAAAGGTCATCCTGATGACTACGCGGTATGAGAAGTAATGGAGGAAGCATTCAGGTATATAGATGAAAACTGCTGCCGATTCTATATTGATGAGTTCATGGAGCAGATTTCTGAAAATAGGGCCAACGTCAGCTACGTGTGAGAAGAAATTACAGATAAAATATACACACCGAATTGTTTGTAGCACTGTTTGAACACGAAAAACTGTTGTAGGCTTTCGTGATGCTTGTAAATAAATCCCATTCTGAACGGACCTGCACCTTGACGACGTTCTAAAATACTAGAACAGGTATAGAATGGCTTGCACGTTTCAATGAGCTAAAGAGCTGAACTATAGATTTAACCAAATTAGCGGGGTCTTTAGTAAGGAGCCAGACTAAGACAGGTCCCCGAAAGAAGGCAGCAGCTTTTTCGGTACTTAGAGTGGCAGAGATCATAGGGGTCGTTATGACATTCCAATCCACACTACTGCGATGTGGATGGCATTATAATTTGAATAAGGGGCCGCTATACTTGCGGCCACTTCCCCAATGCTCCACGCGGAGGTACTACATTGTGACGTGGGTGGCATTATAATTTGAATTAGGGCCGCTATACTTGCCGCCACGTCCCCAATGCTCTACCCGGAGGTACGACATTGGTTGTGGGTGGCAACGGGAAACCACCACATTACCTCCCAAGTACACAGGGTACAGAATTTGTTAAACATGATGGCATCCTCTGGGGTAAAAAGTTCCGGAGGTAAAATAGTCCCCCATTCGGATATCCAGGAGGGAACTACTTCGGAGGATGTGATCCGAAAGAATAGAAAAAGATCCGTGTGGGGATAGTTATGCGAAAAAAGATGGGACGACGTGTAGAAAACTTACAAGAGAACGAAACAGTACTCATGGTTAGTTTAGAATCTAAACCAGTAAATACAGTAATAATACAAGTATACATGCCCACCTCTAGCTACAATGAGGAAGAGGTGGAGGCGATCTACAAAGATATCAAAAACATACTAAGATACTGAAAAGGACATGAAAGTTTAATAATTACGGCGGATTTTAATGCAGTGGTAGGTGAGGGTAGGGTAAGAACGATAGTAGGTTTATTTGGTTTAGGCACGAGAAATGACAAAGGAAATATATTGGTAGAATTTTGCGACAAGAACAACTTAACCATCACAGGTACATTATTTCAACATCTTGCTAGAAGACGATACACGTGCAAGATGCCAGAAGATATAGGAAGATATCAAATAGATTACATTATTGTTAGACAAGCGTTTAGAAATCAAGCAAAAGACTGTAGAAGCTACGCGGAAGCAGATATAGACACTGACCACAACATCGTAATTATGAAGGCCGTACTTAAATTTAAAAATCTAAAAAAGAGGAACGGAACAAGGCACTTTGACTTTGAGAAGCTAAAAGATAAAAATATCCGCGAAGGATTTGAATAAAAGTCAAATGAATTGCGAAAGATATCGCGAAAATTTCTGATACTAAGGGAGTAGAAACAGAATGGAATAACATTAAATCCAGCTTAGACATGGCGGCGAGAGGTTTTCTGGGGAATACACAAAATGAAAATAAGAATCCATAGATAACAATGGATATCTTGAATTTAATAGAAGAAAGACAAAAATACAAAAATAGATCTGACGAAATAGGAAAACAGAGATACAAAGTCAAAAAGTGGGAAATTATTCGCAAATGCAGAAAAGCTAAAGAACAATGGATTGATGAAAAGTGCAACGAGGTAACAAACTAAGATGCAAATAGGAAAGACAGACGAAGCATACAAATTAATTAGAATGAATTTTAGGGATATAAAACCATATACCAAATGTATAAGGGACGCGGGAGGAAACGTCATTATAGAAAATGTAGAGAAAGTAGCAGGATGGCAGGAATATATAGGGAATTTATATTCAGCAGAGGAATTAACAGCATTAGAACAGGAATCAGACATTGAAAATGATGACCTAGGATATTCTTTACTTAGAGATGAGTTTGAATTAGCATTAAACGGTCTGAAAATTGGTAAGGCGCTGGGTACAGATAAGGTGTAAGCAGAAACTCTAACAGCCGCTGGACAAGCAGTAACAGAAAGTCTCTTCCGACATGTATGCTATATGTATGAGACAGGCGAGATACCCAAAGATTTCAAACGTAACAAAAAAAGAGGCGCCGATAGATGTGAAAATTTTCGAACAATAAGTTTGACAGCACACGCTTCAAAAATTTTAACTAGAATTGTACAAAGACGAATGGAAAAACGAGCTGAAGAAATACTGAGAGAAGCAAGGCCGCGCCGTCCATAAGGACAACAAGGGCAAAAACCCACGGCGCCAAGAATCCAAAGGACGGTAATATTTAAAACTTACCAAAATTCTTATTTTTGTTTGAGACACGAGACTTCCCAAAGGTCCCCTGTACGTTTACGCGCGCATTCGCTATGAATAACTAATTAAATTCCATTAATTATCGGAACATCGATGTTTTGTATCAGATGTTCTCAACCGATGATGATCTACAATATTAGGGCAACACTCCAATATCGCGACGTTGCGCTAGTTGCACAATTTTATTTTTATTATGTTTATGTATTTGATAATTATCGGTTATCGATGTTTTGCCGTAACAGCGCTCGCGCTCATCCCTATATGTTGACTAGAACGCAGAAATCGAGTTTATTCTTGTTTCTGCAAGTTTTCCCGTTCATTTCTTCCTGTTGAATCTTGAGTCTTGAATCTTTATAAATACCGCCGCGCTTTTAAAAACAATTTATTTAACATTGGGTATCGAAGTGTCGTAAAGATTGTAAATTGTGCACCTGAATTAAAAAAGTTAAGTGTTCTTCGATATTTTACATTATTAGAGGATTCAAGGTAAAAGGTAAGTTTCTAACTTTACTTTTTACCTTACAATTAGATAGAGAGGGCACGTTTTAAATGGAAAATAAATACCCTTCGGTCAGAATTTGACGAAATTTTGATATGTTGCAGAATTTGACCTATTAATGAATTAATGCGTCCATTGCGACAAAGCTGTAAGTTTAACAGTTAGTTTTTGAGATACAGGGTGTCCAAAATCGCTACTTCATAATTTCAAAATTTCGTAAATTGTATGTTGTTGCCGATATGAATACAAACATAATAAATAAATTTTAAGATTGGCGTATCTAGCGGAATTTCAATTCTGTAATAGTCTATTTTAATTTATTATAGATGTTTAATAAAGAAAAAAAAATGTCTTCAGGATATCAAAATTTGATGAAAAAAAGAAAGCGGAAAAAGAACTGGAGAAGACGAATTCCAAAATTACGGTATTTTTTCCTTTTACCTTCAAGTACAAATATACAAACACATGCAAATCTTTCATCGACTTCGAAAGAGGACCGGGAGGAGTCTAAACTACAAGAGATTCCATCAACATCTACAGACGAAGTTGAGGAAGACGAAGACGTAGTTTCTGCGGAAGTAGACGATATGCAACTTCCTCAAGATCCAGGTTTGTGGCCAAAAATATTGTCTCCTAGAGATGTACAAATTTTAATTGAAAACGGGCGTACTCATTATCGAAGTAAAAATTGTATAAATTATCCCAATGATAAAATATCAGACCGAAGGTTTTTGGATAAATATTATTCACGAATTTTGTCTAATAATAAAAAAGTCGAACGGCAGTGGCCTTTATATTCAACAGAAAAAAGTTTAGTGTTTCGTTTTTGTTGTAGAATATTTTCAAATACTTTAAAAACAATTAAATTAAGTGATGAAAATGGGTATAATGACTGGCACCACATTGGTGGACATTTAAGTATCCATGAAAAAAGTAAATTTCATTTTGAGAACTTAAAAAGATGGTCAGAATATTTCACTCGCTTAAAAATGATTCTGCGGCTCAAAATTTAATTAATATAGAAACAAAATATTGGCATGGAGTTATCAAGCGCATTTTTTATATTATTCAATTTCTTGCTGAGCAAAACTTGACTTTACGTGGTACCAATAGCAAACTGTTTGAAAAAAATAATGACAGTTTTCTAAAATGCATTGAAATGTTAGCAAAATTTGATCCTATAATATCTAAGCACACGAGGAGGATCCAAATGCAGGAAAAGATAAAAATGCCTCATTATCTTGGGGACAAAATTCAAAACGAAATAATTAATTTAATAGGAGAAAATCTTAAATAAAAATTTTTAGGCATGATTAAAACAGCTAAATATTTTTCAATTGTACTTGATTGTACCCCGGATGCTAGTCATCAAGAACTAATATCAGTATGTGTTAGATTCGTTAACTCAGAAAAAAATAAAATTGTCGTCGAAGAACATTTCTTAACTTTTTGCCCTATAAATGATTGTACAGGTGAGGGTTTAAAAAATTTTTTAATAGAAACATTGGAAAAAAATGGCTTAGATATTTATAATTTACGCGGCCAAAGATATGACAATTGTGCAAACATGCGCGGTAAACATAATGGATTACAAAAAAAATCTTAATATAAATCCAAGAGCATTCTTTGTGCCTTGTTGCAACCATAGTTTAAACCTTGTCGTGAACGATGCCGCAAAATCAAATACTTCAAGTGTAAATTTTATTTCTATAGTACAGGAATTTTATAATTTTTTTCCCGCTTCAACTAACCGTTGGTCAGTCTTAAAAACAAATATATCAAATTTAACCTTAAAACCCTTATCTGAAACAAGATGGTCTAGTAGAGTTGATGCTTTAACTCCTTTAAGATATCAGCTTGGAGAAATATACGATGTTCTATTTGAAATCTCTAGTGAAGGAAATAAAGCTTTTGACAATAATTCAAAAAATACGGCATCATCGCCTGCCAAAAAAATTAAAAATGTTGAGCTTATATGTATGTTGATTTTATGGTATAATATTTTAAATAAAGTTAATATTGTAAGTAAACTTTTACAAACTGAGGATTTTAATATAGCAGAGGCCTGTGCTAATTTAAAAACTTTAGTTAATTGGTTAACAGAATACAGATCAGATAAAGGATTCAACGACTTGTTAGTCGATGCTCGTGAAATAGCTGATTCATTAGACGTTGATTTTGAATTTAAAAAAAAGATGGCTTGAGGGTGAGAAAAGTTAAGAAACAATTCAGTTACGAACACGATGATGAACCCACTGAAGATGAAAAATTAAAGTTTAAAGTAAATTCTTTTTTTAATATGTTAGATATAACTATAGAATCTGTAAATGAAAGATTTCAATTATCAGCTTACTCAAATCGTTTTAACTTTTTGTGGGACATTTCCAATTTTTCCAAATATTCTAAACAGGAGCAGTTAAAGTTATGTACAGACCTTGAAATAGCATTAACTGATCTAAATCTCAATGAACGTGACATAAGTGGTGTAGAACTCCTAAACGAATTACAGTTTATTAATTTAGGTGAAGTGTACACTTCCACGTCTACAGAAACTTTAAATTACATTATTAATAATAATTTGAAACAATCCTTTCCAAACACTTATGTGGCTTTACGAATTTTGTTAACTATGCCAGTATCTGTCGCCACAGCAGAACGTTCGTTTTCAAAATTTAAAATAATAAAAAACTATCTAAGATCCAGTATGACTCAGAAAAGACCGGCAAATCTTGCTATTATTTCAATTGAATTTGAACTACTAAAAGATTTAGAAACTGAAGAATTGATAAATAAATTTGCAAAAAATAAAGCACGCAAAGTCAAGTTCGTTTAGTTTAGTGCAATGCTACTACTACTATGCTATATATATATATATATATATATATATATATATATATATATATATATATACACTCTAGCTATGTATAATTTAAAAAATATTGTAAAAATGTAAGATGTACTTTTGATTAAAATGTTTATTAGTTTATATTTTGTTTTTCTTTTAATATATCGTATCGTTATTTTTTTGGTGGTACTACTTAAAAAATATTTTTTGTGATAATACACTTTTAGCGTTTATCTTATTATAAAGTTTATGTATAGTATACAACGATATACGACTTTTATTTCAAATTATGAAAAAATTTTAGTTCTAGGTACTTATTTATATTTGTCCCTAGCCAGGTAATTTTATAAATTTTTGAAAATAATGTACAGAGTAAAGAACAAAGCCTTTGTTACAAAGGCACAATTTTTTGAAAAATTAAAAAACGTAAGAGAAGCTAAGATGCAAGCAACACGCTCCTATTCTACTCCATTCAAAAAATTCTCCTACAATAAAAAAGCGCCTTAATGTTTTTGCCCCAGGGCGCTATATAGCTATATGGCCTTGGGGAAAGCGTATATATAGGATTTGTAGATCTTGAAAAAGCATTCGACAATGTAAAATGGAAAAAAATGTTCGAAATACTCAAAAAGATTGGAATGAGTGTTAGAGATAGACGGACAGTACATTGCATACACAAAAAGCAAATGGCGGTAATAGAATTAGAGCAAGAAAGTAGAGAAGTAAATATTAGGAAAGGGGTGAGACGGGGATGTGCCTTATCCCTATTAATTTTTAACTTGTACATAGAAGAGGCAATGAATGCTGTCAACTGCAGGAAAAGAATTGGAATAAATATGCAGGGACAAAAGATCGATATGCTTAGATTTACAGATGATATAGCGGTTTTACATCTAGCAAAGAAGAGTTAGAAGCTGCTCTTAATGAAATAGAAACAGTTCTAACAGAGAGATATGGTATGAAAATTAACAAAAATAAAACAAAAGTTCTAGTATGCAAAAGAGGGGAAAATAAATCAAAAACAAGAGTACAAATACGTAACGAGAACGTACAAGAGGTTAAAGATTTCTGCTACCTAGAAAGTCAAATAATGCAAGATAGGAAAAGCCCAAAAGGTATAAAGCAATAATTAGCACAAATTCGTGCTACATTTAACTAGATAAAGCAACTACTGTGTTCAAAGACCACAAACATAGAAACAAGGAAAAGATTGCTTAAAACATATGTGTGGAGCACAACACCGTATGGCTGTGAAGCCTGGACAGTAGGAGAAGCAGACAAGGAAAAGGTAGAAGTCTTTGAAATGTGGTGCTACAGACGTATGATGAAGATTCCATGGACAGATAAAGTTAAGAATAAAGAGGTACTAGCAATGGTAGGAGAAAAGAGGAATACAGCAAAAAATAAGAAAGATAGGATGATAGGCCACATACTACGGCATGAGGGAATAGTGCGGAATATATAAGAAGCAGAGATAGGAAAAAAGAGAATTAGAGATAGACCTAGGTTAGACTACTGGGCACAGATAGTGAATGATGTAGGCTGTGAGAACTTCAGGGAAATGTGTAGGCTTGCTCAGAATAGAAATCAATGGAGTTACGCTTCCAACCAGTGGCAAGATGGAAAAACTAGTGACAAAAATAATAACTGTACTTAAACATGGTGATTATTATATACAACTACAGATATTGGTTTTGCAACACCCTCAACTAATGTTAATTGTGCGGAAGGATTTACTTGAAAACTATTAATACGGCAAATGTCAAAGTGTTGGGTGATCCTTGGCAGCCACAGGCTGCTTAGCCCCCCTCAAACACCACTGAATCTCGGTGAAATAGGGATATAATTAGACAACAATAGGAAGGAATCGAGCTGTATATAGGCGTGAGGCGTCGCCGTGGATCAATGTAGGAAGCGAAGACTACGGATCCCAAGGTCCCGGGTTCAAATCCCGACACGGCCGACTGCTTGAAAAATGGCAGGTGAGCATTTTTCACAAAAATTACGCCCTCGTTCGGATGAGAGGTTAAATGGAGGTCCCGTGTGTGAGTGTTGTCACGCACGTTAAAGATCCCTACCTTGCCTGGAACGATAAGGGTTCGGCAAAATTATAAATTTCCAGGCAACAAAAAAACTCGCCTCCTGGCCAATGTAGTACCTACGGGTGGAGCATTGGAAATGTAAATGAACTGTATATAGGCGTTACTACTACGCCCAAGGTCCCGGGTTCGAATCCCGACACGGTCCGCTTGAAAAATGTTTGGCGAGCATTTTTCACAAAAATACACCCTCGTTCGGATGAGAGGTAAAATGGAGGTCCCGTGTGTGAGTGTTGTCACGCATGTTAAAGATCCCTACCTTGCTTGGAACAGCAAGGGTTCGGCAAAATTCCAAATTTTTCAGGTAAAAAAAAAATCCGCTTCCTGGCCAATGTAGTACCTTCGGGTGGAGCATTGGAAAATCAAATGTAATGTATATAGGCGGTTGTGAGGATTGCAGGGAACGGTGTAGGCTAGCTCAGATCATAAATAAGCTAAAATACTAGTCTGACCAGTTTCAAGTGTAAAACCCAATGACGAAAAAATAAGTGCTCTTAAATTTGATGATTATTGTAGACAACTACAGGTGTTGGTTGTGAAATATTTTTAACTAATGTTGATTGTGCAAAAGAATAAATTGGAAAAACTGTTAATTTGACAAAGGTTCAGGTGACGGGGGAACTTGGCAGCCAAAGGCTGCTTAACCCCTTTCACATAAACCTGAATATCGTGGAAATAGGGTATATAACTGTAAAACAAAAGAAGGTGACCAAACTGCATCAAACAAGAAAGAACAGTCGCATGCTTAAAGACAACGAAAATAGATACAAGAAAAAAACTGTTCAAAGCATAGTGTGGAGCACAGCACAGTACATCTATGAAATAGGGGCAGTAGGAAAGGCAGACAGAAAAAGATAGAAGCCTTCTGGAATGTTGTGCTTCCGATGTATGAGAATGTTTGCATGGACAGATACAGTTAATAACAAATAGGTTGTAGCAATAGTAGAGGAATAAAGATATCTGTGGAAAATGAAAAAATAGGAGAAATAGAAGGACAAGATACGTTTTATGGCATTTCTGGAGAATAGTAGAGGGGTTATACTATAAGCAGAGACAGGAAAGGAAAGGTAGAGGTAAACGGAGATCAGACTTTCGCACACAGTGATAGATGCAGATTATGCAAATTTCAGAGAAATGTGTAGGTTGGTTCAGACTAGGAAACAATGAGAGTACGCGTCTAACCAGTTCTAGGACTGAAGACCTAATGATGAGGATGATGTAAAAAAAATCCTTCAAGGTTTGGTGATAGAGCAGCAAGGGAGAGAATTGTTAGAACCACTAATGCAATATTAATCTGCTGTAGAAATAGGCAAGCTAGTTGTTATGGAACGACAGGCATTTAAGAATGCAAACAGAACAAATTAAAGAATATTGTTGTGCAAGACCTTCATGGGCTACATTCCCCTCCACCCCATTTATCAAGATGTATTATAGATATCAGGTAAGTGGATCTACTAACTCCAAAATACCCCAGAAGTACCAGATTTATGCAATTGGTTTTCTGAATCAGTGAATATCGATAAAAGGTTTGTGAAGTCTCTACCGTTTATAAACTCACCATCTAGTGACTTCGGGACAGTGTTCACAGCCCTGAAGTATACTGTAACGGATAGTCATTAGCAAGGTTCCACTTGTTTTGTGACTATCAATCGGTCTCTGTACATCAAAGCTTGAGGAGTAGTATGTTCATGGTCGGATGATCTCCTGTTTGAAACAACGGCTGTGAGGACGAGAGACTTTTATATGCTTATGTCATATATAGGGCGCATAAGCAACACAATGGCTGATGATGGGCTTAAAAAAGTGTTATCCACAGTTTTTTTCCTGATTCAGTGTCCAAATTTTTAATTGGCGGGCTTATAACAGAGCAGTTAGAGGTCATTTACTAGTGCAGGTTATTTTGGTTAGAATCATTCTGGTTGGGCCGGTGTTTTGTTACAGGAACAAAAGGTGATCAATATACTTTAGTACATGGAGCAACTCACTTTACAAAATGTCAAAGAGAATTCTCACCTAATTTCGATCCAAACAAACTAATAAATGAACTCGTCTTAAGGAGAATAGGCACACTGCAAGTTTATGGGTACAATATCTTGATATGATTACGTTATTGAAAAGGTTCATTATTGCAGGACGTTGTGGTAATCAAAATGATCGCTTGCTCTGGGCCAGCAAATGATTCCTTTCTTCCAAGAAAGTGGACACTTCCAGCATGCAGGATATGCTTGGCTTGACAATTAACCAATCAGATGTACTAGAATGCTTTATTGAGAAGGGATATTTCGCCATAAATAGAAATGGTTTTCCATTGGCTGGCTGTTGGTGTGATTTGATTATTGAACGGACTCTTGATGCGTTTCTTAAAAAGCTCTGGTGGTCTGACATGGTTTGCATAAAATAATAAAATTTTGTTAATTTGCATGTTGTTATGAAATTAGGTATCAACAAGGATTAAAAATGTATCCAGTAGGTAAGCAAATTTTGTTTTAGTAAATCTGGCTGTAAGTCATCTGGATGTTTGCCCAGTATAAGAGCTATAACAATTGAGACAGGGCACTTCATAGACCAAACCTCATTTTTGTAATTGTGGAGTGCGATCTTTTATTTTGGAAAATATATTATTAATAGTGAGTACCGTTTTGATGGCAATTCTTATACTTGTATTGGGCAAATGTTTAAATATGTGGGCTGTTCTGTTTGTGAAGTTTTGTATATATGGATGGTGATTCAGAATTGCTATATTATACTGTTTCAAACTCTCAGAACATAGATTCGAATAATATTACTGTAAAGGATTCTTGAAGTAAAAATCTAATTAATGTAAATGTTCCAAATAAAGTGAAAAAATTCTTATTGCCAAGTCCTAAATTCAGCGAAGCCCCTACAATGAAAAATATTAATATCCCGGAACTACTTGCTCATGTAGAATCTATAGTTTCCAAAGCAAGTGAAGAAGAGGAATATATTCCTTTGGTTCTCACTACCAATATAAAAACAAGCTTCATCTATAGCTCACATAAATTTTATTCAGATATACAACTCCAAGTTCTATGGAAAATTATCACCCAAAGAGGAGAAAAACAGAGAAAAGTAAAATTCCTGTATTTAATTTTTCAGCCCTGTATACACGCATAAGCGTATTTTATTAGCACAGAAAGTAATATTTTCATGTAACTTAAAACTTTTTAAAGACGCATATACCGTAAAAACAAATCTTATTGCATTTGTAAAGCATAAGAACGGAGTCCTTCTAATTAGATAATTTCCCTGTGTAGCAATATCATTTTAAAATATTTATTTCTTTATTCCAGAGCGATTTATTCGAGAATTTTCGTTATTAATAAACGAATACGTTATTTTACTAAAAAATGTTTTAAAATACATTAAATAAGCTGATTTGTATCAATGAATAAACGCCCCAATTCGAAGAAATGCTGCTATTGGAAAGAGACAATATAAAATAGATAAGCTTAATAGTTTTACATATTACAGAGATAAGGAGACCGCGACTATTGACTGAATGCATTAGAAAGGAATTGACGACACTTTAGGAAAACCATAAATAATAGCGACCCCACTTAAAAACGCGAAATTGGTGTAAATGATTGCATAACCCAGAATGTGTCATGCATCGAAATAATTCTAGAATGGATTAGAAAAAAATGACGGCGTTACAATTTTTGTATATAAGACATCGAACATGTTAGTTAATTCCTTAAAACATCGAACGTGTAAGTTCAAGTAATTTATGATTTATTTTACGACATGCAATAAGTAAAATAGAACTTTGATTTATGAAGCATAAAACTACTACGAAAGTTAAACGATCTTCCATATAAACAAGTCTGATAGAAAAACGATTGCTGATCATAATCGATTAAAATAGATGCACTTTGTAAACTATTATTTTAACGTCAAATGGAGATTTGAAATGGAATCAGGAAGTATTTAATGCCACTAATTACGATGGGAATGAGGTTTTGGTAAGCGCTTTGTGACAATAACAAGATCAAGTATAAAAATTTGATTTTTTTGTTTGTAACTTATAAGGATATTTAGATATTAACAATTGTGCTAGAATAAGTTCTTAATTTAATAAAAATTATTTGTTAAGAAGATAATTTCCAGCTAATTTTGAAATCAGAGTAAGAAATATTATGGCTTTTAATAAATTATCTGTGCAGCGTTGTTGGCGAATTACACTGACAGCAGGGGTAATAAAAAGGATAAGAAATTATCCTAAGAAATTTTAAAGAAAATTTTTGTAACTCACAGAGAAGAGGTTTGGGTTTTGTAACGATTGGCAGGGATATATGTGAGTATTATTTTTTGTTAGAAATAATGTTCTGTATAAACTTATGCTGTAAACTGTTTTAAAAGCACTATTTAGATTTGTTAAATATAAGGGATCCTTTAGATAATGTGTATAAAAGAAATATATCTTTAAACGCATATATGTTTGTTGAGATTTTTGTGTTCCATTCCATCTTCATAAATTTTACAGCTTAATTTCTATTGAGCTGACCAGGCAAGAAAAAGCACATAGTAAGGGACTAATTTCCTAGTTGCATTCCCATTAATACGATTTACTCTACCCAACTAGCAGAACTAATTTGTGGACTACAAGTATTAGAAATCCTTCCAGATTTATTTAGAAGTGAAATATCGTCAATGTAGATGTACTTTTAAATTTTTGTAAACACTCTTTCTTTCCTATTTACTGCCCACATACTTCCAGACACTTTTCTTGCAGTATTTGCGTTTCGTTCTATTTCACCATCCAGCTTTCCATTACTAAAAAACTTTCTACCAAGATACACGAAGTCATTAACTTTTTCAATCGTGTTATTGTCCATTCTAAATACAGAGTCATCAATTCTGCCATCTCTGTCAAAAATCATTACTTTTGTCTTATTTACATTCACTCTCAATTGCATATTTTCACGCGTTTTCGATAGTCTGTCAAGCATTCGTTGCAAATATTGTGACGATTTAGGCAACCATACTGCGTCATTCGCATACAACAGCACACTGACATTTGTTTCACCAACTTTCACTACTTCCATTCTTTCGCACGCCTGCCTGATACATTAATCCATAAATACATGAAGCAGCCATAGAGACATCACCCATTCCGAAAGGACCTGCACCTTGAAGAAGTTCTAGACTACTGGAACAGTGGAATTACTGACGCGTTCCAGTGGTCTAAAAAGCCAAAGTACAGGTCTAACCGAAGTAGTGGCGTCTTTAGTGAGGAACCAGCCTAAGACGTCCCCGAAAGAGGGTAGCAGCTTTTTCGGTAATTAGAATGGCAAAGACCATAGCGGTCGGTATGGAATGCTAAGACACATTACTGCTATGTGGAAGGCAACAGAAAACCGTCACATTACCTCCCAAGTGCACAACGTACTTAAATTGTTATTAAAGTTGATGGCATCTTCTGGGGAAAAAAATCCGACGTTGAAATAGTTCCCCATTCAGTTCTCCGGAAAGGGACTACCTCGGAGGATGTAATCGGAAAGTATAAAAAAAGAGTCGTGAACATTCTGCGAATCGGAGCGTGAAATGTCAGAAGCATGAAGCAAGTAGGTAAGCTAAAATACTTGAAAATTGAAATGTATAGGTTAGCATTAGACATAGTAGGGATCAGCGAAGTTCGGTGGCGAAAAGCAGGGATTCTTGGAGCGGAGACTTTCGGATAATTCATTCAGGATCAGAGGAAGGAAATTTGGGCTTGGGGATAATTATGCGAAAAAAAATAGGGCAACGTGTAGAAACGTACTTACAAAATAACGAAAGAGTACTCATGGAGTAGTAGTAGGTTTATTTGGTGTAGACACGAAAAATGACAGGGAAAATAGGCTGGTACAATGTTGCAACAAGAACAATTTAACCATCACAAACACATTATTTTAACATCATAATAGTAGAAGATTCACGTGGAAGATGCTTGAAAATATAGAAAGATATCAAATAGATTGCATTTTTGTTGACAACGGTGTAGAAATAAAGTATGTAAAAGCTACCCCAAAGCAGAGATATACACTGACTACAACATCGTAATTATGAAGGGCGCTCTTAAATTAAAAAATTTGAAAAGAAGGAACGGAAAAAGCACCTTGAGTTTGAGAAACTAAAACATAAAGATATCTACAAAAGATTTAAACAAAAGTCAAATGAATTGCTGAAAGATATCAAGAAAATTTCTTATACTAAGGAAGTAGAAACAGAATGGAATAACATTAAATCCAGCTTAGGCATGATGGCCAAAGATGTTCTGGGGTATACACAAAAAAAACATAAGAAACCATGCATAACAAAGGATGTCCTAAATCTAATAGAAGAAAGACGAAAACACAAAAATAGATTAGATGAAACAGGAAAACAGAGATACAAAGCCATAAAATCGGTAATTATTCGCAAATGCATGAAAGCTAAAGAACGAGGGATTGATGAAAAGTGCAAAGAGGTACAAACTAAGATCGAAGTATGAAAGACAGACACAGGGTACAAACTAATTAGAATGAAATTTAGGAATATAAAACCATGTACCAAAAATATTAGGGACGGGGAAGGAAACATCATTATAGAAAATGTAGCGAAAGTGGATAAATACAAAGAATATATAGGGAATTTATATGCAGGAGAAGAACTAACTGCATTAGAACAAGAATCAGACATTGAAAAAGATGACTTGAGATATCCTATACTTAAATATGAATTTGATTTAGCATTAAAGGGTCTGAAAAATGGTAAGCGACCGGGTACGGATAAGGTGCAAACAGAAACTTTAAAAGCCGCAGGACAAGCAGTAACAGAAAGCCTCTTCCAACTTGTAAGCTATATGTATGAGACAGGCGAGATACCCAAAGACTTCAAACGTAACATTATAGTCACTAACCAAAAAAGAGAGGTTCGGATAGATGTGAAAATTTTTGAATAGTAAGTTTGACACCACGCATGTTTAATATATTAACTAGAATTGTACAAAAACAAATGGAAAACGAGCTGAAGAAATACTAAGAGGGGAACATGGGAAGCTATTTTAGGTCTGAGAGTGATCATGGAGAAAGCAATAGAAAAAGGGGAAAGCGTGTATATAGGGCTTGTAGATCTGGAAAAAGCATTCGACAATGTAAAATGGAAAAATAATGTTCGAAATACTCAAAAAGTTTGGAATGTGTTTTAGAGATAGACGGATAGTACATAACTTATACAAAGAGCAAACAGTGGTAATAGAATTAGAACAAAAACGTAAGAACGTAAACATTAAGAAACGAGTGAGAAGGGATGTGCCCTATCCCCGTTAATTTTTAACTTGTACATCGAAGAGGCAACGAATACTGTCAAATGCAAGAAGACATTTGGAATTATTATGCAGGGACAAAAGCTGATAGCCACATACTGTTTAACTTCCTTCACAGACCACGAAACCGTGGTGAAATAGGGCATATAATTAGGAAACAAGACAAAGGAAACCGAGCTGAATCTAGGCTGTGGGTATTTCAGGGAACGCTGTAAGCTTACTCAGAATGAAATAAGTGAACTTACGCGTCTAAATAGTTTCAAGACGGAAAACCTAATAACGAAAAAAATAATTGCATTTAAATCTGATGATTATTATAAACATCTACAGGTGTTGCTTTTGAAATATTTTCAACTAATGTTGATTGTGCAAAAGGATATATGGAAAACTATTAATTCGGCAAATGTTCAAGTATTGCGGGATCTTGGTAGCCGCAGGCTGCTTAACTCCCTTCACATACTCTCAGTGCCGTAGGTTAAGGATTAGTGGCAAAGATTTTTTTCCCGGTTACAAATTTTCTTCTAATACTAATATTTGGAGTTAGGTTAGCGAAGTATTGCGGATTGCTTAAATTAAGTTAGGAGAGACGTTGGGTGGCGTTGAGAGGCTCCTCTTTTCTTCAATTTTATTGAGTTAAATCTAAATAAAAATGCAGGGGTGTTTTGTTGTTACGTTTTGGATATTAAACAGTATGCGGGTCTTTGTTGCTGATAGTTTTAAAGCACGTGATAATTAAAAAACATCTTAAGAAATTCACTAAAATAAAATTGAAACACAATTGTTTATCAGATAAGAGTAGTGAAAGGGGTGTAGATGTTTTTATTGTGACCACACTAATTCTTTTGTAAATTCCTATATAGTTTAATTGGTTAAACAATGGATTTATCTTTAAATTACCGGTAATGAATGCTTGTGACAAAAATCTAAAAAAAAGGTACCGGCTAGAAGGATGGTCCGAATAAAACTTGTTTCACAGAAATTCTATGCTAATTTGATAGGTTACACGATAGATTTATCTCAAATACCAAGGATGCTGTTTAAAAAAAGATTATAGATAAACACGGGATGGTTTGTAAAGGGTCGAATCTCTAAAAAAGTAAGGGGTGGTTTGATTTGAAAAATTCGGATGTTCGATCAGCTAATAAAAACAATATTAATTAACATATTACAAAACAAAGTTATATAAAACACCGTTAACAATTACTAAAAATATTGCTAACAGCTAGAGGGATGGTCCGATTTGAAAAATTTCAAGAGATTTGAGTAGCTGAGAAAAAATTATGGCAGTTTGATAAGATTCACTACTAGAAAATGTACACAAGGTAGGTATAAAATGCAAAAAAGGTAAATGTAGTAAAAACGGCTTAGGTGTTTAGAAATTCATAAAAGAAATGCTACACAGTTTGGTGTTTCTCAAGTTTAAGCTCCTACATAATTCAAAAGTAAATGTGTAAAATGTTTCTCCGGACTCCTGCCCTAAAGTTTTTTTATATTTATATGTAAGACGCAGATAAATTAAAAATGGGTTCTATGATATTACTGCAAAACTGAGATATGTATACATACATATTTTGATTAACTTGATAGTGTGGCGGTTAAGGTACCTGCTTTGAATGCAGGATAGAGTAAATCTAAGGAAAATGGCGGAGTAAAGTAGAGAATAACGGATAACAGATAGGACGTAGATAAAGATGGCGGAGCATTTGCAAATTTGCGATGTCCCTTTTTCAATAGTACTTGCAGCTTTGCGTGTAATATATCTATCTACCATACACTAATATTGTGCCGATATAAAGAAAGCTTCCATGTATTTTAAATAGAAGGAGATTGATCTTCCTAACATATTTGAAATGGGAGGAAATTTGAGAGACGGAAGCTTTTATATTGTTTATACGTTATCACCTTACTCATATAGAAACAATAGCATGAATTGTTTAGTCCTTAGTTTGTGAAGCATATATTCTATGCTTAATTTCTTTAATCCGATCAAATGATGTGAACTTATATGCACCGCCCCTCTTTTATACAGAGGAATAAATTACACTCTCGAATTGCATTTTATTGTCTAATCTAGAATTTAGAATAAACTGTACACATCGTGTGTATTGAATCAATTTTTGTTTCTTTTTGACAAAAGAAAAATAAAAATGCGATCTCTTAATATCGAATTTTACTAAGTTTAGCGTCTTCATAAAATATTGACACTCTATGACCCCATTCTCGTCACCCTACTAATGGGAATATTGCAACTTTGCCATAAATAAAATAAACTAACTTCGTACAAAAGTATTGGGGGTGTTCATGCTAGAGTCTAGAGGAGGTTAAAACTGCAAAAACCGCAGTTTTATTATCACTATATTTTAAAGAACACAAGCCAGATGGTATAGTTGCCAGATGGTATAGTTGCCAGAGTATTGAGTAGCACTCGCTTATATTATACGACCACTAATATTTTTACACCGATAAAAAAGTACCACATTACCTACTGGCAATTCTGCCTCAGTGGCTGAAAGAGTAATAGTGTATTTTGAACTAACATTCGAAAGTTTGATAATAACGCTGTTGTATTGTAAATGTAGAGGTAAAAATCTCCCATCTACTGCTAAACTCGAACAACGATAAGCTTCAATTGATTTTGCGACATAATATTTTAAGATTGTAGCTTAAAATGTCAAAGCTACAGCTCTTTTCTTTTACGATATACAATCTGTGTTGTAAAATTAATTTTATTAAAACAGAAAACAGTATGAAGAATTCAGGTTTGCAATATTTGATAAGACTTACTTTCTTACTTCTAGGGAACAAAGCAGACCCACTAATTACCAGATAGATAGCCACCCAACCTATTTAATCTACCTTACATTTTGTATACGTAGCAACTTCCTACTACGAAACAGCTACAATATTAAATCTAACCAATTTATCTCTGAATGCGGGTATTGTCTGAATATACTATAGAATAGAATTCGATGTTGCACAACACTATTATGTACTGAAATTGATTCTTATTAGCTCGAAACCTATAAAGACACGCATATCTTTACTTTCGTTTAACAAATTGTTGTGCATGATTCATCAAAGAACGTTCTTGTGTAATCAATTTTTCATTTCAAAATGTAGGCGTTATAGTAAATTATATTGCTATCAGGTTTGCCAAACTACATCCAAGCTTTTGCTATTGTTCACTTGGGTGCCAATTACATTCAGTATGCATTGGTGCTTGCATTTAGTCATGAATCAGTGCTTCTCAACCAGTGTACGTCTATAGGTGTGCGCGCCAGTGTGCGCGCGCCAGTAGGCGCGCACTTGATTGCGTGTGAGCGTTTGTTCTCGTGGGCGAGTGCGCGTGCGTGCGTGCATGTGTACGCGCGCGCGTGTTGTAGTGCGCATGCGTCAAAATATGTGTATGCGTGCGCGTGCGGCTGAAAGCGCCTACGTGCATGTGTGTGTAAAGGTAAAAATTATAAAGGTAAATTGCAGAAAAGCTTTTATTGTAAAAACGAGAATGTTAGTGATTGCACAATGCAAATTAATTTTCAGTGTTGTATTAGTGTGTTACAAATGAGACATTAACAACTATCCTAAGTTGAAACCTCAACACTATTTTCGCTCCAAACGCCATTTTTGCAAATGTACCCGTTTGATGGTTTTGTGTTATTAATAAAACATTTCGATTACTAACCTAAGTTGAAACATCAACGCTATTTTCGTCTCAACAGTATTTTCGTCCTCACACGTACCTGTCGATTGTTTTGTCTTAGTAGTAAAATATTTCGACTACCAACCTAAGCTAAGGCCTCAACATTATTTTTGCCTCGAATACCGTTCTGGCAAATGTACCCGTATGATTGTTTTGTCTTAATAGTAAAATATTACGACTACTGACCTACGTTGAAACCTCAACAGTGGTACCCTTATCTAACCAATCTCATTCTTTACAGAAAGTTGGTATAGCAAGGTTACTTTTAGCCACCACAACCTGTTAACAATTTCTTATTAGGAAAAGTATAGGCAGGGCTACTCCTTATACAATACCTTCATGTAAAACATTTGCTGCTATAACCTACCCTTAAGAGAGGCTCCGTGGTTTAATTAGTATGCATCTGATTATTAAGCCTAAGGTTCAGAATTGGAATCCCAATACGGTCAGCTCGAAAAATGTTAGGCGAGCATTTTTCTCAAAAATACACTTGGATGAGAGGTATAATGTAGGTCTTGTGTGTGTGTTTGTGTATTGTCGTGCACGTTAAGGATCCCTACCTTGTTTGGAACAGCAAGGGTTCAGCAGTTAAAAAAATTCGCTTCCTGGTCAATGTAGTGCCTTCAGTTGAAGCATTGGAAAGTTGATTGTGGTGTAACCTATTCTAAGCCCTGCTTTTGCACATGTGTCCTTTTGATTATTTTGTCTTATTGAAAATCCTATATGTGTCTTTTAGTAGTTTAATACTCTAAACTTCGTGCAAAATAAATGGGAAATCAAATTCGGGAGTTTTTTGTAGATTTTTGTGTAGTACTTTTTGAAAAAGCCTTTTTCTGGCATTCATTACGTTAATTTTTAAGAACTTATTTTGTTTTTCAAGATGTGTTTTACCTACAAAGGTTGATACCCCCATTATTGCCAAATAGTAATGGATCATTTGCCAGAATTGGTCATACCTAATTTAAATTCCAACGGGCGTTTTTTGGTGAAGTACATTGTTGACATCTTTTATTCAGCTCCACATGAAAAATTCACATATTTAAGATTGTTTCAATACCTTCAATGAACACCTTAAATGTACTCATGAACCGCATGTTGATAGCAGAACTCTATTTTTAGGCACTGGTCATCTACGATCCAATGAACAAGCTTCTTTTTTGACTGGCACAAGCAACCTAGGTATGTCAATTATTTCTCAAATAATTCTTTTAGCCACATGATCAATACATTACTAGATCTGAAACATAGGATACTAATGATCGCAGAACCACAATTCAAAAGAAAAATATTTCAATATTTTAGAAACTGTACTTTGCAATAGTGGTTATTCTAAACAACTAGTTAAAAAACTAGTTTATACTAATATAGTCTGGCAACTCTGATCCTAGACCAAGTACTAAGATGTACAAGAAGTTGCGGTTTGTACAAACTTGTAACTCCTTTGTTAGCAAAATTGTATGGCAACCTAATCCGATAATAGCAAAATTCGCAAAATTGAAATACAAAACTTGTTATGTTTATAGTATTTTCAGTATAAATTAAGTGAAGTTGAACTTTCCCGGTGTCGAATAATCATGTATAATCCTAATGTAAAAGAGTTACGCCTACAAATTATGTTGCATGAGTAACCAGCGAAAGTAAAGTACTTAAATTAATCAGAAATCTTAGGAGCTTACCTGGTTTTGCCTAAACCCAAGGCGATCTTCTATTCCTCAGGATCAAGCCATGGACTAGTGGGTTCTTGGTGTCTCTTCCTGGTGCAGTCCAGCTTAAACATGACAAAGCACGGGTAGTTTCTAGATAGAGGAAAGTACAAACCGCTAAACACAACTCATTGTTATGGCTTCAGATCACAGCTGTAAGTAAAGCTGGCGACTGCTATCCGGTATTTCAAACCCCTCCCCTTTTACCTTTTCTAATGTCTTGTTGGTCCCTACAGTAGGGGACAAAGAATACTGAATGTAAGGTCATAACTTATAGTAGATAAGTTAAAGAATTTATTAGTCGAAATGAGAAAAGGATAGCTGGACATTTTAGGTATTAGTGAGGTGAGATGGCCAGATAGTAATGACTTTTGGAAAGATAATTATATAATAATTACAACTTCTTCAACTAATGGACAGGCAGGGGTAGGAATAGTGTTGGGTAAAAGATTAGGGCGTACAGTTAAAGAGTACTTACAATTTAGTGATAGAATAGCTATGGCTAGATTGAGCACGAAAACCATAGACACTGTTTTAGTACAGGTTTACATGCGAACAACTCAGTACGAGAATGAGGAAGTGGAAAAGGTATACGAGGATATAAATAGTATAGTGATAAAAGTAAAGGGTGATGAGAATTTAACAGATATGGGTGATTTTAGTGCGTCAGTGGGGTAAGGTAGTGAGGGAAAAATGGTGGGTAAATTTGGGTATGGTAAACAAAATGATAGAGGAAAGAGATTAGTTCAGTTTTGCCTGGAACAAAGATTAGTAACTATAAACACTCTATTCGAACAACATGTTAGAAAAAGATATACCTGAAAAGTGCAAGGTGATAGGACTAGATACCAAATAAATTATATTTTAGTTACACAAAGATTTAGAAACCAAGTTAAAAACTGTCGTAGTTATCCAGGGGCTGACATAGATAGCGATCATAACTTGGTTACACTGAAGTGTATTCTAAAATTAAAAAAATTGAGAAAGGTTAAAAGAGAGGGATGGGTTCTAAGTAAGCTTAATGATAGTGCGGTAAAAGAGGAATATAAACAAGTATTACATAATAAGATCAAAGAGAGCTATAGAAGGAAACGTAGAAAATACATGGAAAGAAATAAAAAGAGCTGTACATGATACTGCAACATAGACTATAGATAAGAAGAAAGTAAAAGCGAGAAAACTCTGGGTAACAAAAGAGATATTAGATTTAATAGAAAGTAGAAAAAAGCTTAAACCTTTCAGAGAATTGGATAGTGAAAGTAAGCAAAAATATAATAGAGTTAGAAATAAGATAATAAGATAATGCGTCAGTGGGAGAAGGTAGTGAGGGAAAAATGGTAGGAAAATTTGGGTATGGTAGACGAAATGATAGATCAGAAACATTAATTAAGTTTTGCCAGAAACGTAGATTAGTAACTGTAAACACCCTATTCAAACAACATGTTAGAACAAGATATACCTGGAAAGCACCAGGTGATAGGGCTAGATACCAAATAGATTATATTTTAGTTAAACAAAGATTTAGAAACCAAGTTAAAAAACTATCGTAGTTATCCATGGACGACATAGATAGCGATCAGAACTTAGTTAAAATAAAGTGTAAGCTAAAATTCCAAAAATTGAGAAAAGTTAAAAGAGAGGGATGGGATCTAGGTAAACTTAATGATAGCGAGGTAAAAGAAGAATATAAACAAGTATTAGATAATAAGATCAAAGAGAAAGCTATAGGAAGGAACGTAAAAAACAGATTTAAGAAATGAAAAGAGCTGTACATGATACAGCAACACAGACTATAGGTAAGAAAGAAATAGAAGCAAAAAAACCCTGAGTAACAAAGGCGATATTAGATTTAATAGAGAATAGAAAAAAGCTTAAACCTTTTAGACAATTGGATAGTGAAAGTAAGCAAAAATATAATAGAGTTAGAAATAAGATCGTACATGAGTGTAGAAAAGCTAGAAATAAATGGATGGAGCAAAATTGCAAAGGAATACAAGATGATTTGAGAGTAGGTAAGACAGACAGGGCTTACAGGGTAGTTAAAAAGGTTTTTCGGGGAAGATGGGAAAAAATATAATGGTATTAAAGCTGAGAATGATGAGCTTCTAATAAATAAAGTTGAGGTAGCAGATAGATGGAAAAGGTATTTAGAAGATTTATATAAGGGAGACGATATGGGCGAGTTAAAGAACGACCAAGAAGAGGATGTAGAAATTGAGTTTTCAATTTTCAATTCTCAATATTATATGAACCAGTAAAAGTAATATATGACACACGTGAGGTCCCAATAAATTTCGAAAAAAATATTATTATCCCAATCCCAAAAAAATCAGGAGCTGATAGGTGTTAGAATTTTAGAACGGCTAGTGTAACTTCCCACGCTTCCAAAATACTAACAATAATAATTAAAAATAGAGTAGAAGCTTTGACTGAGAATTGTTTAGGCGAAGACCAATATGGTTTTCGTAAAGACAGAGGAACTAGAGAACCGATACTAATGATTAGGATAATTATCGAAAAGGGTTACAAAAAAATAAAAAGACTCATTTAGAAAAAGCCTTTGATACGGTTAATTGGATTGTTATGTTCAGGGTTTTGCGAAAAATAGGAATCTCTCATAAGGATAGAAAAATTATTTACAGTCTATATAAAAACCAAAGCGTAGTAATTAGATTTGATGAAATAGTAAAGCAAGCTAAGATTAGAAATGGTGTCAGACAGGGCTGTATACTATCTCCATTGATTTTTAATGTTTATATTGAGGAAGCTTTAAACCTAGCCAGAGAGAGGAAAGAGATAAGAATTAAGACAGAAAATAGACATGTTACGTTTTGCAGATGATATAGCCATTATAACAGAGTCTAGAAAAGAGTTAGGAGAGTTTTTAAATACTTTAAATTAGATACTACAGAGTAACTATAGTATGAGAAATAACTCAGGAAAGACAAAGATAATGACAAGTGAGTTACAGCTTAGTTCTAAACCAAAATTAAAAATAGGTAATACTAAGTTAGTGGAGGTAGATGAATTTTGCTAGCAGGAGAGTTATAGTAGCTAGAATAGATCAAGCTAGAAAAATGTTTTTAAAAAAGAAAGACTTAGCTATAGCTAATAGTATTAGTTTAGATAATAGAAAAAGTTTCTTAAAGTCGTACGTATGGAGCGTTCTATTATACGGTAGAGAGACTTGGACAATTAAAGAGGTAGATAAGGAAAAGGAGAATGTTAAATATTAGTTGGACAGACAGAGTAACAAATGAGGAAGTTTATAGAAGGATAGGTGATTAACCCTGTATGCGGAAACAATTAAAGGCCAAGAGAGATAGAATGATAGAGCACCAGTTTAGACATTAGGGACTATTGAGTAAGGTCTTAAATCATAGACTACCAAATAAAAGTAGAGTAGGAATACCTATACAAAGCTATATTAGTCAAATTATTAGAGATTTAGGTTGTGAAGACCTTTGTGTAGATTGTGTAGACCTTTTTAGACTAGCTCAGAATAGAAAAGAATTTAGAGCTGCGTCAAACCAACCTTAAGTAAGTTCAAAAACAAAACAAAAAAAATAAATAAATAAAAATTAGTTAACGAAATGTCACCATGCCAATTCTTACAATTAGTTAGCGGTCTGGCATGTTGCTAGCGATTCGTTGCTACATACGTAGATACATACCTACCTTAAATTAAAAATAACATGCTAATGATTGAGCATGATTTTCAAAATGTGTAAAAGATATTTTTACGAAGAAAGTAGGTCTCTACCTGGTTGCTTGACAAAACGAACTTTTTAAGTTTACTTAAGAAAAATGAATGATGGGAAATTAAAAAGAAACGTTTAGTTTACGACCATTAGTAGAGTATAATTGGCAATACTGCCGCCTCATTTCCACCAGCATCCTCATTTCCACACACATCTGTACCAAATTTACATGTAAATTCCCATAAGGAGGTAATGAGGAGATTCATCTCCTCATTTCCACACACACATCTGAACCAAATAGTTTTCTTCGACTAACCATTTTTCATCTTTCGAGATAAATATATCTTAAATTATTCATCTTTCGAGATAAATAAGCATCCTCATTCCCCCACACGAGATAAACCTATTTTTAAGAATTTTTTTACCGCTAACATTCTGGACCAAATAGTTTTCTTCGACTAACCATTTTTCATCTTTCGAGATAAACCTATCTTGTTTGGTATCAATTAATATTAGATTTTTCTCAGCTACCCGAATCTTTAGGAATTTTTCAGATAGCACCATCCCCCAGGGAGCTACCCCAATTTTAAGATTTCTTACCTGTAGCGACTTTTGAGCGTTCTTATAAATTTTTTATACATGCGATACATCTTGTTAGCTTAGAATTTTACGCAGAATTCGAATCTGCAAACAGATTTAAATTCGGACCACGCCTTGCGAAGTTACATTTAAGCTCTCAAACTTCTAAATTTCGCTCTTTGCTTTATAAGCAAACCTAACAAATAGTTTTTTCGTCTAACCAATGCATCTTTCGAGATAAACCTATCTTGTTTGGTATCAATTAATATTAGAATTTTCTCAGCTACCCAAATCTTTAGGAATTTTTCAGATATCATCACCCCCCAGGGAGCTACCCTGATTTTAAGATTTCTTACCTGTAGCGACTTTTGAGCGTTCTTATAATTTTTTTTAGTCATGTGATACATCTTGTTAGCTTAGAATTTTACGCAGAATTCGAATCTGCAAACAGATTTCAAATCGGACCCCGCCCTGCAAAGTTACACTTTAAAGCCCGGAACCTCTAAATTTTTGCTCGTATATATTTAACTCCATTTTTAAAACCTTTTTCGCTACCCAAGACATATGCTTTAACCAATACAAAGAAATAAGCACACAAAAGTTTAATAATTTATTTACAGTTTAATAAACTAATCATTCCAATGTAATGGGTTTTAAATATATAAATGGGAAGGTCAACTTTTGGTGTAATGATCGCCTGGTTAATAATTAAGAAAGCGCATTTTGCTGGTATGAAATCTATGGAATTTCTCCTGTAATGAAAAGAAGAATGCATTCGTAATTGAAAATGCGTGCTACAACTTTCGCTAGATACCAACCATGTTAATTAGTGAATTCATAGTACCGATTTAGATTCTAATAATTAGAAATTTTGTGTATGACATCATTAACTACCTAAATTTCAGAATTATCAAAATGTAATAAACCACATTAAGTGGTGTTCAATAATCATAAAACAATATTAGAGTGAAAGTAAATGGGTCTTATTACATATTGATATCCTACATCAATTACCTAAATTACCTTACGTGACGCTGTAGAAGCATTATAATGCAAATTTCGGAAACTTCCAATGTAGCATTAATTCATTTGTAACTCGTAATCCAGCAAATATTCTAGATTCTTAACGAACATGTGAATCACATTTGAAAGCTGTTTATAATTTCTTCTCCAAACAAATGCGGTTATTACAATAGGAAAGTTCGCTAAATGCAAGTCACTTAACAGCAATTAAATATTGCTTACTGACCTACCTTAATTAGGTTGCTGTGCTATTAGGACCAGGGTATGCAGACTTTAACACCTCCATCTCGCACGCTTTACACGGATGTTGGTTGTTGTTTCGTACAAGACCCTTTAACAACTGGCGGAGCTGAACGTTTATTGCTTAATGACATACCGTGCTGTTTTTCCTTGTGTCGCTGTGAGCTATTCTTGTAAAAACGATACTGCAAGACCCAGACTTTAAGTACTTTGCTGCCGACGGATGTATAAGCTTAACCGTGGACGATGTTACACCACGACATTAAATGGCAGGCTTGAATATTTTTTTTTTTTGCCGAAGACACTCGAAGAGTGCACAAACGCGGTCACTAAACCACAATTAATAATCGCCTTTATAGGTTTAACATTTCTACCATTACCCAATAACTGGTGCTACGTACATGGAAACTTTAATTTCTTATTGGAGAGAATCCTTATTCTCCCACGCACTGCTGCGTAGTTGCATACCCACCCCTTTTGGGGATATATGCTCGTTATAGGTTGTAAGATCCTCGGTTTTACTTAACTACACTTCGTGAGATCCCTTTAACCAGTTGGCCGTGTCGGGATTTGAACCCGGGACCTTGGGATCCGTAGTCTTACGCTTACTACATTGATCCAGGGCGACGCCTCGTATAATATGACCCCAATATCACTATTACTGTATTTGCTTTTAATTACATCATGTGCGAGATTCTGTGGGATATCATTCCTATTATATCTTTCCATTGCGACATCTAACAGAAACAGATCTATATTAGGAGTACCCTTTTCCGTTAGTTCTTTTAAAGTATTAGCATGGTTGAGAACGATCTGAGATACCCCTAAAAAGTGCTCTAAAGTTCCTTTGGTAAATATCATATAATTCCCATCAAATGTCATCATCTTCACTAAACAATTCTTATTTAAATAAAAACGCAAGTTGTCGAATTTGCATATCTGATTTTGCATGCCAACTTCCATAGTACGTATAATGTGTGGAAGATTTGATATAAACTTCCTAAATACGTTGAGGGATACATCAAGTACGCTCTGCGAAATGGTGTCAACAAATCTAAAAATCATTTTGTAATCGTCGAACGGGTTCAGGCCTACAATTATGATTTTGGAAGAAGATTTTGTTATGGTGTATGGTTTTTCAAATAGTAACTTGGTTCGTTCTAACTGAATTGCGGCGTTTATACGTTCTTTATGTGTTGCGGTCGATTGGTTTTCCAAATCCTTAATTTGTTCCCACTCATTGGCTGTAATTTTATGTTCCTCCTGGAAATAAACCATCTCGATGTGCCTTTCGTTGTGTTTTTTTATGGCATCACATCCAGTAAAAACATTTTCGCACACACTGCACGCAATACTTAAGATGTTCATTCTAGAAAAATTATTGATTAACAGTTTTGAATTATACATGTAAATATTAATTTCTTCTACGTTTGCAAAATTCAAACTAAGACTTACTCTTCTTTGTCGATAGTCCTCACACGAAATTTTAAACCAAAGACTGAAAATTCAGTATTACTATTAATTACACTATAAACGACTTTACGTTTTACAAAATAAACTTAAAATGAACTTTTGGTATCATTTCCCCCGTATTTATGTACATAGGGAAAGTATAAGTATAATTTGTCCTTACATTAACCCAATTTAAATCAAATTATAGAATATGTATTCCCGTATATTAACTAGAATTGTGGAAAGTGCTTTTATTAAATTAATAGTCAGACGTCTTCGACAAACAATGCAAGGCTAATGATCATACATTTCACCAAATTTATTTAGAATATACGTCTTGTGTTGAACTACGATTAAAATAAATTATCGAACCACTTTCTAGGTCACCGTGCAGAATTAATATATGTATTATACCTTTTGGTTTAATTCTTTGTATGTGGATTCACTAATTGAAAATTTTAACAATTCTAGCCACTAATAAATATTTTTGGAGTTTAACTCTATTATCGAGCTAAATCTAAATAAAAATGCAAAGGTGTTTTGCTGATAGGTTTTTGAATATTAATACAATATATACAGGTCTTTGTTGGAACTAATTTTAAAAGACGTGATAATTAATTTCAATTCCCCAGGAAAATTCTATACTAATTTTTAGGTTACACCAGGGGTTTACCTCAAAAGACAGAGCGATACGGTTTAGAAATAGATTAAAGATGAATTATATACGGTGCTTGCAAAAGGTTATTCTGCAAATCAGTAAGGGGTCATTCAATTTGAAAAAAATTCCGAGGGATTTGAGAACCTGAGGAAAAACACAATAATAATTGAAATCTTACACGATGGTATATTAAAAATACTGCTAAGAGTAATTTTGTATAATAATTATAAAAATGGCGTTGGTGGTTAAATACATACAGGTAAAACCCACTATAAAACAATTATACGCGTCACTTTTCCAGTCAAGACTTGCATATAACGCCAACTAATATAATAAGGAGCTGCGCACGCTCGACCATCGGCATAAAAGGCGAGAGCCATGTTCCAGTGCATTAGTCGTCAAAGTATCGTCGAGTTTGATTAAAATTATAAATTAAAGATGGATTTTTCTTGTGTTGACGTTACAAGTGATGTGCGAGTACCACAATTAAATATCAACCAACTAGTTGGTAAGTCAACCTATAGGTTAGGCAAATTTCCTCCAAATTATCACTACCATATATTAGAAGTTGGTTTTGATTTATATGGTGGTCTTCAACCTGCCATCCAAGTTATTTGCTGTAGTGGTATGTGTGCTGATTCTACGATAACATTCTCTTACTTCGATTGGAAGAAATTGTGTACTTTTCAAGTGGAATTTCAAATTCGCCAATTTGCTCAAGACTCAAAACAAGTACGATTAAATGGTCTGACTACTGGAAACGATGTTGTTGACATACAATTGAATCAAGATTTCAAATTGCAGCTAAGCACAGCCTTTAATAGAAGTATATGGTTGTTGAACAATTTTGAAAAAGAGAATTTATATAATATGGAGATTACAAAAGATGGGAATGTTATTGTGCTACCTGCGTACGAGTGCATCAAGCTATTAAATTTGCGAGAATTGATCTGTTTTAAAATGGCTGAGTTAAGGTGTAGAAACTTTCCAGAACTTTACGAAAAATTTGTTGGTGATATAAAAAAAGTATGTGGAAATACGACGGAGGAAGAAAGGGTTCAAACGTTATTAGAGGGGGAGAGCAGTGCCAGTATTTCTCTGTCTAATGATTGCAGCAATTTAAATTACTTGACAGTGTTGGAACTTATTAAATGTTTCCCCTTTCAGTACTTAAAAGATGCAACTGCAAGGCAATCGCTTGCGCAAATGTTTAGAGATTTGGCTATCCCAGATTCGCCAGACTCTAGTTACCACAGCGGTTTATAGATGTTATCAATACATGTATGTATTCTATTAAAACATTATATTTTCTTGATAAAGTTTGTTTTTACATATTTGTATCGCCAACATTACCATAAATTATTAATAGACGTATTAAACTATCCTGTTTTTATTTTTAGGTTTAAAGTGGTGTACCCCGCAAATAATAAACACAATTTACGGAAGGTTAACAAAAAGTTGTGGGGAAATTTAAAGACAAGTTTAACGGTGACTTGGTGTTAGAATTTGTAGGTAGTAAGGCTAAGTCCTACTGTATTGTACGCGAGAAGGACACGATTAAAAAGATTAAAGGGATCTCACGAAGTGTAGTTAAGTAAAACCGAGGGTCTTACAACCTATAACGAGCATATATCCCCAAAAGGGGTGGGTATGCAACTACGCAGCAGTGCGTGGGAGAATAAGGATTCTTCCCAATAAGAAATTAAAGTTTCCATGTACGTAGCACCAGTTATTGGGTAATGGTAGAAATGTTAAACCTATAAAGGCGATTATTAATTGTGGTTTAGTGACCGCGTTTGTGCACTCTTCGAGTGTCTTCGGCAATCTTCGATTGTTTCCAAAAAAAAATATTCAAGCCTGCCATTTAATGTCGTGGTGTAACATCGTCCACGGTTAAGCTTATACATCCGTCGGCAGCAAAGTACTTAAAGTCTGGGTCTTGCAGTATCGTTTTTACAAGAATAGCTCACAGCGACACAAGGAAAAACAGCACGGTATGCCATTAAGCAATAAACGTTCAGCTCCGCCAGTTGTTAAAGGGTCTTATACGAAACAACCAACATCCGTGTAAAGCGTGCGAGATGGAGGTGTTAAAGTCTGCATACCCTGGTCCTAATAGCACAGCAATCTAATTAAGGTAGGTCAGTAAGCAATATTTAATTGCTGTTAATTGACTTGCATTTAGCGTACTTTCCTATTGTAATAACCGCATTTGTTTGGAGAAGAAATTATAAACAGCTTTCAAATGTGATTCACATGTTCGTTAAGAATCTAGAATATTTGCTGGATTACGAGTTACAAATGAATTAATGCTACATTGGAATTTTCCGGAATTTGCATTATAATGCTTCTACAGCGTCACGTAAGGTAATTTAGGTAATTGATGTAGGATATCAATATGTAATAAGACCCATTTACTTTCACTCTAATATTGTTTTATGATTATTGAACACCACTTAATGTGGTTTATTACATTTTAATAATTCTGAAATTTAGGTAGTTAATGATGTCATACACAAAATTTCTAATTATTAGAATCTAAATCGGTAGTATAAATTCACTAACTAACATGGTTGGTATCTAGCGAAAGTTGTAGCACGCATTTTCAATTACGAATGCATTCTTCTTTTCATTACAGGAGAAATTCCATAGATTTCATACCAGCAAAATGCGCTTTCTTAATTATTAACCAGGCGATCATTACACCAAAAGTTGACCTTCCCATTTATATATTTAAAACCCATTACATTGGAATGATTAGTTTATTAAACTGTAAATAAATTATTAAACTTTTGTGTGCTTATTTCTTTGTATTGGTTAAAGCATATGTCTTGGGTAGCAAAAAAAGGTTTTAAAAATGGAGTTAAATATATACGAGCAAAAATTTAGAGGTTCCGGGCTTTAAAGTGTAACTTTGCAGGGCGTGGTCCGATTTTAAATCTGTTTGCAGATTCGAATTCTGCGTAAAATTCTAAGCTAACAAGATGTATCACATGACTAAAACAATTTATAAGAACGCTCAAAAGTCGCTACAGGTAAGAAATCTTAAAATCAGGGTAGCTCCCTGGGGGGTGATGATATCTGAAAAATTCCTAAAGATTTGGGTAGCTGAGAAAATTCTAATATTAATTGATACCAAACAAGATAGGTTTATCTCGAAAGATGCGTTGGTTAGGCGAAGAAAACTATTTGTTAGGTTTGCTTATAAAGCAAAGAGCGAAATTTAGAGGTTTGAGAGCTTAAAGTGTAACTTCGCAAGGCGTGGTCCGATTTTAAATCTGTTTGCAGATTCGAATTCTGCGTAAAATTGTAAGCTAACAAGATGTATCGCATGTATAAAAAATTTATAAGAACGCTCAAAAGTCGCTACAGGTAAGAAATCTTAAAATTGGGGTAGCTCCTTGGGGGATGGTGCTATCTGAAAAATTCCTAAAGATTCGGGTAGCTGAGAAAAATCTAATATTAATTGATACCAAACAAGATAGGTTTATCTCGAAAGATGAAAATGGTTAGTCGAAGAAAACTATTTGGTCCAGAATGTTAGCGGTAAAAAAAATCTTAAAAATAGGTTCATCTCGTGTGGGGGAATGAGGATGCTTATTTATCTCGAAAGATGAAAAATTTAAGATATATTTATCTCGAAAGATGAAAAATGGTTAGTCGAAGAAAACTATTTGGTTCAGATGTGTGTGTGGAAATGAGGAGATGAATCTCCTCATTACCTCCTTATGGGAATTTACATGTAAATTTGGTCCAGATGTGTGTGGAAACGAGGATGCTGGTGGAAATGAGGCGGAAGTATTGCCAATTATACTCTACTACCATTTGTAAATGAGGACCGTCGGAAAGTAATAAATAGAGTTCGGTTAATTAAATCTCATAGGTGGTGTAAACTACAACTATATTTCTGTACATAAAGAGGTGCTTTATATCAATATGCGTTGTTGTGTCAGTTTCACTTTCCGGCCACCTGCTGGTCAGAAACTAAATAACATTAATAAAAAATTTCTCTAAGTTTCGACCGGTAGTAATTATTGTTTTTTGTCAATGTTTGAAATATTTTTAAAGAAGTTATAGCACGGAATAAGAGCAAAAACAATTATATTGCCCAAAAAAATCTGAAAACCTACCTTAACGATAAAATTCTTTGGTTGTTTTCAAAAATCAAGGCGCCGAGTTTCAACTTAACTCTCTGAAACAAACAGCTATAACGTTCTGATCATAGATAAAACCACACACTAGATGGGTAACATTTATGGCCGCGATTTTATCACTGATTTAGTTCATACTACGCTCGCGAGATGGTACGTGTAATTTGTAATGTGGAAACTGTCGGACGATAGATGACATTTCATAGTTAAAACTTTTTGTCTGTGCTGAAATTTGTAGGTTTTTTAATTATTGCTATTTGTTGAACATTCATTCTGAATATTTAGTGCAGATTAATTTATTGTTTCGCGTTTATTGACTTAATTTTTGTATTTAAAAAGGATAACTTCAGTGCAGGTTAGATTAATCTATAGGAGCAATGGTTTTCTTGTACTGTGTGCCTTTTTTGTTGTAAAAAAAACTCTGAAACGAAAATGCACCGGTTTCCTACCGATGACATTGTAAGTTTTGTGAAATAATAAAATATAATTGTAAAATTCCTATACAACTTCTGTGTATTGTGAGATATTGTACTGATGTTACTGAATATAATTAAGTAATAAAGACTTGAATTGTTATAAAATTACAGAAACCCTTTCAAATTAAAATTTCAGTTTAACAGAACGATTTCGACCTTCTATATGTATACCCAAAATATTGAAGTCTGACCATTGATCATTTTCATAGTTTCTTTTTCTTGAGAAAATAGTATTTATCCAACGTTTTCATTTCTGAAAACGGCTGATAAATAATATTTTCTTTGCACGTGGTTCTTTATTTCAAGAAAAAGGAATCAATGGTAGAAGCTCCATAATTTAAATAATACCGCCACAATAGTTGTTTAGACTACGCCCGCTAGAGGTCGCGACGAACATTATAAAAAGTTATATTAGGCCGTTGCCCATCTATTGTGGGTGGGTGTTTATCTATGGTTCTGATTTAAAAGCTACACTTTTGTTGGTTGACTTTTTGTGATGTCCGAGTTTCTGGTACATGCGCAATTGGCTGTAATTGGAGGGAACAAATACATGCTACTAATGTATTAACAGTTAGTATTACTGAGTTTTCTAATATTTACGTAAATATTTGAAAGTGGTCTGAAACCGAGTGGTGGTCGGTAATTAGCAGATTTACCCTACGTCATTCTACCACTCAGATTCTTTTCTAGTTCCTACTTCATTCCTGTTTTTATTGAAGACGTTACTTTTGTGGTAGCCGCCTCAAATAGGTCCGTGACAAGGAATTTATGTATAAAATCTTTACTTATATGAAATATGCAGTTAGGTCTTACCCTGTTTATTTCTACTTATTAAGTAAATAAATAAGTCCTGAATATTAGTGTTTTTACATAAAGTAACTACTCTTTTTAAATACTGAAAAATTCTCACTCTAAGTCCTGAAAATGTATGTATTTTAAACTGGCTTTCGCGCAGAAACTAATTTTGTAGCATCTTGTCATGACAGAAACAATTTTTCATAAAACTTTAAAGCCTCCGTTGATATTACAAAATAGAACAAATTTAATCTCTGGCATATCCTCATGTAGAAATAATCATAACAAAACGATTGCACGTGATGACTTTGTAAAGTTTAAGCAGTGTCTCATGCATCAGCTAGTGCACAGAATATCTTTAATATGGAACCAAAAATGATGAGAAAATAAAGCAACATATCCTGCATAATAAACAGAAACACGAATAAAAGAAGAGTATACTAAATAAAGGGGTTGGTTAACTTTCCTGTAGGTTCTAAAAGCAGCAAGCATTTCAAAACCTTATATGCAGTAAAGTTCCAGTGTTTATACGAAATTCATTTACTAAGTGAATCCTCAAACGTTGTATTGGAATGAATTAAATCGGCGAACGTTAGTAATACACGTATAAGTTCCGGAGAAATATACATCTTTTCGTTGAAATAGTTGGGAACTGACATGTAGAATGTAAACAAGCTGTGTTGTGCAAATATTGTACACCTATAAGCAGTGAAGTATATATTCAGCCTATATTCACCGTCATCTTAAAAAAGTTAAAATCCCAATGAAAGGAGAAAATATCAAGGTGGCAAATTTTGCTCCTACGCATAAAATATTCCAGTACAATTTATTCCCAATTAGAACCTCTTTCAAGAAGCGCCAAAGGCATAAATTTGTAATTTTTAACGTTGATATTTAATTTTTCATTTTAGGAATTTGTATAAGAATGCTCTAGAAAAGAGAGCAACTTTATGGCGTGAACATTATCATAATACTCGCAATTTCTAGTGGTAATAAATCGTTCTATAAGTATCTCAGTATCTAAAACATTGTTACAGAATATTAATTAATTAGTTTTTATACTATTTGAAAGTATTGCACGCTTTAGTGAATTTCACTTTTCGAAACACTTTACGAGTTGGGCAAAAATCTGTTTCATTATTTATCGGTGAACATTAGTTGCAAAATGTGGATTTTATTTGAGGGTTCTACAAATTGTGCAGCGAGTAAATCAAACAGCACAACTAGGACGAGTAAAAAGACATTTTGCAATGCGCTGCATACAAGTTCTTTCATAAACCTGCAATTAAAATGAAATATTCCGCTTCAGACACTCTATCTTCTTTAACATTTTTTGGTCTCATTGTTCGATTGCCTATGACAATCTGCTTTGCGATCGGATTCTAGTATATTCTTATGCGTTGTTATGGTTTGTTCCAAAATTATTAGTTCTGACATTTGTTGACTTAACTTTGTAAAGTAAATTGCGTTTTGTATTTTAAATAAAATATGAGTGATAATAAAAATACCTTTGGATGTAGAAGTAACGAAACAGGGCGCAATTTCAAAGCTGTTTCTGACAAAACTAAATGCTTTATATGTTTCTGTCAATAGAAAATATAATAAATGTCGTACAATGCGTAAAGTTCAAAAGGTTGCCGAGAAGGTTCTGCTAGATTATTTTTCCGAAGTAATAAAAAGTCAAAAGGCACTCACTAAATTTATATATATATATATATATATATATATATATATATATATATTGCTATGATAATAGGGTCATTTAGGGGTATATAGGGTCACCAGGATAGTGCGCTTTATATAGACATGTGAGAGTTCAGAAAACTAAACATTTTACCAAGAAAAATGCGATATTCTACAATTGGGCAAAATGGCAAATACCAACGCTCTGTATATAAACTATAATTACAATTATATTCAAAGAAAGGAAATGTATTCCTAAAGATTCAACTAAATAAACAACCTTGCAAGTCATAAAGCCACATAAACAGAAGCAATAAAACAATACGCGTGAGTAGTGCATCATTATTGTACAAGGAATTCCATTTAAACGAGCAGGTTTGTCAATGCGTAAAACAGATAAACGCATATAAATTCGTGCATCAATAAATATAGAGCTACATGACCAAAAACTATAAAAATCCAACACTTAATAATTTGAAAATAATAACAGCATGAGGATAAAGCAAAGTTCAATAAATTTGCTATACAAACAAAGAGTATGTGATTTATAAAGATCATGAAAGATTTTAAAATCCAACAAATTTATTCACATAACCTGAAACTCTACGTGCCATGAAAAGCGTCTTGACTTTGTTATATATGGAAATTTCATAGAAATACCCAAGCCAGCAAGTTAAAATCAAGGTACAATGCGGTAATTAGCAAGCTATGCACTGGACCGACGAATTACAAACAGATAAGCGTTTTCTTTAAATACCACAGGATTTCATAAACAAATCAGTTTACTCTAATGAAAACACGATCCACATCACACAATATAAAATATTTACATGACATAATTGTAAGTGATTTTTATAATTAATAATTTAAACGTGGTGATAGTGAATAATTAAACACGGTTTGTCGTTTAATACTCAAAAACGTAAGTTATAAAAGGTTGTTTTTAAATAGATTTTAAGATTTATATTAACAAAGGGCTCCAAACAATTTTTGGGTTAATAAGTATATCCAAACAATTTCTGGATCCAACCGGGAGAAGTTCAATAAGTACATCCAAGTAATTTCTGAATCTGACTTGGAAAAGTTGAACAAAGGACTCCGAATAATTTCTGGATCCAAACTGGAGTATTTAAATAAATACCTGACGCATCCACCTGACGCAGAATTTCTAAATCCTATTTGGGTAACTCAAAACTAAATATAAGCTGAAGCTGAACCAGCAAATAATTGTAGCAAAAACTTGTCTGAATTGGGGGAACGAGACACTCCAAAAAGGGACAACAGGCTAGCCATTATAAATACTTTGTTGCATTGATGATTTTATTTATGAATATTTAAAAATATTACATTGACAAAAATTTATGCGAGGGCCCACAAAAATCGTTTTGGAATGCGTTATAATTTACGTAAAAATTTGAAGAAGACTAATAAACGTTCATAAGGCTTCAAATAATAAGAAAAAAAGGTGATTTTTGCTGGCTTTTTGTTCAATTAAAGGGAATTAGAACTTTTGGGAGAAATTAATTCAATTATACAAAAAAGCTTCTATTCAAAAACATTATAAACGATTTGTACGTTGTATATATTGAGAACATTATATAATTTGTGGTTAATTGTATTTAGATCAAATACATAGGAAATAGAGATAAAAAGGGAGATTAAGAATTCTTTGTTGTCGTATCGTCGATAGCTCCGTGCGTAATTAAAACTGAGCTAGCCGAGGCATTACAATTAAGATTAATTTTTTTGAGATAAAAGGGGGGCATCGGGTTATTGCAACGATATCATAGCATATAATTATTGTATTTTTCTCGAATGAAAGTAGGTATAAATTTTAGTTGTGATGTTATGTGTGTGTGTGTGTGTGTGTATATATATATATATATATATATATATATATATAAAGTGAAAATAATTACGACCTAAATATTTGTAATTTAAAATTGATTTGTGGGTTTGAGGTCTCTGGTTTAAGTTGAAAACTCTTTTTTATGGCCTAAATTTTCGAATTTATTTAAATTCTTGATCACAGGCTATCTAAAAATTTTTTAAACGCTAGATTATAAATGTGGTACATAGATTAAAAACTTACAAACTTGAGATTAATTGAAAACTAGCATAACAATCATTATAAAAATCTTGGAAAAACTTGTAAAACTAACAAAATTAAACGTTTTTAAATATAAATTGTAAACATTAAACTTGTATATACATCAATTTGATGTCATAAATTTTGATGTAAAAATCTTTTGTTTCATAGGATATAAGATAACTAATTTGTTTGATGATAGAGTATCGAGTGCATAAGTATGTGAGTGTTCATGTATATTATATGATGTGAGTGTACAGTGTGTGCGTGTGTGTGTTTGTTTGTTTAATTTTGTCATTAATTTTGTTCAAAATTTAATAAATATTATATGGAACTTAAGTTACTAATATCAGTTTTCTTGTTTATTGTATTTTAGTTTTATAAATATGATACATTTCAAAAATTCTTTTTGATTTGTTGTTCTCTATTTCTAAAATGTCTGGATTTTCAAAATCCATACTGTGATTTTATCTATTACGTGTGTGGTTAATGCACATGCTTTTGGTTTGTTAGTTATGTCACTCTTATGTTGAGTTATCCTTTGTTTTAATAGTTGAGAGGTCTGCCCGACATACGAGTGAACGCAATTCAAACAATTAATTTTATATATTAAATTTCTCTGGTTCATTTAGATATTTTATCTTTGGTTTTAGTAAAAATATTTTGTAATGTTAGTACGTTTCGTTTAGCAAACTTTATTTTTCATTTTAAAACTTTTATTAATTTTGGTGTTAAATGTTGAATATATGATATTGTTTTATAAGTGAATAATTGATTGGTACTGTTTTGATTACTGTCATCTAATTTGTTTGTGTTAGGATTAAATTGTTCGGTTAGTAATTTTTTTATTAAATGGAGTGGATAACTGTTAGTTCTTAATATATCAGTAAGGATTTTATGTTTTTGGGTACAAAGATGGATGAGAAATTCTTTTATTCTTTCTTTTAACCCTAATATTATATTTATTTTGTTGATAGTGGATGGTAGAATAAAATTCAAATATCTCTCTGAATTTATTGATTTTGATACCAATCTAAAATAATTTTGTTCTCATTGTTTCTTATTAGTAACGTGTCAAGAAATGGAACTGCTCTATTACATTCTTTTTCAACCGTAAATTGTATATTAGGATTATAATTATTAAATATGTATAAAGTTTCGTTTATTTTATCTTCAGGAACTGCTGTTATGGTGTCATCGACAAATTTTTTAAGAAAAGGTAAAGGAAAAGGTAAATTAGCTATGACATTGTCTAATAGAGTATTCATAATTAGATCAAGCAAGTATCGGACCTGATGTTTGAACCCATAGGGCATCCAAATATTTGCTGAAAATTTATTATTAAAACTAAAATAACTACTTTCAACAATAAAATCTATTATATCTAAAAAAGTTTTTCGCATAATCTTGCAGTTCAATTCTATTTTATTCCAAATAAGTGATAAATTTTGTTTTTGATTTTGTATGTTGGAATTGAATACCTAAACATTATACATTTGGTAATTGAGTTGTTATTTCGAAAATAAATGAATTTTGAATTATATTTATTTCCAAACTGTTTTAATCGAAGGTATTTAGATAAATTTTCTTTGAATTGTGATAACATGTTTTGGAGCGCATTAGAATATGCACTCAAAAGTTTACAAGTTTATGCAACAGTACTAAATCTATGGCTAACAAAATTAAAAGATTTAATGATAATTTAACTATAAAATACTAAATTTAGAAATACAAATTACACATCAACTGGTTACAAATTTCAACAAAGAAATCAAAGCAATACAAAACAAAGTCAACAATATTTTACCAAACCATATATATTTTGAATACCAACGACGCTTGAATATAACATACAACAAATCTTTTATAAAATCAAAATAATTAACTTAAATTAAATTTAATGACATTTTAAAATGCAAATGTCATAATATGTCATACAGACAAATAGTTTAAAAATATTAGTGATTTTGAAATTCCACTTGATATACAACAATTTTTGTCATTAGGATCAAAATTTAGTGTTAATCCAAAATAAATAACAACTTAATTTCTAATCTTTAGCCGAATTAGAAGATATTATACAGTACTAATAACGAAGAGAAGAGAAATTTATACAGAACTTATATTACTAATATCATTACAAATTTTATTCACGAAAACTCAAAAAGAAACCAAAATGTTAATGAAATTTATAAATTGGCAAAATTTTTGAAAGAAAACAGTAATTTAATTATTTGTAAAGCTGATAAAGGCAATACAACAGTGTTAATGTCCAAAGAAGACTACACCAATAAATTAACAGACCTATTATGATGGAATGACATATAAAGAATTAAAGAAAGATCCCACATGTTCAATTCAAAATAAATCTTTATGTATAATAAAACATTAAAATAAAATCTCATAAGTGAAGTAGATGCCAAAAACTTAATAATTACAGCAGCACTGCACCTCGACTATATGCACTTCCAAAATTCATAAACCCGGAAACCCACTAAGACCAATTGTATCATCCAACAATCCTCCAACAGAAAATTTATCTAAATACCTTTCAGAAATTATAAAACCAGTTTGGAAAATAAATATAATGTCAAAGATTCATTTGATTTCTCTGAATTTATAAACAACTTTCAATTACCTGAAAATTATGTATTAATTAGTTTAGATGTAGTTTCATTATTCACAAACATACCTAAAACTTAGTAAAACAAAATTTATCACTTATTTGGAATAAAATAGAATTGAACTGCAAGATTAGCGAAAACTTTTTAGATATAATAGATTTTATTTTGAAAGTAGTTATTTTAGTTTTAATAATAAATTTTTTCAGCAAATATTTGATACCCTATGGGTTCAAACATCAGTCCGATACTTGCTGATCTAATTATGAATACTCTATTAGACAATGTCATAGCTAATTTACCTTTTCCTTTACCTTTTCTTAAAAATTTGTCGATGACACCATAACAGCAGTTCCTGAAGATAAAATAAACGAAACTTTATACATATTTAATAATTATAATCCTCATATACAATTTACGGTTGAAAAAGAATGTAATAGAGCAGTTCCATTTCTTGACACGATACTAATAAGAAACAATGAGAACAAAATTATTTTAGATTGGTATCAAAATCAATAAATTCAGAGAGATATTTGAATTTTATTCCTACCATCCACTATCAACAAAAATAAATATAATATTAGGTTAAAAGAAAGAATAAAAGAATTTCTCATCCATCTTTGTACCCAAAAACATAAAAATCCTTACTAATATATTAAGAACTAACAGTTATCCACTCCATTTAATAAAAATTACTAACCGAACAATTTAATCCTAACACAAACAAATTAGATGACAGTAATCAAAACAGTACCAATCAATTATTCACTTATAAAACAATATCATATATTCAACATTTAACACCAAAATTAATAAAAGTTTTTAAAATGAAAAATAAAGTTTGCTAAACGAAACGTACTAACATTACAAAATATTTTTACTAAAACCAAAGATAAAATATCTAAATGAACCAGAGAAATTTAATATATAAAATTAATTGTTTGAATTCGTTCACTGTATGTTGGGCAGACCTCTCAACTATTAAAACAAAGGATAACTCAACATAAGAGTGACATAACTAACAAAACCAAAAGCATGTGCATTAACCACACACGTAATAGATAAAATCACAGTATGGATTTTGAAAATCCAGACATTTTAGAAATAGAGAACAACAAATCAAAAGAATTTTTGAAATGTATCATATTTATAAAACTAAAATACAATAAACAAGAAAACTGATATTAGTAACTTAAGTTCCATATACACATATTTATTAAATTTTGAACAAAATTAATGACAAAAATTAAACTAAACAAACACACACACGCACACACTGTACACTCATATCATATAATATACATGAACACTCACACATACTTATGCACTCGATACTCTATCATCAAACAAATTAGTTATCTTATATCCTATGAAACAAAAGATTTTTTTACATCAAAATTTATGACATCAAATTGATGTATATATAAGTTTAATGTTTACAATTTATATTTAAAAACGTTTAATTTTGTTAGTTTTACAAGTTTTTCCAAGATTTTTATAATGTTTGTTATGCTAGTTTTCAATTAATCTCAAGTTTGTAAGTTTTTAATCTATGTACCACATTTATAATCTAGCGTTTAAAAATTTTTAGATAGCCTGTGATCAAGAATTTAAATAAATTGAAAATTTAGGCCATAAAAAGAGTTTTCAACTTAAACCAGAGACCTCAAACCCACAAATCATTATTTTATATATATATATATATATATATATATATGTATGTATAAACGTATATTTTGAGACTGCGATTTTTGCACTGGAAAATCGTTTATCCGGAGCTGCATAACAAGGGTGACTTGTCATTTTATTTATATGCCCTTATTTCCAAAATTATTGCAACTTTACTATAAAAAGTTCAGTTTGAGACATATTATGTTTAACGCATAGTTTGAACCAGGGTCTGAAACTATACATTCAGCATGTAAATGAGACATATTATGTTTAACGTGTAGTTTGAACCAGGGTCTGAAACTATACGTTCAGCATGTAAATGAGAAATACCCCCAAAGTATGCGTATGATGCCATAAATACTTATGTTTCGGTGTCTCATCGTTTAACAAGGTTGGAAAAACGTTTAGTATTATTTAGTACGTTTATGCTGTAGTTGCATAATATACCAAGAATGTTTTAAGGTTTTCTTTATATACATATAGTTAAATGACATGCAAAGTGTTTCCTCTTTAGCTAATAGCTACGATTCCTAGATAGGTTTCCTATTAAGACCACCTATTGGGTAGCCGATATTCAATTTAACTTTATATGGAGATGGTTTTGTCTTTATTTTACATTTTGTAATATTTTGTTAAAGTGAATGCTTACGAATTAAACAGATAATTTTTCTGTTAGACTACATAGGGCTATGTATATACTTTTAAAAAAGACACATCAAGGCATTTAGCCATGTCCTGTATGTGGACAACTAATCATACATCATTTGAAAATTGTTAGTTTCTTAATAAGTAATTAGTCTGGTATTTCGCCAATTTCTAGTCAATTATCGGCTTCAGTCGTCTTTGATAATTCCCAACAATAAAAGTGCACCTTTTTTTATTGCAGGAGCGGATTCTGCAGCTTCTTTTGTGTGTGTGTGTGTGTGTGTGTATGTGAGGGGGAGGGGGGAGAGAGTATAAACATCCCTTAATACACTACCGTTATTACACGGTCTCAAAAAATCATTTATTTGCCTATGTTTATAGTGTCATCCTAAACATATGTAGTTCGAGCTATTTTAAGCATGTTTGTAGAGTACTAAACACATAGTTTGATCTAATGACAAGAATAGCAACGCCATCATAGTGATGAATGCATTTAACAATTATTGAGTGTGACACGTAGAAACACGCCTATTTATGGTATTATAAGTTATACTTTGGGGTATTCTCATTTACATATATTAAATGTATAGTTTTCAGACCCTGGTTCAAACTATGCTTTAAACGTATAATAGGTTACATCATCATCATCATTTTATTTTCGACCTTACTTAAGGTCGGTTTGACGCAGCTCTAACTTCTTTTCTATTCTGTTCTAATCTAAAAAGTTCTACATATCTTTCACAATCTAAATTTCTAATAAATTGACTAGTATAGCTTGGTATAGGTCTTACTACACTCTTCTATCTTTTTCTTATCTAGCTAGCTCTACATAGATATTACCAACCTAATGGTTGTTAAAGAACTCCAACATGTTTACATGATTCCCATTTATAAGAAAATGAAATCCCACCTAGTTTTCCCCTCCAAAAAAAAGAAAAGTGTTAAATTATATAGTTATGGTAAGGTTTAAGCAGCGAATCGCTGCCAACATGCCAGACCGCTAACTAATTATGAGTTATGTCATGGTGACGTTTATTAAATTATATGGTATGGTAAGGCTTGAGCAACGAATCACTACCAACATGCCAGACCGCTTACTAATTGTGAGTTATGTCATGGTGAGATTTAGTTAACTGATTTTTATTATTTTTTTTTGTGTTGTTTTCGAACTTACTTAAGGTCGGTTTGACGCAGTTCTAAATTCCTTTCTATTCTGAGCTAGTCTAAAAAGGCCTACATACCCTTCACAACCTAAATCTCTAACAATTTAACTAATATAGCTTTGTCTAGGTCTTTCTACTCTATCTTTATTTGGTAGTCCATAATCTATTACCTTACTAAATAGTCCCTCATGCATTAGCTGGCGCCCTATCATTCTATCTCTTCTGATCATTAATTGTTTCTACATACAGGGTTCCTCACCTATATAGGTTACAAAATAAACATATTTTTAAGAATTAGCATATCTTGAGCTTTTGCCCGTTTGCACCAAACACGTCTTAGGTAAGGAATAGTAAAGGAATCCTTAAATCATAAGTAGTCCTTAATTCAAAATGCATTGCACCAATGCTTGAATGTCAACATTTTAACTAAGTAGGTGATACTATTGGCAACGTTGTAATTTAAGTCATCTTTTAGGAAGTTTCAGGTTTATTACAATAAGGTTTGGCAATTTGGCATTGCAGATGCAGAAATGCAGATCAAGTTTTGTCAAATGTAAACATAGATTTAAATTTCTTTGTAATTTTGCTTTATACCTATAATCCTGTCCAAGTATTATGATGGAAAATAAAAAGAGAGTTGTTAGCACCTCATTTATTAAAGTAGCACTGTTATTTCTAGAATAGTTGTTTACACTATTAGATAATATAATAATGTATTTTTTAAATTTCTGCGTGTTTTAAATTTTTGGCACATTCCTAAGACTGCAACTTACTTAACAGCACCCTTATTAAATTCTAACAAATGCTCTATTTCAGCTAATACCTGTAAGGCAGTCCTTTTGATTAATCTAAATTTTTGAAACACAAACAAATGTAAATTATTTATCCTTCCCAATAAAATAATTGGATCTTTCATTAATTCGTGTAGGAAACCCATTGTACATAATATACAAAATCTTATAATACAAAAATAATTCAACACTAGAAACACACAGGAAGAAAAGTTTAATTATAGATTAAAAAGGAATTATATTGATATGTGTTTACATTTTAAGGTGTGAGGTTAGAAATCCTTCCTTAATATATTTGAGAAAGGAATTTTGGGTACTTAACACTAATTAAATCTGGAATTATGAATGTGGTGCAAACGGCCATTTTAAAACTACTGCAATTATGGTTTTAATTTTCTTCGTGTCATAACTAAAGTTAAAATTATATTAGCATAATCTTTATTATAATTCACAAATATATGATTATTTGAACGATAATCTTCTAATTGTCCAAGTGACCAAGTTTAACTGCATAAAAAAAGCTTCAATCCTGGCCACCCATTGGTGATGCAACCTGCGTGCTCCTGCGGTCATCCTCGCAGTTGTTACAGAGTCGAAATAATATGTGTATGCGAAAATAGTGGATAGGTTAGGTTACTGGAGAAAATGTTTTACTACTTAATATGACTGAACGGGCACAACAGCCATTCCGAATGGACCTACACCTTGAAGAAGTTTTAAATTACTAGAACAGGTGGAATGCCTACTGCGTTCCAGTGATCTAAAGAGCCAAACTACAGGTTCAACCAAATTAGTAAGGTCTTTAGTAAGGAACCAGAATAAGACAGGTTCCCGAAATAGCGCAGTGGCTCATAGGAGTCGGTATGGCATTCTAAGACACATCACCGCGATGTGGAAGGCAACGGAAAACCACCACGTTACCTCCCAAGTACAAAGCGTATTTAAATTGTATTTAAAATGATGGCATCCTCTGAGGCAAAATATTCCGGAGGTAAAATAGTTCCCACAAATATTGGTTCAAATCCTCCCCGGGGCCTTATTTCATTTTCTCAGTTACAAGCTCGGTTTGGAAATTATCATTTAGGCTTTGCATGATAGTCTAGGCTTTTAGTACATTTTATTAGCTAATATAACTTTGAAAATAGGTTTGATTTTAACAATTACTAATGCTAAACGTAATTGAAAGTTAGGTTTATGTATGGTTATGTACACGATTTAGATTTGTAAAATTCTCAATTATAGTCATCGGTCTCGGTGGCGTAATTGATAAACGCATAGTTCCGGCAAAACTGAGATGCAGGTTCAAATCCTGTCCAAGACCGTATATTTCTTCTTTCAATTACTAGCTCAATTTGAAATAATCATTTGGGCTTTGCATAAAAGTCTAAGTTATTATTGCATCGTATTAATTACTATATATATATATATATATATATATATATATATATATATATTGCTGTGTTACCTACAAAATCCGTGAACTACGCTTTTCGAATCGAGCCTCACGAATTGGGTGCCAAGAATGCTGTGTTATCGTGTATTAGAATCGAGCCTCACGAATTGGGCGTCATGAATGCTGCGAAACCTACAAAAAGCTATTCATTACCTTAACTGTGTTGGTCCATTGACTTTCTTCCGTTAATCGCCTCGGCTGCTCCTCTAGATAACTTTCATCCTCATACATAAAAAAAACAAACACATTCCTACCACAAACATCAACGTTAACTCTATTTACATCAATATTCACAATACATTAAAATTTCAAAATTAAAATTCAGCATAAATTTCAGTATCAGAAAATTTCAAGATTAAATTTGTTATCATTTTAAAGTGCATCCAGAATTAAAGTCCTTGTAGGATGCCTACTAATTACTATAACAATATATGCAGACCGGAGTCTGAGTACAAAGGAGCATCTACCTCCCTTTACGTTAATTAACCAGGTTCGTCTAATTGAGCTCAAAGACATACCCATATTTTCATCATAATCCAGAACATCAATACTAAATACCCTTTCTACTTAAACAAGCAAATTTCACCTTAAAATTAAAATATTATTGTTAGTACAATTTCACTACTGTCCATTTTAAGTAAATCAATTATAAAGTTATTCAACACACACCAAAATATCAAAGTTCGAACAAAATAGTATAATTTACCTGAAGGTTACTGCACTCGTAGCTTCAATGTACATCGTCCCTTTGTTAATCACACCATTCCAACTGGGTTATGTTTACGGCTTCTGATTCTCAACGCTTTTAAAATTTTCTCCATCACCATTTATTTAAAGTTGTTTCAGGGCTTTTCCGGAACTCATCTGTGTATATCTGAACCTTGTTTTGTGGATCCAGACACGTTTATGCACCATTTAATTATTAATACCCCGAAAATAACAAAAATTCATACTTCTTTCACCAATATACGCCAAAACTGCCTACTTTTGTGTATTCATTTGTCGTTGTAAATTTTACTAATTGGTACAGTGATACTAAACTTTATTACCTTGTATCTTCTTTTCTAAGTGCACTAAAGTACATTCATTGTAGCACGTAAAGAACAAGCTGTTTTAAATCACAAAATATTCGAGCAAACTGTTTAAATTATTTAATCAAAACCGGAAAACTAAAAAGCACTGTTTAACGCGTTGAATCAAGTCGAAGATCTAAGAGAGCTTGTTCATATTCACCTGGGTATATATAGAGGTTAGCCTGTCTGTCGGTCGAGTCCCCAAAACGGACAATTCTAAAGAATTTCGCCTGCTCTGTTCCCATTCCGCAGCCCGGCATGCAATTTTTACGAATTTTGCACTCGCACCAGTTAAATCTCAGAAATTTCGACACGGCACGCAACGTCTGGAAATAACTAATTGAATTTTATACAGAAATGTTATTTTACCTCTCAAATTTTGCCTTTTACTTTCAACCAATCGCAACCCCATGACGTTGCTCTACTCACGCCTTTTACTATATGTGTCTCGGTCTTGCATATATTATCTGTCTCTATCTACCCTGTTCTTATTAGTGCAAATTGATATTCTTTATTATCGATAATTTCAGTCCATGTGGACTGTGAAATAATCCACCTTTAGCATTTCTCGTAACTATTATGCGACGGTTTCTCCAACATTCTCTGTAACCATTAATTATCTGCAAAATTTACGTAGAATGAGCTTTTTTAAAAATACGCAGGTGTTCAAACATACTATTAATTCTCAGAGCTTTATTTCATGGTATTTTATTGGGTTTTTACAAGTTTTATAGATTATCTGTTACTAACGATTCAATTAACTTCAATTAAAAATAATATCCTTTAATTTTTAGTGAATCCTAATTAAATATTCAATTATTATCTGTACGTTTTGTTTAATACCGGTTACTTGAAATAGAGTTAATTAATATAAATTTTGCACGTAATTTCTCTTTGTTTCTTTACTAGGAATAATTAAATTACACGCAGAGCTTTTTAATACTGCTTCTTTTGATCTAAAGCGTCTTGTACATGATTTAAATCTTTTATGTTTAATGAAACGACTGACTTTTTATGCTTCACGGTTTTAATAAAGCGTACCTCTTCCCAAAGCTTCTACACGGTGATGAAAATTATTTGATGTGTTTATTTAATTTTCTACCCTGGTCTAAATATGAGTAATATATATATATATATATATGTATATATATATATATATATATATATATATATATATATATATGGATATTAACGTAATATAGGGGTCGCCAGAGGTCATTGAAACTCAAATTTTACAAATAAATCCCATCAAGACATAAACAAGTCCGGAAAAAATAGAAATTTTAGAAAATTCATAGTTACACCCTATATAATACAAGTTTTCTCTTTGCCAAGAGAAAACACAAGTTCTGTGTGTATAAATAATCACCCTGTATAATAAAAGCGTATTGTAAATACATAGCAATCAGAATAGTGCTAGCTTTACGCATTTTGCGTAATAAACTACAACTAATCTCAATTATGTGTATTAAAACACGTTTTACTTTAAAAACCAATCTTTCTATTACAATTATAAAGACGCGGATCTTTCTGCATGTGAAAATCCGTGGATACAATAATTAAAGTTGAAAATAATTAATCAAATTTACTCTGTATAACGTAAATTCAATTTAAATGTTCTCGAAATTTCGAGAGGAATTGAGTAGAGATACGTCAATTTCGTATGACCTAATTAATAAAGAAACGTTTATTCCAAGTTGTGGCCGGAACATTAAAAAAACCAATAAAAATTCATAAGAACGCGGTCTATTAGCCTTAAGTATTAGTAAAGGACACCGCGTACTATTAACTTTATATATGATAGAGAAAGATGAGCAGCGCACGTCACTAATAAGTGGATCGCAATAATGAGGTAATAAAATAAAAAATTCCCAGAAACTTGCATCAGATAGGTGTGTAGTATTTGGAATGAAATTCCGTACGGAGCTCAAAAAGTTTAGAAATTATAAATTGTATATAAACAAAAAATTTTATAAAAAAGATTAATTCATGAGTTTGATCGCGAAAATGCTACTTACGCATACCGTAATTTAATCATTACGATTGTTACAATAAATAAATAAGTGATTTTTTAAACGAACTTGCATATAAATATAGAAATTATTGAATGTAATGAACATGGAAAATTCTTCAATATAGCGCTACTTTAGAAATTTTATTAAATAACGGAAGGAAGATTTAAGCAAATATGTACTTTAGTAACTGCTGTTTGAAATGAAGATTTTAAACGTGGAAAGTCTTGTAATGACGTCAATTTAAAAATAAAAGCAAAAGACACTTAATACTGTTAATTACGAATTAGAGATGCGCTTTGTGGATTCTACAAGTATTACTTTTAGATTGATTATGTTTGTAACTGATATTGAAGTATTTGTCATTTAATTTAAGGTAGAATAATAAGTGTTGATCATATAATAATTTTTTGTAAGTGTATAATTACAAGGAAATTTGTGTTCACAGTTTGAAACACTCTAACTTTTTAAATAGACTATCATTCAAGGATTTTTTGGCCAAAAAAAATCTTATAAGTGTGGGAATCAAAGCAGGTAAACTATTCACAAGAGATAAACTTGAGTTCTGTAAATTTAAACCTAGATAAAATAAGCAACATTTTTATAATTAAGCAAATAGGTGTTTCTTAGAAATAATTTGATGTTTGAAAGAAATAATGCTGTAAATGTCCTATGTGCTCTCGTAAGAGAGAAAATATTGTATAGATGTTTTTTTGGACACTGCTGGGTTTCATTTTATTTTGCATACTCCATCAATTTCATTGAGCTAGCCACGAAAAGAAGAGTTAGGAAGGAAGTTAGTCAACAATTTCTAATTTTACAATTTGCTATATTTCTATCACAGCACACTTTTAGCGGCGGATTAAAGCGAGGCATTGCTCCAGCAATACATATCCATTTATAAATATTTGCGGGTTTTAGGTCTACTGGATATAATGAATACTCTTCTCCAATATCTAAACTTTCGCATATATTTTTTATGCTTGATCACAGGTTTTACTAAAAACATAAACACAGATTGATATAAATATAAAAACTTTACGTTACTTACAATGAGGGTAATTACAAATATTTTTAATATGAAATTAAGGGTGTACATTAATTATTTAAAAAAAGCGTTTAAAAAATTAAACAATTTGTAATACAGAAAAAATAAAATATTGGCTTGACAGAATATGTCAATTAATAACAAGCGTCATTAAAACATAAAAACGCCAATTCAAGAAACTTGCGTTATCATTAAACATGCAATAAAATCAATTTTATGGTTTTCTGTGTTGCTCCAAGATAGATGCGGCGTACGTTGGACAAAGATAAACGGCACGTTTTACTACAAACATAAACGACGCCATTTGACACTAATTAGACGATAAAGTGCGTCATTATCGGAAGCACGACATCATTAGGGTGTAGTATGTTCCAAATGGAACAGGAGAATTCTCGAATTGAGATAATTTTATATATAAACAGAAGTAATCGACATTAGATTCATTCCTTCATATATTTTAAGACGTCGAACAAGTTACATTAAAAAAATTATTTTATTAAGTATGCAGCATGTATACAATATTTAATATTTAACATATAACTTTGAATAAAGATGAAATTCTTAAAACGTAGCTTTACATAAATATGAAACATAATTATTTTTCAACAATCTTCGACATAGATAACCCTGATCCAAAAGAATACGCTAAGTTAATTAATTAAAAATAAAAGAAGACGTTGAAAATTAAGATTCTAAATAAAGATTTAAAATTATATGTACAAACAGGCAAACTGGGATTTTTTGATGTCAACTATAAAATGGATATAGAAGGTATTTAATTAATTAATTACGAGTTGAATAAGCGTCATTTGATTTTGGAAGTACTGATTTTAGATTTCTTTGTTTGTAATTGATATTTGAGTATCTTGTAATTTGAATTTAAGGTGGAATAAGTTCTCATTTTAATTTCGTTTCGTTAGCTGATATTCACCAGAAAGTTTTGAGGTCAGAGTTCGAAACATTCTGACCTTTAATAGATAATTTGTGAAGCATCATTGAAGAAATTTGATTTCTGTAAATTTTAACAAGGACTAGATAAGGAATATTTTAATAATTAAGTAAATAGGTACTTGTTAAGAATAATTTTGTGTGTATGTGTCTATATATATATATATATATATATATATATATATATATATATATATATATATATATATAAATATATATCTAGAAAAATTGATGGTGTTCCTACTCACAGAGGCTTGTTACATCAATAAATAATAACTTAGACTTTTATGCAAAGTTCAAATGAACATTTCAATTCGACCTAGTAGTTGAAAGAAGGAAAATATAATATTTTAGACAAGACTTGAACCTGTATCTTAGTGTTTCCGGGACCTTGCGTTTACCAATTACGCCATCGAGACCGATGACGACAATTAGGAAATTTACAAATTTTAATCGTGTACACAACTATACATTAACCTAATTTTCAATTACGTTTAGCATTATTGTCAATCATATCAAATATTGTCAAGTTTTTGACTTATCTCAGTATAGACAGGAAGCATCGCTCAAAATTAAAGCTATAAGCCAAGTATTAAATGTATGAATATTTTTGGTAGTTTTTTACACAAAGTAAGTTGATAAATACCAACGAACTACAGTCAACAAGATGAAATAATGACTTGGAGTTTTATGCAAATGAACATTTCAAATCGAGCTAGTAATTGAAAGAAGAAAAATATAAGGTCTTGGAAAGGACTTGAACCTGTATCTTAGTCTTTCTGAAACCATGCGTTTACCAATTATGCCACCGAGACCTATGACGACAATTGGAAAATTTACAAATTTAAATCGTATACACAACTATACATAAATCTAACTTTCAATATATATATATATATATATATATATATATATATATATATATATTATATATATACTGTGATCCTACCTTATTAGTGATAGGCGTAATATATCTATCTGTCACTCCTTGTCTTATTTTAGAGCCTTGTTGAGTTATGCCACACAATTTACCTTTAAATATTTTACACGGCTGCTGCACTTTAATATTCTACAGGGCCGTCAAACACGTGGCGGAATCTACCTAGGGTGGGTCCGTCCTAAGCAAACACCTCTCAACTAGACACCCAAACAAATATCCAAGGATTTTTCAAAATAATTTTAAATGCCAAAAGTATACCCAAACACTAGTTCCACTTTTATAAATTTGATTAAAGCACTGCGTAGATATTAAATACTAATACCTGGAATCCAGATACAAGCGCCGCCTTCCAGCCGTCCTGAAGCCAAGTGACCAACTGCAGGCACCTCCTGTAAATAATAAGTAACTCGAGCAACTGATAATCTCCAGACTATAAAACTACTAATATTTCTACAAATTTTATGTTATACAAATACTCAGATAACTCCAATTCCACTATGCTTTCGTCTTCAAACAATAACGGTACAGACCAGCACTCCCTCTTTTAATTAACTTTTATTCGCCGTAAAACTGCTACTATTTGCTATCTCCAGGTACAACTTGACTTTCAAAACTTTCTCGTATCTTTTTAAATGTAATAAAACTCATAACAGTACAAAAACACGTCTATTTTTCAGTAATATAAATTTAAAGTCCATTATAAATAAAATCCGTCTTCTTTTGTTTCCGTTGCCATAACAACTATCTCTACGCACACTATGTAATTTATAATTATTAATAATTGATTAATAATACAGTTGTTTTCTCTAGATACATTCATTTTCTAGATGGTTTGTAATCCAGTGATTTATGTATATTGAACTTTTTACAATATTGAAAATAGCTAACAAACTTTGATGGTTCAGCTTTTAAATTGTACGCAACAGACATTTATGTCTTATTCGGTAAACGTCCTGTCATTACATAACCAATCTTTAATTGTTAAAACATATTCAAACTGAAATTGATTTACAAATTTTACGGGAGTATCACATAACTCCTTAAAATTTTAAAAGCGTGCAGTATACCAAGCAATTTTGATATTTGTTTTACATTCAAATGGTTCTGAAAACGCTAACTCCAAATTAAATTTCATATACGTGCAACCATAACAATTAAAATACGTATACAATGCAAACTTATAACTAGCTTAGCCTGGTCTATGGCCGGTATATGTTGTTGAATGCAATGCAGTTTCAAAAGCTTTATAAATTTATAAACGTGGAATAGTTGTTGTTAATTTATAAACCAAAAATACCTGAAAGAAAATACTCAAACAAAACCAAATATACCCCATTCTAGCAAAGTCGTTTCGAAGCCCTATTTAAACATTTTATAAGCCCACCCCTTCTTGACAGTATAATATATATATATATATATATATATATATATATATATATATATATATATATATATATATATATATAAGATAGTAAGATGAAATAATAACTTAGAATTTTATACAAAGTCCAAATGATCATTTCAAATTGAGCTAGTAATTGAAAGAAGGAAAATATAAGGTCTTGGACAGGATTTGAACCTGCATCTCAGTTTTGCCAGAACTGTGCGTTAACCAATTACGCCACCGAGATCGATGACTATAATTGGGAAATTTACAAATCCAAATCGTGTACAGAACCATATATAAACTTATCTTTCAATTACGTTTAACATTTTTGTCAATCATACCTGAAATTGTCAAGTTTTTGACTTATGTCAGATATAGACATGAAGCAACGCTCCAAATTACGGCTATAAGCCAAGTTTAATATATAAATATTTTAGGTAGTTTTACTACACAAGGTAAGTTGATAAATACTAACGTATTGCAATTAATAAGATGAAATAATAACTTAGACTTTAATGCAAAGTCCAAATGATCACTTCAAATCGAGCTAGTAATTGAAAGAAGGAAAATATAAGGTCTTGGACAGGATTTGAACCTGCATCTCAGTTTTGCCGGAACTGTGTATATATATATATATATATATATATATATATATATATTAATAGAGAATAATCCACATTTGGAATGCAAATGAATGCTTAATATATATTAATATATTAATAATATATATTAATAACTAGATTCGATTTCCTTAAATGCAAGACGTAATTGAAAATCATTAACAAGGGCCAAGCTTCAGTAGTATTAAGTATAACATCATCTAAACAATTAGGCTAGATAGCTCAATTGGTTAGAGCACTGATCCGGTGAATCAGAGGTTGCAGGTTCAAATCCTGCTGTAGCCGTTCTTTTAGTGGTTTTCAATTACTAGTTCGATTTGAAATGGTAATTCAACTTTAAATACAACGTTGGGTTTTCATTTCATCTTAATAACTATTAATATATATATATATATATATATATATATATATATATATATATATAAATATACATCTACATATATTTCAGTGGATTTCGGGATTATAAAGCTAGCACCTACAAAATATCAACCATTATCTCCTTTCAATTTAATGAATTTAATTTATTTCAACCTTTTTTTATATAGTTCAAGTAGATGGGCCTACCTTAAAACCCTAAATTGAAATTTACTCTGGTCTATGGTGTGCTCAGTATAAACCCTGTTACTTTAAATGCAAAAATAAATCGCATCTTTATTTTCCACAAGCCTAAAGACCTGTTTACTCTTTACATCAAAATTATACGTCATATATTTATACCTTTAAATAATGAACTCAAATCGTCTTTTTCATGTAATCTTCAAACTAACTTTTATGTTCATAAAATATACACCCAATAATTCAAATCACTTTAGCACAAAATAACAGCACAAAATGTTCAAGCAATAACAAAAAAAAACCAATTTTGTTACCTGGTGTACACGCCTTTTGCACCGTCACCTCTGAAGATGTGGTCCAACCAAACCTCGTCGTTGCATTCCATCGAATTTCTCTCTGCTACATGTACATCAAACTCATCCAGACGTTATCCAATTCTCTGCAGACGCCTTCAATACATCTACCAATATAATTGTCCAAATATGTTAGTCAGCTTCCGAATCTTCCATACAATCAGCACCCTCGCTCAGAAAATATTAACTAGGCTCGCTTACCCCAGTAACATCTTTGATTCGCTATTCGAATGTATTTACTTACAGCATCGTTTAACTAAGCACCTACTTGTGCTCTCACACTTTTAATTTAAATTACAACGGACTACACTTAACGCCGATTTAAAATAATTAACGTAGATATTACCATATATATCTGAAGCGAACCGTAGAAGTAAGAGAGCCCCTCTACATCTTTTAGTGAATTTATAAGCGTTGAAACCTCACTCCAGTGCCCCGTTTTCATCGAAATCACCGCCACCGTAACTGATTCTGAAAATTTTTCTATAACGATCTTTTCAAAACTATGAATTTCACGTTCCACTCCGCTTTTAGTCCGAAACACTAACTGTAATCACAACGGTTACAAAGTTCCGAGAAATTTCTCTTATTCCACTTACAATCAGCCAATCCCAACCATTTCCCCTGTCTTAGGTCTAACCTCCAACTATGTTATCCTCATCTAACTCATATTTGTTGTCGTTTTTAAAATCCCACTACAGCAACGTAAAATCGATATTGTGGTTGGTCTCACCAATCTTTTTCGCACTTTAAACGAGTGTTTTATCCAACGTCTGTTGTTTGTCATCTTTGTCTGCCCTATGCTAATGGTATCCCGTCTCAACTTGCTTTGAAACCACCTGCTGCTTTGCAGCGGCGAATTCTTAGAAGAAACGTTTATTTATTAATTAGGTATTCACGTAGTTCTAAGTACAGATGACGCATCCTTTTTCTATTCTGAATATTCTAGAAAATTATTTATTTAACCTTAAATTTATATCATACAAAAGTCAATTTGGGTAATTAATTTAAGCTTTAATTACTTTTTAAACGGGTTTCGCACATGGATAAAAGTCGGCATTTTCATTATTGTAATAAAAGTTTGGTTTTCACAGCAAAACGTGTTTTAATACACATTTACTAAGATTAAAGCGTCATTTTTTTTAAAAAGGTTCGTATAGTTCTTAAGCTGAATAAAACTAATGTTTTATATGCAATGTAAAATATATTTCTATGCTGATAGTGAATATAAACCGCTTTGTATTTAAACGATTCTTTAAAACACGGAATTGTGTACTTCGCTACTGCAAATTAATTGCTATGTTGTTACAATGCGCTTATATTATACAGGGTGATTATTTATACACACGGAATTACATTTTTCGCTTTTCAGAAAGTAAACTTGTATTATACAGGGTGCATCCCTGAATATTAGGAAATTTCTATTTTTCCCGGACTGTTTTGTATTTGCTTTATTTGTAGAATTTAGGTTTCAGTGACCTTTCGGGAGCCCTTTTTACACCAATATATATGTATATATATATATATATATATATATAGACAAGTTATTTGCAGTCTGCAATAAGGAATTTGTGAAGAATAAAAAAAAATAAAATGTATCTGTAAATAAACTCTCATGAACACAATAAGAGCTTATTCACCTATACAAATCGGCCTAATAGTTGTATAGACATTGACAAAACAATGGCGTCTCCTTGTGATGTAATAAGGCTATTCCTTTGTTGATGCCTATATAACTATTAGCCCGATTTGTATAAGTGAATAAGCTCTTATTGTGTTCATAAGCGTTTATTTACAGATACAACTTATTATATATATATATATATATATATATATATATATATATATATTGATGTGAGTGATAATGAGGTCACGGAATATCATTGAACGCCAAATTCTATGGAAAAATACCACCCAAAGAGAAGAAAATCAGAAAAATTGAAATTTCCCAATATTTAATTTTTCCACCCGTTATAAACTTAGATTGCCAATTGTTAAATTAATTCATTTCAGCCGTGTGTATGAATAATCACTCTTGAGAGATACTTTCAAACGAGTTTTCAAATTCAAATATAAATACAAAAATCTTTCGCTTCTGCCGTGTTTAAATAATTGTTCCTTAAATATTAAAAATAATTGTGATTTTAAGCTATTTTCTTTAAGATATGCAAAATTAAAATCCGTGCCCTGTTAGAATGCAAATCAATTATTAAAATGCAATCACAAGCAGTAATTAATTTTGTAATTAATTTCTGTGTCAGGATATATTATTTAGAATAAAAATAAAATATTCATTCTCGTTAAAAATAACACTTTATGAGTTTTAATCCTTATTCCAAAGAAATTTATTTCAAAATTTTCGAATATTAAATAATACCTCATGTATTAGAAATGTTCTAAAAGCCATTAAATAAACTAATTATTCCCGTAAATTACTAAATGCTCCAATACAAAGGACGTATGATGTAATTTCTACAAAATTCTATTTATTTGGTGTGTGTTTCTTGTGCCAATTGGCTGTCAGTTTTATTTATTGCGATTGTAAAAGTAGTCTCTTAATCGATGTCCTTTACCAAGATGAATGTAAAATGCTCATTTGTTATTGCTCTTGGTATAATATACGTGTCATCTTGTCTGATTCATAGGCTTCTCCAGGTTTATCGTATTTTACGAATTCACTTTAATTGGTGTGTATTAATTCATGTTGTAAAGATAATAGGCTCTCATTTTTATTTACTCATGATTTATGACTTGACATACAATCTCTAATAAAAGTAACTCCTTTCTAAATTACTGGACTTGTTTTAAAATAGTACTTTGTTATTCAATGCATTCTTGGATGTTATTTAGCATATACGTTTTAGAAAAATACGAGTTTTCAATCAGGGGATGCTCTTGTATTTTCGCAACTTAGAACTTGTTTTAAAATTGTACTTCGTTTTAAATGGTATTTCACAACGCAATATGTACTTAGAGCGTCATTTTACATGAGATTTTACTTATATGCTAAAGGAATAATAAGCTTATTGCACTAGAAATAATATACAGATCATGAATTAAATATTGGAATATCTATTTTTATTGCTTTTGGGCCGATTTTATTTACAGAATGTGGTGCTCAATGACATCTTGTAACCCCTTTATCAGATTATTTCCCCCAAAATTACAATGTAAAATTTGAACTTAATCTTACTAAGTTTACGTTAAGCGCCAAATTTTTGCAATGATGAATAATTTTTTGTTTTTATTTATAACTGCATGCTATAAACAACTATTTACATTTGACTTATAATACACACGCATAATTGTATTATAACAGTGCCCTTTATGTTCAATAACTCGTTTTCTTCATAATATATCAAGTTCAACTTAACATCCTTGAACTCAATTTTTTTATCACCTGAATTCTCTGATTATCTTCTTTTACTTATTATTTACTTCTATTTACTCATGCTCTCATCAAAAAGAAATTCCTCCCACATACATACCATACACAAAGTATTGTGGAAGACGCTCATATAAAATATCACTACTACACAAAAGATATGGCTTAAAACTTTGTGAAGTTGTCCCAGAGACTCCCTGTCAATACTACTAATGTTATTGTACCTATAGACAAACTAAAAGAAAGAAATTTCTTTCAATTTACAAATAACCATCTCCTCAAAAAAGATTTTTCAAACACACCTTATTACTAAATCTCGCAAAAATACTATCTACTGATATTGGACAATTAAACTTTTTATTATGACGGTGTTTTTGCCTTTCATACTTGAATTTAATTTTTCATAAACATTGCTTCGTTTTATTGCAATTACGTAATTCAGAAAATAAGTTCTTGATCTCTCACAGATACCATCATCAAAATTTTTCTCAGACTCATTTGAAATTTTATCACCTACATTTAACTTATCTTCAATCTTATCTTCCTCAAATTTTTCCATTATAACTTCGTAACTTTCAGAAATATTAAAATTTTTATTTCCCAACTCACCATTTTCAAAATATTCAAACGACACCAACACTATTTTATCTTGTACCTAACCTGGATCATCAATACTATTTAACTCTACTATATCTACTTCTATCTGCACTCTTTTACCTCTTTCAAAACTTTACTTACTATTTCCTTACTTACTTTTTCCGCTGCTTTACTTACTTTTTAATCTATTTTATATAAGTTCAAACTAATACTGTCTTTCTCGACTTTGTTATTCACCTCATCAACCCCTTCAACACATTTAATTCTCCTTTTCTTCGAATCTATTAACAACTTTAACCTATCAATCAAATCCATTCCAAAAATCGTCTCCATCCTCAATCCAGGTACATCCATAAATCCGTGTTGAGATTATAACCTCCCTAATTCACCTCCTGGGATTGCCATGCTATTTATACTTGCAAATCTTCTGTTTTTCGGTGATACTAAGTTACATTTTTTATGGTTATTTAATTTTTGTACGTTGTTTTTGATAAAATTCTCCAAAGTTAGCGATGTTCCTGCTCCTTTATCCATAAGTACGTTAACGTTTTTATCTTCTACATTTATATTTAAAATAGGTAATAGGTTTCTGTTTATATTTTCATAATTTTCAAATTCATATTTTATAAACTTTCGTTGATGTTCCTACTGGTTAATTTCTGAGGGTACGCTCGGTTTGCGTCTTAATTTAAATCCGGCTTCGTCGTTAAAGCTCCTGGCCTGCTTACAGTCTCGGCATATGTCTTATTATTATTAATGTTTGTGTCATCTTTTTGCGAATTTTCATTGCTTTTCATTCCTTGGGTTACGATTCGATTCTAAATGGTTCAGCATTTATTGTTCTCCCTCCCTCCGTCCTTCCTAATGACATTACTCTGACCCCAGTTGCTTCTATGTATTTCGTCAATCGAACATTCTGCCGCTGCACCATTTCAGCCCACTGCTTCTTTGGTATCTAAAGGAATTTATGAACTGGCTCTTTGGTCTGGTCTTTAGCCTTCGTGGTTGACCCATCTCATCATACCGTTGAAGTTACTCTAAAAATTCATCTCTATCTACGATGTTCTGTAAGGTTATGCATTGCCTTACCTCTGTAGGGAAATATTCAGCTAAATACTTGATGATTTACTTATCCTCTAAAGGAGGATCAAGTTGTTTGCAACACTGAATTTTTTATGGCATACAATTCTCTTATTAATCTATAGGAACACTGTGGCACGATTTAAATAAAATTAAATAAAAACCCTTAACCACAAAAAATATTTAAATTACTAGATACGTATTTCGACCACTATGTGGTCATCATCAGTGGAAAAAAAAAAAAAAATTAGCTGTATAATTTACTATATTGTTGCTTTAAACACTATCGTGTGCACAATTCACTTGTTTGTTGTTGAGAACACCAGCCTGCGGGTGAGGAGAATATCCTCGATAGTGTTTAAAGCAACAATATAGTAAATTATACAGCTAATTTTTTTTCTGATGATGACCACATAGTGGTCAGCTATCTAGTAATTTAAATATTTTTGGTTAATTTATTTATTTATTCTCTTGTCATGTCAGAATCACTAGAGTATTTGCCCAAAAGTAAATTGTCCCTGAATTTAAATTACTGGTTGACCTACCAAAAATGTGTTAAAAATCTAACTTCAAATCTTTAAAGGAGTTTTACTCACTTTCTATAATTCCAAGACAAATTTCCGCATTTCCTTTCAACATCGATCTTAGGATCTTCAATTTTGTTTGCTCATCTCAACTGCCCTGTATTAAAGTTTTCACATTGTTTAGAAATATCTTAGGGTAGTGTTTGTTATTCCCATAAAATTTTGAATAATGTTTCAAATGAACACTGGTTGAACCCTCCTTATGTTTCCCAACATTAATATTTTTAACTCCATCTCCTTGATTTTCAACCTTATTCTAAAAATTTCTTAAGTTTTTCTAAATGTGGCAACTTTCCTCAATTTCGTTTACTTTTCGATCTAAATAATGAATTTTTCTATTCGTCTCTCTCTCACGCGCTCTCTGATTCCCTTTAATTTGTACAATTTTTTCTTTCTTATCATCCGTATGTTCCACAATTTGTACCATTTTTCCTCTAATTTCAAATTTCATTGCCTATATGGCTTTGTTAGCTTCTTTTAAGCCCTAGATTAAGTTTTCACTAATCCCTTTAAATTTCCTTTCATTCTTGTCACTTTCTAATATTAAACGTTCCCCCAATTTTACTAAATTTTCCCAAATTTTGCTCGTAACTCCTGAATTTTTTTGTCGGCTCTCTTATTAATTTGCTTGATGTTCTCAATCATTTTCTTCATACTTCCTTTCACTAATTTTCTTTTGTTCTTGCATATTTTTTCCACTAATTTCATATTACTCACTCATTTCTTCTTGAATTTTTTTTATTTCTTTCACTATTTCTTTCATATTCTCCTTTTGTTCAGGCATACTTTGATTTAGACTTAATAAGGGAGTCATTATTTCTTTATTCAAAAGTCTCTCCTGCAATATGTGTCCTTTCACCTCTGGATCTTTGTTTTCCTCATCTTCTAAATTAACGCTTTTCTAAGAATCGATTTCTACCCCTTCAGCTCTCAAACCCTCACACATTTCTTTTATTCTGTCAGTCATACTAAAACCAATTAGATATAGTACACAGAGAAAAATTTTACAAGCCCTACGAGACAAGAAACCTCAAAATCAGGTTTGTTTTGCCGCACGCAGACACCCCGCGCATGCATTTTATGTTGGACGGCGGAAGCTCTCAGTGCTTTTTACGCGCCAGAAAATAAGAATAAGAAGCAATCTGTTCTTCTGTTAATTCAATATTTGTAACCGGCAGTGATTGTTTCTGTTTAATAACGTTCGTGTCTATTATTCGCTAGTATGACACGTGCCGATTTCCGTAAGCGTGTCGTATTCAAATATAGAGTCGTGCAACATCAAGCAGTAAGCTTTAGTGGTTTGATCGAAAATGGCGCTAAATTCAATTTCGAGACGTATATCGTCTCGAAGTCGAATCTAGCGCCATTTTCGATCAAACGACTAAAGCTTACTGCTTGATGTTGCACGACTGTGGAATTCTTAATAGATTCTTCTTGACGACTGCAATCGATGTCAAACACCGGACAATAACCAAACTGCTGATAATTATTCAAACAGGGCAGAGCGTAATTGCTGTTCGTGCCTGCATATAGTTTTCCAGAAATTTTGAATAGCGCATGAACGGGGTCTTATAGTCGTTATTGGCAAAGTCAGAATTCACACTATAAAGTGGAAATTTGTGAGAAATAAGGTACTGTTTTAAATTTGTTTGATTACTGTGATCGAACTGGGGAGCCGATTGCTTGGCACTGTCATACCTTCCTTGCTAAAGAGCAAATAGAATTCACCTGGTTTGTTTTAATTCGTTCGAATTCTGAATACGCTAAACGTGACTTTTCGACGTTGGAAAGACTGGCAACTTGTGAAGTACCCAGCGACGAAGGTAAGATACAATTATGAGATTTTTATGCAAATGATGGAATTCATTTAATTTCGATTTATCGCAAAGCTTTAAATGAACCCCTCATGATATCTTAGTAATTTCAAATGTTAATTCGTTCTCAGCGATCTAGTAATTATTGTCGTCGTTTTTAGATCTAACTAAAACAAGCTCTTGAGGCATATTTACGATGACTAGTTTATAATCTTTGCAAAATCCATAATGTGCTTTAGAGGCACCGCGCGAAAAACGGCTGTTCCTAAAAATGTACTTATTTGTATCCCCTCTGGGATGCCAGGAACTAATACTTAAATTGTTGTTTTGTTGTTGATACGAAGCATGACCCTTTATCGTGCACGTTGTACCAGGCTGCTTACAAACGTCGACCACATGCGCGCTTACAATTTAGTATCGTCGAAAAAAATTATATTGCATTGTTCGTTATTGTATACGGTGTACCTTTGAATTTCATTAAAAACATGCCCTTTATATTAATGTAACTGTTCTAGGTTGCGGTTATAGCATCGAAATTTTGAATTTCTATAATCAGCCAATTGATGTGGTTTGCGAAATAGCTTTTGGGCCTCTTGGAGCGGCTTTTTAAGAAGCTTCTTCAAAAAACTCTTCTATCAAATTTATTTCATACAGATATTACAATTAATTTTAATTTACAAGTACGCTATTTGCAGTAAAGTGTGGAGATCTAAATAATCCTAAGCGGATTAAATAAACTAAAATTACGGTGAGTAGCTGAACTACCAACAATGTTAAAGTTGTGAAGCTCTAGACTGACTAGCCATCTTGGACTCTCGAGGGTATTTATGCTATCCCAGCCCCTCACACTGCTTATGGGAACTGCAGAGCTCATGTCTGCTTATTTCTGTATTCAATACAATGTATTACTTCTTAGTACTCTTAATTCTAATCTTATAACCTACTGTGACCTGCACCTGCAGTATCACGTTGCGTCTGGAATACAATGTCTGTGTCCTTTCTCACTGTCTGGCTTGTGAACTTTCATTAACCTTTTGTTATGTCCTTTAATTTATACATTGTAACAATCTAACTTAAGTTTTAATAATTCTGTTTGATTACATATATATCCTAATTTGGGGGATATGTAACTTGCGTTCTACGTGAATGACAAATATGGACAATAATCTTCCTTTGAAATTGTTTCTTCGTAGCAAGATTTTTCTAATTGTGTCTAGTTTGGCACCCTCGTTGAACCGTAGTTTCTTCAAAGGAAAAACAATCCCCGACGAAATGTGGTCTGCGACCATTTTCATATTACTATAATACTTAAGTATTTTTCAACCGTGTTTGGTCATTTGTTGTACTTTTTGTTTTTAGATTCTGCGGCCTGCTATATTTTTTAGGATACAAAAGCTTGTAGCCGAGTGCTTTTAAAAAATTGGCATCCGCACGACTAAGAACGAGTTTCTTCTTATTATTATTATTACTATTCGATAAAGTGCCTGCCGGTGTAGCTTTTTCACGCTTCTTCCGCTTTTTATTTCGCTAAGGTCTAACAATGATTTGCGAACGACTGTTGGTTTTAATGACGTTTTTTGTCTTTTATATAGGTTTGACCATAACCAAGACGGCGATAACAATGCCCAACAGGAAGATATTTTCTATAGCTCTTTGACGTCGACGGCGGACGTTGTGCACGTGTGCTGCTGTTGCTGCTGCTCGTTCTCGTAAACTATACCCACTCCGACTTATTTATTATTTGCATCTTAGCTCTAGACGAATGCAAAGGTACGCGTCTTTCGACAACTTAACCGGGTCTCTTGTATGATCTACCGGTCTCAAAGTGATGTTATCGAATTCGTCTAGCCACAGAAGAAAACAGATTAATTGTAGGGCTGTTGTTCTATGCTGTATCCTGGCGCCACAGTTAGTCCAAATTCGTAAATGGCGTGTCAATGTTGGTTATTGCGATACGCGCTCGTCGTAATGTTAGTATCTACGAAAATGTTGGACACCGAAATTACTTCCACGTCGTGGTGGGACGTAGACAAATAGCTTTCCCCACAATTCGATTAAAAATGCTTGCATTCGACCGATGTTTCCGGGATTCGTGAAGTGCAAAGAATACTTCGATTCATTTTACTCTATAGAGCATTGTTATTAGCGCTTTAGCAAAACACACTGTCAACCACTCCATCATTTGAAGTCACCGCCGAATTAACTTTGTTGTTTTCGCAGAATCAGCACTGATGCCTATATTACAAAAGTTCATGTTCATATTCAAAAACAATTATAGATACATGGTTTCAATTTAGGGCGGTAATACGGCTTACAGTATGGAAGCCAAGCGGGATATATATATATATATATATATATATATATATATATAAACCCTAAATAAGCTGTTTAGTCAAAATCCAACTATCATTTTCTGAAGCTTATATTTCTAGCTTACTTGCTGGATTTGATGCAAAGAACAACAGCATGTTAATCATAAGCCTAGTGAATTATTTAAATTTGAGCTTGTTTCGAAATTACTGAAAATAGTTTTACTGCTTTAAGCATTTGAGGTTATTTCCAGCTCTATTTTATTATAAAGATATCACATGTAGTTTGTAGTGGTTAATACGAGAAAAATCAAGTATCATTTTTTGGATATAGTCAAGTAGAAATAATTAAAGTAAAATGAACTTACGTGATAGCTGTATAAAGTGTTGGTAAACGTCTCATACCTCAGCTAATGTAGGTACAGAACAGCTCAAAACCTGAACCCAAAAATGATGAGAAAATAAGAGAAACCCGTGCCGCATAATAAACAGGAGCAAGGGTCAGAATAAAGTCATAGTACATGAATATCATTACTTACGTCAACGTTTGTTCTCTAAATTTCCTTTGACCCTAAAACTTAATTTGAAATCTTGCATCATAGCTAAAGGTTGTTTGTTTGAAAACCATTTATTAGGTGTAAAAAGTTATGCAAGAAACAAAGCTACAAAGGTTGTATCAATCTGAACTAGCTCAGTGTCATCAAAACAAGTTCCTCTAAAATTGGAACTTTTATGTGGCGAGAAATACGCACAGTAACATAAAATTGTATTTTATGCTTGGAAATTTAAGTAAATCTGAGAAATCTATCCTTCACTAATTATACGTCAACTTTATCACCTTTTGGCCTCGTTTTATTGCTTTAAAATTTCGATAAAAGTTACAGTGAGAGAAACGACATTTTGCATCTATTCACAAGATGCGAAAATCTTATACTTATAAAAATCATAAGCCACAGGGAAAGAGAAATTATGATTTCCTAATTTAAGGCTTTAATAAAATTCTTTTTAATAACACAATGGATGGCATTTATCATTTCCATTGAATGATATGTAGTCATCGTATAGGCTATATGTAAAATACTTCACAAACTTATGAATTATCCACTTGAAAAGGTATTAAAACAGCACCACTTCTTTTATCGATTGTGCAAACGCGTGAAGTTAAGCCAGAGCACCCGTTTTCCTTTAATAGAATTTGAAATTTTCAATAAAATGTCTTTACTAAAAATTACAATATAATAATTTATGTGTAAGCGATCAGCCGGTTTGCCAAATAGGTACAAAGCGGTGATTACATTAAAACTATACAGAGGGTTGCCCTATCTTTTCTATGCAATCGTTATCCTGTTGTTGAATAAATATCAGAGCTGTAATTAGATTCTCCAGAAAAAACAATTTTTTCGTTTATATAAACAGAGATATAAACTGGCTGCGCTTGGTCGGTGTACTAATACATGTTGGCGGTTGTCTAGTGGGCGTTAATTGGGCCGGTCTCATCATCGCACCCGTTGGCATATAGGAATTTGCTGGTTTCTCAAAATTTTTTGCGGACGATTATGACCATCGTGACGTTACGGTATTTGGTTATTGTTGTTGACATGTTACGGGTAAAAATGGTGTTAAGTTATAAAATTCGAACTGTTCTGAAGAGGTGGGAACGTTGTAACAATTTTACAAGTGCACCGGCTAACTATAGTGGTGCGGGTGTGAATTCCTATGGAAAAATGATAGAAATAATAGAAATATAAAAAGCAAATTTGGTTGAAATACAAAACTACATACCTTGAAAGGCTTTACTAATTGCCTTAAATTAGGACACCAAATCGCCATAACCTAGCAATTTCTTCAATATCTTCGTTGAATCTAGTGAAGCCCCCACAACGCGTGAACACGGCGCAAAGGGGACTTATGCTGGGGTTGTCCGAGGCCTAGCGCACCACCTCGCAAGAGGCACTGACTGTAGCACTGGAAATAATGCCACTAGATCTAATGGTAAAACAACAGGCTGCTACATACTTTCTACGGAAGGAGCAGTCCGCCAAGGAGAAGTCAATTACGGAAGCGCCATCACGCCCACGATGTAACATACAGAATTACAGAAATCCATTATAAGTTTAATGGCAACACAGATGGAATACTAGCACGAACGGGCAATGTACTCGCATACTAATTCCAGACATAGCATGTAGAGCGAAGACACGGAACTTCCAACCCAGCGGGGGACATATATTTCATAACTGGGCATGGACCACACATACAAGTACAGATTTCAATTAACTGGCACGGACACGTGCATATGCGGGGAGAAGGGGACTCGAGGGCATCTACTGCTGAATTGCTTAGATCCCTGCGACACACACGACAACGCACACCACGCAAGGAAGCTAATACAAGACGAACTTACCAACGGACAAACTATGACAGACATACTGTTGGACGAAGACCTCTTCCCGCTTCTAAATCAACTCATACAATACATGACCAAAACACTACACATGAAAGAAAAAGACCCTAAGTAACTAACTAACAAAGAAACAATCAAACAAATAAACACCAAACACCAAAACAAAACAAAACTAATACACACAAAATACTCACACACAACAAATCGCTCGAACGACCAAATGACAACACGTAACCTAACTAATATTACAACAAAATAGACTACAACAACAATACAAACACGCTCCTGAAACTACCAAAGACCCACCCACCGACGACCTTACAAGGGTTGAGCCGCTGAGGCGCCAGGTTCTAAATCATATAATAAAAAACAATTCAACTTAATTTAAGTAAATATGTGCAGTGACACTACGTGCATGTGCATAAACAACAAGTTTTACCCGGATTGTTGAACTTCTACGTAAAATAAATTTAGAATTTAATTTAATTGTAAGCTAATAGATTAGGACTTTTTGAAACTAACACATAAATTTAGTACATAAGCTAAATAACAAATATCAAGAGGGCAAACACAGATGTTTAACAACTCAAGACCTGATTAACCCACATTGCAACTAATCTTAATGTAATCTTTTGGAAAAACACCCTGGCAATATTACTGACGACCCCGACACATTTGGGACTGTACGTGGCTCTTCTGGTTTCCGGCTGCCGATGGCCAGGACACGTGGAGGAATGCGGATTTCTTGCTTTCTGATTTCCGGCTATCGACGGTTGGGAACTGGAGGAGGAAGAAGTCCCATGACACCAGTACATACAGACAAACACACACATACCGTTTCGCACTTGCATACAAACATCACCAGCACAAATACAAATATACTAACACGCTAACACACTGGCGCTGTACGTGATCTCCCTGGTTTTCGGCTGCCAATGGCCAGGACACGTGCAAGAATGCGCACTTTTCGATTTCTGATCTCCGGCTCCCAACGGTCGGTAACTGGAGAGGGAAGAAGTCCCCTGACACCACTACCTACAGACAAACACATACACACAATTCAGTACCAACGCGCGCACACACCCACACACACACACAAACCAAGGTGATTTTGAACACCCCGACAACAATAAATTTTCATTTTGACTTTCAACAACGGGTTTGTCAGGGAACGGATCAGGTCTGTTCTAATTTTTTAGGTAACAGACTAATAAGAAATAAAATTTATTAAAAAAAATAGTTTCATTATCCGGAAGACAGTTATTCCGTGTAGGCCTCCTGGCTATCGGTTTTCCTAAATCTCGTCTCTCATTTTTACCTTTTGTAATCACGCCACAAAAATACACCTTCAACGTTTTATTGAATTAGAACAAAATAAAAGCCTCTCCGTAAATACGACCTCATCATTGGGATGACTAGATATTCGCTATCATGCTCACTTTTACCTATATTATAACTAACTGCAAATATAATTTCAAATCCATTTAGACTGTATCAACAATAAATTTCAGAATATCATTGCACTTAAATTAACCATAAAAGCAATAAACCCAATATACATCGCACTGGATAGGTGTTATTATCAAAACTCTAAATTTAGTCCATAAATCAGACTACCAGTTCATTGTCCCAAATTTTTCCGATTGATATATATGACATTTTAAAACCCATTAGTGTGGAAATGTCCTTAACAACAATACAGAAAAAACCCAACACAATTCCAACTTTTTATTTAACGGTTCCATTTTGCATTTAAAATACCGAGTTTACATCCTTTGACTTACAACTCAACCAATATTATTTAATATCCACGAGAACATAATTACATATCGTGAAAGAACGAAAAGCTCATATAGTACTACTGTTCTAATGTTTTAAATGATTCCTACAAGTAATGGTGTACAATGTCTAGGGACGCCAGGGACCTTTTTTATGTGTACTTGCTAGGCACGGTAGGTCACCTTAAAATTCCAAATTCTGTTGATATGCAAAACAAATTCATCCATTTTCTTAATTAATTGCCACGACCGATACGTATATAAATTCATTACTTACGTGTTTGAACTGTCTAGCCTTTGTATATTAGGTATAGCTCAAAATAATTAAATATTGGCACCTGAAGGTCTATTGCATTACTGCAAATGACACATCTACTGTCACTCAAACATCATTTTGTTTCTTCTCATCGGCCACCTAATCGAAGGGCCAACGGGTTACGTGCGCGTCCATTATCACGATACATGATTTCGTTCTCTTTCTGATTACCTCGTAATTTTGCTAGAACCTAGTTTGGTTAATCTCCCGCTTTTAAAATATTCCGAATCCTATTTGCACACATTATACGTTTACAGTTCTATTAAAGTCAAGTTCAGTGTCTTCAGTTCATGTGAGCGATCGTTAGGGTTTTTTGAACTCTCATGTGAATTAATACAAATATTATTGTGGGAATTATTTTCTGATTTTTAACAGTGATTTTTCTAATTTAATACGACTAGTGTAAAATCTCTATTGCTATTGCTGTTTATATAAACATGTACTAATTGCTTTTTAATTTACTTACTAGTCCTAATTTAACATTATATTGAAATAGCCTCTTTTCTAAATGTAAACAACCCCACCTTCTATAAAATTATGAGTATTTTCACTCGAACTTGCCAAAATTGCTTAACAAACGTGCAATCGGTACAAACTTATGTTGAGTCGTCAGCTACGTCTCATATTTTATCGAGGATATGCATTGTGGAATGGATTGTGACAGCTTGCTTAGGCAATCATACTGTCATTAATTTTAATAGACCATTTTGCTAATTACCATTTATGCATTTTAACTACAGAAAAATTTGTGTGATTTTATTAGTTTAGTTGACGTTTTCTACATTCGTTAAAAATTTATAAACGTAGTAGCTTTACCGCGACAGAAGAAATTTCGGTTCTACAATTTCAAGATTACTACTGTACTGCATGGATGTGAGTTATTTGGTTTTTCGATAGTGCTCACATCCAGATTCTATTGTTGCAAGTAACTACGTTTTTTAAGGTTAATACGCTTATGAAATATTACAACTTAAATTTTATTTTCTGCGTTGAAACCTAACGCCAACAAATAGAACCCACCCTAAGACAAAAAAAAAACAGAAAAAAATAGAAATTTCCTAAGATTCATTGTTTCAGCCTGTATAATATTAAAATACTGTAAATACATAGCCATTAGCAAAAAAAAGCAAAAGCACTATTTCATGCTTGTATATAATCACTCCAAGATAAATACAAAGCCATTCGTTTGTTACAAAAAAGCACTTTTCCGTGCAGAAAATAAATAATTTTGGTATAAAAAACATATTTTAAGTACCGTGAAAGCAAATGTTTTCTTATTACAATTATAAAAATGTAAATCGTTTGCATTATAAAGCAATTAACACTTCAATTAATCATATAGATTGAACTTCCGTGAATGAATAAATTAAATTCAATTTTAAATAAAAGGCTTTCTCGAATGTACGGCATTAAGAAAGAATTTACAAGAGAATACATCATTTAGTAAGAAATATGGGATAAACTCATTAAATTAACAAACGTTTATTCTAAGAAGCCGTGTCAATAACAAAAATGTCGTAAAATCGATAAGAACACGGTTTAATAGCCTTACGTATTAGTGAAGGAGACCGCGGACCATTAACATTATGTGTTTGACAAGGATGACTGGCGCGCGTCCCCTTTATCAATAAATAACGCGATTCAAAGCTAATGAGGAATTCCCAGAAATCTTGCGACAGGTAGGTGTGTACTCTTTAGAATGTAATTCCGTGTAATCTAGAAAACTCGGGAGAAGCATGGCGTAATTTAATAAAGATTTATAAATAAGAACTTTATTAAAGAGGATTTATTTGATAAATCGATTTCAGTGATGCGATTCAGTAATTCGATTCATGTCTATTTACGCGATCGACAATGTAATAATGTTTAATTTCGCGTCAACTAAGTAAATGTAATATTAAAATAACATGCAAAGCTTACATATGTCAATTTAAAAGTAGAAGCAGAAGGTGTTTACAACCGTTAACTACGAGAATTGCATTTCACAAGTATTAATTTTAGAATGTTTGTTTGTAACAGATATTTGAGTCGTTGTTATTTTAAATTATGGTTAAATAAGTATTAATCAAATAATATTTCTTTGTAAGAATATGTACCAGAAAGTTTGGGGCCAGTGTTCGAAACACTTTGACTTTTTTTTTTACAGACTATCTGTCTACGATCTTTTAACCAAACAAGCCTTACAAGCGTAGGAATAAAAGCCAGATAAACTTTCCACAAGAGAAGAGATTCGAGTTCCGTAAATTTTAACCTAGATAAGGCGAAAAACATTTTCATAACAACCAAATAAGTATTTGTTAGGAATAATTTTATATTTGAAAGAAACTATGCTCTATATTCTTTTGTATGAAAGAAAATTGTTTTAGAATGTATAGATGCCTTATGATATTGCTGTGTTTGATTTGTGTATTCCATTACGTTCGTTGAGCTAGCCAAGCAAAGAAAAGAAGGTAAGCAAGGTAAATCAGAAATTTCAAATTTTATAATTTGCTGTACCTGTATCACTGCACTCATTTAGTAACGTCCAACTTGGAGCATATGTACATAATCACATGTGCGTAGTTGGCGTAAATTGGTGACGTGTTGTTTGCAGTGTATTGGATACTCACGAGTAACTATTAACAGCAGACGAATTGTCCGCCTCCAACAATAGCAACTAGAGTTAAAAACGCAGAAAGACTGTACTTTAAACTATCGGTCTACTGGTACCATCTTACAGGATTCGGAAAAGCAGCCTGCATTTGTTGATAGTCTGGATGCTGGATGACCCAATTTAACTATAGTAGAAAACTACGTACAACGACGCATTTTAAAATCACGACTTGAACGTTTCCTTGCGCTCAAGGGACGTTCTATTGGATTAGAATCTAATGTAGAAGAGAGCCTTTTCAAAAGTTCGGCTTGTTTTTATACAGATTGAGAACGACAGGAGTAATAACGAAAAACCATTCCCAGCAATAGAATGTTAAATATCCTGCAAACACAAGTAAAAATATATTCTAGACAACAACTGCAAAGTATTCTTAGAATGCAAATGTGGATGTTCAGTTCATGATTTCAGTGTTTTGTGGGGTCACCTTTTGTTTCGTTAATGCACAGAGGCAACAAATATGTACAATTTATTTACAGATTTAGAATTAAACATTGGCTGTAAAAAATACATACAATAACATGAAATTAAAAATGACAATGAATAACATTCTACATGCATATGCAACATACAAATGTTCTTGAATTTATGCATGAGACTAGAGATTTTATATTAACAAATTTTATTAACGCTAGAAACGCAAAAGTCCTTTAGGGTTAGAAAATTTATAGTGTGGATGTGAATAAATGCAATATTTGTACACAAAAAGATGAAATTTGCGCACTGGATACACTTTGAACCCTTATGCGCGTTTCTATAAAGGATCGTGAGATAGGTTTTGAACCTTTGGGAGCTTCTTTTAAGAAACATTTATTTCCAAAGACACTCCTATTAAATTTATTTTAATACAGTAATTACAAAATTGGTTTATTTCTTCTATAACAACTTGTAGGTTGTGTTCATTAACTTGACTTACTTTAGTTGACCAAAAAAATAATGAAAGTTAATATTTAACAATCAATAGTTACCAATGAGTAGCTTGAACTACCAATAATGTTCAAGTTATGAAGTTCGAAGACTGACTGACGAGCAGGGCCTCCTTGCAGTATTTATGAAGTCTCTGGTCTCACTTCATCGTGTGGGAAACTGCAGATCATGCTGTCTACAATTTCTTGATTCTCGTACATGTCTTAACCTACGTAATTTAAATTAAAACTGTTTTATTGCAGTTCATTGTTTCTGCACTTGCAGTATCAGGTTGCGTCTGGAATACAAGGTAGTTGTTTCTGACATGAACTTTGATTAACTTTTAATTATAACCTTCATACTATTACTAAGACATAATAATTACATTTATTTTAGATGTATTTTAATATGGGGTTTGTAACTCGCGACCCAAAGAAAAACCTACGCTAAAATGGATTAACGCAGGGGTAGGTACTCACAGATACAGTGTCGTCGCCTGGGATCTGCAGGTAGAAGTTTCGTTGAATCGACGTCTGTATACGGTGCTTGATGTAGTCAATCAACGCAGGTGTCATGTATTGTGCGGGTTCCCTTATCGGCGATATGAAGCGTGGAACGCCATAATGATGGCGGATTCTTCGTAATAGGCATCAGGACTGTTGCGGGTTGTGGTATTCACACATACAGGCCGCTATGTCCCGCTTCGGTAATGGTGGGCGACGTAAACGATGGCGTCACGGACGAGTCAGACATTTCATCTTGGTGGGCCGCGTTCAGCAGTGGATGCTGATACCAAAATGGTTCTACAAAGTAACTTCCTTTGGCGGAAGTGTAGGATTTGATGCACCTTGCCGGCCGGGCGTGGAGTATCCATGTTCGTGCATAAAGTACAACCTTCTGGTTTAACCTCCAGGTTTTGGTGCACTGTGATATAAGGTTAAACTCGGAAGATCAGAAGCTTGCTCTTGGCTATTGCACATCAATATATATCCAAAAACACTAATTTCGGAGAATTTTATCAAAAACAACGAACAGAAATTAGATAATGGGTGTCACCCATAAAGTAACGTAACTTAGTAGCACCGAACACAAGAAAGTTTGTAAACGTAAATAGCAAAGCAATCCTTAGATGTGAGTTAGATAAAATGAAATTTCATCACAAATTTATGGTTATACGTGAATTGAGGATAAAGGTACTATTTGGAATGGACGTAATTGATAGATTGAAGTTGCCAAAGGTAAATGGACTATATGTGGAAAAGAGGGAATACTGAAGTCGAGAAACTCGTGTTAGTTTGAATTTATATGAAATAGTGGAAGAAGTAAATGTAATGGTTGTAGTAGGGAAGTAGAGGAAGAAGTAAGTTGCATAGAGCAGGAAGTAAAGAAGGTACAAGAAACAGTAAGTGAAGTACAGTTAACGAGTATTGAGGATCTAGGCAAGGTACAAGATAATGTGTAGGCCGAATAAATTGAGTATTCCCATGACATTTAGTGGAAAAATAAAGATTTGAATATTTCTACAAGTTACGAGGGTAAGACGGAATATTTTTAAGGAAGATGGTATTAAAGATAAATTGAATAAAGGTGATAAAAATTTAAAAGGGGGGTATCAGAGATAATGAGGATGAAAGAAATTTATATGAAGATATATGTGAGAAATAAAATACTTATTTTGTAAATCATGTAATTGCAATAAAAAGAAGCGATGTTTATAAGAAATTAAAGTTAAATATGAAATCTATAAATCGGTGTTTTAATAAAAAATTTAATTGTTCCACTTCGGTCGACAGTATTTTGGCGTGATTTGGTAATTAGAAGGCTTTTCAAAGGTTGGTTTAAAGAATTCAATTTTGAAGAAAAAGTATAAAACATTTTTGGTAGGTGGGTGTATTTTTCGAGTGAAAAAAGTCGCTTTCTTTTCGTTTGTCTATGAGCACAATAACATTAGTAGTAGTGATGTAGAGTTTCTGGGACAACTACATAAAATTTTTGTGCGACTTCTACTGAGCTAATTACATTTTATGAGAGAGTCTTCTACAATATAATCGGTATTTAATGTACGAGAAAGGATTTTTTTGAGACTAGCTTGATGAGACCGTGTGTAAATACGAGAAAATAAGAAATAAATGATAATGATAAGAGAAGTTAGGTGATAAGAAAGTGGAATTGGGTTAGGTAATTTTAATTTGAAAGTTTAAGGAATAATATGAAAACCTCCTGGCTGCGTACACGACATTTTTCGACGTCATCAACGCCGTAGACAAGATGTAATCCTAGTTTATTGGAACAATCAATTTGTTAAATAGTCTTTTATTATGTGATATTAGTTAAGTAATTTAAATGATCTCTATTTATTGAACTAGTTTGATGGAATATAAGTTTTTAAAATAATTGGACATGGCACCGAAGATGGCTAACGCCGAAAGTGCTCTGCTGTAAAAAATTTTATATTCCTAACTATTATACAATTTTGCACGAGAATACTTTGTATTTGGATTTTATTAAGGCATGGTATACCTATTGAAGAGAAAAACAACATACTTTGTTCAATTTTTTCTGGGGGTATATCAAAGACAAGATTTACAAATACGCACTAACAACATGTAAGAAAATGATCGAGCGAATTAGAAACGCTTGTGCCGAAATTTAAGCAAACGCTTCTCAGTTGTGTACAGTCATTTAATATGCGGATATATTAGTTTTTTGAAATTAAATGCCCCTACATTTGATTTACCAGTGCTTCACTCGAAGATACTACTTTGACCAGGAAGTTAGTTTTTTGCCTGGAAATTTTGAATTTTGCTGAAAGTTGTCCTGCTCCTTGTTGCACCTATCTGTAAGGGAGTAGAATTATACCAATTACCTCGGGACTGATGCACTGGCTGCAAACTCCGTCTCCTCAAGTATGGCAGAATCTAAACAAAACACTAAATTTTGCTTACCACAAACACATAGCCTAAGCTATAATCATTTAAGAGCATGAAACATCTAATAACTTCCTCAGGGGTGGGCTGACCGGTATAGCTTAACACAGTAGTGTACCATTTAATGCACTAAGTCACAACACACCAGTTCAATAAATAAAACAATTGTAAAGCAAAGTAGTTCTAATGTTTCTTTTAGGTAATATAGGTACCAAAAAAATATGTACCATAAAAAAAACATGATTCGAATTAGTTCCTTAATAAAACAATTCAAGTAACAAAACTATATACAAGGCGACCTAAACTTTCATAGGTCCAAATTTATATCAATTAATAAAACAATTCAATTAACAAAACTATATACAAGGCGACTTAAACTTTCATAAGTCCCAACTTTTATATCAATTAATAAAGAATTAAATTACGTTAAATCTTTTACAAATAAATCAAATGCGCCGATAAGTGTTTGAGCTCATAACCTTATCAGTGTTACACTGTTTTATTAATACACCAAATGTGTACTAAGCACATTCTGCAAAGGTGCTATATTATACAAGTGAAATTAGATTGAGGTAAAGGTCAATTATAGATCAAATTTTAATGTCGAGTGACTGCGGACTTCGCAGGCATCAATTGACTTTCTAACAATTTAAAAAATTAACTTTAAAACGTCCATGAATGTTTGCAACATCATGTTGTAATTTACAAATAAAATTTATAGTATTTACTCTTTGTTTAAACTAAAAGTTTTGTTCCAAACCCGATCCGATAAGAAAGATATAATTACCCAGTTACAACTTGTAGGAAAACAATGTCATCTGACTGCCAACAGCCAACAGCCAACCTAACCGACAGCTGCGTCCTTGACTCGATTTGACCCTTGCTATGAACAATGAAAGTGTAGCATCAACCCTTGCTCTCCATCTTGCACTTGTAATTTCGTCACGCGTGTTAAATTAAATTCGAATATTCATTCTTCATAATAGATTCCATTACTCAAGTCCAATTTGCTGCATCAGTCTTTAATTATATTTATTTCGATCGTACTTAACAGCTAAAATTTGTAATACCTCATTAGCCAAATTTTATTTAAAAGAAAGCTCTCTTACCACTAGCCTGCTGTAAGTTTCTTAAATAAACATTTTCAGACGAACTCGCTTCTTCGCAAGAATTATCATTATCAAAACGATTTTTCGACACATCATCTTGCTTGCGAGTTTAACTCAACAAGAACCAGAAAAACCACGATGGCCTCGAGTATGGCCGTCGGATCTCAAACCCCTACTCCGTTCTAATTTGTTCTACGCGCACTAGAAATATATACTTCCATAGATGTCTATGCTCCGTAATTAGGATTGCCTACCTATAAGGATATTAGCATGATTTTATACTGCTACACTACCCCCTCCCCACATGAGAAACTCTCACCATGAAGAAAACAAACTTTTCTGAAGAAAATCAGCCCCTTTGAAAAACATGGGGTCCCACCAGGCTAACCGGACAGCAAGGTGCAAACCCACCCTTTAAAAGAAGCAACTCCCGCAGAAACGTCTCCCTTAGGTGTAGACAACTTTATTTACTAAGAATCGGGCTTTAGATCTTGCACATGCCAGATTCCAATATTCTTTCCGTTGCAATCCCGCAATCTGTAAGTGACTGTACCTGTTTGTTCAATGATTTTGCAGCGTACATATTTCGGTGCTAATTTCTGTGAAAATGCATCTGATGCTTTGGACTGAACCATATTTCTTTTCCACACATAGTCTCCCTTCTTGTACGTGACTGCTCTTCGTCGCAGATCATATGTTTTTTTATTGCGCTGATACGCCCTGTGGAGTCTTTCTTTCACTTCTTTAAATAAACTTGATAAATTATTTATATCTTGAACCAACTGTTCCCTGGAATGAACATTTAGTTCTTGATCGGTAAATTCGGAGAGTCTTCCATAATACTCCCCCGTTATTGGTATGGATCTCCCAAAATTTAAAAATGCTGGTGTGTGGTTAGTGACTTCACTAACTGCGTTGCGTATAGCGTGTCCTACTTTATATAAGTGTTCGTCCCATTTCTTGTGGTTGTCTGTGACATATGATCTTAAGGCTGTAACTATTACTCGGTTAGTTCTTTCCACCGGGTTCACTTGCGGGTGGTAGTTTGCGTTGTACCATATTTTTTGAATTTTATATTCTTCTGTGAACTTTTTAAATTTATTACTTATGAACTGTGACCCATTATCGACGACTATAATTTGTGGCACTCCATAAATTAGAAATACTTGGTTTTCTAAGAATGTAGTTATACTGGAAGTAGATGCTTGTTTGAGCGGTTGGACTAGTATATATTTCGTGAACCAGTCATGCACTGATAAGATGTACTGATACCCTTTGCTCGATCTTGGTAATGGTCCGATAATATCAACGGAGATCATTTGGAATGGGTATTTCACGTCCCTTTCCTTTCCCATTAATCCTGATTGAGTAAAGGTGGCAGCTTTTGCTCCTAAGCAGATTTGACACTTTCTGACATATCTACTTATATCTATCTTCATCTTAGGCCAGTAATACATTTCTGCTATTTTTGCCTGTGTTTTGTATGTACCAAGATGTGCAGAGGTTGATATATCGTGACATTGCCGTATTATGTCCTCTCGATTTGCACGTGGAAGGACTTGTTTCCATTGTATCAGGTTTGATTTTATCCTATGTTTAGCTTTTATGTACTTAAACAGCAAACCGTTTTCTACTTTCCAATTTGGAAAGTTGTCTGGGTATCCTTCCACTTGTTGAAGCATTTTGTTGTACCATGGGTCGTTTTGGCTATTGTTCACCTGTATCATACTTATGCTTATGGGTGCTCTTGAAAGTGCGTCTGGGACGACATTATGTTTGCCCTTACGGTGTACTACTTTGTAAGTGAATTGTGATAATCTCAGGCTCCATCGTTGTAGTCTTCCAGATGGGTTTTTAAGCCTGTCCAACCAGAGTAACGAGTAATGGTCGGTGATTACTGTGAAGGTATCTCCTTCTATGTATGGCCGGTATTTTTCCACCCAAAATTACTGCCAATAATACTTTTTCGGTTGCTCCATATGCTCGTTCTTGTTTCGACAAGGACCTGCTTGCATATGCTATAACCTTCTCTTGCTCCCCTTCACCTTGCAATAAAATTGCTCCTAGTCCAACATCAGATGCGTCCGTTTGTATTATAAATTTTTGGGAAAAATCCGGACTAGTTAAAATAGGTGCACTGATTAACAACTCCTTTAAGCGTTGGAAAGCACTTTCTGCCTCTTTATTCCATTTAATATTATTTTTTTTTATTGAACGACCTTTAATGAGTTCTGGCATTGGATCAGCTAGTGTAGAAAATTTTTGGATAAACCTTCGATACCACCCCACCATTCCTAAAAATCTTTTTATTGAGCGTACCGTTGTGGGTGTTGGAAAGTTCGTTATAGCCTTCACTTTTTCCAGATCTGTACGTAATCCTTTCCTGTCGATTACATATCCTAGGTATCTTAGTGATGGTCTGCAAAATTCACATTTTTCTAAGTTTATAATCAGTCCGGCCTCCTTCATGGCCTTCTGTACTTCTTGTAGAGTTTTTATATGCTCTTCAAAAGTAGGCGATGCTATGATCACATCGTCGAGATAAACCCATACGTTATCAAAGCGTGGTCCTAATATGCTATCCATGAGTCTTTGTAAAGTTTGAGGACTGTTGCAAAGGCCAAACGGCAGTACGGTAAATTCATACAACCCTCTTCTTGGCACTGTAAACGCAGTTTTCTCACAAGACTCAGGCGTTAATCCTATCTGATAAAACGCTTTTTTTAGATCAATTGACGATAAGAATTTAGAATCCCTAAACTTGTCTAAGATGTCGTTTACAAATGGTAAACCGTAGGCATCTTTTTTTGTGACAGAGTTCAGTTTCCTTCCATCAAAACACACACGCATGTCCCCATTCTTCTTTTTCACCAAAACTAAAGGCGAGTTCCATGGTGAGTTTGATGGTCTTATCACTCCTTGTTCTAACATCTTGTCGATTTCCTCGTTTAACTGCTTCAACATTGCTGGTGATATGGTGTGATATCGCTGCTTTATTGGTTGTGCATCTCCTGTATCAATGTGATGTATTGCTTTTGAGGTTCTTCCCAATCCAGGACCACTTATGGCTTTATACTGTTCTTTTATATCCTCCAGTAGTTTTACTTGTTCTGGGGTGAGATCTTCTGTTGAACATATTGCCTGTTGCGTTAACATTGAGATTTTTACTTTGTCTTCTGTTATTTGAAATGTATTATCTGCGAAGTTAGTTTTTAATTTAAAAACCCTACATACATCTGAGCCAAGTATCACACTTGCTTGTATTGCTGTCGAAACTGTAGCAATTATGTCTTGTTTCTTTTCGTTTATTTCGAGTGGTAAAACGACTTGTCCTATCGCTGGTTGCTTTTTCCCATCGGCTGTTTCTAATACCGTATTAGTACTTTTTTTTATAATTTTTAAACCTTGTTGTTTTAGAATTTGTAATCCCATATTACCTACTACTGTATGAGTTGCTCCTGTATCAAGCAGTGCTAGCAGCGGTTGATTTTTTATTCGCACATATATGAATGGTCGTGGATCTTGCTCTTTTGCATATAGCAGTGAATTAAGCTTCTTATTTTGTGGTCTCATGAAGTCTCCATTTCGTCAGCCTTTATGCCTTCTTTTGCGTTTCGCCGGCCGCGGGTGAAACTGGCAGATATTCGTTTTTTCTCTTCGTTGAACATTTAGGACAATTTGTGTATGTAACTTCCTTAGTTCCACATATGTAGCAAAATAGAGTCCTATCTTCCGGGCATCGGTGATACGTGTGTCCATTTTTGTTGCAGTTATAGCAAGCCAAATCTAAACTTTTTGGCTTTGGCCTAGTTTTAATGTATTTGCTGGCATTGTTGAAAGCTTTTTCTCGCGTGTCTTTCTTGGTTGCTATCGTATGTAACGTTTTCATGTATGTCGCTGCTGTGTATGCTAAATCTGGTTCTAAAAGCGATGTGATTTTGTGTCATTATGTCGAAATCTAAAATTTTGTTGTTTGGTTTCTTCTAATTGCAAACAAAGCTCAATTAATCTATCTAGTGATTCTGTATCTATCAAACTTAAATGGCTTGCATAATATGGTTGCAAATTCCTTCTGATGAAATATATTTGATCAGATGGCGAAGGTGTCTTGACTAATCTGTTAATTAAATTAACCATGGCGGCAATATAAATTATTGGCTTCTCGTCTTGACCTTGCTTTCTAGCTCGAATTTCTTCTAATAAAGCATCATCATAATTCTTTGGTAGAAAATGCAGTTTTAATTTTTCTTCTAGTTCCGCCCAAGTTTTTATGTTCACTTTCATGGCTCTGTACCACATAAGAGCTGGTCCTTCAAAGAGGTCTGCCGCTCCTCTCAGAAGTTGATTGTGAGTATAACCTCTAGCTGTACGCACTTCTTCAATTCGCTCCAAAAAAGCTTTTACTCCTATGTGTTTGGTGTCACCATTAAAAGTGATGTTCCATTTCCTTAAAGATTTGTCCACATATTGCCGAAAATTGTGTTCCTCTGCTGTAGCTGGTTGCGTATGCATTGACTGTGCATTCGTAGTCTCTAAGGTGGTTATACGAACAGGATTTTCCGAATGTACTAGTCGTGCTATTGTAGCTACGGGACTTGACTGCTCACATGCTTCTAGGTTAGCCATTTGATTGTCCGCTTCTACTTGTATGTGAGATTCCATACGAGAGTTAACAAATGCTTCCATGTCATTTTGGAACATTGTTTCAGCATCAATGCCCTCTAACAAGTCCAAATATTCTAAACATTTACTGTTCAAAATATCCCATTGTTGTTGGTTATCTTTGGATACCTCCATATATTCCAATCTACGGCCTATATGTAGTAATTTTGCCTTTAATCTTTTATGAACTAGCTTAGTAGGTTTGTCCACTAAATCCAATACTGGTTGTCGTATTGTTGCTATAGCAGTTTCACAAAATTGAATTTGCTCACTTACATCAAACTTCATTTCCGGGTACTTTTCTACTCTCTTTGGATCTATTTTTTCTTTTGAAACAAACGTTCGCAATATTTTTCTTTTTTCCTCAGCTTTTAATTCGTCGCTGTCTTTTCCCCTAATTGCCAATTCCCACGATAACTCGTCTGTAGACAACAATTTATCCATGCCATTACTAACAAACAATTCTTTCAAACTGTACTTACAAATGGACGCAATTTTATGCAACAAAAAAATTTTATTTAAAAAAAAAACCTCCAACACTAACAATCAATCAATAACTGTTATGTCTCTGCAGGAATATTCCACGTACCAGATTGTTTATAATTAATTTACAAGACTCGCTTGTTCATATAATTATATTCGAATATTTTGAAAAAAATTCACAACAAAACAGGGTAGGTTGAAGATCAAGGGGTTCTAGCCTTTTGAAATGGTTTTGATGATCCCTACTTTTACACGAGGACAATCTTCAGCTTCTATTGGTTTATGTTAGCGCTCCCAGATCTCTATTTCTAGGGATCAGAGGTTCTACCACAAAACGCCAATAGTCACCACGCCACCTACGCGACCTGTAGTTCGGAGAAATTTTTTTTTTTTTTTAAATGTAATATTAATATATCACTAGCAATAGTTATTAAAAACCTGTATCAAAATAATTTCTAAGATGTTTGTCTTATTTAATGAACTCGGTGTCAGTGCATAATTCTTCGTTTAGTACTTAATATTCAATTTTGAAATTTAAAATTCAACTGATCACTACTGTATTAGCATGCGTTAATGTCATTGCTACTAAAAAATTATAAATTTTTTAAAAAAATTTTTTTTTAGACCAAATAAAATTACTATCAACTTCGTTGGTGTCACTTGTTAACGTTGGTTGCTATAAATATCTTTTTGTTGGGCGGCTCGTGTCCTACGTAGCTCCACCCTGTTGGTTTTCTTTTTAGTTGGGCGCCACGTGTCCTGCTCCTTGTTGCACCTATCTGTAAGGGAGTAGAATTATACCAATTACCTCGGGACTGATGCACTGGCTGCAAACTCCGTCTCCTCAAGTATGGCAGAATCTAAACAAAACACTAAATTTTGCTTACCACAAACACATAGCCTAAGCTATAATCATTTAAGAGCATGAAACATCTAATAACTTCCTCAGGGGTGGGCTGACCGGTATAGCTTAACACAGTAGTGTACCATTTAATGCACTAAGTCACAACACACCAGTTCAATAAATAAAACAATTGTAAAGCAAAGTAGTTCTAATGTTTCTTTTAGGTAATATAGGTACCAAAAAAATATGTACCATAAAAAAAACATGATTCGAAATAGTTCCTTAATAAAACAATTCAAGTAACAAAACTATATACAAGGCGACTTAAACTTTCATAGGTCCAAATTTATATCAATTAATAAAACAATTCAATTAACAAAACTATATACAAGGCGACTTAAACTTTCATAAGTCCCAACTTTTATATCAATTAATAAAGAATTAAATTACGTTAAATCTTTTACAAATAAATCAAATGCGCCGATAAGTGTTTGAGCTCATAACCTTATCAGTGTTACACTGTTTTATTAATACACCAAATGTGTACTAAGCACATTCTGCAAAGGTGCTATATTATACAAGTGAAATTAGATTGAGGTAAAGGTCAATTATAGATCAAATTTTAATGTCGAGTGACTGCGGACTTCGCAGGCATCAATTGACTTTCTAACAATTTAAAAAAATTAACTTTAAAACGTCCATGAATGTTTGCAACATCATGTTGTAATTTACAAATAAAATTTATAGTACAGTATTGCCCGAAATAAACAGTACTGAAACTAAGTTGGCGGTGTTTTTATGCGTGCGCTGTCACACTCAAGTTAGCTAGTATAGACCTGTCAAGTAAACCTCAAACAAGTAATTAATAGGGCCTAATTGTTAAAAATGGTGTTAAGTACAGAGGAGAAAGTGTTTCTGGTAGAGCATTATTTTCGTTCATACGGAATCGGCCGACATAATGGTGCAAGTTTGCTATACGTGTCTGATCAATTCACACAAAGGTTTAATAAACGTTCTCCAAGTAATGCTGTAATTTTGAAGGTTATTGAAAAGTTTAGAAATACAGGTAGTGTATTGTGCCAACGAAAAGGAAACTCAGGGCGTCCCAGGACAGTTAACAACAACAATAACCATGAACGTGTTTTGAGCAAATCTTAGAAAATCCGAAAGTCAGCCAGGCAAGGACAGCGTTACAACTTGATTTAAAAGAACTTCCTTTCAAAGAATCCTGAAGGAGCTGGGTACATTTTCGTATGTGATTCAGGTACATCAACAACTACATCCTCGGGATTATCGCAGTAGAGTGGAATATTGCGCCAGAATTCTCGCGTTACAGTATGAAAATCCTGAATTTTTGAAAATGTTTGGTTTTCAGACGAAGCACATTTTCACTTGTCAGGCTATGTGAATCGTCGCACAAATCAATTTCTGGGCTTTGCCAGACCCGATGAGGTTCAAGAGGTTCCTTTACATAGTGAAGAAGTGAGTGTCTGGTGTGCTGTTTCCGGACACGGAATCATTGGTCCGTACTTTATCGAAGAGAATGGTAGGCAAGTCACACTTAATCAACAGAGGTACAGACAAATTTTAACACGATTTATCCCTGATCTACGTCAATTCTGTCGTGCACGTAACTTGGCATTTCGAAACCAATTTTTCAGCAGGACGGGGCAACTTGCCATACTGCTGCCGCAATTCGTCAATTTCTTCAAGAACATTTTCCAAGCAAATTCATATCACGATTTACTGACTTCCCTTATCCTTCACATTCTCCAGACCTCACACCTCCAGACGCATACATTTGGGGCATGGCTAAAAATGCCGTTTTCAAACGGGCACCACAAACCATCGATGAATTAAAGGATGCCGTTAGAGTCTTCTTCGCAGCCCTGAGACAACCCTTATTCAATAACATGACCAGAAACTTAGAACATCGTTATGAAGTCTGTCTCGAACGAGGAGGTGCACATTTAGAACATATAATAAAGTGTCAATAATATGTATTTTTTAAATATACAAAAAATTACAATTTCAGTACTGTTTATTTCGGGCAATACTGTATTTACTCTTTGTTTAAACTAAAAGTTTTGTTCCAAACCCGATCCGATAAGAAAGATATAATTATCCAGTTACAACTTGTAGGAAAACAATGTCATCTGACTGCCAACAGCCAACAGCCAACCTAACCGACAGCTGCGTCCTTGACTCGATTTGACCCTTGCTATGAACAATGAAAGTGTAGCATCAACCCTTGCTCTCCATCTTGCACTTGTAATTTCGTCACGCGTGTTAAATTAAATTCGAATATTCATTCTTCATAATAGATTCCATTACTCAAGTCCAATTTGCTGCATCAGTCTTTAATTATATTTATTTCGATCGTACTTAACAGCTAAAATTTGTAATACCTCATTAGCCAAATTTTATTTAAAAGAAAGCTCTCTTACCACTAGCCTGCTGTAAGTTTCTTAAATAAACATTTTCAGACGAACTCGCTTCTTCGCAAGAATTATCATTATCAAAACGATTTTTCGACACATCATCTTGCTTGCGAGTATAACTCAACAAGAACCAGAAAAACCACGATGGCCTCGAGTATGGCCGTCGGACCTCGAACCCCTACTCCGTTCTAATTTGTTCTACGCGCACTAGAAATATATACTTCCATAGATGTCTATGCTCCGTAATTAGGATTGCCTACCTATAAGGATATTAGCATGATTTTATACTGCTACAAAGTGCGTGACGACACACACGCGCGCACGCCAATCAGCTGCATAGCTCAGTTGGTAGAGCGTTGATCCGGCAAATCAATGGTCGCAGGTTCAAATCCTGCTGTGGCTGTTCTTTTAGCGGTTTTCAATTACCAGTTCGATTTGAAATGGTAATTCAACTTTAAATACAAAGTTGGGTTTTCATTTCATCTTAATAACTATTAATATATATTAAGCATTCATTTGCATTCCAAATGTGGATTATTCTTCTCTATTAATATATATATATATATATATATATATATATATATATATATTATATATATATATATATATATATATATATATATATATATATATATATATATATATATATATATATATATATAGATATATATAAATTATTTTAGAGAAGTCAATTCATCCTGTGAAGTATTAGAATTAGTTAACTGTACTAGTTTGAATATTATCTTAAAGTGCATGTCCAAGCGGAACTAATACTTCTTATTTGGATAACTGAATGTAAAACGGTTTACATTCTCTGTATGTACGGTTACTAACCAACAGAATTCGTGATAGTAGTATAATAATTTTAAACAGGATTAGTTCTTACAAATTTCTAGTGATGAGTTGAGCACAAGCTTCGTCCATTACTATCGAGCCCCAAGCCAAATTTAAAACAATTTAATTAAACTTACAATTCCGCTGAATGTAGGAAACTGAAAAAAAAATTAAATTTTATACGTACGTATAAGGTATTTATAACTTCCCTCTAGGAAATGATAAGCTGCACGAAAAAAAGCTTTAAAAATTTATTTAATTCTGGAGTACAATCTACTCCTTGATTAGAGAGTCTTTTAAGAGGCAGCGAAAAAATAAATTTGCAATTTACTGCTTTCATGAAATGTAATTCTTTTGTTCTTGAAGTGTGAATAAAGATGCTATGGCGTGTACAAACTGAATAAAAAAGCATGATGATAAAAGACAGTGTGGTTTGAGCGGCACTTATTATGTAAGCAGTCCTCTGTATTTAAGACTTAAGGAAAAAGTATGCAGAGAATGGTATAGTTTAACGTGAACATTGTGCATTGTTATTATCTATGAGTAGATCTTGTCAATGTGATTTCAAAAAATGCTTTGCATATATTTACATTTATTGCATAACAATCTCACGCTAAAAAAAATTAACCAACTATATGTTACAGAAACAAGTTTTGCAAGTTTTGTTTATATTGGATGGTCGGAATTGATGTGCAAAATATTTAGAGTGTAAATACTCCCAGTATGTTTGTTGTGGTTTGTTTAGCATTTTTCTTAATCTTCTTTGGGAATTGAACCATTCATAGTTTTTAAAATTATCTTTATTTACATTTCGATCCATGACCTAGCATCGTTTTCAAAATTAAAAAAACTTTAAGTTTGAGGTGACTTTGATTTATTGATGTTCAATATATTTGGTTTGAGTACATTAGGTGAAAATTTTAAAGATTAAAAGAATGGTAGCCTTCAATTTGTGTTGCATCCTGGGAACGACTTTTTAGATAGCCAATACGCTTTACCTAAAGTCAGCTGATTAACTTTATTGGTAATTTCAAATAAGTTCAATAATTTGACGATTGGAACATTTTTTAACATGTTTCTATTTATACGGTTGAGAGGATGGTTATTAAAGAAGTGTGAGATTACGTTATCTTAAGGCTTATGCAGCCGGGAGACGCTAATATGTCTATTGTTATGTAATTAGTTGTTGTATGTATAAATAGAAATCATGTATGTAATCACGTAATTACACACTTTTTTAATAACCATCCTCTCAACCGTATAAATAGAAACATATTAAAAAATGTTCCAATCCTCAAATTATTGAAGTTATTTGATATTATCAATAAAAATTAATCATCTGATTTTAGGTAAAGCGTATTGGCTACCTAAAAAGTCGTTCCCAGGACGCAACACAAATTGAAAACAATCATTCTTTTAAACTTTAAAATTTTCGCCTAATTTACTCAAACCAAATATATCGAACATCAATAAATCTAAGTTACCTTCAATTTATGTCATAAATGTCAAACTTGAAGTTTTTATTATTTTGACAACGACCTTAGGTCAAGGATCGAAACGTAAATAAAGATGATTTTAAAAACTATGAGTGGTTTAATTCCCAAAGAAGATTTGAAGTGTGATTCTACAAGTAAAATAAATGTACCAAGTTCTGTTGTGTTTTACCGTTTTCTAAAATCAATTTTCTTATATAACTCTTTGCTGGTTACCGAAACTTTTTAAATTTGTGAACCATATTTAAATGACAGCGCAGTTTACGGGGTTAATACGCAGCACTTCTATCTACTCTAAGATTAAATCTTGCATTCCAATCAACACGTATCTCAACAACATTTTTTGTACATGTACAGGGCGCAGTAAGTATGAAAAATTTTAATCGCTCAGCGAGTTATGTAATCCCCATTTGATATATATATATATATATATATATATATATATATAAAAGAAACTAATACTTAAGAAGTTACTAGAAATATTAGGAAATGTGCAACAATGTAATTGAAGGACATTTTATTCAGTTTATTAACGTTTATGGGAACGGAAACGTTACTTTGTAGCACAAGGATAAGTGACACTGCAGATGTCAGGTCACAGGTGGTCACAGACAGTCACGTACCAAGATTACGCAGAAGTAAGCTCGCAACAAAGTAGTTATGAATAGATTTAAGATTACAACAATATATTATGAATAAGAGTCAAATAAAAGCAGACATTAGGTCTGCAAGTTCCCACAGAACTGTGATGGGGTATGGAGACTATAAAAGGCCCGGGAGCTTCACTCGCAGTCAGGTCATCAAACGTTCAGCTCTCACATTGCAGTTCGTAGATAACTCATTTGTACAATTAAGTAATTAATTTTCGACTTAGAATAAGTCAATTAAGATTGTCAAAATTCAATGTTCAATTCTGTTTAAAACAAATAAATGTGTTAAGAAGTTCAAGAAGTCTTTTTAAAAAGAACCGCTCGAAGCCACGAACCTTAACTAGCGTTGCCATTGGCCATCTAAATTCTAGCTTACTTAAATATTCCATTTTTTGTCATCTGTTCTCTCAATTCAGCCTTATGCCATCCGTTGTATGAAAACGACTTTTGCAGTCATTGTTTTTTTGCTCACATTGCCAAATCCCTTTTATTATACAAGCACTAAACCTATCGAAAACATAATGGTAACCATTGTTATGAGACTTCTTTCTGTTTTTTCAAAAATCAGTTCCATTCTTCACAATTACAAGAATAATGAATGTGCTACAACGTTAAAAACAAAGTTCACTTATCAGACACTTAAAGGAAAAAAGAACAAGCGAAACCTAGAACGATACCTACTTAAGTTGAGATGTTTTTGGAGTGACGGCTCTGTGGCGTAGATGGTATGTGTGTGACTAACGCCCAAGGTCCCGGGTTCGAATCCCGAGGTCTGCTTGAAAAATGTTTGGTGAGCATTTTTCACAAAAATACGTGTGTGAGTGTTGTCACGCACGTTAAAGATCCCTACCTTGCTTGGAACAGCAAGGGTTAGGCAAAATTCCAAATTTTTTAGGTTAAAAAAACTCGCTTCCCGGCCAATGTAGTACCTTGGGGTGGAGCATTGGAAAATCACATGTAAGGTGTTTTTGGAGTGGGGTGCAAATCCAGAGGTTTGGTATTGACATGTTGTGTTAATGGTAAATTACTTTACAAAGTACGTACGTGAGTTAATGCACCAAAAGAATAACCCAGCTACAGTAAATGTGTTCTTTTTGCATCTGCAACCCCACTAATAAACAATGTTACCAAGTTTTATATTGTCAGTAATATTATAAATTTATATTAAAATTGGATGAGATCACAACTGGATGAAATGCTACATTGCCAATGTTAGTTTAAATTCTATTGTATTTAATAAAAGATACACGATTATTTTTATTGACAAGAGGAATTGGTGGCAATACCGTGCAGAACTGTCAACCTTTGTTATATTAAATGACAGTATCCTTCTTGCACAATCACTTTATTACTACATTTGACGTCATCTTAACGTTATAGCGAAAGGACTTTAGCTACAGTGCTATAACTACTTACATAAAAGTACACATACCTAAAAATGTTTAGTTCTATTATACCGGATACTCCTGTTATTTTCGTAAATATTCTAGGTTTGTCACATATTTTGACGCATTAATAAAACCGCTCCAGAGTTTGCATTTTATATAAAGGTATTCACGTCTTACAACAAAACCATAAATTTCAATCATTTTGTTTAAGAAATCTACAGGTACCATTCCGCAATAATTACAAACCGTTTTCCTTAATATAGAGAAGTCATTAGTCTACAATGCAAAAAATATATATTTTTTCATAGAATGGGTGAACAGGTAATTGTCGGCCATTCATCTCAAGAAACCATTTAAATAAGTTATTACAGATAAAATTATACCTAGGTATATTCAACGGAAACGTAGAGTGTACTTTGAATTAAACATAAAAATGGTTGCATTAGAATAGCTATCCTCTGAAATAACGACACCAACAGATAAATTGGCTTGCGTATGAACTATCATCATTTCATTTTGTTTTCGACCTTACTTAAGGTCGGTTTGACGCAGCTCTAACTTATTTTCTATTCTGTGCTAATCTAAAAAGCTCTACACACCCTTCACAACCTAAATTTCTAATAATTTGACTAATATAGTTTGGTCTAGGTCTTCCTATATCCTTCTATCTTTTTCCTATCCAGCTGGCTCTACATAGATATTAGCAACCTGATGATTGTTAAAGAACTCTAACATGTTTACATGATTACCATTTATAAGGAAAATGAAATATAACCTGGTTATCCGCTTCAAAAAGGAAAAGTGTTAAATTATATGTTATGGTAAGGCTTAAGCAACGAATCGTTGCCAACATGCCAGACCGCTACCTAATTGTGAGTTATGTCATGGTGACGTTTATTAAATTATATGTTATGGTAAGGCTTCAGCAACGAAACGCTACCAACATGCCAGACCGCTAACTAATTGTGAGTTATGTCCTGGTGACATTTAGTTAACTGATTTTAATTTTTTTTTGTTTTGTTTTCGAACTTACTTAAAGTCGGTTTGACGCAGCTCTAAATTCTTTTCTATTCTGAGCTAGTCTAAAAAGGTCCACATACCCTTCACAACCTAAATCTCTAATAATTTGACTAATATAGCTTTGTCTAGGCCTTCCTACTCTATTTTTATTTGGTAGGCTATAATCTAAGACTTTACTAAATAGTCCCTCATGTCTTAACTGGTGCCCTATCACTCTATCTCTCCTGACCTTCAATTGTTTCCACATACAGGGATCCTCACATATCCTTCTATAAACTTCCTCGTTTGTTACTCTATCTGTCCAACTATTCTTTAACGTTCTCCTATAACACCAAGTTTCAAAAACTTCTATCTTTTTCTTATCTACTTCTTTAATTGTCCAACTCTCACTACCGTATAGTAGAACGCTCCATACGTACGACTTTAAGAAACTTTTTCTATTATCTAAACTAATACTATTAGCTATTAGTAAGTTTTTTTTTTTTAAAAACATTTTTCTAGCTTGAGCTATTCTAGCTACTATATCCCTTCTGCTATGTCCATCCTTTGTAATTATACTACCTAAATAGCAAAATTCATCTACCTCCTCTAACTCGGTATTACCTATTTTTAATTTTGGTTTAGAACTAGGCTGTAACTCACTTGTCATTATCTTTGTCTTTAGTGAGTTAATTCTTATACTATAGTTACTCCGTAGTATCTCATCTAAAATATTTAAAAACTCTCCTAACTCTTTTCTAGACTCTGCTATAATGGCTATATCATCTGCAAAACGTAACATGTCTATTTTCTGTCCCTGTACACTAATACCTATCTCTTTTCTCTCTCTAGCTAAGTTTAAAGCTTCCTCAATATAAACATTAAAAATCAAGGGAGACAGTATATAACCCTGTCTAACACCATTTCTAATCTTAGCTTCCTTTTCTATTTCATCAAATCTAATTACTACGCTTTGGTTTTTATATAGACTGTAAATAATTTTTCTATCCCTATGAGAGATTCCTATTTTTTGCAAAACCCTGAACATAACAATCCAATTAACTAGGTGAAGACAAAAAGACTCTGTCAAGATATTTTCTACAGGTACACTTACATGCATTTCTTAAAATTATATATTTTGGTAATTTTAACATTTTAATTAATACTGGTTTTAAATAACTTATGACCTATAATAACAACGCGAAGATAAAACGCCTAATTTGTTAAGGACCTCCTTGATATTTTTCATGTGTGCCTAGTTTAAGTTAAAAATTTGCCCATAACGATAAGTGTACTGATTTAACGAATACATTAAGTAAACAAGTGTAGAACGATAAATCTTGTAGACAGTATGCGCCACAATTCATAGTACAGTTTTGATCTCAAATACCTAGAGACCGCGATCCTTCGACCCTCGGTTTGTAAACTGTACCCTCGACAATATAACTGCACTTGTGATTATTAAGGAAGCAATATATAATTATCCTTAAAATGTGCCGTTTTTACCCTAAAACAATATGGTCAGCCTACCACAAAATAAAGTATCCTTTCATTCAATTCATAAACCATGTTTTTCTGATTACAACTGCCGCGTTTTATCTTTTAAGAAGGCTTTCTCAATTCTTTCGTAATGCAATACTTCTTAGCATTGGCACTTTTTAAATTGCTTTTAGTTGCTTTAATTAGGCGATTGCTAACTTCAATTGTCGATTTACGATAAAAATATACCACTGCTCTTGCGTGCCTTAGTGACCCTGTGGCAAAATGACCGGCGCCCTACCGGTTCGCGCCGTTCAGTTTTCGCGGACTAATACGCCGCGGCCCAACGATTCGGGTCTAAGCGGCCCGTGCCCTACTGTCCTCGCGCCCTAACAGCCCACGTCCTAACCGCTATCCCTAACCTTAACCCGATTGCCGCGGCCTACCGGCCTCACCCGAATATTCGGACCCGTAAGAGTTATGTGTATTTTACATAACTACTTGATATCCAAAAACAATGTGACTAACTACATCCTGAGTTTTTAAAGCCCCAGTAGCTACATTAGAAGCATTTTATCATCATCATTTTGTTTTCGACCTCACTTAAGGTCGGTTTGACGCAGCTCTAACTTCTTTTCTATTATGTGCTAATTTAAAAAGTTCTACATGCCTTTTACAACCTAGATTTCTAATAATTTGATTAATACATCTTAGTCTAGGTCTTCCTATACTTGTCTATCTTTTTCTTATCTACCTGACTCTACATAGATATTAGCAACCTGATGGTTGTTAAAGAACTCCAATATGTTTACATGATTCCCATTTATAAGGAAATCCAATATTACCTGGTTATCCCCTCCAATAAAGGAAAAGCGTTAAATTATATGTTATGGTACGACTTAAGCAACGAATTGCTGCCAACATGCCAAACCGCTACCTAATTGTGAGTTATGTCATGGTGACATTTAGATAACTAATTTTTATTTATTTTTTTTGTTTTGTTTTCGAACTTACTTAAGGTCGGTTAGACGCAGCTCTAAATTCTTTTCTACTCTGAGCTAGTTTAGAAAGGTCTACATATCCTTCACAACCTAAATCTCTAATAATTTGACTAATATAGCTTTGTCCGCGTCTTCCTACTCTATTTTTATTTGGTAGTCTATAATCTAAAACCTTACTAAATAGTCCTTCATGTCTTAACTGGTGCCCTATTATTCTATATCTCCTGAGTGTTAATTGTTTCCACGTACAGGGTTTCTCACCTATCCTTCTATAAAACTTCATCATTTGTTACTTTATCTGTCCAACTGATCTTTAACATTCTCCTATAATACCAAGTTTCATAAGCTTCTATCTTTTTCTTATTTACCTTTTTAGTTGTCCAAGTCTCACTACCGTATAATAAAACGCTCCGTACGCACGACTTTGAGAAACTTTTTTTATTATCTAAACTAATACTATTAGCTATTAGTAAATCTTTCTTTTTTAAAAACATTTTTTAGCTTGAGCTATTCTAGCTACTCAGATCTTCTTTGCTACGTCCGTCCTTTGTAATTATACCACCTAAATAGCAAAATTCATCTACCTCCTCTAACTAGGTATTACCTATTTTTAATTTTGGTTTAGAACTAAGCTGTAACTCACTTGTCATTGTCTTTGCAGTATCTCATCTAAAATATTTAAAAACTCTCCTAACTCGTTTCTAGACTCTGCTATAATGGCTATATCGTCTGCAAAACGTAACATGTTTATTTTCTGTCCCTGTACACTAATACCTGTCTCTTTTCTCTCTCTAGATAAGTTTAAAGCTTCCTCAATATAAACATTAAAAATCAAGGGAGACAGTATACCGCCCTGTCTAACACCATTTCTAATCTTAGCTTCCTCTTCTATTTCATCAAATCTAATTACTACGCTTTGGTTTATATATAGACTGTAAATAATTTTTCTATCCCTATGAGAGATTCCTATTTTTCGCAAAACCCTGAACATAACAATCCAATTAACCCTACCAAATGCTTTTTCTAAATCTACAAACGCTAAATGAGTCTTTTTATTTTTTTGTAACCTTTTTTCGATGATTATTATTGTTAGTATTTTGGAAGCGTGTCAAGTTAAACTAACCGTTCTAAAATACTCACACCTATCAGCTCCTGACTTTTTTAGGATTGGGATAATAATATTTTTTTCGAAATCTATTAGGATCTCATCTGTGTCATATATTACTTTTACTAGTTCATATGATCTGTCTAAAGTTTTCTGACTTGCATATTTTATTAATTCTACGGGTATTTCGTGTATCCCCGGCGCTTTATTTAGTTTAAGATCCCTTCCAGCTCTATCAAATTCCTATTTTAATATTGAGAACCCTATTTCTACATCCTCTTCTTGGTCGGTCTCTAACTCATCCATATCGTCTCCCTTATATAAATCTTCTAAATATCTTTGCATCTATCTGGTACCTCAACTCTATTTATTAGAAGCTCATTATTCTCATCTTTAATACTACCATATTTTTCTTATCTTCCCCGAAAAACTTTTTAACTGCCCTGTAAGCCCTGTCTGTCTTACCCATTCTCAAATCATCTTGTATGCCCTTACAATTCTCCTCCATCCATTTATTTCTAGCTTTTCTACACTCATGTACGATCTTATTTCTAACTCTATTATATTTTTGCTTACTTTCACTATCCAATTGTCTAAAAGGTTTAAGCTTTTTTCTATTCTTTATTAAATCTAATATCTCCTTTGTTACTCAGTTTTTTTTTTGCTTTTATTTTTTTCTTACCTATAGTCTGTGTTGCTGTATCATGTACAGCCCTTTTCATTTCTTAAATCTATTTTTTACGTTCCTTCCTATAGCTATCTCTTTGATCTTATTATCTAATACTTGTTTATATTCTTCTTTTACCTCACTATCATTAAGCTTACCGAGATCCCATCCCTCTCTTTTAACTTTTCTCAATTTTTGGAATTTTAGCTTACACTTTATTATAACTAAGTTCTGATCGCTATCTATGTCAGTCCATGGATAACTACGATAGTTTTTTAACTTGGTTTCTAAATCTTTATTTAACTAAAATATAATCTATTTGGTATCTAGCTCTATCACCTGGCGCTTTCCAGGTATATCTTTTTCTAACATGTTGTTCGAATAGGGTGTTTACAGTTACTAATCTATGTTTCTGGCAAAACTTAATTAATGTTTCTGATCTATCATTTCGTCTACCATACCCAAATTTTCCTACCATTTTTCCTTCACTACCTTCTCCAACTGACGCATTAAAATCGCCCATATCTGTTTAATTTTCATCTCCCTTTACTTTTCTCACTATACTATTTATATCCTCGTATACCTTTTCTACTTCCTCATCCTCGTACTGAGTTGTTGGCATGTAAACCTGTACTAAAACAATGTCTGTGGGTTTCGTACTGAATCTAACCATAATTATTCTATCACTAAATTGTAAGTACTCTTTAACTTTACGTCCTATTCTTTTACCTAACACTATTCCTACAGCTGCGTGTCCATTAGTTGAAGAAGTTGTAATTATTCTATAATTACCTTTCCAAAAGTCATTACTATCTGGCCATCTCACCCCACTAATACCTAAAAATGTTCAGCTTTCCTTTTCTCATTTTGACTAATAAATTCGTTAACTAATCTACTCTAAGTAATGACCTTACATTCCAAATCGCTAACACTAAATCGAACCGTTGTTTTATATACGATGACGAGCCCCAAGTAGTCCCTCCCGGAGATCCAAATGAGGGGGTATTTTTATCTCCGATCAAGAATTTTACTTGTGAGCTTTCCATCACATATATATTTTGTACTTTAGGCCACGCACACCTGAGAAATATTGTGGTAGGTTTCCATATCTTTCCACAGTGCAGTTTTTAAAATTTTTAGCAAAAAGCCGTATCTGTCACGGCCAACCCCCAACTACCTTGTAAATTATTAAGAATCGTCAACCGACTCTCTTCCAATATTTTTTAGCCAGCAAGGCTGCTGTCCCTTGCTGCGCCTTTTAATCATTTTTACGATAAGTAGGCTTACTATAGTAGTATTTCCTGTCCCCTACTATAAGGGTAAGAAGCATTTAGAAACATTGAGAACGACCCTAGAAAACCTCACAACTTGCCTTTGAGGTTCGTGATAAGTTTGTCTCATTTTTACTAATTAACTTACGTCTAACGCTTATCATATATGGTATTATCCTGAGAATTAAAAAGTCCAAACATTAAAATAATTCCGGATACAACAGTTTCAAAATAACCTATATTCAATAAATCATTTTACTTGCAGGTTTCATTTAATTCTACGCTAATTTCGTTTTATATTTTATTCTGCTTTCTAACATTTTTGAGTTCAGAATTGCCCAAATCGTACAAAATTGGACATTTCTTCATCAATTCAATTAATATTTAGAAAGACGACATTGCATATGATACGCGGTACCCAAGCGAATGCTAGAACTGTGCATACAGTGTCAAGAAAAAAGAACACTCCAATACCGTTTTTGTTAAGTGCAGCCGCACCACTTCTTGTGAACACAGCTATATTCCGCTACATCTTAACATCGTGCATCGCTCTAGCTATTGCTCCCGCAGTATCGTGTTGTTGTGGGGGATCCTTAAAAGTATAGAATACTAAAGGTTATTTATCTGTGACATTGTCACTAATTCGATTTCAGTGCTACTCGGTGACGTGAAGGCTCACCACTCCCTTCTGCTTTTAGTGGTCTATTTATGTGCAAATTAACTAGTTAACTTGTTCATATTAGATTAAAAACACTTTAGCTCATATATTAAAGAATTGATTTAAATGTACCTATACAACCACTTCGACGGAATAAAAGTAACGCACTGCATAAAACACACCAACTGAATCCTAGAGAATCAGGTTCAAATAAGTTATGTCTTTACCCCTATTCTCTTTATCCCTATTCACACTCTTTCGGTTAAAAATAGATCAAACAGGCTCCTTTGACTCGGGGAGATGCACACTGCATTACCCGTCCACAAAGCAGTTAGTTTTTTATGACTATGATGGTTAAAAGGGCAATTTTATTGTGGGGTAGGGAAGCTTAGGTAGGACACAGGCGCAGGGAGTGACTTATCTCTTCAGACAATATACAAGCACTTTTAAGATAAACGTCATACAATTATTATTTTTATATAAATGTATATTCTTGTGAAAACTTGTTAAAAAGTGCTGGTTTAAATTCTTTCCAAAAAACCCTCAAGTATGTTGTGAGGTGTTGTCATATAATATAAATATAAATGTATATAAATAAATAAATACTACTGTTTTTTATTTTTAGTAATGTTAAAAATATTTGTAGTACGCTACCCTATATGATAAAACTTATCGATATGAGTAGCCTTAAACTAAAATTATCACTTGTAATGATATAAAGATTCAATTTTATTCAGTGCTGTTTTGGACCAAAGAAGATGAGGGCTATAGCCCCATTAGTCCCCTCTGCATCCGCGTCTGGACTAGGCAAGAAATGAAATTGTCTATTAAACACTATACCAGTAGTATGCTTGCACTTAACTAGACATTATTTAGACTCGCTAGAGTTATGACGTAGATTGCTTGCAAATTTTGTTATACAGGTGGTTACTGTAATTATTGCATTTTAAAAAATGCAACCATTAAAAATCGATTTTCTTACATCATCATCATTAAGCATTCAGTCCTGGAAGTGGTTAGACGAGTACCTCTATTGTTTTTTAATTCTGAGCTAACCTACATATTTCCCTGAAATTCCCCTCAGTCTACATCTTTCACTATCTGTGTGCAATATTCTGATCTAGGTCTACATCTTCCTCTCTTTTTCCTATATTTTCTTGTAATATAGCTCGCACTATTCTTCAAAAATGCCTTAGAACGTATCCTGCCCTAATATTTCTCCTATTCTTTTTTGTTTCCCACAAATATCTTTATTCCACTACTATTTCTATAACCTCTTTGTTATTAACTTTTCTGTCCATGCTATCATCATCATACATCTGAAGCATAACATTCCAAAAGGTTTTTTCCTTTTCCTGTCTGTTTCACCTGGTGTCCCTATTTGATAAGTGTATAGTGCTGTGTCGTACACATATGCCTCCAACACTTTTGTCTGTGTTTCAATGTTTGTTATCTTTGAACATAACCGCTGTTCCTGCTGTTCTTTTTGTTAGATACAGTTCGGTTCCTTTTTCATTGTTTTGTAAATATATACCTTTTTTCACCGAAATTCAGTGGTATAGGAAGGGGGTTAAGCAGCCTGTGCCAACCAAGATCCCCCTACTCTTGAACATTTGCCGAATTAATAGTTTTCCAATAAATCCTTCCGCACAATCAAAATTAGTTGAAAAGTTTAAGCGCAATTATTTTTTCATCATTAAGTTTTCCGTGTTGGTACTGGTTGTACGTGTACCTTCACTGATTACTATTCTGAGCTAGCCTGACATACCTACAGCCTCGATATTCACCGATATTCAGTGTATGTGTAGGGAGTTGAACAGCCTGCGGCTACCAAGATCACCCGACACAGACATTGGCCGAATTATTAGTTTTCCAGTAATTTCTTTCACACATTTAACATTAGTTGACGATATTGCAAAACCAACATGTAGTTGCTTATAATAATCATCAGGTCTAAGTACAATAATATTTTTCGTCACAATGTTTCTGTATTGGAACTGGTTGGACGCGAACCTCCATTGATTTCTATTCTGAAATAACCTACATATTTCCCTGAAATTCCTATAGCCTGTGTGCAATAGTCTAACCTAGGTCTACCTCTACCTCTATTTTTTCCTATCTCCGCTTCTAAGATATTCCACACTATTCCCTCGTGCCTTAGTATATGACTAATCATCCTATTTCTCCTATTTTTTACTGTTTTCCAAATATTTATTTCTTCACTTATCGTTTCTAAAACCTCTTTGTTCTTAACTTTATCTGTCCATGATATCTTCATCATACCTCTGTAGCAGCACATTTCAAAGGTTTCTACTTTTTCTTGTCCACTTTTCCTACTGTCTAAGTTTCAAAGCCATACAGTACTATACTCCACACATATGCTTTCAGCGATCTTTTCCTTGTTTCTATGTTTGTTGTCTTTCAACACAGCAGTTGCTTGTTCTTGTTAAATGTTGCGCGACTTTGTGCTAATCTTGGTTTTATATCTTTTGTGCTTTTTCCATTTTGCGTTACTTGGCTTCCTAGGTAGCAGAAATCCTTAACCTCTTGTAAGTTCTTGCTTCCTATTTGTATTCTAGATTTTGATTTAATTTCCCCACCGTTGCAAACTAGTACTTTAGTTTTACTTTTGTAAATTTTCATACAGTGTCTCTCAATTATAACTGTTTTCTTACAACTGTATTTAATACAAAACTGAAACTCAGTCTAGACAATCTCTTCAGACTCCAATTGGCATATACTAATTGTGTATTATAGAACCCATTAAATGCTTCTGCCTAAGTTAAACTGATTCATGCCTTTTTTTCTGGAACATACTATCTATATAGCTGCAATAAGCATCGGTACATGTAAAAATGTTGTTCATCACCTTTGTAAATTTACTTTCTCAGTTCCAGCGTCCTTTCTTCTTTGTCTTATTAGCAAAGTATAAAGTATGCACTTACAGTAGTTGTTAAAACTTTCAAATGAGCTTACTTTTCCTTTTAGACACAAGAACGCCTTTGTAAAACTTTTCCAATTGTCATCCAGAATATGTAAATGAAAAAGCTCTTTTTACTAACTCTCTTAGTTCCACAGAAGCAAGCTTGGCTACTTTGAACTGAAACCCGCCAAGCCCTTCAAGGTGTTTCGCACTTATTACTCGGCATAGAAAGTTATCTGAATGTCTATTTGTATTGTATCTATCAGCCTCCAATAAATTTTGACTGTATTATGCGCTCTCAGAAAATTGGTAAACAATTGTATTTGAGAATAAAATTAAAAAAATATGTAATCGTAATTTTTCTCTTCAGTAGTAGCAAACTACGCTGAATGATGCCACAATCCAGTATGTACGCGCATTTAAAGTTGTATGGGCAAGGATGCACTTGGAAGTCAGCAGCGTAGTCACAGGGTGTAAAGTACTAGCTTAATTCCATGAGTTGTGCCTGTATTTTCAGGTGTAACATGTACATTATCGTCCGCATTATCGGCCGCAAGTAAGACATTAGGCTTTATTATAAAAAATTCGCAGTCTTTCAGTAATGTAGAGTGTATTAAAGCCCTTTACAATACACTGTTCCGCACGAGACTTGAATTTGTCATTATAGTTGGGATCCTGGAACAACAACGCACTCTCAGTTGATTGAAAAAGTGCAAAATAAATTCATTAAATATTTTTATTACAAGACATTTAAGGTTTTCATAGGATACAATTCTTATGGGAATGCTAGAGAATTGCTGCATATTGACACTATTTCCAATCGTAGAACGAAAATAGCAATAATTTTTCTATACAAAGTTTTACATCGCTATATTGACTTCCCGAAAATATTAAGTAACCTAGATTTGTATGTATCACTCAACTTAGGTCGTCGTAAAAATTTATTTTATATACCTAAATTTAAAACAGATTTGAGACGTAATTCATCAATAATAAAAATAATGAATACATATAATTGTTTATCTACTGATATTCTATTCTATTCTAATGCAACTGCCGTAAACTCAAAAAGCAGTTAGCATATCTTAGTAAGAACAAATAATAATAACGCCAAGCTTTTATTAATAAGTGTAAATGCGTGAACACACGCTCACGCACACACTCATGCGCGCACACACTTGCACACACACCAACACTAACATCTTCACACATTCTCACATACACCCATTTACGCATGCACTTTTACCTAGCAATATAGTTATATTTATAGTACGTATTATTCCATTATTATTATAATTATTATTATTATTATTATATATTATTATTGTTACATGCCGAAAAATCGGCCGTTAACATTTCCAAATTTAGTTTTAATTTGTAAGGATTTCGCGCCAATAATTCTAAAAAGAGGTGCGTGTATTTCCGTCACTTCAGACAGTGCGTTTGCGCAAAGGATTACGCAGATGCGGAGTGTGGAAGGGGGGTGATTTCCGAACACGTTGGGACTAGTGAGCGAGACGTGGACGAATGTAGTTATCTTTGTGTCTTATCGTGTCTTCTTTTTTTGATATGTAGGTTTCCTGCCTTATATCTGATTATCGTTCATCCTTACCTGTATTTCTGTATTCCGCTACAGAAAAGAAGAAGACAAATTTGAATTTGGATTCAACCGGTGGGCCCAACGAATTACCCACGCTCGAATTGCTCAGCGAAGCCCAGGTGCCGCCATAATGGAGTAATGCTGTGAGAAGTCCTACAGTTTACGTAAGTACTTTTCTCGTTTTTTTATATGATGTAGTAATTTTAAATAATTATGTGACGTAATATCTTATTTGCGCATCATTTTTGCAATTATTTATCATTGCTACCAACTGACTGTAGTGGTATTCTTCTTAATCTTCTTTGGGGATTAAACCATTCATAGTTTTTAAAATTATCTTTATTAACTTTTCGATCCAAGACCTAGGATCGTTTTCAAAATAATAAAAACTTCAAGTTTGACATTTATGACATAAATTGAAGGTGACTTTGATTTATTGATGTTTGAAATATTTGGTTTGATATGTAGTATCTTCAAAATACATACGCTTTTGTTCATGCAAATTTAGTCACTTCTTCATATATTAGCGTTTAATTAAAAGCATTAATTGATCTACAATTAACAATAAGTATAGCAGTCGGATCAAATATTCTATACGGTTTTCCTAGTATATTCTTGGGGTTGTGAAAGTAACACTGACGATTTCCCGAGTTAGAAAGAGCTTTAGAATATTAAAGGCAAAATATGATTTACGTATCAGCTTGTAAACCTAGTTGGGGCAGCATGTACGATTATCAAATTCCGATACTTTTTAACAATGATTAGTAATATCAAATTTATACACACTTTAATTAATTGAATTGTTTATGGCGTAACCTTAAAGTATTTGGAATTTATGCGTAAGTTTCTGAGTATTAAAATTCGTAGGGTAACTAAAAAGTATCAAAATTTGTAAGTTCAATCTAAATAAGCATCAATATTTTACAACATAATTATTTGGTATTAGAACTGAGAGTGTTATTATGGTTTAATAATTACGGAATTGGAGAACAGTTTAAAGGTCGTTGGAGGTCTAGTTTGTTCTAAGAGTATGCCGTTTAGATGTTAAAATTCGGCATCCAACAGGTATTCGGAAACTTGATGAGTAATCTACTAAAAGTTTCTAGTTTCTGTTGAATATAAAGAATTATGGATCTTTATAGCTTTTTGCGCCTGTAAAAATTTTTGTTTGATAAATTTTCACATCTTGGTATCTATCGTCACGAACCTCGTTTAACGCTTTGAGATTGTTTTTGTCGTATCAGCCTTGAAATAATGAAAGTTACCGGATGAAGTATCTACCTTAAGGTTCAACACGTGTAAAACAGAAATATTAAGAGAAGCTTATATTTACATTTTATAAGTACGTATATGCTTACTAAAATGGTCGTTACAAGAGATTTATATTTTGTTCAGCTTTAGCTTCTGAATTTATATTTTTATAAAACAGTTTAACAAAAGCTAACCTGCAGTGTTGAAAGTATTCTCTTTAACAAAATCTATGAAAAATATTTAAATCTTTTGAATATTGTTCAATGCTAATTTTCTTATACAGAATTTAACAACTGAAGTACTTGATGTGAGAAATCAGCTAATTTCAAAAATAGTTAATTGTAAGATTTTGAGTGTATATATAATTTAAAGAACTAGAGTTTGTTGTCAGCATTTAATAATGAAAATGCTAATATTTTTAAAGTTACTCTAGAAATAATTATGAGACATTTCAAAGAAAACCTTACAGGTTGTTTCATATTAAAACTGAAAAATTTATGTTTAAACAGTAGCTGCATGTTCCAACATAATGCATGCTCATAAAAAGTTTTGTACATATATAAAGAAGTGACATGATTAACTTTTTATTTCAAACAACTCTAAGTTTTAAAATTAAGACAACAAAATTTCCGCTCTAGTTTTCTGTTGTTGAATATATATAATTATTTGGTTAAACTGGTTTTGAAACTTTTATTTGCAAACCATACGTTTCGTGGTTTAAGTTAAATATAAGTGTGGTAAAAAATTCTAAAAAGTAATACCATTATTTGTAGAAGTAGTTTTATCTTGTACAGAGTGGTATATAATTATTTGAGTTCGAGCTTTACAGGTTTTGTGTAACAAGACCTAGTACCTTTTTTGGTTTCACTATATTTTGCTGTCTACCTTATTTTTGCATTTCAAAGCGCAAATACTTTGAGGTATAATCCCCATATTCTTTGATTACTGATTGTCGCCACGATACGTGACGTTAGAGTTTCTGCATCATCTCTATGAGGTACAATGGCACTCGATTTCCTTTTATCATGTTCGTTTTTCTTCCTTTCCTTTCTGCTCCTCCCCCTTACTTATTGCTCAAACACTGAATTGAAGTTCAGAGCTAGTTCGTTAACACATATTCCAAAAGTATCTATAATTTTTGGCTCTACTGACGTTTTTGAATTTCAACACAGGCCCTTTATCTCATCCAGTAATCCGAAGGACGTTCTAGAAACTATCCAGGCACGTATGTATCATTTTTCAAAAGTCTAATGCCTAGATTACATTGTAGGTATAATGGTTCTACGGAGTTCAGTCCTACAGCTCGAGAATCGGAAACCTTTGCTTGATAGATTTAGTCCTCGCTTTGTGGCGTGAAAGACCCCACGGTCAACATATACCGCCGTAATTTTCAGAACCTGCAGTCTTAAATTTCTCTTTGGTGAAAGTCCTATGCCCTTTTATTGGTTATTTATTGCAAATTACTTTTTTAAAATTCATAACATTTATATGCGTCACTGAATGTGAACGTATTAAGGCGTCCTGATTACTATAGCTTTTTAAAAGAGTAAGAAAACACTCTTTTAAACAGCTGCTCTTGCGATTTTCCGAATTTAGATTAACATGCTATTCATTTTTGTAGAACCCAACCGTTCGACATTTTAAGGGTGGTACAAGTGAACCACATTTGGCACTGGACATATGAAATGTACTTAATTATCGTTTATGTTATTAATATGCTCTCACCGATAGAAAGTCAAGTATCTCTGAATTAACTTTTTATAAAAATTTTATAAACCATTTCCAGAAGAGATAGATCTGTTATCTATCTACTGTCTCTTATATTATATCTACCACCTTACATTTGACTTTCCAGTGCTCCATCGAATAATACTACTTTGACCAGAAAATCAGTTTTTTTTACCTGAAGATTTTAAATTTTGATAAACCCTTGCTACTCAAGCAAGGTAGAGATCCTTAGAGTGCCGTAATGTAATCACACACGGAATCTTCATCTTGCCTCTCATCCGAACAAAAGCTTATTTTTGTGAAAAATGTTCACCTAACATTTTTCATGCGGTCCGTATCGCGAATCGAACCCGGAACCTTGGGATCAGCAGTCATACACGAACCTGTCTATTGCAAGGAGATTCTCTATACATAACACCCCTGGAACAGTAAAGCTGATCACAACAAACTGTTTCAGTCGTATCTTTCTTCCTAGGTATTGTTAGGTGAACACTCTTGTAGAAGGTAGAAGGTATCTAACCTTGATTAGTAGCACAGTAAAAAACCGTTGATATCGTCTTTTTCTTTTATATATTCCACTAGCTTAGTTGGATCAACGTACTGTTTGATTAATCAAAGTTGGAGATGTAGCAAGGCGCTATATCTCTAAACTCTAAACTTCAAGTTCTTTCAAAATTCTAGTATAATATACTGCTTTAATGGTTTGGAATAGAGCTGCTAGTCGGAACGTTTGTATCCGTCTAAAACGATCAAATCTCTTTTGCATACTAATGGAATATGACTATTTTAAAAATTCCTTCTACTGATACCAATCAGCACCTTCCAAAATCCAACGGCGTTCTGACCAGCAACGCTCACGAAAGATCTATTTACGTAAATCTGTAACCAATGACAGCGTTCGTCCTAATTTAGCGGGAGGACAACGCTACCAATAGCGAGCCGCGCTTTCCAGCCACAAGGATAAAAGAAGCGCAAATTCAACCATCGTAGTTCCAGTCACACCTCAAGAGAGTAAACTTCGCGAGGGAACGACTACAATCTACATACAGCGCGAAACTTCAGTTCATTTCTACTGTTTTATACGAAGACGCTCGAGTGAGCGCTAAACTTCTAGATGCTCAAGAGGTGTACATCACGCGGTCCGGCACTTGGTGTACATCATCGTCATTAACCGCTCTTTTTAGAGCGAACCAATGCCAGCCAAGGACTTCCTGAAGGCACGGGCATTCGTGACAATCACTGACGACATTTTCGACATAGATTTTGAGAACGCTTCTTCACGCAGACGAGACGACCGATCATCTTCGGAAACCGAAAGCAAGAACAAGCAGAAATTCGACACCCATATAATAAGAACCGAACCGAAGACATCCACTGAAATTACTACACCAGGCCCCGACACCATCATGACTCCGATCACAGCAGACCTGGACAAACCATCGACTATTAGAAGCTACGTCTACGTCGCCACCACCATCTCCACCATGGACACTTCAGATATCGAAAGACGTTCACAGTCTCAGACACGGACAAGCAGTAATAGCATTCTTCCTACTTTCATCGAGAGGTTCCCTAACTTCATTCAGCACGCCAAGGAGCTAAACCGGCATCGGACGCCGGACAAGGAACAAGAATAATACCCACCGACAGTACGCAATTCAGATACATGCAGAACTATTTAAAGAGTACTACACATACACCATCAGATCCGAACGCGAACTTAAAATAGTCACCAGGGGCTTAGTTGCCAACATCAAGACGAACTCACCAAAATGGGGTACTAACTACGTGACTAAGCTTTAGAATAAAGAACGAGAATACTGTAACACCGCCCTCGTGTCTTTGGAGAACAACCAGACATCGACTGGAATCTACAATCTGATTACGTTACTCTACTGCAGCCACATTAAAGACGCCGAATTCAAAAGCAGGGTGGAGCTCGAACAATGCTTTTTATGCCAGCGATTTGAACATTTGAGCGTAAATTGCGGATACAATCCTCGCTGTGTCAAATGCGCCAAGCAGCACCAGGCAGCGGATTGCAAGAAAAGCGTGGAATTACTACTTACATGCGCCAACTACAATGACCCACATCCGGCTAACTACCGAAATTAAACTGCATACCACAAAGAACTGCGCAAGAGATACACCCTCCTACATTTGATTTTCCAATGTTCTACCCGAAGGTACTACATTGGCCAGGAAATCGAACCCTTGCTGTTGCAAGCAAGACAGGAAAATTTAACGTGCGTCATAACACCCACACACGGGACCTCCAATTTACCTCTCATCCGAACGAGGGCGCAATTTTGTGAAAAATGCACGCTTAACATTTTTCAAGCGGACCGTGTCGGGATTCGAACCCGGGACCTTGGGCGTAGTAGTCAAACGCATATCAACTACGCCACGAAGCCGCCTGCAAGAGATACACCTTATATGTGATTTTCCAATGTTCCAGCTGAAGGTACTACATTGGCCAGGAAGCGAGTTTCTTTTACGTAGAAAATTTTGAATTTTGCTGAATCCTTGCTGTTCCAAGCAAGGTAGGGATCTTTAACGTGCGTGACAACACTCACACACGGGCCCTCCACTTTACCTCTCATCTGAACAAGGGCGCAATTTTGTGAAAAATGTTCGCCTAGCATTTTTCAAGCGCACCATGTCGGGGTTCGAACCCGGGACCTTGGGCGTAGTAGTTACACACATAACAACTACGCCACGAAGCCACCCGCAAGAGATACACCACCGCTACTCAGCAACGACGCAACCCACCATCAGCACAAGAAACCGACGACGAAGGTTTCACTGCAAGCAGAAATGGACGACACGGAGCTCGACAAACCGCCACAATAATTATTTCAAAAGCCATCGCCAAAGACAACACAAGTACTACAGAAGACGAAGAGCAATCAAGCTTCGAAGAAGAGCCACGCAGAGAAGCTAAACAAAACAAAAGCAAGAGCCGACGGAGAAAGAAAAAACCATCACTAACCCAAAGTCATCAACCACCACCAAAACCAAATCAGCGACGAACACAACAAGAATCAACAGAGACGAGCAGAAAAGCAACAGAACGACTAAAACACCTTCCACACAACCGCAAGCAGAGCTGTCCATCAGCGTCACCCCGACGGTGACACTACTTGTTAACAAGAATACTACAATGGGCGCAAAAACCCTTAAGTGCCTGTATGGCAAGAACATTCAAAACAGCCTTACTATGGACGGCAATGTGCGACATACTGAAAGTCTATAATGGTCAATAGGCCAATACCAAACTTAGTACTCCTTTCCTTGAACGCCAACAGGATACGGAACAGGATGACCGAGCTGAAACACTTCCTACATCATCACAACATGGACGTCGCAATGATTGCGAAAACCAAATTACCTGCAAACAAACAACTCAGCCTGGCAAATTACAACATTTACAGGAAAGAACGCGACCTAAAACCAGGACAACCAGCACACGTACAGAAACACAAGTGACTATTACACGAACAACTCCAACTACACTCGACTGTTTTAGACAGCGTGGGCGTCAGGTTCAAAGCCAACGGGCAATTCATTAAGGCAATAGCTGTCTACAGAAGTCCAACCAGCAGGGAAATACTCCTTGAAGACATTGACGACCTACTACAAGAAGATACATAGACAATAATCTTAAGAGACCTAAATGCCAAACACCAAGCCTGGGGGCAATAACTACCAATAAGAGCGACCGCATCCTCTACACACACTCTCTCGGCAAAGACTTCGACATCATAACACAAGAACGCACCGACAAAAATCCGCCGGACAGAACACAGAAAATAGACATCCTCGACATATCAATCATAAAGGACATACCGTACCCGCTGGACATAGGGGCTCTTTAAGATCTTAGTTCGGATCATCTACTAATCATCACCGAAATACAGATACAACCACAGACGACATAGGCGTTCCAGGATAAGACAAAATTGGAGAAAGTTCAACGAGGCTCTCAAAAGGAAAATCACTGACGGGAACCCAGACATAAACAGCACACAAGATATTGACGAGTCACTACAGTATCTCATGAAGACCATCCAAGAATCTATGCAACAGTGTTCCGTAGAGAGTTCTACCCGAGACAAAAGACTTGACATCTCACGATACATAAAAGAGGCCATCAACGAGAAGGAAACCCACGTCAAAAGGTGGAAGAACACACGAGATCCACAAGTAGAAACGGTACTTAACCGAAAGCAACGCGCAATCAATATTATGCTGGATGAACGTTACGACTAATCCTTGACCAACCACGTCAACTACACAATACAAACAGAAGGAAACATGTACAGACTAAAATATCGACTTATGACACGAAAAAACCCTGACCCCGCACGGCTACAAGGAGACAACGAAATGCTGTACAGTATCGAAGAGCGAGTAGTCAAATTCGCCGAAGTTCTCTAGAAAACGTTCTCAGAAACCCCCCAGACAATATATTCACTAACTTAATAAACATAAGAGTAGATCAAATATTACAAGCACCCGCAAAGAACGACATCCTACATATCACTCCACAAGAAATAAAACAAGCTAACACCAGACAAACTAACAGGAAAACTCCAGGAAAAGACGGAATCACGCACATGGCGTTAAAACACATAACAAAAAAACACTGGCGTTTATCACAAAAATCTTTCACAGCATGATCAACCGCAAAATGCTTCGCAGACTTATGGAAAACGGCAATAGTGGTAATGATTTGGAAGCCAGGGAAGAAGAGGATGCACGCCGAAAACTACAGACCAATCTCACTACTGAGCACGATATTTAAAATCTTCGAACGAATACTACTAACAAAACTAAAACCACTGCTGAAAGACCGACCAGAATAATACGGATTTAAGCAACAGCACTCCACCATATTACAAGCCATCCGGGTAATAAACAACATAGCCACCAACTACAACCGAGAACTAACCACAGTCGCCATCGTCCTAGATATCAAAAACACCTTTGGCAAGGTATGGATCAACGGACTACTGTTAAAGCTTGCCACCATTCACAACTTTCCGATGCCTTATATCCTTGATAAGAAGTTGCCTGACCAACAGGATGGTACAGGTAAAAGTAAAAAACATCCTGTCACTAGAAACTCCCGTCAAAACCGGCGTCCCACAAGGAGACTGGCTTTCATCAACGCTATTCGATGCATACATCCTCCCGTCAGCAAAACTGACGCGAAGTAATGATTTCACACCTTCTGCTAGAAGAGAGTCAAAGACTTATAAAGCAGTAAAATCAGTTAGCAACAAGACAGCCAGAATCAATTGATTAATGATGTAAAAGGAAGTTGGTCTTGAGAGATCCAGAATCGACTAAGCTGACCATCTTGGTACTCGTCGATCCTCATCCGAGTAGCACACTTCAACAACACACCGTTGGTCGATATTCATCCCAACATTGCACCCTGCTGGTGGATAGCGTTCCCAACAGCTACACCCTCCGGTGATCTTATATCCCGAGCACACTAATACTCAAGTACAAAGTAGTACAAAGTATTGGACCATATCGTCCATTGGAAAATCCTCTGCTGCTGCTCTTAGGAAGCACCGCCGTAACGAACGACGCTTCCAAAAGAATATACTACCTCTACTGCCGCCGCCCGCTGCACCAGCACCGCCATCATCAGTTGACACCACCAGCTGGTGGCTGAGAACCATTGACCTCTCCGAGTGTATCCACTACGACGACACCCGGCTCGATGACGTCCTGCCGACCGACCCTCGCCGCCCATCCACCTACAAGGCCTGTAACCGAGAATTCGAAGAGCTATACTTAGCCCTAGGTCACGAATTCCGAGACCGTCCCTGAAAAGGTGCATTTCCTTCGACTCAGGGCTGGAGAACAACGCCATCACTCTGCGAGTGTTTAAGTTAGTAGTAAGTTGAACAATAGTATAAATAAGGACTTATGTGTATGATGAGTTGTAGTGGACAGTACATTTGTTAGGTTTAAGTTGTTTGTGTTTGTATGATTCTTTTTTTTTTTAGCAGTTAATAAAAGCCCCACCTAAGCTGCTTTCTAAATATTGTACTTGTAAATATTTATCTGTAATTAATGTCATATATATATATATATATATATATATATATATATATATATATAGTGAAGAAGAATAATCCACATTTGGAATGCAAATGCATGTTTATTAATATATATTAATAGTTTTAAGATGAAATGAAAACCCAACTTTTTATGTAAAGTTGAATTACCATTTCAAATCAAACTAGTAATTGAAAGCCACTAAAAGAACGGCTACAGCAGGATTTGAACCTGCGACCTTTGATTTTCCGGACTAGCGCTCTAACCAACTGAGCTATGTAGCCAATTGTTTAGATGATGTTATAATTAATACTACTGAAACTTGTTCTTGATAGCGATTTTTAATTGTATTATCCGAACGTTGCAAAATGGGATGATCAAGTTATTTTTACATGAATTATGTATGTAACTAGAATCAATTTCCTTAAATGCAAGACGTAATTGAAAATCGGTAACAAGAACAAGCTTCAGTAGTATTAATTATAACACAATTTAGTGGTTTTCAATCACTAGTTCGATTTGAAATGATAATTCAACTGTACATAAAAAGTTGGGTTTCATTTCATCTTAAAACTATTATGTATATTGCTATGATAATAAGGTAGTTTAGGGGTAAGTTAAGTCATGGAAGTTGTAGAATAAATGTAGACAACTTCCACTTTTAGAAAAGCACATAATTCCAGAAATCATAAGAGTAATACGGTCACTCTACATATTGTTAATTGAGAGGACACCGTATATAAAATACACGGGATTCAATGCATGAAAACATAAAGATGTCTAAGTGTAGTTCACAAGTAAAGGTAAGATTTTAAATCGCAACAAATTGCATCAAAATTAAATCACCGGGAGGCATAGATAAATTGGCATTACAAACATTTAACAATTGCGTCGAAAATATCATCCGACACGCATTCTAAATAATTCATTATTAGAAAATCGTTACGTGACTGGAAGAAAACACATTTGTTTAAAAATCCAATATTCTGTAGAAATAAACAAGCACCAGACGATTCAATTTAGACGATAAAATTTAAAAACATCCGAATACGTGAGTTAATAAAAGTAAAAGTTGGAAATTCTCTAATAATACCACGATATGCGGGATGCATACGTGACAGACAAGGCATGCATTGAAAGATTTAAACCAAATAATTGGTGAAAATTCCAAGGTATGCGAGATAAGATAAAAGTTTCGCCCTAGAGCGTCAACAAGCCAATAAAAGCAATTGGAGGTAGGGCTTATATATACGATAGTGAGGAAGCGACAGGTTAGTCTATAAAACTGAGCAACGACTATGTTCAAAGGTGTTAAAAGCTTACGTAACCAGTGAAGTATAAACCAAAATAAATCAGAATTAAAAGTGCTTATACAAAATTGTGCAGTATTCTAAAATGTATAAATCGTCCAAACCATAAAACCACTTCACCTCTGCTTTTGTCAAAACTAAAAGCTCTTATTTGGTTGGGGCAAGTAAAAATACTCAGTCCAGTTTTAAAGGTGTTGGATAAATACAGGTATTGCAGATTTCTGCGACGTGCAAAACAATTCCTGCACCTTGTTTTTGTGTAGTTAAACTAATAAATAAATATGTCTTGCACATTTGACCGCCCTCCTAAACACACCGTCTTCATGTCGGAATGCACGATGATCCCATTTAATTATCGCTGCTCTGCTCAAGTAGCTAAAGGTACGTCTCGCGACAAACAGCGCAAAATTAAAAAAATTATGCGTGATTCACAAGCTAGTTTAGGGTAATCTAAATACGTGTGCAATAAAACTGATTGGTATTATCCTACACACAGATTTATTGTGATATCAACTATCTGAAGCTTAACTTACTTTGATATTATGATTGAGTAGATTAGATATAGGCAATCTAGTGCAAAATTTATTTTTCTGCGTGTATTTCCCCATAAGAAAATCTGAGTTCCAAAAGGTTCCAAAGACCATTTACTCCTCTTAACTCTAAGGAATTGGACATGTCGGAAACTAAAAGACATTTTTATGAGCTCCAATATTCATTCACCCCGTTTAAGTTCTGAGGTAGGATAGCATGTAGGCGATTTTTGGAACTCATGATCGATTTCTACTTTAAAACTTCTTATGAAAAAACAAAAGTTTAAAACTAAAACTAAAGCGCCTATAACTTATTTACTCGATTGGTAAAATTTTATGGATAGAAAACTATTATTCCTGATAAACTGACCAAAGCGTACAATACGGATCTATCGTCCTTTATTATCTAACTGTCGAAATCGAAACAAAGTGCAGGACGTAATACACGCTTGAGTTACATCAAATACTTTATCTGTAAAAAGTTATGACCAAAGTCGCTTTTTAGGATCAAAGCAACCCTGTTTTACGGTATTATAATTGGCAGACTTTGTTTCTGTTTCAAATGGCCTTTGATCAGTTTCATTTTATTTTAAATTAAATCAACTTATAAGCAGTCTTTCGGGGATTCCGTTTTTATGTGGAATAGGGAGCAACCGAGCTTGTAAACTTACAAGGAAACTCCGCAGCAATTACAAAAAATTTGTTGGTTAATCAAACTTGTTTACAACTCAATTTGTATTTCCCCTAAAGGTTTTCTATTGAGATGCAAGAGATATTGAATTTGCAAATAAGCTTGTTAAGGTAAAATAGGTTTTTCAAAAGAAAAATTTGTACATACCTACTTAGATTTTCACGAAGAACGTGTGGTTGATGTATAAACACCTGAAACCTGTAGAAAACAAACGATATTTTAAATATAAATAGCTTATTCTCCTCTGCTTGTCTAGACGAGCTATTCCATATTTCACAAAACACAACAAAAGCCTTGCAAGGGTTGTTTTCATAAAGAATTTTCCGTATCCTCGTCTTGTGCTACAGAATATAAGTTGACATTTTGCAGCGGTTACAAAACCAGCTTATTGCTCCCTACCGTACCGCACTTTTATCCAGGATTGTTATTTCTACAAAATCTTTACCTTTTTGAGATAATTGGTATAAAATGCACGTTCCTAGTAACTTGGGATTAAGTCTTCATAGGCGACAATCCCTTACCGGAAATATTTCAAGTGTGTGGAATATTAGTTTCCAAAAGCCGAAGGCATAGATTTTAGTTTTTGCGGAACTATAGATTATTTACTGTGCCAGCGGTAATCGGTAATAGCCGTTGCATTTACCGCAGGATCAATAATTCTCTATGAGCTTATGAAACTAGTACTGGAATAAGATGAACAGTTTTCTTTTACGTCTCCCAATATCGTCCAAGTGCATTTTTTATATCCCATATATTAAATCCAAAACTTAATTTTTAAAACAATTTCAAACTACTAGAACTGCTTAATATTTTTAAGTCGTACAGATTTGCAAATACTACAAATTTCAAATTCTTCCTCAAGCGTCTTCCAACACATTAAACTTTCTAATTATCGTGAAATATGAGAAATGTAAAAGAATTTTTGAAAGTATTTACGAAACTTATTGATAGGAATTTATTAACATTAGACTAACAAAACACGGTGAAGAAATATTTTAATACATGCAAACATGCTGTATTTAGATTAGAAGTAACATCTAACTTAGCGAAATTTTTAATTAATGACGTGATTTTGTTTATCTATGTAAAAAGCAAAACTTGTTACTTTTTGTTCATAAAATATTATCTTGATCATCCTGAAAATATTAGAAGCCGGTCTTGATGTTTCATAGGCTATGCGGTCAAATTCGCATTTTATAATTAGGAACGCAAATAGTATAGTTTTACAAATGTAAGAGCTTACTTCCAAATTGCTGCGCTTACACTACTTTGCATATTACAAATATTACTTTATAAATTACGTTCAACTTTTAGAATCTGCGCCAAACTGAAATTCGTACTTATAAAGTAGTCCAATAACACTGAGAAACTGTTGTGAACATGCAACTTGCAATACTATAAACCTATTGATGTAATAGCTAATATTTGTCAGCGTTCTATACTTATGACATTGTTTTGAGATTATATAATAAGTAAAATGTAGAATTAATAAGGACAATAGAATAATAGCATTCCAGTAAATCGAAGAAAATTGTGGGACGTTAAACGTCTTCGCGTTAATCATTGTTAATAAATGAATAATACGCGTAGTTCATTTGATTCAAATAGTCTTAGATGTCAGATGCCGATCTAAATGAACTAAAAAAGACCAACCGCATTACATGGCGATTGAATCAGAAGATTCTAGGATGGACGCTATTTTTTTTTTTCTGCAATCCATTGCCTGAAAACTAGTCGTTTGAGAATTGAAATTAAATAAACAAACTGTTTGAAAAGAATTTTGACTATGTACGTCATAATTAAAATGTAGGTAGTTAACTAGATTAGTAAGAAAAATATACTTTAAGCAGAATATTTTAAACTCGCAATAAACGGCCTAAGATTAAGATATACTTGCTTTTAAATTTTATTTTGTAATTACTATGGACACCTCTCATCCATAACAGGAGAAGATTATTGTGCAAGCGGTGGAAGTAGATACCAATAGTGCTACACAAGATTTGAGTGACAGTCTAAAATTATGGGAATATTCATTAATTATAGTAATCATTTTAATTAAAATAAGTTCCATATTCATTTTAGTGAATAAATATAAAAAAATGTTTAATAAAGATAGGTCTGAAAAATCCAAATTTTGCAAGAAATTGTTAAGCCATTTTTATTGTACAGTACGAAATTCCAAAGTGTAATAGGTCACTTATAATGTGAGAAGCGGATAAGTAGTTTGAGACTTTAGAAGGTTTTAATAATCTACCGAGGTTAAATTCAGTTAATCTAAGTAGACAGTTTGTATTAGAAACCGAATCGAAACTTTCGAGCATTGAACAAGTTTTCTTGTTCACAGATTAAAATGATGAGTATGTGTATCGCCAATAGAGACAGAACTTTAAAAATTATGTAACGCGAGTTACGTTTCGGGCCTTGGGAGCGGTCCTTTTAAAAACTTCTTCCAAATCTTCGTAACAAAATTTATTAGGTTAAATAGAAATTACAATTGAATTTTGACAAACTGATTTAAAATACTCTAAGTCGAAAATTAAATAATAATTGGAGTTTAATAAGGGCGAGTAGCCTAAGCAACGGCAACGTTAAAGCTGAAATACTCAGGACTGACTGATGGTCTTGGGGCTCCCGAGGTATTTACGTTGTCCCTGCCCCTCGGATGTCTGTGGGAACTTGCTGAGCTCATGTCAGCTTATTTCTTAACTCTATTCTTTATACAATGTAACAATCTTAATTTCTAAGTAATGGTGGTTTCTTAACCGGCTGTGAGCTACACCTGCAGTATCACTTACTGTCTGGAATACAATGTATAGTATCCGTTCTCACAACTTGCTTGTAAACTGTTAATAACCTTTCTGTATTTATCTTTGAAATATACGGTTGCATATACTTAAGTTTTATTTATAGTTTTTAATAATCCTAATAAATTCTATTTTGTTATACATTTATAGATTGGGGGAAACATAACTCGCGTTACGATACGCTGACAATAAACTGGATGTGGAAGAAACAAAATTTTATTTTGAAGGGACAAAATGTGTAGATGCGCTTTGAATAAAAGATTTCGTAAATTATTATTCCTAATTAGATATTATTATTAAAATTTCGTTTATATAAAAATAATTCAAATAATGAAGTTGAACATTACTTTTTTTAAACGCATTGTATGGCAGGAATGAAGGACGACAACATTATTAAACATTAAAGCAGACAACGCAATATGATGAAATACTGCATATAAGTTTTCCATAGACAAATATATTGTAATAGACTGTTGTGTGAGAACTTGTGTATTAAGCCTAGATTAAACTTGATACGTTGTATTAACTGGACGCTACCGTAATTAAGAGTTGCAGAGGAAAAAAATTAGATTTGTTGGATGCGACGGAATAACGAAATTAATTAGTTGTGAATCAGTATCATAAAAACGTTGAATATGTAGAGGTACGAGGATGAAAGATTGCTGGGGGTTTAAATAGTATGGGAACAAGTAAAAGGCTTAGAATATATAATTAAGCGAAGTAAATTAAAAATGTAAAAATATAGTAAGGTGTGTGAATTATAGACTGAACGCAACTTAGCTTCAAGCCAAAATAAGGATGGATGTTCCCGCTGGGGACAGAAACACACTTATGATAAAACATCAAAGTACGCCGTATCAGTAAACAAATCCTAAAGAAAACATTAAATTACATCCAGTGATAACAATTTATTTCAAACTTTTTCCGGTTTCCATATAAATCATACCACGTTATTAACCCCAATTTGGTTGGCAATTATCCTAATAATACCTATAAAACAAATTTTTTGGTCGACCCTTCTATTACTCATTCTCAAAATGCTTTCATATCAACATCTACGTATTCCCTAATACTTTAAATTAATTACATTGCGTTTAAATTTAATTATCACTCGTTCCATCTGTAAATTGTTGATCAATCAATAAAAAAAAGATCGTTGAAACGTTCAGTTACTGTTCTATGTTATAAAACACCAATCGTGTTCACGTAAAAACTCACATACAAGCCTATGATTTTACGTACAATTTGGATCACCTATTGTAAAGTTTAGAATGTCCAGTCACATCAGCTTACCATTTTTAAAATATAATTTCTATGTTTTTTCTATCCTTCAAACGACAGCTACTACCGACTCAACACAACCCAAAATTCCAATTTAATGGCGGGATAAACGATCCCAGTTCCAATCCCTATAAACGGTCACAACGACAATAACACCGTCAGGTGCATTGAAACTACCTCGCCCTTGCAAGAGTATGTTTAGAGTTTCATCGTAAGTCTCGTTTTTGTCGCCAGCGGGAACATTCATCGTTATCATTCTTTGAAACTGCGTTCTGTTCAACCTTCTATAATTTACTCACATTACTACATTTTGACGTTCTAAATTTACTGCGCTTAGTATTACTTTCCAAACTTTTAACACGTTTTCATTCAAATAAGCGGTAATGCTAAAAAACAAAAATTAATTAAACTATTCCCTAATCATAATTAAAAAATAATTTAAGAAACAGGTTTTTATTTGTTGCAATTTATGCGCAAATTGGAAGCTGTATTCTGACCATGCGCCTCTAGACGCAGTAACAACATGGGGTTTGGTGTACAAGTAAAAACAGAACTGAAAAGTCTTTAGTTTCAAAATTTCAGAAGACTGATTAATTTCACTTGAGAAACAAAGCTTTAGAAATAACGAAGAAATAATTCACTAGATGTATAGTTAAACTAGAAAATAAAACACTTGAAAAAATTATTGCGCTGTATTTGCATAATAAAAGAAACAGCTCCTTATAATGTTTTCTTAATGTATGACCTCCGTTTGTCTGCATATTTTGCAAGTTAATTCTCCTAAAGTCTTCCAACAACAGAATTGGGTTTCAAATCTGAAACTTTATTAGCGTACGAATGTTTGTATAGCCAGGTTTAAGAAGGAGTCTATCCCCAAAATGATATCTCTAATTAGAATTACTCAACTGTACTTGTCTGAATGTTATCAAAACGTGCAGGTCCAAGCGGAATTAATACTTCTCATTTGAATGCAGACGTAGATAACTGTTTATCCTCGCTATGTGCTGCAACTAAGTAACAGACTTCACGATGCAAAGTAATATTAAACAGGATTATGTTCTTAGAAATTTCCAGCAACGAGTTGAGCACATGTTCGGTCCATTAAACATCGAACCCATGACGCAATTTAAAGCAAGAAATTTTGTATTTAATTACACTCGCAATTTCACTGAACGAAGCAAACTAATAAGAAATTAAATTTTACATTTACTACGCATAGGGCACTTATGACTTTCTTTTACGAAAACGATAAGCTATATGAAAGAAGCATTAAAAATTTATTTAATTCTGGAGTACAATCTACTCCTTGTTTAGAGAGTCTTTTAAGAGGCAGCGAAAAAATAAATTTGCAATTTACTGCTTTAATGAAATTTACTTCCTTTGTTTTAGAAGGATGTAACGTGAACGAACTACACAGACCGACCCTGATAGGTAGGAATGGCGAATAATATTGTCAGCAAATCGATCCTGCTTAAACGAAACAAATATGGCCCAATACTTATATAAGTTTAGCCAGCTTTAAATAAAGTTGCAGTTGCATTTCTCCATAAGTGACCCGCTTGGTAGACGGCGCGAGCGAGTGCTTTTGCAGGGTGGCCGAAATATATGTGATGTTAACAACCAGTTTATTTCCCGTTGCAACTATCCAGCGGCGTATCGCGCTTGCCGAGGAATGGGTTGTTTGTGAGTCGTACTGGTAGCAGACGAATTTTTCAAACAGAGCCATTGTTTCGTTAGAAATATCCTGAATCGGCTTTGAAATTGATTCAATAGCTAAAGTCTCTTCAAGATGTGACACCCATGTTTTGCAGCAAAATTTTTTTTCTTTTTGAGTGAAAAAAAGGCGATAGTGTCGCAACCTTATGATATAACTACATGTCTCTGAAGATCTGACCAGAATTTGAGTAGCTTCGTGTTCAGCCACGTCTTTCGGGTAGAACATTGGAAAATAACATATATGGTACAAGAACATGGAGGTCCCGGGTTCGAATCTCGACACGGTCCGTTTGAAATATGTTAGGCGAACATTTTTCACAAAAATACACCCTCATTTGGATGAGAGGTAAAATGGAACCCTGTGTGAGTGTTGTCATGCACGTTAAAAATCCCTACCTTGCTTGAAACAGCAAGGGTTCGGCAAAATTAAAAAAAACTCGCCATCGTTTTGTCAGAAATATCCTGAATCGGCTTTGAAATTAATTCAATAGCAAAACTCTCTTCAAGATGAGACAACCATGTTTTGCAGCAAGATTTTTTCCTTTTGAGTGGAAAAAAGTCGGTAGTGTCGGAACCTTATGATATAAGTACATGTGTCAGAAGATCTGACCAGAATTTAAGTAGCTCAACATTCAGCCATATCTTTAACGTGCCATACAAGACTACCCTTCTTCCATGTGCAATTTGATTATCTTTCCAGTAATAGAAGTACAAGAACACGGGCGTCGTCGTGGATCAATGTAGTAAGCGTAAGACTACGGATTCCAAGATCCTGGGTTCGAACCTCGACACGGCTAACTGCTTGAAAAATGTTAGGCGAGCATTTTTCACAAAAAATACGCCCTCGTTTGGATGAGAGGTAAAATGGGGGTCCCGTGTGTGAGTGTTGTTACGCACGTTAAAGATTTCTACCTTGCTTGGAACAGCAAGGGTTCGCAAAGTTAAAAATTTCCGGGTAAAAAACTCGCTTCTTGGTCAATGTGGTATCTTCGGGTGGAGCATTGGAAAAAATCACATGTAGGGTACAAGAACAAGGGGCCGCTCCGTGGCGTAGTTGGTTTGCATGTGACTACTACGCCCAAGGTCCCGGGTTCAAATCCCGACACGGTCCGCTTGAAAAATGTAAGGCGAGTATTTTTCACAAAAATACGCCCTCATTCGGATGAGATGTAAAATGGGGGTCCCGTGTGCTTGGAAGAGCAAGGGTTTGACAAAATTTAAAATTTTTTAGGTAAAAACTCGCTTCCTGGTCAATGTAGTACCGTCGGGTGGAACATTGGAAAATCAAATGTAGGGATACAAGAACATGGTACCTTCGGGTGGAGCATTGGAAAATCACATGCTAGGTACAAGAACATAAATAACAGATACTTGGTTAGCGACATTTGTTACCACATTAGCGTCAGAAAGGTTATTCAGAAATGTTTGCTCAAGAAATTGAGACAGCTCTGATTTATTCTTATCATTTCTCAGAAAATCAGACCACCCAGGAGGTAAGCAACTATTTAGAATTACTTGCCACCGGATTCTAGATCAACGGTTTTCTCGTTTTTGTGTTTTTAAGGTACCAGATAGATAAAAATCCCATACAAGGCCAATGCTCCTTGAGTAGCACTTTTGGAAAGATTTGAAATTTTACTTCCGAATCATTTGGACATGTGCAGCACCATCAGAGACAATTGCAACAAATTTACTGGAAACATTTTTTGTTTCTACTAAGGATTATAATCTTTCAGCAAGATCAGCTTTATTGTCTGAACGTCCATTAGCTTACAAAGAAAATGCGCATCATCGGTTTTCCTTTTCTAAAAAAAGTATTAAGATCAAGCTCGTGCTCTGTTGCAATTATAAAAGGTCTGCAGTAAAGTTAATGTTTATCTTCAAACTTTGATGGTGCACGTTTCCGCATTTTTTAAAAATTTTGTAAGCAAATATTTTGATACCCACTTTCTTGACAGGATCATATAATGATCTATAACCTTCTATGAACCATTCTTTTATGAACCTTTCGCATGCATCATTTCCTGATTTCCCTGTCGAGTACAAAGATTATACAACTGCTAAAGGTACCACCACTCGAGTGTTCAAAGCAAAGATCTACGTGTCATGCTCGATAAAAGTGTTTCTAGATTTAGAGAAACTGCTCTTCCATGCCACACAAACGTCAAAAAATTCGTTCTAAACTGGGTGCTGCTCATAGTGTCTCTGCGAATTCAGCACAGTTTAGAATTTAGTGGACTGAAATTCTTTACCAAGTCCAGCAATTTTGGGTCCTACGATCGTAAAAGCAACCGAGAGATGCTGGATTTTCAGGCATGGAGTAATAACGAACGTAATTATTAAAATTGCAAGGAACTGCCCAAGAAAATTTTTCAAACGAAACGATATAGGCCTACGTTTGTCGAGCTAAGACTCAAAATTTTGCACATTACAAATAGCTTAATTTCAAAGCATGCAAAGATTCTACTCTCATGGTACATAAAGATTATAAAATTATAAACTAAGATCAAAAATAGCAACAATCATCTTTTCACGCAGCGATTGATTTAAAAGACCACAGTAAGAGTAATGATATTGGCAAATAGGTTTTAATTCAATGATATGTGAATTTTGCAAATTATTATCTAATTACAAATAGTATGAACAGTTGATGTCGTGAATGACATAACATATAATACAGCATATTGTAATTGGAAACTTACTAAGCGGATGATCAGGGTGTTATGAGCAAGATACTTTACAAGTACTGACAAGTAAAACAGATATATAAGTCTGGCAAACTAAAAGTGAAAGTTTTAACATCATACAACTTTCACAGTTTGTCTGTAGAGGTTTTCATACGAAAGGTAATTGTTGAAAAACAAGTCTATTCAACGACAGGAATAAAGAATTGGACAAGAAGTTGTAACGTATTTATTTTGTTAGTTACATTTTCCTTATAAATCTAATATCATGTTTCGATAATATAAAAATATAATTTATAATTGTCTGATCACTAAAAATAATTTATAAACTATATAAAGGATTATGCGCTCCTTCACTTTTGATGTCTAAGTTTCTACAACACAAATCGTTTGTCTGTCATTTCGAATCACTTTTCGATCAGCGCTTGAACAAGTCAGCTGCTCTACGGAGCGTAGAAAGGTCAATATGCTTAGGCACATGGCCTGCTGTCGCGTTCGTAAAAGAAGTTAATTATCGAATACCTTCGTGTCTTGATGTGGTTCCTGAAAACTTTTGGTGAAGATTTTATTCTGCATTCCACCATCAGCAAAGTCAGTTGATTCCTGCAGACCGAAGAAGTTTGAAGTAACCATCATTAAAACAGTTGGTATAATTAATTTGATAAAATTTACTAATTCGTTTTTCGTAGTGCAATACCAATGAAGTAAAGATTTAGTTAAAATTTAGGAAACATGAAAATAATTGGACATATTTAACGGAGATTTTATTTGGTTGGAAAATATTTTGTTCTGAAGGTCTTTTATAATTCCATCGTAAAATTCAGTCATAATGGTATGTTATTCATATTGCGTGCATCGCAGATGTGAATAAATTTGTCGACATCTATTGTTGTTTGGTTCTGGTTTAAACGTTCGAGTTTTTTTTGATTGAACTGTACAAACCCTTGAGTGACATTTAACCTTTAATTTAACTTGTATTTATTTAAATGTTTTACGTATGATCAAAGGTTGAAATTCTACTTTGTTTAGTTATTTTATAATTCATTTAGTAAGAAAGATCCAGTTTTATTTTCGTAACTTTACAAAATTTTACAGATGGCTCCATAGTTTGCCTATCATATTTGTTTCACAAGCAGACAGTTATAGCTTCACTAAAAAAATTGTCATTGACATCATATGTCAAAAAAATATCTAGTTAGTCAATATAATTACTACATGTTATTTTGTGTTACATTAAAAATATCTTTGGTTATTTTGAGGTCATGCAATTTAATTTTAAAAAACATGATAAATTTTTGTAGGATATAAAGTAAAGCTTATTCTTTGTTTGAATGATACATTTTACTAAGACGTGGAATAATCTAGTTTCTCACTTGTAAAGTCGACTGTAGTACTACTGAAGGCTATAATTAAAATTTGAAATTTAAATTAAGTAAGCATATACCTAACAGTAAACGTACGTAGGCGTATCGAGTTTAAAGATGTTTGTGTTTTTTTATGAAGACAGATCAATACTAGTTTCTTTTCATGTAAATTTTTGTTGAAAATATTAATGTTGAAACAAGCTAAAACAATTTAATTGAATAGAATTTATTTTTGCTTAACTCTTTTATTATTAAAAATTCAAGGAAAATTTATCGGTTCTTAATAAGCAAAAGATTTATTCTATCTTATGATAACAAATACCTTGAGTGTATATATTTTTGGAACTTAAATTCAAATATATTATTTTTTGGTGAATATTTTTAAGGACACAAACGGTGTCCATGTTGTGCATTTGTTTGTTCACAGGTTATGCAGAGACATCTGTAACACATCTGGCAATTGATATTTTGGTAAGTGCTTTGCAAGGTTGATATTTAGGTTTTGTGGCTACATAAGCGGTGTAGACTTCAGGTTTCCGCCTTTCCTTAATACAAGTACATGTATCTTCGTATGTTGTTGTATTGAAAAATACAATGGCGCTCTTTATCTATATTTTTGGTCTTTTGACAACCCATGACCCAAGCTCATGATCTACCGAGAGCTAACACTCTACTAGCCGTTTATCTTTAATGAGTTTTTCTTTTCCTCAAGTCGTTTTCCATCCAACTTTACCTTGGGCTTCCCTCATTAACAAGAAATTCTCGACCTTGTGATATCAGGTAAGGTAGGCGTTTCTGGTATATAGTGGTCCAATTTGCTATCTGATATTTGCAAGGGAAAAATTTTTTGTTTCAAAGTTTTAACAAATTAATATTTTATTGCACTTGTAATGAATATACCATTAAAGTAATACAACAAAAACACGTCACATTTTAAACCAATTGTATCGAATACATCAGTTAAGAATAACAACAGCATCTCATACTCTTCTTTAACAAACTTTAGCAGTAAGATAAGGAATAACGATTTCGACCACTTTGACAATCTAATGCGAAATCTATAGAATTGAATAAGATTAATAAAGTTTATCCTTAGGGCTTTGTGTAAGTACTTTTTCTCAATTTTGAAATAAAGTAATCAAAATGAGAATTAAGTTTTCGATTAAAAATGGTGGGGGTAGGGCTCTTCAATGTATGGACGTTCCTGTGCGCTTCAAAACCCACGCGTTTTATCGATTGTTAGTTTTCGGAACGTTGTAACAAATTTTTTTCTGTTCAACAAAATTTCTTTGCACGGTAAAAAAATCTATTTAGAGGAAAAATGAAATATTTGCTAAAAATTACTTATTTGCAAACCTAAAAAAGCTTTCGACTTTGTAACAAATTTTTAGTCGCATGTGGAGAGTAGAAAACAATAAGCGATTCATTATTTCCTATTTCAATTTGATAGCAGGCTAAATTCCACATTTAGTTGTAATAATTGACTTAAAATTCTTCAAGTGTTTGAAACCTTGCCACGAATGCCAAGGTGATTGCTTTCAATAGCATGTTTATTATTAGGAATTGAAAATTGAAAGTTACTGTTTAAAATTATATCAAGCTTTCCAAATTGTTTCATAAACACGGCGCGTGGTCGTGAAGCATATGTTTTAATTAACATGAAATTTTTAGTAGATACGATTTTCCAGGCCACATTGTCTTTATAAATTGTTTTATTAATTTGATTACTTCCATTTCATACACAAAGTATGAAGTTTTACCTACACCATAAGATTTTATTTCTTTCCAAGTTTTTCACAATTTAAATTTAGTGGTGTAGAATATCCGTAACGTAGTTTTGAGTTTCTAATGAGTTGCTTTGTTTGGGTTCAAAGAAGTTTATAACATGATTTTTAACTGTGGGAAAATGTTTAAAATTCTGTGCTGCAGCATCTTTTATGCGTTTCAGTTCTTGTAAATGGTCAGAAAGCCAGGGAGTCTTAGGCCTAGTTATTCGCATGGTTTTAAATGGTGAATGAATATCAAAAAAGGCACTACAAACCCATTGAACTTTTGTAGTTTAGAATCAACCTTGAGGAAAGTATTTTATATTATTCAAAAGTATAATATTAAAATCATATTTAACATTTTCTATGTAAAATATTCATATGCTTAAAATACGTACATCTTTTATGTTTTTGAATAAATGGAGGCCATTTAGCACTATAAGAAACAAATATGGTTTTGAATAGATATTTCTAGAATGAGAATTTCCTAAAAAGAGAGCTTTATCTTTTATTAATAGCATAATATAATCTATACAAGAATTAACTTTCCGCATGGGTGTTATTGTATTATGAGTTGCAGTAAGTATTAAATTGCGTAACATCACATGCATCGTTGTTTAGATTTATATTTATATTATAAATAAATATACTCACTATATAAAATGCTATGATAATAGGGTAATTTAGGGATATATTGGGTCATAAGAGTCGTACGCTACATGTAAATATCACTAAAGTTTAGAAATCTAAACAATTTCATTATAAAATGGAAGTAGCTCGACAATTATGCAAAAAGCTAATATCGAGCACACTGTATATAAATCACAACTAACTTTAATTTATAAAAGGAAGCTCAATCTTCAAAAATCAAATCATATATAGTAAGATATATAACTTGTACGTCATATAATGCATTTTAAATTAAATATACAAGTATAAAATTGAAAATAAATACGCAAAATTAACATTTAAAATGCAACAAATTATATTGAAATAAATACCCAGTTACTGCAAGGAAATAATCTACAGGTTGTTCGGGTTGTGGATCAACAATCCTTTGTTGTCTTCATTCGTTGAACCAGTGTTTGAGTACAGTCACCCCTCGTTTTCCAAGAATTACTTCGTGCTTCTTTATTTCACATGCATTGAATCCCGCAACTCAAAGTTGTACCAGAATTGTACCAAAATATAATTGTCGACGCTGATTTGAAATATTATATTGACCCAGATTTGAATTATTCTTATCGACGCATACTTGAATTATTTCAACTTGAAGTATTCTAAAATACACCACACATTCGAAGTGTTATATCTCAGATTCGAAGTATTCAAAAATGTACCTCTAATTCGAATTATTGTATCACAGATTTTAATTATTATATCACAGATTCGAAGTATTTAGAAATGTACTACCAATTCGAATTATTGTATCACAGATTGGAATTATTATATCGCAGATTAGAAGTATTCAGAAATGTACCACCAATTCGAAATGTTATATCGACCAAAATTTGAATTATTGTTATCAGCACATTCACAGCCTCGAAGTAGTCAGAAATGTACCACCAATTCGAAGCCGTTAAACGGCAAAAAAAGTCTTCATAATCGTTGCACTTTATCATTGTATTATACACTTGATGTTTTATTAAATATTAAATTACGCGTGAATTGTGAACTGACCCATCTTATCATTGCTCTGTGTTAATATAGGCTCATCCCACTTACATGTGGGCTGGGTTTTCAAGCAGTCTTGCAGATATCTCAACCAACCGGATCTTCAATATTCCCTGCATTTCGAAGTTGTTTCTGATGTAATTTCTTCGGTTTTCCATGTAAGATTTATTTGCTATAGACACCTTGTTATCTTTGCCAGACGTTTGTTTTGTTTAGATATTGCCTTTTCAATAATTGGACAAAATAAATGATGTAACTTTATTCTGCTTTCGTTTGTGTATTTTTAAGCGTCTTTGAAAACTGCGTTTTCTTATCAAAACGTTTCTTGTTTCCGCGTAATTGCATAAAGCTTTGTTAGGGTTTATCTCTTTTCTTCGTATTTGTTTCATAACTAATTAGAACACTTCTCAATGCGTGTTTAATTACATGTACTATCATTTCTTTGAATACGCGTTCTGTTGTTGTAAGATATGCTTACTTGCATTGTTTAAAGCTAATTATGGTCTATATACAGGATGTTAAATGCTTGCCATTTATATAATGTACTAATTACATATTTTTTGCTAAATAAATGCAGTTTTCAGATTCCTATTGCAATTTATGATTACCACACGACCCTTGCTAATTAATACACCCCTAAACAACCCCTTATCACAGCAATATATATATATATGTATGTATATTGTCACGTGTTTAAAACCATTGTGGCTACTACTCTTCATATATAATAACATCAATTTCCAATAATACATTTATGTTGTATGACAAATATATTCGATCGCATTTTTAAAACAATGCTTATTTACAAATTGATGCATTTTAGTCTATTTAACTTATTGAAGAATTTTATTTTCGGTTTATTTTGCAATATTAGTTTTAGAAAAATATTAAAATATTTCAGTATGTTAATAGAATAAATGAATTAAATTCATCAATTTACATTTTAATTTCCCGGGAAATTTAAATGTCCTGCATGACCTTTGTTGCTCCGGTAGTCAACGTAAACGAGTTACGTTTTGGGCCTTGGAAGCTGCGTTTTTAAAAAGTCTTCTTCCAAAAACTCTTGTAACAAATATTTATTCAACAAAAATTACATGTAAAATTTTGACAAACTATATAAATTTATACTAAGTCGAAATTAAATAATAATTGAAGTTAAATTAGGGTAAGTACCCTAAGCAACCAACAATGTAAAAGCTGAAATATTCAAGACTGACTGATGATCTTGGGGCTCCCGGGGTATATATGTTGTCCCTGCCCCTCACATTTCTGTGGGAACTGCAGAGCTCATGTCTGCTATTTTTTATTCAATGCATTATACAACGTACCAATGTTAATTCTAATAATTGCGGTTTCTTAACCGTCTGTGACCTGCACCTGCAGTATCACTTACGTATGGCATACAATGTATTCACATCCGTTCTCACTACTTGCTTATGAACTTTCACTACCCTTTTCTTTATTTATCCTTGAATATACAATGTTGCATCTAACTTAAATTTCTTAATAATTTCTATTTAATTATACATATATGGATTGGGGAATACGTAAATGGCGCCACCATCGTAATGACGTCATTGCGATTCTATTTTTAACATGTGATCTGTGATTCTCTTTATATTTATTTTTCTATGACCGAACTTTTGTAAATTCACTTTCCAACCTGTATTTTTAACCCATCTAACATACGATTCATCGCTACTGTCATGGTTTTTACTAGAAAAAGATCTCAACGTATTATCAGGAAAACTGTTAACTTTTAGCAGTTGTAAATTGTCAAACATGAAACAATATAAAACATTGGGTTTTATGATAAACCTTCAAAATACTTATTTCCAATTAAGATATGATTTGTTTGGAGGCAACTTGTAAATTTCCTAAGACACAGCTTTAGTTTGATTACATAAGAAGCGCTAAAAAAAAGGTGTTTGATTGGTCATAACTATTGCCCGTTCAAAAAGCAGCCAGTATTTGCATAAATAAACAGCTTCTTTTCTAGAAGTTGCTAATAACCCAAGAATATATTTGCTGATTGCAGTGGTTATAAAAACTAAGCCAAATAATCCCCCTTTGTACAGGCTTAGATAAGAACTGTACAAGTTGTGTATACTGCTCAACCAAACTAGGTTAAGGGAAATTCATTGTGAAAACTACCTCTGTAAAGCTTTTGTTGCTTTAATGAAGTACCTAAGCAGCTTGTCTAGACAAACTAAGAATACCGCGGTTTATTTTGAGAAACATTGTTAGTTTCCAAGCGGTTTGAAGAGCTTTTACATCAAACCAAATGATGTTTGTGGACATTCTTTGCACATTGTTTAAAGCACGTATTAAGTGGAGTGTAAAAAATTCTGAATATTTTTTTCTATATGCTTAAATAAGCACGAATGTAAGCAGCATTTCTGGATCGAGTGGCAGACTTTGATGCAAAAGTTTAAAATAGATTTCTAAAATAGTTTTATTTACTATACTTAATAATGCATATAAAGATATGTTGTTTCCTGAAGTATTCTTCAGTTTTGTTATTCTTGGAATAGGTTTGGAACGATTAGAGAATAACTGAAATGGAAATGAATAAATAGTTAAGATAGTGCAATATGAAGAATTTTCCAAGTATTGAAACGTTTGCCAATTGAAACTATAAAATCATTTACGCTTTCATGTCGGTGTTGCTAGATTAGCCGCGTTCAACGCTAAAACTAAGCTAAGCTTGTTCATTAGTATAAACAAACGCTGTATTTTTTGTCACTGGCAGTCGGTTACAAGTTGAATATTAGAACAGCTTGTTACGTGATAACGCTACCATAAACTGTAATTATTATAATATGAAACTCAGATGTACTAAATATTACAAGTCGGAACACTGGACCTGGGGTGGTTGCCAAAGAAAGTACAACTCGTCTCTACATTTACAAAGGCCACAAAGAAGCTGGGGTGGTTGCCAAAGAAAGTACAACTCACCTCTACATTCACAAAGACCACGAAGAAGCTGTAAACTAATCCGTTTAAAATAACGACCTTTAGAATCTTCCGGACTAACATGGAACTCTAACTTTCGCGGTTATTTCAAGAAGGGAGAAGGGTATGTATTAACGGATAGTACCAAGTGCCACTACTTTGTTAATTATTATTTTTAACAAGAAAGCTCTAATAGAAAAAGTAGAAACAATTGAGTGTACTAGCGTATTCAACCTCCAACCTTGTACCTGCAAGAAAAGTTTAAATATTTAAATCACAAGGGGTCGCTATTTACGTCCCTAGATAACACAACAAACATATGAAAAATGTACTCTTCCCTCTTCCCTCTGCTGTGCTGGACCTAAATTTCATACACTTTCTTGTTCTGTAAATACGGCTAAAATTGAAATGACATTTTCATGCTAGATCCTTTTAGATAAAAATTTTATGGCTGGTAATTCCTCAATCATGAATACCTTATGTCACTTAAAACACCAATAATAAGTATTAATAAAAAAATATTTACATTTATTATAACTGAAAATTATCGTAACAATTTTTAGTTGATAGTTACTAAGTTCAAACTTTGTGCTATTTCAATTAAAGCTGACCTTTAAATTTTAGAATCGCCCCTAATTAATTTTTGGGCACTATAAATTTTACTTACATTATTCCTCAATATCGTAGAGAGCAGATCTGATATCTTCGATTACATTAGTATATGATTTTATACTAATATGGTACATAAAATTTACGTACGCAATAGTTAGTCAAGTTAACTATTTATTTGATTTCAATTTATAATTTATTTAACTCGGCAAGTTCTATTAAGTTTGAATTACTAATAAGACTATCCTTTTATTTTAATGAAATTTGTATAATCAAATAACAGTAGACCATTTTTGGGAATCCCACCACCACATTTCCTCCAGAATCCCACATTTCCTCACACATCTGGACCAAAAAGTTTTCTTTGACTAACCATTTTTCATCTTTCGAGATAAACCTATCTTAAATTTTTCATCTTTCGAGATAAATGAGCATCCACATTTCCACACACGAGATAAACCTATTTTTAAGATTTTTTTTACCGCTAACATTCTGGACCAAATAGTTTTCTTCGACTAGCCATTTTTTATCTTTCGAGATAAACCTATCTTGTTTGGTATCAATTAATATTAGAATTTTCTCAGCTACCCAAATTTCTAGGAATTTTTTAGATAGCATCATCCCCCAGGGAGCTACCCTAATTTTAAGATTTCTTACCAAGACCGATTTCTAACCGTTCGCATAAATTTTTTTAGTCATGCGATACATCTTGTTAGCTTAGAATTTTACGCAGAATTTGAATCTGCAAACAGATTTGAAATCGGACAACGCCCTGCAAAATTATACTTTAAGCTCTCAAACCTCTAAATTTCGCCTTTGCTCTATAAGCAATACTAACAAATAGTTTTCCTCGTCTAGCCAATGCATCTTTCGAGATAAACCTATCATGTTTGGTATCAATTAATATTAGATTTTTCTCAGCTACCCGAATCTTTTTATTTCTAATTTTCAGATCTCCGCGGCTAGCTCTTTTTCAACGTCTTAAAACCGGTTGTAGAAATTGTTTTGTGAACCTTAGAATTTTGGTGTTGAAAATAAAAACTAAACATATTAAATAAAATTTATTGATAAAATAGCTGCCACTGAACACCTTATCCATCTAACGTATTGATTTTTAAATAATATTAACAAAGACGCTAGTTCGCAGGATCTGATATTTATGTAAACAAGGATGAACTCCATTCAACGGTACATCAACTACTTATTTTCTATTTAGAATATATGCCAGAAACTTGCATGCTTTTAATTAATTAAAAGCAGAAAGTTTTGCCCGAAACGCTAATGTAAAATATACAGAGCAAATAAATTATTCCCTGAATGTGTTTTCAATTGCAATAACTGACTATACAATCATTTATGAATTTTAAATTACACTTTATTTAACTAAGTTACTTTAAACAAGAAATTACCGCATCCAAAAATTCCAATGCATGCTTAACAATAATGTAGAAATGGCAAGGTCGACTTTTAGTGTAAGGATCGCGTGGTTAATAATGGTATGAAATCTATGGAATTTCTTCTGTAATGAAAGAAGAATGCATTCGTAATTGAAAATACGTGCTACAACTTTCGCTAGATACCAGTCATGTTAATTTTGTGTATGACATCATTAACTACCTAAATTCCAGAATTAACAAAAATGTAATAAACCAGATTAAGTACTGAAAGTAAATGGATCTTATTACATATTGATATTCTACATCAATTACCTAAATTACCTTACGTGACGCGGTAGAAGCATTATAACGCAAATTCCGGAAACTTCCAACGTAGCCTTAATTCATTTGTATTTATTTGTAATCCAGCAAATATTTTAAATTCTTAACGATCATGTGAAAAGCTGTTTATAATTTCTTTTCTTGGAGTTTCTATTAATTATGTTTGTGCATTTTAAATCGAAATATAATTACCGAGGATTTACACAAGGTAACCAGCACATATTTACGGAAAATACAAACCTCATTTAGTAGTATAATTAACGGATTCAAAACGTATATAACGCAGCCTGGTTAGTAGAATTCTATTAGTTTCGCACGCTTTTGTGTAAAGCCCGTCGAAATTTTAAACCGTCGTTTCGCGTAGTTCTTTTGTGGAAAGTTTTGAAGGAAGATTTAAGGTAAGTTTACATTTTTTATTAAAGTAGAACTGAATTTATTTGCAAACACCAATTATTATGTATTCTGTTATTGGTTCTTATTTGTATTTTAAAACATTAATTTTTCCAAAGTAATGCGCTGTTTTACAGATATACTTTTCCAAATTTTAAAGGTATGCTTTTGCTAGAATAAAAACAATTCTGACAAAATATTTTATTAAAATTAAATACATTAACAAAAGACCTCAATAACAATACGTTTTCTTTAGAACAGCTTAAATTATTCAAACAATAGTTTAAACAGTGATTGTACCTATTACCGAATCTTCTTAATTCTTTGAGCCTTGGAAGTGAGAAAACACTTTCCATGTTTAAAATGTTGTTTGATAAATATTTTGACAGTAACTGCCTTTTCTGTTCGCCTTTAACATAGATAGTAGCATTGGGTGGTATGACTTCTTTCAGCAAATCGCCTACATTTGTATATCCACTTGTGGACTGTCCATCCCAGCTAAGCCCATGGATTCTTTGCTTTAACCACTGAACTTGCTTTTTGAAATCATCACTTAGGGTGTTATACTCCACAGCCATGTCCAGTATCTCATGCCATATTACATTATTCGCTACATCCAAAATGGCAATCTCCTTGCAATAGAAATCACTAGTTTTGTATTGATATCCTTGTAAATCGATTATGAAACACATGCTTCCTGCTTCAAATCACAGAGGGGAATGGGGTTTTAAGCAAATCTCTCCCATATATCCAGTTAAGGGACTTTACTCCTCCTTTTATGATTTTTTCATCCAGGTAATTATCTGGATGATACTAAAGCAAGTCTGTTTTCTTAATCCAACTTTTACCATCCCCAACCACGACACTAATAATTCGCGCCCGTGCTTCCGTTTCCGTAAAACTTTTCCACTAAGTACGTGTCGGGTGCTGCTGTGAGCTGAATTTCATCGCCGTAAAAAGCACCTAGAATTGACCGACCTTCCAAATCTTGTAGCAGATAGGTTGTCGGTCTCGTTTTTTGTACTTTAACAATTTTGAATAGTTCTGTACTCCAGTTTGGGTGAAATCCTCGATCGAATACTGCTTTATATTTTGATATACGCACAATGTCTCCAACCTTATACAACTTCTTGTAACTTTTAGAAACGCTGTTGGCGGTGTAAAGTTTTATTCTTTCCGGATGTTCTTCTGCTTCCATAGGTGTCATGTTAATAGCCCGATGCGGTGTTTTATTGTATTCTTCCATAACCTTAGGCAAAATATTCACCCATTTATGACTACCTTGCAAGTAAAATCTTCTGTACAATTTGTTTTTGATTGTTCTAATCAACCGCTCGACCATGCTAGCTTTGATTGCGGAATACGTAGAGTAATGGTTTATCTTATATTTTTGCATAAGATTTTTAAAACAGCGGTTGTAGTACTCTTTCCCAAAATCCGTTTGTAGATTGATTTTTAAGTTATTTACTCCTTGCAGCATTTTGTCCAATATTTTTTCATAGCATTTGTAACTTCTGATCCAGTTTTATTTTTAAAGGTTCAGCTAAAGCATATTTTGTGAAACAGTCCACTGCTATTATAATATATCTGTACCCATTGTTCACACGCGAGTAAGGCTGCATTTCGCACAAGTCCGATTGGATAAGATCACGTTTCACATGTTTCAGATTTGTATGACGACGCTGAAAATTTTTCTTGCAGGTTTAAATAATTCCTTAACGATGATTTCTTTACTCATTTCTGCTTAACACTGTTGCTAAACTAATAGGGTTATCTTTATCCAATTGCACCTTTGACATAAACTGAAGCTTTGGTTTGTAGTATTTGTTTTTTATAGCTGCTGGTGACGCCTCGTAAATCGATGCTATTGCAAGACCGAGCTCCTTCTCATTTGTCTCGGAAGTTGCAGTCAAATTAATAAAAAACTGTATAAACGTTTTAAAGTCAGATACAAGCTTATCCAATTTTTCATTTACATATTGTTTATTAACTGCATCAGATGACTCAACTGGTTGAGCAAGCATTGCGATACGCTGGTTTCTTGCATTGAAGGCTTTATCTTTACGTTGTATATCATCAGAACTTTTAGACAGTATGAAAAGGCTTGATTCACGAGCTTGATTACAGATTTCTTATTAACACAATCACTATCTTCTTTAGGGTCCATTACATCCACTAGCCTTCGTTTACGAAAACTAATTGTTTCTTCTCCAGACTTGAATACTATAGTACTCCTCTGATTAACACAATCACCATCTTCTTTCGGGTCTGATGAATTCACTAACCTTCTTTGCTGCATATCGTACCCATCACCATCCAACGTTAGCACAAATCCTCGACCTGGAGGACCGCGCCGAATATCAGCATCTTTACGCTCTGAACGTCCGAAGCGGTCGATAGGCATTTTAAAACTGTGTAATTATTTACTGAGCTCACTGTATTATACCTTCTTCTCTCAACTCTTCTATTATGGACACCATCTCGTTAATGTTTTCCTCGCTTGTATTTCCAGCTCGGTTGGATGCGTTCAACAATCTCAGTCGATCCACAAGTTCATGTACATTATTCCAGTAGACATATTGCACCGGCTTTGAATTTAAACTTTTGTAAAACCGATTAGAAAAGCCTAAACCTGCTCCCTTAGACTGTTTTCTTCTCTTTGGCTGTTTTCTTTCGGGATTCCTCTGAAATTCTGTGAGATATTTTGCACATATTTGTTAAACTTTTGTTATTTGTTGGGAATCCGCTTAAATCGTGCACCGCAAATGGGCTAAACTTTCTTCTCAAAATCGACGCAGATTTGATCATTTCCAAGTAATTCGGCAAATCTTCATGCAAATTAAAATCACCATCTTCGGGGCTGATGTCTTTGTAAACCAGCAGATTGTATAAACCTTTCGTACCAGGGTATATCACATTGTTTAATGTTATATCGCTAGTTTCCGGGTTAATTACCAACACACTTTTCCACAAACTCCATGTATCGGTTTCCGCATTATACTTTACTCCATAAATTGATTTGTCAATATTTTCGTCTTCGTCTCTAGCTAACACATCCGCATAGTAAAGATGGAACGGTTCTTCTGGAACGAGTTGTTTAATTTTCTTTATAGGTACCTCCATGTCTTCGACTTTAACCTTTGTTGTAGGTATGGAATTTTTCGGTGATCGATTGCAACTGGGAAGCAGTTATTTGCAGTGGATCGATCAATTGTTTGTGCACCTCTTTGAATTTTTGCTGAGATGTAGCGTCACCCTTTTTGTACGCTACAAACTTTTTCGTACAGCATCCTGCATAAGATGAAGACTGCGTTTATTCGCAATAAAATTGTTAACGTCCGTCATCATGAAACTTTGGATGAGAACTAGCTGTTTTGAATAATGTCAAATATTTATATACTCGTCGAAATTCCTCCGATGCCGCCCTTATCCAAATCAAAATCTTTCACAACAGTTATAAAATTATGTTTTGAGTCACCCCAACACTGTAAACACATTTCTTTAAATTTCGGATATGCCATGTCACCACTTATATGATCCGAAAAGATATGGCGAAGGTTTGTATCATCCTGTTTCCATAATGCGATTACATTGGCGTTATCTCTGAGTCTATGTTTTAAGGCACTAGCGTAAGTTTGACATAGATAGAACGAATCTATTGCTTTATGTCGGCCGAACGAGAAAAATTGAGTGATTTTACTTTGCTCGTTTACAGGTATATCATCGAAAACCATAATTGAATCTTCTTTGGTATCTCTGGGTTCGATCAAATCATCGTAATTTTCAAACTCATGGTATCCAATTTCTTCTTTTAATGGTGTAAAACGTTTCTTAATAATTCGTATTTCGGTTGATATAAACTTTTAGAAAACACATAAACGTTTTGAAATCTAAGTCCATTCTCGTGCAGGATCAGAAATATTAAAGCGTTAGTCTTCCCACAACTCGATGGTCCCGCGAAGATAGCTCGTATGTTAGACGGGAACAATGAACCATGTTTACCATCCTCTCTTGCACTAGCAATAGCAAAGTTATCATAATTCTGTATAGGTATTTTAACTTCTTGTATTGCATCACCCGTGTCTCTCACATTTTCCGACCTAGGAGCACCATTCTTCTTTTGAGGTTTACGGAGATCCAAATGCCTGCTTAACGTTCTTCTGGGTATACCATATAACCTACTTGCAGAGTTAACACTTATACCCTTTTGTATTTCACTAACTGCTGTCTCTAAAGATTCCTTGGTGTACATCTTTCAAATATAAGTTTAAACTGATTCAAATTGAAAATAATATTCCCTTATATACCAGCATGGGCAGGGGTGTGCACGCGCAGGGCGCGCATGGGCAGGGGTGTGCACGCGCAGGGTGTGCATGGGCACAGGTGTGCTTAGGTGTACACCGGAGTACGTGAGAAACTGTCTTGGATCACCAAAAATCTTATTAATATTAAAACAACATAGATTTTATACAATTTTATTAAAATATATATACAAAATATTTAATTGTGAATAAATCTATTAACAATTTCCGTAAACGGATTATATTCAAACATAGAGTCATGTATAATTAAAGCATAAGCCTTCATCGACGGTTCAAAATTTCTTGAAGCTTCTAATTCCATTCTTACATCAACAGTTGCATCCTTGATGCTTTCAAATTGATGACGACAGTCGATTACAAAGACAGGTGATTCCTTAAACCTGTTGTTGTCCATTAAACATTTATTTGACGATTTGTTCGGGTAGTATTTTTCCATAAAGATGCATAAGACAGGTACGCCGGCAAGTAGTCATTCTGCTCGAAGTCCAAATTTAATCGACCTTGAGGGAACATCTGAGAGTTTAAAACACTTTGACATTGGTTATATTGGCATTCGTAAAGCTTGTAGCATTTTCTTCTTTCTTATCATATTTTCCATTTTGCAGCGCTAGTAATATCCACCGAGCCTTCTCTGTTTCGTTCGATACTTTAATTCTCCATACTTGCGACTTTGATTGTGTTAGAGATGGTAATTCGTGTAGTTCCCATTTTCTGAATGCAACCATTATAGATGATTGATTTTGCATTTCCGAAAGCAGCGACGCCTTGGCAAAGTCGCTTAATGTTATATGGGACCTCCCATGAAATACGTTGTATTTTGAACGTTACTGTATTTCCAATCGACTTGTAGCAATTTACGTCCGACTTGGATCTGATTAAAATCAGCTCTTGAGGCATGTTGACGATAGTTTTCTTGTAATCTTCAAAAAACCCGAAAATGGTTTTAAGCGGTATAGCACAACTAAACCGTCCATCTTGGAATATGGTATCTGGCTTCCACCCGGTATGTGTAATAGATTTTGTTTCTGATTCTTCCATGGATACTAAACCTTTAATAGTTCTTGTAATTCCAGGGATTCGACAGACATCTATTATTTGATTATTACCCAATTTGTATTGAATTTCCTCAAACAGAAAATATGGTGCATTTCTAGTAAACTCGTAAGCTTTAGGGTCTGGTTCTGCTGCTCTAATCGGGTCTCCAGTTGTTGACGCTTCCCTTAATGCTTCCGTAGGCTTATAGGTACCCTTTATAAATATAAAACTTTCATGAGGGTATGTGATGTTATCACTGCTCTGGATTTCGATTGAAATCCGATCGTTGTTTTCTGCATTCAATGTAAAGGAAGATATGTATAATAATCTTCTTTTATTATGGTCTCGTCTAATTTATAACCTCCAAACACATCCAATTTGGGTACGTCCTCATATTTAAGTCTTCCAAGTTTAACGTTTTCATCACCGTGGAGATCTAAGCTGCGTTTACTTCTGCCTCCCATCATTTATAACTTTTAACCCCAAAGATTTTAAGAAACGTATTTCTTCTGCTGTAAGTCTCTCGACAACTTGACGCTTTGACGCCGTATTCACTTCTAATCGTCTGGGGGTGTTGTAGCGTGGTTTATATACAAAATCGATAGGCATTTTCAGCTACTTTTTATTTCCAGTCTCACACAGGTGTATGTTTCCGCGGAAAAGTTTACCAATTCACCCAAATGATCGACTAGTCTGATTGTAATATTATCAATTTCTGTTACGCTCAGCGGATAATATATGACGTGGTTAGGTTCCTTTTCCAGATTATACCCGGGTGGTACAGATAGACTGAATTCGAATATGCTGTGCGTAAGAAAATTGTTTCTGAACGATCCGCTGGTGATATTGGTTTCCACAAAAATGTTTGAGACCGATATTATGTTCACTTGCTGATTAGCGATATGTACGGTATCTGCAGCCAATTTGCGGTTGGTAAACCCCAAGATGCTTCCAATATTGTTTTTACGGTTTGCCCCAAAATCAATCGGTATACTGCTTCGTATAGAACACTTTAATGTATTATTGTTGGCACTCAGTTTAAAATATTTTTCAATGTTCTCGTTGATGTCCGGCTTCTGACTGAACCATTTTTTGAAGACGTCCTGTATATATGCATTTATTTCTTCTAATTCGTATGATCCAGGTTCGATGGTTATTCTGCGATGCTCTGAATCATTAAAGTATAATATGTTGTTTCCTGGATGTATGTTTTGCACAGTGTTACAAGTGTACAATCCCACTAGACCCAAAGCATATTCACCGTCCTGTTTCAATTTAATTGGTGGATAAATGGATCCTGTCGATATGACATTACCATACCCGAACACGCTCACTGTTTTAGCCATTGTCACTAAGAAACTTTAACACTAAATGTCCACAATTGTATGTGTTGTAAGTCTGCTCCGGTACACTGTTGTAGTAAATTTTACAACCTCGAAAATATCTCTTCACTTCTTCCGGTGGTCTCAAGTCTCCAAACGAATCGTAGTAATACACGCTATTTCCGCGTTTTCGGTACCCCACCCAATGTGTACCCGAACCTTTGGTGGTATCCAAATTAATCACTCCCGATTCGTTGACACGCGGTGTAATCTTCTGTAACTGATCTCTAGAAAAGACACCACGAAAATGAGGAATGTTAGATGCGTGTTTCCTTATATCTACATCGGTAAGAGCTCTTCGAGGTAACTTGCTTAGTTTTTTGATACTTTTTTACAAATGCCACGCCCCTGTTTGTACGGTTTCAAGAATAATGCTGTGCCTTTTTTGTATGGTTTTAGAAACATTCCATTTCCTTTTTTCCCAACCGTAATGGCTTCCATAGATCTGTTGTGTCGTTCGCTCTCCTTAAGCTGTTCGTTGGCTGTCTTGACATCATTTACTGCTTTAGCTATCCCCGCAGCACCACCTGTTAGTGCCCCTAGGGCACTTAGTCCCGCAAATATAGGAATCAATGGTAGAAAACCTCCTTTCTGTGGAACGGGTATAATACGTGGGACTCTAATTTTGCTTTTCCCACCGGCTCCTTTTATGATTTTTTTACCAATTAGAATACCAACGTCTAGTAGCTTTTTCAAGTTGTCGGAACCAACTTGGTCTATTGCGGATCGTATTTTCTTCAAAAATCCGCCTTTGAAACTTATTTTCTTCTTTAAACCCATACCCATTTTTCTCTTCGCTTTCATAGCGTTTGTCACAAACCAAGCTGCGGCTTTTTCCCCAAACTTTGCGTTTTTAGACTTAACTCTCCCCCAGGCTTCTTCTTCTAAAATTTTATCTGCTCGGTGTCTGGCTGGAAGATCGTCGGGGTACTTGGAGTATGCAATGTCGTGGTCTTTACACAATTTATCTAATTCGTTTATTCCAGGATCACCTCTTGCTAAGCGTTCATCCAACTTTGTACCAGGACCGCAGTACTGATAACCTGGAATATGCAGCTCAAACGGTAACCTGTTTATAGCGCTGTTGATTAAACCCTCTCCAGAACAGATAATCATGTGTTTACTCAAAAAAATCTCAAACTATACTAAATAAATAAACAACAACGAGTCTATTTATACTTTTTTCAAAAAAATTTACAATATATTTACAATAACAATACATTTACATCCATGTCTCTTGAGCCGTCTTTTATAAAATACTCTTTCTAGTTATCACCATAACCAGAATCTTCAGATTCCGACAAATTTAAACGTCTAAACATTTCCACTAATGTTCTCGTACGCATCACATCTTGCACAAATATATCCGGAAAACATATAACCAGCTCCAATGCATTTAGTGCGCTCTGATTCAATTCGTTGTAGAATAAAATATTACCAATTCGAACTTCGCCTTCAATCAAGATTTTAATTCGTTTCTCTCCTTCAGTCATAGTATTAAACCCATCGCAATCATTTAAATTAGAATTAGCAACAAACCCTACTAATTCGCTGTATAATGCTGGGAAGTCACGACTTTCCAACTGTTTAAGTTGATACTCAAACAGCTCTCGCATATGGAATATTTTACGGCACTCCAATTCATTTATAACTATCGAGCTATCACCCATTATTATTTTTAACTGGAACGTTTCGTTCTCGGTTGATCCAGACACTGGTGACAGAGTGATAAAGAACGGACCTCCTAGTTGTATGTGTAGATCTTCCATTTCGGGTGCACCATTTAATCGAGTGTTTAGCACGTCACGAGAAAATACGTTGATTTGAAATTCCACTTGAAAACTTGTAAATGCTAACCAATTTTCGTATGTCAATTCCAGAACATGGTTGCCACAATATTTCTTGCTACACACCAATCGTAATACGGGTTTTATTCTCTGGTTTATAACAAACCCAATTCCCACATTATGAGGGTGTTCACCCAATTCACTTAAACTATACGTAAACTTATTAATCAGATTTTCGGTATACGAAACTTGTGCATTATTAACATCTACAGACTCCATTGCTTTGCACTGATTTCACCGAGATGACTGAGAAGGAATCCTATGCGGCTCGTCCTTTTAAATGTTTCGAGGTTGTTGTTGCGCATGCGTAAATTGTACTCGGATGACTTAGAATGATAAATATTCGAATAATATTAACATTTTTATTTCTAAATTTACCATAAAATACACATACAAAACTTTTACAATTATAATTTTTCTTTATAGCTCAAAAAGCATTCCATAAAGTCTCTCAATAAATTTAATTCTTCAAATTTATCCAATAATTCATGGGAATTTATTTGATTCCGGTCGAATTGATCACAAACAGTCCATGCTTGTTGCAACTTTATCCACCTGGAGTCGTCATAACATGACCCGATATCATCACCATAAATATAACCACGTTCGATATTAATCCTAGCATCACTCAAACTCCGCCGAAACATTACTATACCGTCTTTAATGGATATCATTGTATCTACTTTTATGCTGTATTTTGTACTGAACATAGAGGAATCGTGCTCGTATTTTATACGATTTGAGCTGTCCTTGTTACCGAAATCACCCAAACTTTCTAAGGTTTATTGTGAAAGGTGACCTTTGCCTTCTTCATTAATGTTTTCTTTTAAAAAAATTCCAGGCTCGAAATGTCTGTAAACAATTAGAGTAGAAGTGAAAGTTAAAGTGATATATCCTATAATTATAGTTGTAGTGCGTAAGCAAGAAGCAAATTAATTTTACCGACGTGATTAGACTAGTTTGGAATGTTACTCAAGGTTAAACGATGCTGGGTTTCTCCTAATTTAAAAGTAAACTAGCTAATTGATTTTACTGGTGTGATTAGACTAGTTTGGAATGTTACTCAAGGTTAAACGACGCTGGGTTTCTCCTAATTTAAAAGTAAACTAGCTAATTGATTTTACTGGTGTGATTAGACTAGTTTGGAATGTTACTCAAGGTTAAACGACGCTGGGTTTTTAAAAGTAAACTACCTAATTATTATACGATCTTAATTATGATGTGTATAAAAGCATGGTACGAGGCAATATAATTCAGTTTCTGTTTAGTCTTTGACTAGTTACAACGGTTAAAAGTCTTTGACCAGTTTTAATTTCTTTATAGAAAATGGCATCATTCGTGTGCAACGTCTGTGGGGTTGTCTTCTCAAGGGGTGATAATTTAAAACGACATCTGTTCCAGCAGCATGACGTGGGATCGAAATCCACCGGTCTTTTTGTTTGCGATGCATGCCCTGCATCCTTCTCGCGGAAGGATAGCCTAAAACGGCACAAGGACGCCAAACATGGTGTGGCTGTCCCCGTTGCCGGACCATCTGGGATCAAACGACCGACCGCACCAACGGTTGAGGGACCTGCCCCCAAGAAGTCGCGGAGATGCGTGGAGTGCAATGTTGACGTTGTCAACTTGGCAGCCCACCAGCGATCTAACGCGCACAAGACCTCTGCTAGCCGTGTCCTGGATGGAGGTGTAGAAGTAGTAGCAACCGCGTTCAAAAGTCGAATTACAACTTTCCGCATTAACAATGTTGACTCTACAAGTATGTATTTTTTATAAGTATTTTGTATTTGCTTAGTTTGTATTTTTAGGTCTATTGGATTTTCTATGCGAGCAGAAGGAGAGGTTCATAACCTTAGTCGGGGAACAGCTGGCTATACACACCTCCCTCAAGGTTAATTGCGAGTTGTTTGGTGGCTACACCAAGATGGCTGCGGCAGAGGGTGTAAAGGATGTTAAATCCTTTAACACCAAAAATGTTGTGGTCACCTCCTCCAGTGACCTGGAAGCGGTCTACAACACCTTTGTGGAGAGGATGTCGGCTAAGTCGGACGAGTTCCAAGAACGAGATTCTGGTTAGTTTCTACAATTATTAATTTTTTTCTAATTTTTAAATTTTAGGATGGACTCTGAAACAGGTGTTGTACTTGGAGGTAAATGTTAACAAGTACCAACCAATGCGGGGTTCATCTTATATCGAGCTCCCCAAATGGATTCAGGATAAGGGAGCCGTCATTAACATCCAGAATCAAGACAATGCATGTTTTGCCTGGTGTGTTGTGGCTGCTCTTCACCCTGATGATGTTCACAATCCGCAAAGGGTCAGTAGTTACCCGCACTACAGCACGGTACTCAACGTAACAGGAGTACTGTTCCCGATGCCTATAAAGGACATTCCCAGGTTTGAGGAGCAGAACGACATCAGCATCAACGTGTTTGGGGTAGAAGGCAAGTCCATCGTTGGACCGCTACATTTCACCGCTAATAAAAGGGTTCGGCATGTGAACCTACTGTACATTCAGGATGGATGCAAGTCCCACTACTGTTGGATCAAAGATTTGGGGAAGCTAGTGAGAAAGCAGCTGTCTAAGCATAACGGGCATAAATGGGTTTGTGATGGATGCTTGGTGTTTTTTCCATCCGAAGACAAATTACACCAACACTCAACAAACGACTGCAACCATGTGGTAACAACCATGCCGAACCACTTCAACAACATCCTCGAGTTCACCAACATCCACAAACAAATGCGGGTACCGTTCGTGATTTATGCTGACTTCGAAAGTGTGTTGAAGCCTATTAGCTCTGCAGTTCCGGATCCCACCTCTTCCTTCACCAACAGCACACAACACCACGAACCCTTCAGTTTTGCATACTATATCAAATGTTCATACGATGACTCGTTTAACAAATTTGAACTGTACAGAGGACCTGAAGCCGCAAAGTTTTTATGGAAAAGATGAAAGAGGAAGCCCAACGATTGGGAAAAATTTTAAAACAACACCCCATGCTTCCAATGGAAGCCCTAGATGAGTTGTTGTTTCATATGGTTGAGGAATGTGGCATCTGTAAGCAGCCTTTGGGAAATGAGAGGGTGAGGGATCACTGCCACCTCTCAGGGAGATTTCGCTTTGCCGCACACTCCCAATGCAACATTAAATACACGGTTCCAAAGTTTATCCCGGTGGTGTTTCATAACCTAAGCGGTTATGATTCACATTTCATTGTGAAAGAGTTGGGATACGACAAAGAACGGGTTACTGTAATCCCGAATAATAAGGAGAGGTTTATATCGTTTACAAAAAACGTTAGATTGTATAAGGAAAACGACGATGAAACTGATGAATCTTTCATCACACTGAGATTTGTAGACTCCTTACGCTTCATGGCATCTAGCTTAAATAAACTAGCCTCCAACTTGAATGCTGAACAGTTTGTTGAACTAAAGAGCTGTTTCCCCAATACCGAAGAGTTTGCTCTATTACATCGGAAGGGTGTGTTCCCGTACGACTACGTGAAAGATATTACCGTATTGGAAGAGAAGGCTCTACCACCACAAAATGCTTTCTTCAACGGTCTAACCGCCACAGCGGTGTCGTATGCAGATTATGAACACGCACAGAATGTATGGAGAACATTCAAAATCCGAACGCTTGGGGAATACAGCGATCTTTATTTGAAAACGGACGTTTTGTTACTAGCAGACATTTTCGAGAACTTCAGAGACGTCTGCACAAAACCTATGATCTAGACCCATGCCAGTACGTGACTGCTCCTAGTTTGAGTTGGGATGCCATGTTAAAGCGCACTGGGGTGAAGCTCGAGTTGATGACCGATGTCAGTATGCAACATTTTATCAAGAAAGGGATACGTGGTGGGTTAACCCAGTGCAGCAGTCGGTATGCCAAAGCCAACAATAAATATATGGAAGACTACAACCCTGACGAGTCATCCAAGTACTTAACGTATCTGGATGCTAACAATTTATACGGATGGGCCATGTCCCAACATTTGCCCATTAGCGGCTTTAGATGGTTAAACACGGACCAGGTACATTGTATAAAACAAGAAATATTAAATATACCAAGCACGCACGAAAAAGGGTATATTTTGGAAGTTGACATACAGTATCCAGAACATCTTCACAACGATCACAATGACTTGCCTTTCTGCCCTGAATCGATGGTACCTCCAACACCGTTTTCGAAGACGCCTAAGTTACTCGCCACCCTTCTGGACAAAACAAAATACATTGTTCACTACCGCAACTTGCAGCAGGCTCTGCGTAACGGTCTGCAATTAACTGTTGTGCATCGCGTGTTGGAGTTTGATCAGTCGACGTGGTTAAAACCCTACATTGATCTCAACACGAATCTCCGTACCTCTGCCGCTAACACGTTTGAAAAAGATTTTTTCAAACTTATGAACAATGCGGTTTTTGGTAAAACAATGGAGAACGTGGACAAAAGGGTCGATGTCAAAATAGTCACGCGGTGGGAACACGACGGGAAAAAGTTGTGCGCGAGTGGACTAATAGCTAAACCTAACTTTAACAGTTGTACCGTGTTGGGGGAAGATCTGGTGATCATACAGATGAATCGTGTAAAAGCCACTTACAATAAACCAATCTATGCAGGATTGTCAATTTTAGATCTCTCAAAAACTCTTATGTATGACTTTCACTACAGTACCATGGTTCCTCTGTATGGTCCCAGATTGTCCCTGCTTTATACTGATACAGACTCTTTGGTTTATAGTGTTGAGACGCCAGACTTGTACAGTGACATTAGCGCAAACATAATACATTTTGATACAAGTGATTACCCTCCAAACAATAAATACAATATACCACTTATAAACAAAAGGTGTTGGGTAAGTTTAAGGATGAGTTTTGTGGCGATTTGGTCTTGGAGTTCGTCGGCACCAGGGCCAAATCGTATTGCATAGTAAGTGAGAAAGACATTGTTAAAAGATTAAGGGTGTTAGTCGTAGTGTGGTGGCGGGGATTAGTGTAGATAGTTTTAAGGACATTGTACATAATAATTCTGGTGCCCTCATGAATACGATGGTATCAATCCGGAGTAAAAACACCAACTTTATACACAGCTTATTAATAAAATCAGTTTATCGGGCGCAGATGACAAGCGTTACGTCATCCCCGGAAGCATATCAACCTACGCATGGGGGCATAAGGATATAGGTTAAGTTGTTTATATTTTATTGTGTATATATAGTATGTAAGTTAGTTATAAGCATATCTACCCTCCCCTATCCTTAAAATTTCCTTTGTTCCCGGCGGCATGTGTTTACCTCCACGTGGTGTCGCTGGACGGTAAAACATATTGTTGGATTAACAACAATATGTCTTATTGACTGAAAACACGTTTCCTCTTTTTTACATTAATCTCTTTTTATTACAGGTCTATTTTAAACAACACATTAATCTCTTTTTTGTTACAGGTTAAACTTTCGACTACACACAGGAAATAATGTTATACTTTGTAAAAATTGTAATTAGTTTATTAAACTGTAAATTGGATAAAATAAATTATTAAACTTTTGTGTCCTTAATTTTGTGTTACTACCTCTAACTGTTTGGTTACCTTGGGTAGCGAAAAAGGTTCTAAAAATGGAGTTAAATATATACGAGCAAAAATTTTAATGAGGTTTGAGAGCTTAAAGTATAACTTTGCAGGGCGTGGTCCGATTTCAAATCTGTTTGCAGATTCGGATTCTACATAAAATTCTAAGCTAACAAGATGTATCGCATGACTAAAAAAATTTATGCGGACGGTTAGAAATCGGTCTTGGTAAGAAATCTTAAAATTAGGGTAGCTCCCTGGGGGATGATGCTATCTAAAAAATTCCTAGAAATTTGGGTAGCTGAGAAAATTCTAATATTAATTGATACCAAACAAGATAGGTTTATCTCGAAAGATAAAAAAATGGCTAGTCGAAGAAAACTATTTGGTCCAGAATGTTAGCGGTAAAAAAAATCTTAAAAATAGGTTTATCTCGTGTGTGGAAATGTGGATGCTCATTTATCTCGAAAGATGAAAAATTTAAGATAGGTTTATCTCGAAAGATGAAAAATGGTTAGTCAAAGAAAACTTTTTGGTCCAGATGTGTGAGGAAATGTGGGATTCTGGAGGAAATGTGGTGGTGGGATTCCCAAAAATGGTCTACTAATAACCTTCAAGTGTAAAATCGTTCAAATTGGACATCAGGAAAGAATTTAACTACTAACACTCACCATCTGTTGTACTACGTCACGGAATGTGATAAATACTTGAAGTACGGACACACCGTATAACAGCTGAAACCCATTAGGGCCTCTTGGCATCAATCTCGGATTTTAACGAATAGGTGGAACGAATTTTCGGACCAATTCTAACCAGTGACATTGACGACCAGTTCGCAAAATATGGGGTAGGAATCTTTCATCCAAATCACCACCAGGTTGCGCTTCCACATAAGTACCATAACAAAAATCTTCCTATGATAAACGATCAATTACAGTTGAAACATATTTTAAATGTGTCTTTCAGTTTCAAAAATTTACTACATTAATAGCTGTATCGCTAATAATGCGAATACAAACGATTTAAACGTAACTCTTGTTATTACATTATAAAATTTAATATAGTATAAATTAAGTTAATATAATTTAGATTAATTTAATATAGTTTAAATTAATTCAATATAATTTAGATTAATTTAATATAGTTTAAACTAATTTAATATAGTTGCGCTGCAAAAAAACGGGGAGATTGGACAGGATATTTAAATAAAAAATATACGAACCATTGATTACTATCACCCAAGTTCTTTCTACATAACTGTAATTATGGAGACCGTTAGCTCAAAGCGATTCTCCAGTAGCTGGAGCTAGAAGTCGGGAAAGACATCCTTGCTCTACGACAGGTAAGAAACGACTGACTAATTTTTATAGATGGGTGTCGCATACTGAAACAGACAACATCAGGTGTGACCTTATATCGAAACTGCACTATACCTGGAGTAGCCTTATACAAACTTGAACAAAATTAATCGTAAATTGAAAGTTTTACGAAAGCGAAACTTTGTTTATGAGGGACAAAGATATACGGGGTACTTTATAATTATATAGCAATAAATATTTTATTAAAACAAAATATTTATGTGACTAAAAATGATTCTGAATTAAAAGTATTCAGTTATAGGGGTTCTGGAAAATGAACATTTTACAAGCTATACAAACTGCAGACAGATTCATTTGATCAGTACAGAAATTGCGTTTCCGTTAGTTGTTATGCCTTATACTCCTCGTCTATTTCGTTTCGTTTTTATTACTTAAAAACAGCATGAAAATTTTCGGGTGCCTCATTTTTGAAGCAAGATGCACACCCTAGGATGTACTCTTACTTTAGAAAATTCTCTTTGGAATGAAAGTTTCTTTTAAGAAACGAGAAAAATTGTGTTATAAATAGACATGACTTAGTAAATGTTAGAGCGGATTCCCAGAAAATAATATTCCTAATTTGGATATCTAATGGAAAAGATATATTCATAAATACTCCCTGTATGTTTGTTGTGGTTTGTTTAGCATTCTTCTTAAGCTTCTTTGGGAATTAAACCACTCATATTTTTTTAAATAATCTTTATTTACGTTTCGATCCATGACCTAGGATCGTTGTCAAAATAATAAAAACTTCAAGTTTGACGTTTATGACATAAATTGAAGGTTACTTTGATTTATTGATGTTTGAAATATTTGGTTTGAGTACACTGCAAAAATTTTTAAAGTTTAAAAAAAATAAAAAATTATTGCGTTCAATTTGTGTTGCGACCTGGGATTGACTTTCCTAAGGTAGCCAATACGCTTAACGTGAAATCAGCTGATTAATTTTTATTGGTAAATTTTATATAAATTCAATAATTTGGGAATTGGAAAACATTTTTTAACATGTTTCTATTTATACAATTGAGAGATTTCTAATTTTATGTCTTATTTTACCGAGATTCAGTGAAGGGGGTTAAGCAACCTGTGGCTACCAAGATCCCCCAACATTTATAATTTGCCGAAATAATAGTTTTCTAGTTAATATGCTTATTGTTATGTAATTAGTTATTGTATGTATAAATAGAAATCATGTATGTAGGCTGTATTTCATGTTAATATCGCAAGGAAAACCCAGGAAAAACTTGCAATGCTACCTAGATATTGTGGGCATTTGATCTTCATTTGTTATTTCATTTGTTATTTCTTTTAGTAATGGAATCCATTGTTTACTGAAAGTCACGGATTCGTTTGCAACGCAGTTATTTTTATTTAGGGTTATATAGGCAGCTTCTTTGATTTTACGTTTTTGGTTGTTTTCTTCTTTGTCGATAATTTTTGCGTCTTCCCATTTTATTTTATGACTGGAGTCCCATGCATGTTGGCAAATCATGGATTTTTCAAATTTTCTATTTTTTATATATGATTTATGTTCTCTTAATCGAACTTCAAATGGTCTGGAACTTTCTCCTATATAAAACTTATTACATTCGCACGGTATTTTGTAGATACAGTTTTTTGAACTTTGTATTGCGTTTTTGGGTTTTGTTTTTGTTAATTGTGCTCTTAGTGTATTGTTGGTTCTAAATGCTGTTTTAATTCTAAATTTGTTTCCTATTCTTTGAATTTTTTCGGAGAATCCTTTTATGTATGGTATTGAGAGCATTTTGTGGTGTGTATCGTTGTTTTTGTTTTCTTTTTCTTTTACGGTCTACCAAAAATTCATAAAAAAGACATTCCTTTAAGACCCATCGTAAGCTCCATAGATTCACCATGCCATAATTTAGCAAAATTTCTACTAAAAATTATAAATCCATTAGCAGGCAAAACGGATTCTTTCATTAAAAACAACCAACACTTTTTAGAAAAACTATCAAACATAAAAATTGAAAATACACACACAATGGTAAGCTTTGATGTAGTAAATCTCTTCACAAATGTCCCTATAAACAAAACGCTTAATATTATAAAAAACAAACTAGAAGAAGATGTCAATCTTAAAGAAAGAACAAAACTAAGTATATCATCGATTATGGAATTACTTGGTTTATGCGTAGATACCACATATTTTCAAATAAATGATCAATTTTACAAACAAAGCTTCGGAATGGCAATGGGAAGTCCACTATCGCCAATCTTTAGTAATATATTCATGGAGGAATTCGAAAAAAATGTAATATTCACACAAGAATTGAAACCACTGATCTGGTGGAGATACGTAGATAATGTTTATGCTATTTGGCCTCATAATATAGAATTAATTAAAAATTTTGTACAGTCAATTCACGAAATAGAACCAACTATTAAATTCACATATGAATTAGAACAACATGGAAAACTTCCGTTTTTAGATATTCTAGTTAGCAAAAACGATACAACAATTAATACATCGGTATATAGAAAACCAACGCACACAAACAGATACTTAAACTTCGATTCAAACCACCCACAATGTGTCAAACGAGGAATTATCAAAACCATGTATGATAGAGCAAAATTAATATCATCAAACGAAGAAATTTTAAAGAAAGAGAAAGACCTAATCAGATATATACTAATAAAAAACAAATATCCTAAAAGAATAATAAAGAAAGAAATGAATAAAAACCCTAAAAATAAAGAAAAAGAAAACAAAAACAACGATACACACCACAAAATGCTCTCAATACCATACATAAAAGGATTCTCCGAAAAAATTCAAAGAATAGGAAACAAATTTAGAATTAAAACAGTATTTAGAACCAACAATACACTAAGAGCACAATTAACAAAAACAAAACCCAAAAACGCAATACAAAGTTCAAAAAACTGTATCTACAAAATACCGTGCGAATGTAATAAGTTTTATATAGGAGAAAGTTCCAGACCATTTGAAGTTCGATTAAGAGAACATAAATCATATATAAAAAATAAAAAATTGAAAAATCTATAATTTGCCAACATGCATGGGACTCCAGTCATAAAATAAATGGGAAGACGCAAAAATTATCGACAAAGAAGAAAACAACCAAAAACGCAAAATCAAAGAAGCTGCCTATATAACCCTAAATAAAAATAACTGCGTTGCAAACGAATCCGTGACTTTCAGTAAACAATGGATTCCATTACTAAAAGAAATAACAAAAGAAATAACAAATGAAGATCAAATGCCCACAATATCTAGGTAGCATTGCAAGTTTTTCCTGGGTTTTCCTTGCGATATTAACATGAAATACAGCCTACATACATGATTTCTATTTATACATACAATAACTAATTACATAACAATAAGCATATTAACTAGAAAACCATTATTTCGGCAAATTATAAATGTTGGGGGATCTTGGTAGCCACAGGTTGCTTAACCCCCTTCACTGAATCTCGGTAAAATAAGACATAAAATTAGAAATCTCTCAATTGTATAAATAGAAACATGTTAAAAAATGTTTTCCAATTCCCAAATTATTGAATTTATATAAAATTCACCAATAAAAATTAATCAGCTGATTACACGTTAAGCGTATTGGCTACCTTAGGAAAGTCGATCCCAGGTTGCAACACAAATTGAAGGCAATAATTTTTTATTTTTTTTAAACTTTAAAAATTTTTGCAGTGTACTCAAACCAAATATTTCAAACATCAATAAATCAAAGTTACCTTCAATTTATGTCATAAACGTCAAACTTGAAGTTTTTATTATTTTGACAACGATCCTAGGTCATGGATCGAAACGTAAATAAAGATCATTTTAAAAAATATGAGTGGTTTAATTCTCAAAGAAGATTAAGAAGATATATCCATAGTTATACCACCATGAAGAAGAACAGTTGATCAGAAATTATCCAGCAGAGTTTTTGCAAGTTTTTGGGCAGATTACTGCATAGATTTATTTCAGACGTTTTGATACAATCTAAGTATTTACGATGAGTTCTTACACAAAAAGCCTTAATAAAGACATTTCTTTACTGATTATTACTAATTGAATCGTTCGACTAAAGATCGTCTAAAATTACTTAAGAACCCATTTTTATGTTCAATTTCTCGTTAAAAAAGAAGAACAATGACAATCGCAAAGTTTTAAAAACAGAATATTGCAGCCATTAGTTGTACTCACACAATGTCTAACATATGACGCTAATTGTTTTACAATACTGGAAGACTTGAAGTAATTATCTGTATGATTTGCAAAAATTTCTATCACTTACAAAGGAAACGTAATTGTACCTATAGCGACATGACAGATCTCAGACACAGTACAATTTGCAATACCAATTTAGGCATGGGAACCGTATTTCAGTTTCTCAAGATTCCTTGGACTTTAAACATCTAAATCATCGCAAATAAAATACTATACGCTTAAATTATCATCGTAAGGGATTACGTCCTTAAGTTACTTATTTAAAAATGTTTAGATAAATGTAAGATATATTATTGCACCACAAAAGAATAAAGTCCGATTTTCTGGAGAAATATCGTAGGAAAAAATGCCTTTCGCTTGTATTTTCTGAGTTAAAAATTTGATTTAATCTTTTAGACAACATTTTAAAAATAAAGTGACAATATTCAAATGCTGTTTGATATCTTCATGTCGGCTGCCATGAGTTCCTTTGGCATTTGAAACTAAATGTATAAGGAGTAAAGTTTATGATTCCAATACCTTACCGATTAATATTTGAATTATATTCATGCAGATACCATTAAATATCATAGTATGGGGTTCTGTTCAAAATATAACTAGTAGCCATGCCTATGTTTCTATCAACAAAATATTTCCATTAAATTATTAAAATATTACCGTTCTTATTAACAATCTCGTAGATCAGCATATTCTTAGACGTGGCACATTTAAAAGAATAGTACAATGACAAAATCTAGTTTACATATATACATCAATTACGGTTGACGTAAGTACACCGAATTCTTGATTACAGTTTCGTTATCTTTAAAAGTGCATTTCTATATGTTAATTAAAGTAAGAACTAGCAATTGTAACTGCCTTTTATTACCAAGGTTCGCTGTTTTTTGTCATAGCGTCTGCGAGAGAGGATCCGTTAATTTATTACACTTCCATAGCTACTATATTGTAAATTTGCTTGAGACGGTCTATAAAATAACAGCAATGAAGCTATTAAGCGATCAACTGCACGACTTATTGTTATAAGAGTGTAGTTAAAGAATCACTAAAAATATGACTAAAGCAATGCTTGAGTAGGATCTCGCAAATTCTAGAAGAATATCGAAGGCATATAGTCAAATATAAATACTGTCGCTCGTGTTGGTCTATTAGTCGGTCCGTTTCAGTATGCACGTGATATGAAATGAATTGTTTGATTGGTTGTTAAATATATTTGCTTAGTATCTGTGTAAGTTATGTGCAAATAAACTAATATTGCCGGTGGTGTTCATAACGTCTGGTGCCCCCCCCCCAGAATTTTTTAAAAGAGCCCTTTGTTTTAGTATCTTCAAGGTTTACAATTATTATGCATCGCGTGTAAACATGTATCATAATATTCATTGTCTGGTATCTGGTATTATACTTACCCAGACATATGATAATTAACATTATTTGACTAAGCATAATAAGAACAAAAGGAATGTATAACGTAACGTACTTAAGAATGTTGAGAAATATTAAATGTTAACATACGGATAGCGAAAATTAAATGAACAATTTAAAATCTTATTTAATGCAAAATATACAAAAAAAAAAGAAATACCTAAGTGGTTAAAATAAATCATGAATTTATATCTTACAGCCTGCATCAAAAACGAGAAATAAAGTGAATTACCATTCAGCTATAAAAGAATCTTCTCTTTTTAGTGGAAATAAACTTATCTATTATGATATCTATATCTATTGAAGTAGCGCGTTCACTTTCAATCGATATTATAGTCAACTCTGACAATCGTTCTTGAGCCACGGTTGACCAGAGATAATTTTTAATAATTTTTAATTTCGAAAAAGACCTCTCTGCGGTGGCGCTAGTTACTAGCAGAGTCAGATTTAGTAACAAAGTTGAACATACATCTGGTAAATTACTTACCAAAAAAATGTTCTTAATAAAAATAAAATTGGCTAGTTCTTTAATGCTGTATTAATTGGTCAAAGAATTCCCAAAAACGCTTCGCAGTTGCATGAATTCGTTAGAAAAGTTGGTAGAGATGTCATTGGCATACTTTTCTTGAAATACCTCAGCATTTTTTAGTATTTCCTCCTTTGTTATTTCTAATATACGAGTAGGGTGTAAACAATAAAAATAATTGACTATACCGAACAGACAATTGTTGAATAATAATATCTAGAGATGCATTATATGCAGTTACTATAAAATTTTATAACGGGTCTTGAATAGGATCAATAGTGGCCATTTCATCAAACAATCTTTTAACATTCTTAAATTGTTTTTGTTTGAGAGTGGTTAGAATTTTTCATTGCTGAGCCAGATTAACCGCTTCATTATAAATAGTTTAAAAATTGTTTCTCATATCCTGAAATTTTCGTAATGTATGATCTAACACATTTTGTACCGTTTCCATATCGATGTTTTTACTTTGCATTGATTTCGATACCAAGTTAACATAATTAGAAACATGCGATTGAAAAGTAAACATGAGGACGAAATCAAAGGTTTCTATTTTGTTTCTTAAGGAAATGACTTCAGTTTTTTCTACATCTTTTTTTTGTAATAATAATTATATTAGATAGGCATTTCAAAACTGATAATATATTAATTTGAATAGACATTACGCTGTCAAATCGCGACGCCCACCTTGTTGGACATAGTTTTTTAAGTGTCAACAATATTATTTGATTTTGATGCAATGCTGTATTTAATTTTTGTCACCTTGGTAAACTTTCACTAAAAAATATGTACAAGCTTTGAATGACATCATAAATTTTTTGTATGGTTTGTATATCTTTAACAGAATCGTTTAGTATTAGATTTAAATTGTGAGCAGCACAATGTACATATTCGGCATTTGCTTGTCCTTGTCTTATTAACGATTAAAGCCCATTGTATTTTCCTAAGACAATTATATATTATAGTACAAAACTGTGATAAGGACAAGTGTGTTACACTGCTCACCACTCATATTTGCCGCACCATCATATCCCTGACCACGGCATTTGTTTAGAGGCAAGTTGTGCACGTCCAAAAATTTTGAAACTTTTTCTTCAATCTCTTGAGCTGACTCCCCTTTCATATGTATAAATCCCATAAACGATTCATATATTTTTAACTCATTATTCTTTAAATTTACATGTCGGAAAATTAGGCTCATACTGTCTTTCTTACTTACATCTTGTGTTTTGTCTAATATAAGAGAATAAAACTGAGAATTTTTAATATCCTTCAAAATACAACTTTCAACTGAATTAGCAATGGTGGAAATTAATTTATTTTGTATGGTTTTACTAAGATCATGGTTTCTATTTTTCATAGTTGTGATTTTTATTAAACCACTTTCAAGGACAGAATCGTATCTAGCTAATAACTTAACAACATATAGAAATATGCCTTGATTTTTTATATCTTTTATGTCGCATAATTCATTAATATTACTCTGTGTCCCCGAAAAGATAAGTTTGAAATTGCCAATGTTCGCACAACATCTATTATTCTTTTTAGTACCTCTATGCATGTTTTCATATTCTAAATTAATACGAAATCCACAGTATTTGTTTCAGACCAATTAGAATATGCAATACTTGCGTCAATGTGAATTTTATATTTTCATGTAATATAATTTTTTTACTTAAACCCTGCCAATCATTAATTTTTCCGGTTGTCCACGCCGAAGAGGAAGAGAAACCCGGATTACCGCGGTTCGTAATTAACCAACAAGACTGACAGTATATTCCACTAAACATATCTGAATAACATTGCCATTGCTTAAAATTTTAATAAGAATATCTAGATAAAAGAACAAATACCGAATTGTATGTTAAATAATAAATTAATAATCAAGAAAAACTTGTTTCGTGCACTGTGCTTTATAAAATCTTTTTATCATTTAACCTTTAGTAAAATGAAAACACAAAAGTTTACCTATCTAATTTCTGCACCGTCTTTGTTGTTTTATAGCAGCAATTCTCACTAAAAGATCTGTTATTCGCATCTTTTGGAAAAGGTCCTTTTGGTCTATTACAACCCAAATCAATAATTTTTATTTCTATAATATCGTTCATTTCTATCTTTGATGTGTCTATAAAATGACCTATATCGGTATTAATGAAAATCGCCAATCCGTCTTCATTACAATTATCAGAAGCAGAAATAATGTTTTCTGGTTTATCTAAAAAATCGCAGTCAACGAAATTAGAAACATTTCTTCATTTATTTTAAAGTTTACAACCTTGATCTGCATCTTCACTTCCAATTAAAGAACTACTCGTACTTGGCAAATCGTGGATAGATTCTTCACTTATATCTACTTCAGCAGATGATTCAGCCAAATTAAAAGCAGGTTGCGGCTTTTTAAAAATGCATCAATTTTTGATAACTGCTTTCTTCTACCTCTTTTGCTTGCAACCGTTTTCGCTTTTGTGCTCCACTAAGATATTTTCTACTAGTTGCGTTCATTTTCACAGTTCAACGTAAGTTACGTTTCGGGCCTTGGAGCGGTGTTTTGAAAAACTTTTCCAAAAACTTCGTAACAATTTATTTACTTTAACAGAAATTAATATGGAATTTTGACAACTTGGTATTATTAGTCGAAAATAAAATATTAATTACTATTATGGGTCGCTTGAGCTAACTGCACTGTTAAAGCTGAATACTTTGACTGACTGCCTCGTCTTGGGGCTCCCGGGGTATTTATATTGTCCCTGTCCCTCACAATTCTGTGGGAATTTGCAGAGCTCATGTCTGCTTATTTCTTAATACTATTCATAACTACATTGTAACAATCTTACTTTCAAGGTAATCATGGTATCTTAACCGTCTGTAACCTGCCATCTGCAGTGTCACTATCATCTGGAATACATTGCATTGCATCCGTTCTCATAAACTGTTAATAACCTTTATTAATTATCCTTGAATTACATTGTTGTACTTGACTTAATAATTTCTTAATGATTTCTAATAATTTCCTATTAGATCCTATTTTGTAATACATACATAAGGATTGGGGAATATATAACTCGTATTACACTGTATACTGTTGCAATTTCAAACAGAACTAAAGAATAAATTCATTCGAAAAATATAATACCTCAGACTAACATTGTTCATTTCGTAAGTCCAAGGATCGCATGGTCAATTGAAAATTCTGCGAACTGACGTTATAAAGGTTGAGGAAAAGGATGTGTCTGTATTTACTATTCATGCATTTTCCAAGTGATACAGCCGTAACTCGTATCTGTACTTGCTTTTATGCTTATACCTGTTGTCGGTTACAGTATTGTATTGCCAATTGTCTAAGAACTGATGGAACATTTAACAAACCAATGATACGTGCAAGCATAGCTTGATTTCTTTCTCTAATCCTTTTTTAAAATTTTAGAGTTGCCTTAAATTGAAGACTCTGACATGTGTTTAAACAATAATAACAGTTGATTATAATTTATTAATTTGATTATAAGTTATATTTCAAATAAAGCCGTCATGGAAATTTTAGTCTTTTACTTTTAAAACAAAATTATATTTTAGGTGGGCGATGGGCCCTTAAATGGCCGCCCCCTCCCCCCGCATTGCGCGGTCTGCGGGGTCCTTTATCCGCCACTAAATATTGCACCAATTCAATACAACGTACGCAGGATTAAAGAAACATCTTAGTATAGCAGTTGTTGTTTGTACTTATTATCAGTGATCTTTGAAGCAACATTACAGTAGAGTACCTAAATATGCTCTCACGATATTCATGAATAATTAGATTTCTATTGAACCCAACAAGGAACTGATCATTATTACGTTATATCGGCGCTTAAAAAGTAAAAATATCTATTAGGGACAAAATCCTTTAGTTAGTAAGTAGAGGATACACCGATCCTGGCGGACTTTAAACTACTAATGTTTGATTTGAATATATTAGGTGAAAATTTTAGAGTTCAGAAGAATGAGTGCCTTCAATTTGTGTTGCGCCCTGGATGCGACTTTGAAGGTAGCCATTAGGGTTAACGTGAAATCAGCTGATTAATTTTTATATAGTTAAATTTCGTATAAATTCAATAACTTCAGGATTGGAAAACATTTTTTAACATGTTCTTATTTATACTGGTGAGGGAATGTTTACTAAGGAAGTGTGCAATTGCGATACCGTAAGGCTTAGGCAACCGTTTTTTTATATTTATCTTGAGGATGAAACTACCTAATTGGATTGGGTAAGGCGCATTCCTTTAAGAGTTTTTTTTTTGGCATACCTAATGTTTCCAATAACGAAATTAGAGACTAGGAGGAAAAACTAAAATGAGAGGTAAATCCAAAAGTGCACAAGCTCATATATAAAACGCTACGGCACGCCTATAATTTATAATCAACCGAAAGTTGTCGATAACACCTCCAAACAGGAGAGGCGGCCATCAGGAGTGCGTAGCACTCCAGCCCCGACGCGTTCCCGAGCATGATCCGGTGCATGCCATCGACAAACGCGCAATTTCGGCATGCCAATCGGTACAGTATACGATTAGGAATGATTACTAAAAATAGTCAGAAGAATAATTACGATGAGATTGAGGATAATATGAGATTAGGAGTGGATAAATATGAATAGATAGATGAATATTGAGAGTGGGATTTTATAGCGTAGATGCAGATATAACGATAGGATAGGGATGAATAATAGAATTTTGATAAGACAGGATAAGATAAGGGCTATGTAATGTATTTGGAAACGTTTTTGTCAAACAACATAGGGTTTGTAGATGAGAAAATAAAAGGAAAGTTATAGGAATTATTCGACGATCATGTAGAACTATTTAATGGGGAGACTAGTTTTGAAATAAATTATGTACATAGGTTAGAAGTGAAAGTAAGAAGAATTTCATATCGAAAAAGTTAATCGTAAAGTTTTAGTGTTAGCAAAGGTAAAACTCGTAATTTTTTCTTATAAGAGGGTGTTCTGTTTTAAAATAGAGAGAGCGCACACTGTTCAATTTTGTGGTAGCGTACAATTTTAATATTGAACACAAATAAAATTGGATGTTAGTAGCATTCTCTTAAAATTAAAATTTACCTTGAGAAGTTTTACTCTAATTTAATAACCGGCGGACTGCACTGCCACGCGGTATCAAAGCTATGATGTGATTCTGAATAATGCAAATTATAGTCGAGAAGTCAGAAAAATAATCAAAAATAAGAGAGCGATTCTACCTCCGGTAGTGCTTATATAATCTTATCCCCACTCATGTTGCTCGTATTTACACTATACATTCCATGAAATGTTGGTAACTGCCACAACAATTCCACAAATTCCATCCGCACAAACATGCAACGAACTTTCAAAACCTAGAATTCATCCACTCCAATATTGTTTTACCACAAAAAGCTCTGTAAAACTCCAACCGTTTTAAGTCTTCCTTGAAATCTGTAGTCTGCTATTACCCCCAAACAAATCCAATAGCGCCTCTTATGTGCGCGTCTATACTGTTATCGTAGTCACGCTTTCATAACCACCTTTTCTATCTTTGTCTTAACTTCCTACCTAAGTTGTTGACGTTATTTCCACTCTTTTAATATCTTGGTGTGCTACATGTTTTCTTTTTTTTTATTGTCCCACTATTACTATGTTGTTTGCTGTCAATTCCCCCTTCATATACGTGCGCCTTGAAAAATCGATACTGTTCACAAACATGTTGCATCTTTGATCTGTTTATTGGTATTTAAAATATATTCGTCTGACACGCGCTTAAAATGTTTGTCATATATACCCATCTGTTATTTTTCATCTCACTCTGTTACATAGTAAAGATTATGTCACCTAATTTTATTAATCTGTTTTTGAAATACTCGTCTGTTATTGTTAACCTTGTGTCTTTCCGTTACCACAATACTTCGAATTGTTTTCTAAACGTGTTCTAGCCTTAGCAAGAATTATTTATCTACTTCACGCTTGTGTTCCTTAAAATCCTTGAACGTTTTAACTTGTTAGCCATCTTAAACTTTGTAGCTTTCTACAAATGCCTTAATTTATGATATTAAATAAATGTACGTTGCTTAAATTAACGTATACAAATTAAACCTACATTAATAACATGTAATTTTATTGCAATCTAACTATGCTGAAGCTTAATAAATAAATTATTGATTTTTACATACCGGGTCCCCCAAATAACTAAATGCTTGTCCTATTTACACATGTTTGCGCTTTTCCGTACACAGAGTTATATATAAGATAAAAATGCTAATAAAATATATGTACGTACGTTATCCAAGTAATTGGAATCAAATTAATCCTAGTGCATTCATGTATTTTGGAGACATGTTTATTTTTCAAACACTGCTTTGTTAATAATGTGCTCTTACTTGATTGCATTCGAATGATATATCAACCATACGTTCATATATAACCTCAATATTCAATGCCCATTGAGAATTACTTTTGGCTCCAAAGGTGACAGCCATTGGAATCAATTTATATTCATATTTTCTTCTCAACTTCTATCCAAAATTCATCTGAGATCGAGGGTCCCTCAGTTACCGTCTGAAAGGTGACCTGATCTAAACTTTTGTGATGAATCTCGCTATTTGCATATTTACGTTGACAGATTGTATTCCGTTGTGGCTTTTCGAGTTGAAAACTTGGTTGATCAATAAGTTTATACTTGAAAATGAAAATATGTCAATTTTCCTTTCAACGGATACGAGAGCTTTTTCTGGCAAATACGAAATCCTACAGAATAAGTAATAAAATGTTTACATGGAGATCAGGCGATATAAAGGAAGTCGGGATTCAATTTATATTGCTGCTTGTACTTTCTTTATTTTACGTATTGATGCGCCGCTCAATTTATGGAGGAAATTTACTTTATAAAAAGACGTTTTGATATTTCAAACATGTGTTATCGATGCTATAAAAAATAAAATACCATCTTGGGAAATTAAAGGATCGGTATCCAGAATTGGAATAAGAGGGTCTTTTCTTGCTTTCAACACAACAAGCAATGAACGTTATTCGGTTTTTAAAACAGCGGGATCCAGAAAGCAGAGGTAACTAGAATTTCTAATATATGGATGTGGTAGCACAATAAGGAAATGTACGGGTATAACGAAACGTTCAATACTTACAAAAGTAAAGTAGTTCAAAGACGTGGTTACTGTGAATAGTATTTACATCCTGTGGTGCTAGTTATTATTACTCTGCAATATCAGGCATTATCTAACAAAATTTTTTCTGTCAATGCATTTTATAGCGATTTGTTAAAACAATATTACAATAGCCACTACTTATATTTCTTCCGTTTTGGCAAGCTAAGGTAATTTAAATTAGCTAGAAACTTGTAGCTCGCAGTAATATTTAATAAACTTTGTTTATAATACACATAGCAATTAATCTCGCGTTAATAACCTGTTACATTCCATCCCTGTAATTAAATAATTTGGCGCATAGTGAATTTATAATTGCATATACAGTACTGTTTCCACGCTTACTTTACATGTATTAGCAACTTCGACTCCCTCACAATCTAACAATTTATTCAAGCATTCTGTAGGAATTCTATTCAACATTCAGTACACATTTAAATAATTTGAATTTGTTTTATTTTGACAACGTGCTAAACCTCAGGTTTTATTATCACAAAGTATGGAAATTTATTTTGGTTATCAAAGGTTCAAAATTTTTTAATATTTGTTCGCTTAATAAGTTTAAAAAGGATTGTTATTTGTCAACACATTTGTTCTTAAAAATTGTAAGGTATTTCTGAAAAGGAGAAATAAACGCGTTTCTTTAATAGGTTGGATTATCAAGGCATTTGTTTTTCCCGAGAAGTTACAATGTTGTAACGCGTTTTCTACAAAATCAATTACGAACATATTTCCAGAATAGTAAGTTTCTATGATCTCATACAGGATGTAGGCCGCCAATATTACAGCTAACTTTATGAATCTACAAAGCTGGCTTAGTTGTTTAGGCATCTGGGTACTAGATGTTAACGAATTTGTCATGTTTCATCAAGGTCTTTTTTATATAGTGAGGGACGGTGGCAGGATATTAGGGTTTTGATAGGAAGTAAATATATTTGTATGATGATACTTTTGGTACTAATTGAACAGATAAGAACAGCAAAGTTTTAATACCTAAAAGAATTATTAAATGGACTTGGAAATTTTGTAAATTGCGTTATATTTAAACCAAACCCTGATCCAAATAGGCGCACTCCGTCCTGCTAGCTGTATGGTTTTGCTGAATCCCCTCGTGATGGAGATGTTTTCAGGGAAAACAACTAGACGTCAGAAGTACCTTTTAAAGGCATCATCCCATCAGAGTATGATGAGTTTTGTTCTGGGCATCTATATTCTATTTGCTTGATATGTTTATGTATTCAGGCGGCTTTGTTTATAATTTACGGAGCAATACTTTAAATTGGTTGGTATAAACATTTTATTATTGAGCTTCAAGACTTGATACAGTGTAGTTGCTTTAGTTTAAGATAGGAATATGTTAGTGATAATGGCTTTTCTTGGGTGGGAAATGATTATAAGCTCAGCATATTTTATATATATATATATATATATTATATCTTTTTTTATAAATAATAATGACCTTCTATTTCACAATATTTGTTTAATGTTGCAGGTTATAGGTCAGCTGGTGTTTTAAAGAAAACTCTTTTTTATAGCCTAAATTTTCGTTTTTATTTTAAAGCTTGATCACAGTCATAACTAAAACATAGATAAATTCTACATAGCTGGTGTAAGTAGCTAACTTTTAAAAACTACACCAGCTTATGTAGAATTTATCTATGTTTTAGTTATGCCTGTGATCAAGCTTGAAATCAATCTAAAGTCACCAATACCTACCCTTTTTACCAAAGAAACCTCGAACGTTTTGGATCCCTTTATTATATTATGTACTTTTAACGTATGCAATGTTTGTTGCTGACTTCATTGCACTTTTTATATAAATTGAATAAATTGAGGATAGAAAACAAATATCTTAAAACTAATTAGATTTGACCTGCTACAGGTTGTTCTTCAGATTGTCGATCAACAGCCCTTTGTTGTCTTCATTCATCTAGCAGTGCTCTGTTTAGTTGAACTCCTCGTTTTCCATAAATTACTTCGTGCTTCTTTATTGATTCTCGCAACTCAAAGTTATTCCAGAATTGTACCAAATCGTCGACGTGATTTGAAATATTATATTAATCCATTTAAAATAACCCCGCATTCGAATTATTATATCTATCTACACATTTAAAGTATTATACCATCCATTCGAATTATAATAAAATGTACCATACATTCGGAATTATTATCAACCAACTAGGAATGTTATACCATCCCTTAGGAATGTCCATGCATTCGAATTATATCATATACTCAAAGCCGTTAAACGGCAAAAGAAGTCTTCATATTTGTAGCACTATTATCACTTGATATTTTTATTATATATTTAAAATTACGCGTGACTTTTTGATTCACAGTGGCGCAGCTTTGTCCTGCTTGAGTTTCAAACTTATCATTGCTCGCTATTAAATATAGGCTCTTCCCACTTGCATGTGGGTTGGGTTTTCAACAAGTCTGTAGATATCTTAACCAATAAGGTCTTTGTATTTCGTGCATCTTGAAGTGGTTTCTGATGTAATATACGTGGTTTTCCGTGTAATGTGTTTATTTGATACCTTATTATTCACTACCTTGACCATACGTTGTTTTGTTTAGATATAATCTTTTCCATAATTAAACAAAATACATGATGTAACTTCAATTTTACTTTCGTTTATTTATTTTTGAAACTGCGTTTTCTTATCCAAATGTTTATTATTCATGCGTAATTGCGTAAAGCTTTGTTGGGTTTTATCTCTTATGTTCGTATTATATTATAACTAATTAGAATACTTCTCAACGCGTGTTTAATTACATTTACTATCATTTTCTTCTGAATAAGCGTACTTTTACTGAAAGATATTCTTACTTTGCATTACTTAATTTTAATAAAGATCTATATACCGAGCGTTAAATACTTGTTATTTCCATAACGTATGAACTAACTATTTCTCTGCTAAATACGAGTATTATTGTTGTAAGATATGCTTATTCGCGTTGTTTAAAGCTAACTATGATCTATATACAGGGTGTTAAATGCTTACTATTTACATAACATCCAAATTACTTAATTTTCTGCTAAATAAATGCAGTTTTCTGCTTCCTATCGCAATTTATGGTTACTACATGATCATTGCTATTCACTACACCCCTAAACAACCCCTTATTACAGCAATATATACATATATATATATATATATACTGGGTGCTTCAAAAAAATGTATACACACTTTGAACTTCCATAGAAAATTTATTTACCGTTCTACAAAGTTAAATTTGAGGAAAATAGAAAGCTGAAAGTCCAATGTAAATGAAACATAAATAACAAATGTTAATACTGTTCAAATTGGTGACCTGCAGCATCAATACCATTCTGAGTCGAGTCACCACAGATTCTGTACATCGTATCAAAACGTCCAATGAGATTTCTCTACACACTGCTTGAATCTCATTCCAAAGAATGTCTAGGTTACGTGGTTTACGTTTGTACACCTCATCTTTTACTGTGCCCCACAAGAAGAAATCCAGTGGTGTAAGGTCTGGAGAGCGTGCTGGAAACTCGATTGGCCCCCTGCGTCCTATCCACTGGCCCGACAAATTTTGATCCAGGTAAGCTCGTACGTCCCTGTGATAGTGCGGCGGAGCACCATCTTGTTGAAAATAAAAATCATCATTACCGTATAATGCACGAATGGCAGGAAATATGGAATCAGCAAGCATTGTTAGGTAATTAATACCAGTTACAGTGCCTTCAAATCGAAAAGGTCCAATGAGTCCCCTTGAAGACAAACCGCACCACACATTTACACCAGGCAAATTTACAGCTTTTTCAATTGTAATGTGAGGATTTTCTTCACACCAGTAAACACAATTGTGCCTATTGACAGTTCCATTAAGTTTAAATTGGGCTTCATCCGACCAAATGATGCTACCCATAAATCCCGGTTCACGTGTCACCATCTCCTGAATCCATTCACAAAATTGCAACCTTCGATCTGGAGCGTCGTCATTTAGCTGTTGCACCAGCCTTGGAATGTAAACACGATACTTGCCTCTCTTCAGAATGCGTAGCACGCTGCTAGCACTTACATCACTTTCACGTGCCCCTTGCCTTGAAGATTTGTTAGGAGAGCGTTGAAACAGTTCCAAGACTGTCGTTGATGACTCATCACTTGTAGCTGTTCGAGGCCGACCTGAATGAACTTTATGCACATCACACACTGTTCCATGAACTTCGAATTTGTCTCGTATGCGTGTAATTGTTAATCTTGAAGGTGGTTTTGTATCATACTCCCTTCTCCATTGTCTTTGAACTTCATTTACATTCTCAAACTTCCAGTACCACTTAATAACCTGCTTTCGTTCTTCAAAGCTCAAACGTACGTCCGCCATATTGATATTACAAATTCCAACTGATAATATAACATAGAGGGACGATTATGCTGGCACCTGGGGAAGAAATATAACATTAGCCTTGTAGTGCGGGAAAACTACAATAGTTTAAAGTGTGCATACATTTTTTTGAAGCACCCAGTATATATATATATATATATATATATATATTACTCATATTTAGACCAGGGTAGAAAATTAAATAATCACATCAAATAATTTTAATCACCGTGTATAATGCATATTATTAGATAATACGCGTTATTAAAACCGTGAAGCATAAAAATTTATTAGTTTCAGTAAAAATAAGAGATTTAAATCATGTACAAGACGCTTTATATCAAAAGAAACAGTATTAAAAAGCTCTACGTGTAATTTAATTATTCCTAATAAAGAAACAAATGGAAATTACGTGCAAAATTTATATTAATTAACCCTATTTTAAGTAACCGGTATTATACAAAGTGTACACATAATAATTAATATTTAATTTGTATTCGCTAAAAATGAAAGGATAGAAGTCAATTTTAATTGGAGTTAATTAAACCATTATTAATAATAAGCATAAAAGCCTGTGAAAATCCAAGATTAAAATACCAGAAAATAAAGCTCTGAGAATTAATATTATGTTTGAACACCTGCGTAGTTTAAATGTCACGTACGGCGAAAATTTTGTAGATAACAAATGGTTTCAAAGAATCTTGGAGAAACCGTAGCTTAATAGTTACGAGAAATGCTAAAGGTGGGATATTTCACACTCCACATGGACTAAAATAATCGATAATAAAGAATATCAATTTGCATCAATAAGAACGGGTTAGATAGAGACAGATAATATGCACAAGACCGAGACACATATAGTAAAAGGCGTGAGTAGAGCAACGTCATGGGGTTGCGATTGGTTGAAAGTAAAAGGCAAAATTTGAGAGGTGAAAATAACATTTCTGAATAAAAGTCAATTAGTTATTTCCAGACGTTGCGTGCCGTGTTGAAATTTCTGAGATTTAACTGGGGCGAGTACAAAATTCGTAAAAACCGACGCGCGGGCTACGGAATGGGAACCGAGAATGCGAAATTCTTTAGAATGGTCCGTTTTGAGGACTCGACCGACAGACAGGCTAACCTCTATATATACCCAGGGGAATATGAACAAGCTCTCTTACATCCGCGACTTGATTCAATACGTTAAACAGTGCATTTTAGTTTGATAGAATAATTTAAAGTTTGCTCGTATATTTTGGTGATTTAAAACAGTTTGTTATTTACGTGCTAACATGAATGTACTTGAGTGCACTTAGATACAAGGTAATAAAATTTAGTATCACTGTACCAATTAGTAAAATTTACAACGACAAATGAATACACCAAAAGTAGGCAGTTTTGACGTATATTGGTGAAAGAAGTATGAATTTCTTTGCTATTTTTCGGGGGTGTTAATGATTATATGGTTCATAAATGTGTCTGGATCCACAAAACAAGGGTCAGATATACACTGATGAGTTCTGGAAAAGCCCAGAAACAACTTTAAATAAATGGTGATGGAGAAAATTTGAAAAGCGTTGAGAATCAGAAGCTGTAAATATAACCCAGTTGGAATGGTGTGATTAACAAAAGGGACGATGTACATTGAAGCTACGAGTGCAGTAACCTTCAGGTAATTTATACTATTTTGTTTGAACTTTGATATTTTTGTGTGTGTTGAATTACTTTATAATTGATTTACTTTAAATGGACATTAGTGAAATTGTACTAACCATAAAATTTTAATGTTAAGGTGAAATTTGCTTGTTTAAGTAGAAAGGGTATTTAGTATTGATGTTCTGGATTATGATGAAAATTTGGGTATGTTTTGAGCTCAATTAGACGAACCTGGTTAATTAACGTAAATGGGTGGTAGATGCTCCTTTGTACTCAGACTCCGGTCTGCATATATTGTTATATTAATTAGTAGGCATCCAACAAGGACTTTAATTCAGGATGCACATTTAAATGATAATAAATGTAATCTTGAAAATTTCTGATACTGAAATTTATGCCAAAATTTAATTTTGAAATTTTAATGTATTGTGAATATTGATGTAAATATAGTTAACGTTCGTGTTTGTGGTAGGAATGTGTTTGTTTTTTTTTATGAATGAGGATGAAAGTTATCTAGGGGAGCAGCCGAGGCGATTAACAGAAGAAAGTCAATGGACCAACACAGTTAAAGTAATGAATAGCTTTTCGTAGGATTCACAGCATTCTGGACATCCAATTCGTAGGGGCTCGATTCGAAAAGCGGAGTACCCGGATTTTGGTGGTATCACAGCAATATATATATATATATATATATATATATATATATATATTGCTGTAAATCTTCTATTCGAGCCCCTTGCTTGGGCTGTCATAAAAAATTATGATGCTTACCTTCGGAAACTCCCCAACAATTTTTAATGTAGTTACAAAATTTTCCACCTACCTAAAATTGAAGTCCTACCACCTAGACTTACAGTTTATACCATTTAACAACAATATCCTCTGAAGATACTTTTCACTCTGACGCCAATACCTCCAGCTTCCTCAGAGATATCCGTCACAGCTGCTCACTCGTTCCCTGAAAATCCTAACCTACTGAAAAAAATACCGCTGACTGCCAAAAGTACACAAATATTTATTAACATTTCCAATTCGTTACGTATCAATTCAATTTACATCCCTCATGTATTTCAAGCTCAAAAACATTTTATTACTGGTGGTAAATAATAGCTCAGTTTAAAGAAAATAAATTTAAAGTCATACTACATCAATCCTGAAACAAAGTAACTGGGCTTATTTCCAACCTTTACTTTATACCCCAGGTCAAATATGAGCTCATAGTAAACCTCCTTTTATCTACGTGCTAACAACGGTACTGCAATTTCCTAAAATCCTTTTACCTTTTACAAAAATTATAGTTTTCACCTTCAAGGGATATCATCAAATTATTACATAATATTTTCATTTAGTCCTTTTTAAATTGACTCATTAATTAAAATGTCTTTAAAACATAATAAATACACAAAATCACTAAATTGTCACCCAGAAAATCACCAACAAAAACAAACAAAAGTTTTATAAGTGGAGTTACCTGGATTTTTGCACTCTACATGGACACCATCTCCAACGTAATCCTCCTTCTCGACTGCACGTTCAGATATTGTCTCCAGGTTCTTTACATGGACATTATCTCCAACGTGATCTTCCTTCTCGACTGCACTTTCAGATACCGTCTTCAGGTTCTTTACATGGACACCATCTCCAATGTGATCCTCCTTCTCGACTGTACGTTTAGATATTGTCTTCAGGTAGCCTCTCACCATCAGGAACACACCGTTTCTAATTAAATTCTTCCACACAAGTGCACGGTACTACCATGCTCCCGTACACTTGCTGATCCGTACATACATTTGCTTGGTACTCAGAGTACATACGCCGCATTCAAACACCCAGTACTAAAATTGTACTGACTTGCTTTATAATTTTGATTATTTACTGCCAAAGATATAAGAGCACTCACTTGTGTTAATTTAACTAAAACTTCACTCAATCACTTAGCTAAGTAGTTAGGTAGGCGGTCGTAGGTAAAGACAAAAGGGAAGAGAGCGATTCACCACCTTTCTACGGATTTATATCAGCTCCAAAAACTACCCACCTACATTAATTTCCAACACCCCTGTCACACTTTTTTTAGTATCACAGCACAAACAAGCCAACGATTGAACACTTCCACAAACTATCCAATTATCCTTGAAAAATTCTACGTACACTTTCCTACTTGTCATCAAAATCTAAGAAATTCTCGATACTCGGAAATCCTCATTAAAAATTTTACCCAACGCTGTCTTCCGCGAAACCCTGACAACTGCCGTTTTATTTCTAGCCTCTCCAATACGCCCACTGTATACGCGTATATATCTCTCTTCATTCCCACTCATAAACAAAAACTTCCGTCTTATTTTATCTTTAGACATTATTCTCCCGCTTATCCACAAGTGCTGTTTTACCTAACCTCCGCTATCGTCGTCTATCCTATTCTTGTTTATTTAATGTAACCGTCGTGCTCTGTTAGTAAAATATCCCCAGATTTCTATTCCCTTACTGCTCGATTTATTCCGAAACCATAGCGTGTCTTCGTCCCTCTCACTAGCTCCTAACTTCCTTGTCTATCAAACCTTTCAAAGTCAAACGTTTCACTAACCATCTGTTATGCTCCTTTCTTTACTAAAGCATGCAAACTATAGTCTTTTCTCTATATATCGATATTGATTTCGTACGTGCTGTCTGCACCTGTGTTTTGTCTTCATTATATTTTTCCAGCTATTATTTGTTGACGAGATTTTAAGTTTGTTATCTGTTTACGACTATAAAGTTCTTCAAATTTATAACACGTGCACTCGAATAACAACTGTCGCTTTAAATATGCGATCAACCTGAGAGCTTTTGTTATTTAGAATATTAATAAAAATCTTAATTATGCTTATCGTAATATAAGTTTTACATGCATTTACCTAATTATGCGCCTCAAATTATGTTTCCTAACTTATTAATAACTAATATTTACAATAAAATTTTATGCTATATTTAACTAACACTAATATTTACTGGTATTTTGTCAAATACGAACCGATTTTGTTCAAACATGGCTCAAACTTTGCGTGACCCATTTATACACTTTCTAATTTGACATAAATATAAATTTGAGTTTGCTAATGCCCTTTTATGACCTCAGTAATATAATATATATATATATATATATATATATATATAAGGTTCTTGATAATTCTTGAGCGTAGTTAAATTAGAAAAGATTTTGTTTTTTTTGCTTCTTGGGATAAAGTCGCTCATAAATTAAACACAAAACATTAAATGTGTATCATTTGTATTAAATCGTACGTTTCGGTGATAATTTACACCTTAATCATCGATCTACATGAAAAAGTATATAAATAGGTAATTCATATAACAGGTAATATATGTTTAACTTACTTATTACTTGATAAAATTATTTTATGTATTCACCCATAATAAAAGTAACAGAAGGAAGCTTGTCATATTACTGATTAAGAATTAAAATTAATTTTGAATGAAATGTCAGTTCACTTATTTGACAAAATGTAGGATCAAGGATGACATCAAACAACAAATTATGACACTATTTGATTATATTTTTTATTTAAATAGTAGTATGTGGTTTATTTGTAAAAATTTTTTGTATGGTGGGTTGCATAAAATAGTTAGATTTTAAAATCATATATTTTACAGGTGTAGTAAACAGGTTGACTTTTGACTTAAATTAAATAGAATTCTGTGTGGTAAGCAATATCATTATAGTTAGTATATTTTTTGAATTAAAAGTGTATAGGTATGAGTAAACTGTATGTAAATTATTGATGTTTTCTTTGTGATTGATGGAATTTTGTTCTTGGTTTATATGAAATGATTCTAAGAAAAGTCTTTTTGTAATTGCTTTCTATATCTAAAATTTTACATTATCATAATTGACTTTGTGTTTTGTATTGTATAAATGTATAGAAAGAGCACAAGAAGTTTTTCCTAATTTTGCATCACTTTTGTGCTGTGTCATGCGATTTCGGAGCCACTGTTTGGTTTGGCCTACGTAGGAAGCTTTGCATTCACATTGAATTTTATACACTAAATTGCTACATAAAGCTTTATTTGTTTTTCTTTTAGTTTAGTAAAAAGTTTCCAATGGACTTAGTATTTGAATTTATTATAGTTACAAAGGTTGTTTTAGTAATTTTTATTAGTGGTGAAAGATTAGTAATATAGAAAAGTTTTTGTAAATGATATCAGTATGTTTATTTTGAGGTGGAAATATGATTGTGTTAGTATGTAGTAGTTTTGATAAAAGTGGTTTAGGGTAACCATTGTTGATTAAGATTGATATTAGTTCTTTCAGATTTTTCTTTAAATTTGGGTTCACAGATAGAGACCATACGATGTTTCAGTCCTAATATGGTGTTAATTTTTGTTTCATGCTATGATTGGAATGGTAATTTAAATATCTTTCTGAATTTGTAGGTTTTGTAAATATCAAAATTGATCTTGTTGTCATTATTGCGGATAACTAGTGTATCAAGAAATGGTATTGATTGGTGAGATTCTAGTTCATAAGAGAATTTCAAATGTTCGTTAAAATTGTTAAAATGTTGAATGGTGGTTAGTAAAAATGTTCAGGAGTGAGCAGAGAATATCATCAACGTATTTGACTAGAAATACCATTTTGAAAGGTAAATTAGGTAAAACACTTTCTACAAGTTTGTCCATTACTATTTGTGCAATAATAGGGGATAATGGTGAACCCATAGGAGTACCAAAAATCTGTAAGTAAAATTTTGAGTTAAAACTAAAATATGTGTTGTTGAAGATAAGGTTTATTGAAGTGATAAATAATTGTAATGATATATGGCAATGTGGTTCTATGGAATCCCATTTTCTGTAATAATTTGAATGACTAAGTTGACTGGTATGTTTGTAAATAAAGAGTTAACGTCGAGAGAAACGAGAATGTGATCTTGAGGTAGTTGAAAGTTACGGTATTGGTTTACGAATTGGAAGGTATCTACTATGTTGTGGCCTGTAATTGGGAAAGATTTTGTAATATGGTAGATAAGAAAGAAGAAAATGCATATGTTGGAGAATTAATTGAAGAGATAATAGGTCTTAAAGGAATATCTGGTTTATGGATTTTTGGGATTCCATAATATTTGCTTGGAACAGAATTATTGGTGATAAGTAGTGATTTTTGTTCATTTGTAATCATGTCTTTTTTGAATAATAATTTAATGTGATTGTTTATGGTGTTCTGTATGGTAAAAGTGGGGTCCTTTTTAGTTTTTATATGTAAGTTCATCATCTAATAAGGTGTTGGATTTATCTATATATGTTGATTTATTAAGTATAACTGTTACGGCTCCTTTGTCTGCTTTAGTGACAAAAATATCAGGATGGTCCTTTAGGAATTTCTTTAATTTATTAAAGATTACAGAATCTGAATTAAATTTATTATTAGGATTTTTTAAAAAATTGGTTATTAGATTTGTAACCTGACATCTTTTATTCATTTTTTGTTGTGAAGTAATATCCATTGAGTCAAGTAATATTTCAATATCTGCTAATAAGTGTCCCATATTGATGTCAGAAATACATGAGTTTAAAATAAACTTAGGGCCTAAAGATAAAAAACTATTGATGTCATCAGGGATGTCTACATTACTTAAGTTACAAATCCATTTGCTATTGTTGACAAAGAGTTGTTTACTTTGGATTTGATGTGATTTTAAAGTGTTAAATTTCTTAATTAGTAATTTTTTTATATATATAAATTGTCTGTTATACGATTGCGTTTGTTTGTTCTTGAAATTAATATATAAATCTATAGGTATAGAATCTTTGATGGTTTCTTTAGTTTTGAAATTTAATTTAAGTCAAAAGTCAACCTGTTTACTACACCTGTAAAAATATATGATTTTAAAATCTAACTATTTTTATGCAACCCACCATACAAAAAAAATTTTTACAAATAAACCACATACTACTATTTAAATAAAAAAAATATAATCAAATAGTGTCATAATTTGTTGTTTGATGTCATCCTTGATCCTACATTTTTGTCAAATAAGTGAACTGACATTTCATTCAAAATTAATTTTAATTCTTAATCAGTAATATGGCAAGCTTCCTTCTGTTACTTTTATTATGGGTGAATACATAAAATAATTTTATCAAGTAATAAGTAAGTTAAACATATATTACCTGTTATATGAATTACCTATTTATATACTTTTTCATGTAGATCGATGATTAAGGTGTAAATTATCACCGAAACGTACGATTTAATACAAATGATACACATTTAATGTTTTGTGTTTAATTTATGAGCGACTTTATCCCAAGAAGCAAAAAAACAAAATCTTTTCTAATTTAACTACGCTCAAGAATTATCAAGAACCTTCTATATTAAAAATATGGGATTTTATCAATACATCCGTATAGAACATGGAGAAGTAATGGTCACAAATTTAAAATATTGGGCCAAAATTACAAAAAACTTGCCCACTTCAATAACAGGAAGACCTTCTTAGAAAGATGTCGAAGAGAAGAATTAAAACCTAAACATATACTTGATTCAACCATTTTTATGTCTCGTCTAATAGGTACTCGAAGTGAAAAGATTAATAAACAAGTTACTAACCTAAATCACAGGTTAGAAAATCTTTATTAAATTTAGAAATTGAATACACTCATGCAGAAATACAATTTTGACATAATCAACTTTTCAAAACTAAAGAAACCATCAAAGATTCTATACCTATAGATTTATATATTAATTTCAAGAACAAACAAACGCAATCGTATAACAGACAATTTATATATATAAAAAAATTACTAATTAAGAAATTTAACACTTTAAAATCACATCAAATCCAAAGTAAACAACTCTTTGTCAACAATAGCAAATGGATTTGTAACTTAAGTAATGTAGACATCCCTGATGACATCAATAGTTTTTATCTTTAGGCCCTAAGTTTATTTTAAACTCATGTATTTCTGACATCAATATGGGACACTTATTAGCAGATATTGAAATATTACTTGACTCAATGGATATTACTTCACAACAAAAATGAATAAAAGATGTCAGGTTACAAATCTAATAACCAATTTTTTAAAAAATCCTAATAATAAATTTAATTCAGATTCTGTAATCTTTAATAAATTAAAGAAATTCCTAAAGGACCATCCTGATATTTTTGTCACTAAAGCAGACAAAGGAGCCGTAACAGTTATACTTAATAAATCAACATATATAGATAAATCCAACACCTTATTAGATGATGAACTTACATATAAAAAACTAAAAAAGGACCCCACTTTTACCATACAGAACACCATAAACAATCACATTAAATTATTATTCAAAAAAGACATGATTACAAATGAACAAAAATCACTACTTATCACCAATAATTCTGTTCCAAGCAAATATTATGGAATCCCAAAAATCCATAAACCAGATATTCCTTTAAGACCTATTATCTCTTCAATTAATTTCCCAACATATGCATTTTCTTCTTTCTTATCTACCATATTACAAAAATCTTTCCCAATTACAGGCCACAACATAGTAGATACCTTCCAATTCGTAAACCAATACCGTAACTTTCAACTACCTCAAGATCACATTCTCGTTTCTCTCGACGTTAACTCTTTATTTACAAACATACCAGTCAACTTAGTCATTCAAATTATTACAGAAAAATGGGATTCCATAGAACCACATTGCCATATATCATTACAATTATTTATCACTTCAATAAACCTTATCTTCAACAACACATATTTTAGTTTTAACTCAAAATTTTACTTACAGATTTTTGGTACTCCTATGGGTTCACCATTATCCCCTATTATTGCACAAATAGTAATGGACAAACTTGTAGAAAGTGTTTTACCTAACTTACCTTTCAAATGGTATTTCTAGTCAAATACGTTGATGATATTCTCTGCTCACTCCCTGAACATTTTTTACTAACCACCATTCAACATTTTAACAATTTTAACGAACATTTGAAATTCTCTTATGAACTAGAATCTCACCAATCAATACCATTTCTTGATACACTAGTTATCCGCAATAATGACAACAAGATCAATTTTGATATTTACAAAAAACCTACAAATTCAGAAAGATATTTAAATTACCATTCCAATCATAGCATGAAACAAAAATTAACACCATATTAGGACTGAAACATCGTATGGTCTCTATCTGTGAACCCAAATTTAAAGAAAAAATCTGAAAGAACTAATATCAATCTTAATCAACAATGGTTACCCTAAACCACTTTTATCAAAACTACTACATACTAACACAATCATATTTCCACCTCAAAATAAACATACTGATATCATTTACAAAAACTTTTCTATATTACTAATCTTTCACCACTAATAAAAAATTACTAAAACAACCTTTGTAACTATAATAAATTCAAATACTAAGTCCATTGGAAACTTTTTACTAAACTAAAAGAAAAACAAATAAAGCTTTATGTAGCAATTTAGTGTATAAAATTCAATGTGAATGCAAAGCTTCCTACGTAGGCCAAACCAAACAGTGGCTCCGAAATCGCATGACACAACACAAAAGTGATGCAAAATTAGGAAAACTTCTTGTGCTCTTTCTATACATTTATACAATACAAAACACAAAGTCAATTATGATAATGTAAAAATTTTAGATATAGAAAGCAATTACAAAAAGACTTTTCTTAGAATCATTTCATATAAACCAAGAACAAAATTCCATCAATCACAAAGAAAACATCAATAATTTACATACAGTTTACTCATACCTATACACTTTTAATTCAAAAAAATATACTAACTATAATGATATTGCTTACCACACAGAATTCTATTTAATTTAAGTCAAAAGTCAACCTGTTTACTACACCTGTAAAATATATGATTTTAAAATCTAACTATTTTTATGCAACCCACCATACAAAAAAATTTTACAAATAAACCACATACTACTATTTAAATAAAAAATATAATCAAATAGTGTCATAATTTGTTGTTTGATGTCATCCTTGATCCTACATTTTGTCAAATAAGTGAACTGACATTTCATTCAAAATTAATTTTAATTCTTAATCAGTAATATGACAAGCTTCCTTCTGTTACTTTTATTATGGGTGAATACATAAAATAATTTTATCAAGTAATAAGTAAGTTAAACATATATTACCTGTTATATGAATTACCTATTTATATACTTTTTCATGTAGATCGATGATTAAGGTGTAAATTATCACCGAAACGTACGATTTAATACAAATGATACACATTTAATGTTTTGTGTTTAATTTATGAGCGACTTTATCCCAAGAAGCAAAAAAACAAAATCTTTTCTAATTTAACTACGCTCAAGAATTATCAAGAACCTTCTATATTAAAAATATGGGATTTTATCAATACATCCGTATAGAACATGGAGAAGTAATGGTCACAAATTTAAAATATTGGGCCAAAATTACAAAAAAACTTGCCCACTTCAATAACAGGAAGACCTTCTTAGAAAGATGTCGAAGAGAAGAATTAAAACCTAAACATATACTTGATTCAACCATTTTTATGTCTCGTCTAATAGGTACTCGAAGTGAAAAGATTAATAAACAAGTTACTAACCTAAATCACAGGTTAGAAAAATCTTTATTAAATTTAGAAATTGAATACACTCATGCAGAAATACAATTTTGACATAATCAACTTTTCAAAACTAAAGAAACCATCAAAGATTCTATACCTATAGATTTATATATTAATTTCAAGAACAAACAAACGCAATCGTATAACAGACAATTTATATATATAAAAAAATTACTAATTAAGAAATTTAACACTTTAAAATCACATCAAATCCAAAGTAAACAACTCTTTGTCAACAATAGCAAATGGATTTGTAACTTAAGTAATGTAGACATCCCTGATGACATCAATAGTTTTTTATCTTTAGGCCCTAAGTTTATTTTAAACTCATGTATTTCTGACATCAATATGGGACACTTATTAGCAGATATTGAAATATTACTTGACTCAATGGATATTACTTCACAACAAAAAATGAATAAAAGATGTCAGGTTACAAATCTAATAACCAATTTTTTAAAAAATCCTAATAATAAATTTAATTCAGATTCTGTAATCTTTAATAAATTAAAGAAATTCCTAAAGGACCATCCTGATATTTTTGTCACTAAAGCAGACAAAGGAGCCGTAACAGTTATACTTAATAAATCAACATATATAGATAAATCCAACACCTTATTAGATGATGAACTTACATATAAAAAACTAAAAAAGGACCCCACTTTTACCATACAGAACACCATAAACAATCACATTAAATTATTATTCAAAAAAGACATGATTACAAATGAACAAAAATCACTACTTATCACCAATAATTCTGTTCCAAGCAAATATTATGGAATCCCAAAAATCCATAAACCAGATATTCCTTTAAGACCTATTATCTCTTCAATTAATTTCCCAACATATGCATTTTCTTCTTTCTTATCTACCATATTACAAAAATCTTTCCCAATTACAGGCCACAACATAGTAGATACCTTCCAATTCGTAAACCAATACCGTAACTTTCAACTACCTCAAGATCACATTCTCGTTTCTCTCGACGTTAACTCTTTATTTACAAACATACCAGTCAACTTAGTCATTCAAATTATTACAGAAAAATGGGATTCCATAGAACCACATTGCCATATATCATTACAATTATTTATCACTTCAATAAACCTTATCTTCAACAACACATATTTTAGTTTTAACTCAAAATTTTACTTACAGATTTTGGTACTCCTATGGGTTCACCATTATCCCCTATTATTGCACAAATAGTAATGGACAAACTTGTAGAAAGTGTTTTACCTAACTTACCTTTCAAAATGGTATTTCTAGTCAAATACGTTGATGATATTCTCTGCTCACTCCTGAACATTTTTACTAACCACCATTCAACATTTTAACAATTTTAACGAACATTTGAAATTCTCTTATGAACTAGAATCTCACCAATCAATACCATTTCTTGATACACTAGTTATCCGCAATAATGACAACAAGATCAATTTTGATATTTACAAAAACCTACAAATTCAGAAAGATATTTAAATTACCATTCCAATCATAGCATGAAACAAAAATTAACACCATATTAGGACTGAAACATCGTATGGTCTCTATCTGTGAACCCAAATTTAAAGAAAAAATCTGAAAGAACTAATATCAATCTTAATCAACAATGGTTACCCTAAACCACTTTTATCAAAACTACTACATACTAACACAATCATATTTCCACCTCAAAATAAACATACTGATATCATTTACAAAAACTTTTCTATATTACTAATCTTTCACCACTAATAAAAAATTACTAAAACAACCTTTGTAACTATAATAAATTCAAATACTAAGTCCATTGGAAACTTTTTACTAAACTAAAAGAAAAACAAATAAAGCTTTATGTAGCAATTTAGTGTATAAAATTCAATGTGAATGCAAAGCTTCCTACGTAGGCCAAACCAAACAGTGGCTCCGAAATCGCATGACACAACACAAAAGTGATGCAAAATTAGGAAAACTTCTTGTGCTCTTTCTATACATTTATACAATACAAAACACAAAGTCAATTATGATAATGTAAAAATTTTAGATATAGAAAGCAATTACAAAAAGACTTTTCTTAGAATCATTTCATATAAACCAAGAACAAAATTCCATCAATCACAAAGAAAACATCAATAATTTACATACAGTTTACTCATACCTATACACTTTTAATTCAAAAAATATACTAACTATAATGATATTGCTTACCACACAGAATTCTATTTAATTTAAGTCAAAAGTCAACCTGTTTACTACACCTGTAAAATATATGATTTTAAAATCTAACTATTTTTATGCAACCCACCATACAAAAAAATTTTTACAAATAAACCACATACTACTATTTAAATAAAAAATATAATCAAATAGTGTCATAATTTGTTGTTTGATGTCATCCTTGATCCTACATTTTTGTCAAATAAGTGAACTGACATTTCATTCAAAATTAATTTTAATTCTTAATCAGTAATATGACAAGCTTCCTTCTGTTACTTTTATTATGGGTGAATACATAAAATAATTTTATCAAGTAATAAGTAAGTTAAACATATATTACCTGTTATATGAATTACCTATTTATATACTTTTTCATGTAGATCGATGATTAAGGTGTAAATTATCACCGAAACGTACGATTTAATACAAATGATACACATTTAATGTTTTGTGTTTAATTTATGAGCGACTTTATCCCAAGAAGCAAAAAAACAAAATCTTTTCTAATTTAACTACGCTCAAGAATTATCAAGAACCTTCTATATTAAAAATATGGGATTTTATCAATACATCCGTATAGAACATGGAGAAGTAATGGTCACAAATTTAAAATATTGGGCCAAAATTACAAAAAACTTGCCCACTTCAATAACAGGAAGACCTTCTTAGAAAGATGTCGAAGAGAAGAATTGAAACCTAAACATATACTTGATTCAACCATTTTTATGTCTCGTCTAATAGGTACTGAAGTGAAAAGATTAATAAACAAGTTACTAACCTAAATCACAGGTTAGAAAAATCTTTATTAAATTTAGAAATTGAATACACTCATGCAGAAATACAATTTTGGCATAATCAACTTTTCAAAACTAAAGAAACCATCAAAGATTCTATACCTATAGATTTATATATTAATTTCAAGAACAAACAAACGCAATCGTATAACAGACAATTTATATATATAAAAATTACTAATTAAGAAATTTAACACTTTAAAATCACATCAAATCCAAAGTAAACAACTCTTTGTCAACAATAGCAAATGGATTTGTAACTTAAGTAATGTAGACATCCCTGATGACATCAATAGTTTTTATCTTTAGGCCCTAAGTTTATTTTAAACTCATGTATTTCTGACATCAATATGGGACACTTATTAGCAGATATTGAAATATTACTTGACTCAATGGATATTACTTCACAACAAAAAATGAATAAAAGATGTCAGGTTACAAATCTAATAACCAATTTTTTAAAAAATCCTAATAATAAATTTAATTCAGATTCTGTAATCTTTAATAAATTAAAGAAATTCCTAAAGGACCATCCTGATATTTTTGTCACTAAAGCAGACAAAGGAGCCGTAACAGTTATACTTAATAAATCAACATATATAGATAAATCCAACACCTTATTAGATGATGAACTTACATATAAAAAACTAAAAAAGGACCCCACTTTTACCATACAGAACACCATAAACAATCACATTAAATTATTATTCAAAAAAGACATGATTACAAATGAACAAAAATCACTACTTATCACCAATAATTCTGTTCCAAGCAAATATTATGGAATCCCAAAAATCCATAAACCAGATATTCCTTTAAGACCTATTATCTCTTCAATTAATTCTCCAACATATGCATTTTCTTCTTTCTTATCTACCATATTACAAAATCTTTCCCAATTACAGGCCACAACATAGTAGATACCTTCCAATTCGTAAACCAATACCGTAACTTTCAACTACCACAAGATCACATTCTCGTTTCTCTCGACGTTAACTCTTTATTTACAAACATACCAGTCAACTTAGTCATTCAAATTATTACAGAAAAATGGGATTCCATAGAACCACATTGCCATATATCATTACAATTATTTATCACTTCAATAAACCTTATCTTCAACAACACATATTTTAGTTTTAACTCAAAATTTTACTTACAGATTTTGGTACTCCTATGGGTTCACCATTATCCCTATTATTGCACAAATAGTAATGGACAAACTTGTAGAAAGTGTTTTACCTAACTTACCTTTCAAAATGGTATTTCTAGTCAAATACGTTGATGATATTCTCTGCTCACTCCTGAACATTTTTACTAACCACCATTCAACATTTTAACAATTTTAACGAACATTTGAAATTCTCTTATGAACTAGAATCTCACCAATCAATACCATTTCTTGATACACTAGTTATCCGCAATAATGACAACAAGATCAATTTTGATATTTACAAAAACCTACAAATTCAGAAAGATATTTAAATTACCATTCCAATCATAGCATGAAACAAAAATTAACACCATATTAGGACTGAAACATCGTATGGTCTCTATCTGTGAACCCAAATTTAAAGAAAAAATCTGAAAGAACTAATATCAATCTTAATCAACAATGGTTACCCTAAACCACTTTTATCAAAACTACTACATACTAACACAATCATATTTCCACCTCAAAATAAACATACTGATATCATTTACAAAAACTTTTCTATATTACTAATCTTTCACCACTAATAAAAAATTACTAAAACAACCTTTTGTAACTATAATAAATTCAAATACTAAGTCCATTGGAAACTTTTTACTAAACTAAAAGAAAAACAAATAAAGCTTTATGTAGCAATTTAGTGTATAAAATTCAATGTGAATGCAAAGCTTCCTACGTAGGCCAAACCAAACAGTGGCTGAAATCGCATGACACAACACAAAAGTGATGCAAAATTAGGAAAACTTCTTGTGCTCTTTCTATACATTTATACAATACAAAACACAAAGTCAATTATGATAATGTAAAAATTTTAGATATAGAAAGCAATTACAAAAAGACTTTTCTTAGAATCATTTCATATAAACCAAGAACAAAATTCCATCAATCACAAAGAAAACATCAATAATTTACATACAGTTTACTCATACCTATACACTTTTAATTCAAAAAATATACTAACTATAATGATATTGCTTACCACACAGAATTCTATTTAATTTAAGTCAAAAGTCAACCTGTTTACTACACCTGTAAAATATATGATTTTAAAATCTAACTATTTTTATGCAACCCACCATACAAAAAAATTTTACAAATAAACCACATACTACTATTTAAATAAAAAATATAATCAAATAGTGTCATAATTTGTTGTTTGATGTCATCCTTGATCCTACATTTTTGTCAAATAAGTGAACTGACATTTCATTCAAAATTAATTTTAATTCTTAATCAGTAATATGACAAGCTTCCTTCTGTTACTTTTATTATGGGTGAATACATAAAATAATTTTATCAAGTAATAAGTAAGTTAAACATATATTACCTGTTATATGAATTACCTATTTATATACTTTTTCATGTAGATCGATGATTAAGGTGTAAATTATCACCGAAACGTACGATTTAATACAAATGATACACATTTAATGTTTTGTGTTTAATTTATGAGCGACTTTATCCCAAGAAGCAAAAAAACAAAATCTTTTCTAATTTAACTACGCTCAAGAATTATCAAGAACCTTCTATATTAAAAATATGGGATTTTATCAATACATCCGTATAGAACATGGAGAAGTAATGGTCACAAATTTAAAATATTGGGCCAAAATTACAAAAAACTTGCCCACTTCAATAACAGGAAGACCTTCTTAGAAAGATGTCGAAGAGAAGAATTGAAACCTAAACATATACTTGATTCAACCATTTTTATGTCTCGTCTAATAGGTACTGAAGTGAAAAGATTAATAAACAAGTTACTAACCTAAATCACAGGTTAGAAAAATCTTTATTAAATTTAGAAATTGAATACACTCATGCAGAAATACAATTTTGGCATAATCAACTTTTCAAAACTAAAGAAACCATCAAAGATTCTATACCTATAGATTTATATATTAATTTCAAGAACAAACAAACGCAATCGTATAACAGACAATTTATATATATAAAAATTACTAATTAAGAAATTTAACACTTTAAAATCACATCAAATCCAAAGTAAACAACTCTTTGTCAACAATAGCAAATGGATTTGTAACTTAAGTAATGTAGACATCCCTGATGACATCAATAGTTTTTATCTTTAGGCCCTAAGTTTATTTTAAACTCATGTATTTCTGACATCAATATGGGACACTTATTAGCAGATATTGAAATATTACTTGACTCAATGGATATTACTTCACAACAAAAATGAATAAAAGATGTCAGGTTACAAATCTAATAACCAATTTTTAAAAATCCTAATAATAAATTTAATTCAGATTCTGTAATCTTTAATAAATTAAAGAAATTCCTAAAGGACCATCCTGATATTTTTGTCACTAAAGCAGACAAAGGAGCCGTAACAGTTATACTTAATAAATCAACATATATAGATAAATCCAACACCTTATTAGATGATGAACTTACATATAAAAACTAAAAAGGACCCCACTTTTACCATACAGAACACCATAAACAATCACATTAAATTATTATTCAAAAAGACATGATTACAAATGAACAAAAATCACTACTTATCACCAATAATTCTGTTCCAAGCAAATATTATGGAATCCCAAAATCCATAAACCAGATATTCCTTTAAGACCTATTATCTCTTCAATTAATTCTCCAACATATGCATTTTCTTCTTTCTTATCTACCATATTACAAAAATCTTTCCCAATTACAGGCCACAACATAGTAGATACCTTCCAATTCGTAAACCAATACCGTAACTTTCAACTACCACAAGATCACATTCTCGTTTCTCTCGACGTTAACTCTTTATTTACAAACATACCAGTCAACTTAGTCATTCAAATTATTACAGAAAATGGGATTCCATAGAACCACATTGCCATATATCATTACAATTATTTATCACTTCAATAAACCTTATCTTCAACAACACATATTTTAGTTTTAACTCAAAATTTTACTTACAGATTTTGGTACTCCTATGGGTTCACCATTATCCCTATTATTGCACAAATAGTAATGGACAAACTTGTAGAAAGTGTTTTACCTAACTTACCTTTCAAAATGGTATTTCTAGTCAAATACGTTGATGATATTCTCTGCTCACTCCTGAACATTTTTACTAACCACCATTCAACATTTTAACAATTTTAACGAACATTTGAAATTCTCTTATGAACTAGAATCTCACCAATCAATACCATTTCTTGATACACTAGTTATCCGCAATAATGACAACAAGATCAATTTTGATATTTACAAAAAACTTACAAATTCAGAAAGATATTTAAATTACCATTCCAATCATAACATGAAACAAAAAATTAACACCATATTAGGACTGAAACATCGTATGGTCTCTATCTGTGAACCCAAATTTAAAGAAAAAAATCTGAAAGAACTAATATCAATCTTAATCAACAATGGTTACCCTAAACCACTTTTATCAAAACTACTACATACTAACACAATCATATTTCCACCTCAAAATAAACATACTGATATCATTTACAAAAAACTTTTCTATATTACTAATCTTTCACCACTAATAAAAAATTACTAAAACAACCTTTTGTAACTATAATAAATTCAAATACTAAGTCCATTGGAAACTTTTTACTAAACTAAAAGAAAAACAAATAAAGCTTTATGTAGCAATTTAGTGTATAAAATTCAATGTGAATGCAAAGCTTCCTACGTAGGCCAAACCAAACAGTGGCTCCGAAATCGCATGACACAACACAAAAGTGATGCAAAATTAGGAAAAACTTCTTGTGCTCTTTCTATACATTTATACAATACAAAACACAAAGTCAATTATGATAATGTAAAAATTTTAGATATAGAAAGCAATTACAAAAAAAGACTTTTCTTAGAATCATTTCATATAAACCAAGAACAAAATTCCATCAATCACAAAGAAAACATCAATAATTTACATACAGTTTACTCATACCTATACACTTTTAATTCAAAAAAAATATACTAACTATAATGATATTGCTTACCACACAGAATTCTATTTAATTTAAGTCAAAAGTCAACCTGTTTACTACACCTGTAAAATATATGATTTTAAAATCTAACTATTTTTATGCAACCCACCATACAAAAAAATTTTACAAATAAACCACATACTACTATTTAAATAAAAAATATAATCAAATAGTGTCATAATTTGTTGTTTGATGTCATCCTTGATCCTACATTTTTGTCAAATGAGTGAACTGACATTTCATTCAAAATTAATTTTAATTCTTATTCAGTAATATGGCAAGCTTCCTGCTGTTAATTTTATTATGGGTGAATACATAAAATAATTTTATCAAGTAATAAGTAAGTTAAACATATATTACCTGTTATATGAATTACCTATTTATATACTTTTTCATGTAGATCGATGATTAAGGTGTAAATTATCACCGAAACGTACGATTTAATACAAATGATACACATTTAATGTTTTGTGTTTAATTTATGAGCGACTTTATCCCAAGAAGCAAAAACAAAATCTTTTCTATATATATATATATATATATATATATATATATATATATATATACTGGGTGTCCCATGTTATCGTATACAGGCAATATCTTCCTTATTTAAAAAAATTTCAAAATAATTAATAAACAGTTTTCAATGGCACACCAATACCTTTCTAGTAACGTATTGAAAAACAACATATACCTTTACAATCCCTTGAACACAACCCCGAATTTTTTATTATTAAATTGCACCCACTGTATAATTTTATCAAAAATGAATTGACATTGTATTGTGAATACGTTGACATATCATACTTGGTAGTTTACATTTGTTAACACCAAAAAATAAACAATTTATGTTCTATAAATGATTTAACATTAATGTGTATTGAAATCCTATATTACTGTAGCTACAGTCTACAAAAACGTCATTGAATGTTGAAAAAGTAAGAACAGTCTTTTTTGTTTTGGAAATCAACACTGCTTGTGTCAGAAAATTGATCAATTAATTTAATTCTTCAGATTCTTTTAAACACATTTAATTGGTGTAATTTAGTTGTTATATGAATTTGTTGTTTGCGTTAGTAATTATTCAAAAGTATTTCATTAATCTTAGTTTACAAGAATGCCGTTTACGTTTAGTCCAGACGAATACATTGATATGTTATTGGTTTATGGAGAATGTAGGAAAAACGCTCGAACAGCTGCTCGTTTATACCATAAACGTTTTCCTTTGAGACCTCAAGTATTTCATATGGTGTTTCCAAGATTAGAACGCAAAATGCGCACCGGTTTCTTTCCTAACAAACAACATGAATCACACCAAAATCGAGTTAAAACAAACAATAATATCATTAATGCACTAGAATATGTTAGGGTCAATCCCAATGCTTCCATCAGAAAATTAGCTGCAGAGCTAGGAATTAGCAAAACCACTATACAGAGGATACTGAAGCAAAACAAATATCATCCATTTAAACTGCATTTAGTTAAAGGAATACGACCTACTGACTTCGACCGAAGATTACAATTTATATCATTAACAAACATTATGATCAGGAATAATCCTAAATTCTTAAATCAAATATGTTGCAGTGATGAAAGTCGGTTCCACAACAACGGTGTAGTGAATAAACAGAATTCTCATTACTGGTCGATAGAAAACCCACACTGTGTTCAACAAACAAGATTTCAAACAATTTTGGGTATAAATTGGGCCATACTTTTATGAAGGTTTATTGACTGGAAAAAGGTATTTAAGTTTTCTACAAAATACGTTACCTGAGCTTATGGAGGACATTCCTTTGGCAGAACGGAATACATTTATTTAGTAATAAGACTGTGCTTTACCTCATAATGCACACGTTATTGCTGAATATTTCAATAAATAATTTGCAAAGATGGATTGGTACCTATGCACCGATAGCTTGGCCGGCCCGATCACCAGACCTCACACCACTGGAGTATTTTTGGTGGGGCTACATAAAAGAATTAGTTCATCAAACACAACCTGCAGATTTAGCTTATTAGAAAATCGTTACGTGACTGGAAGAAATTACATTTGTTCAAGAATCCAATATTCTGTAGAAATAAACAAACACCAAGCGATTTAATTTAGACGATAAAATTTAACAAACATCCAAATACGTGAGTTAATAGAAAGCAAAAGTTGGAATACCTCAAATAATACCACGATATGCGGGAGGCATACGTGACAGTCAAGGCATGCATTGAAAGATGTGAACTAAATAATTAGTAAAAATTTTGAAGTATGCAAGATAAAAGTAGAAGTATCGTCCCAGAACGTAAACATGCTAGTGAAATCAATAGGAGGTAGGGCTTATATATACGATTATGACGAAGCGACAAGTTAGTCTATATTCAAACTGAGCTACGACTATGTTCAAAAGTGTTAAGAATTTACGTAACCACTAACCAGTGAATTAAAAAATCAAAGTAAATAAAAATTAGAAAGTGCGAGAATTAATGCAACGAAAATAAGCCGATCTATAAATAGACGTCAGTAAAGCGACTTAATTAAATCCTTTTCTAATATTAATGAAACAGGGCTTTTAATTTCAATCTGGATTTTAATTTTGGCTTTTAATATCGACTTTTAATTTCGACTTCCAATTGGAGACATATTTTGAACGAGATGGCTCTAATTTGGGATATTTAAAACGACTTTAATTTAGGACTCCGAACTTTGAATATACTCAAACTTTGGAGATAGTTTAAAAATGAAAGTATTCTAATTTGGACATATTCTGACTTGGTACGATTTTAATTGAAAACAATTTATGGGGCAGGCACATTAATAAGGAAAGCGGACACAGAAAGGGGATGCAGATTATGGACTAGGATGAAACTACAGAATCCATTCCAGATTAGCAACCTTAATACACTTTATTATTGAAAACTGTTTTTAATTTAATTTGCTACATTGCGTATTTGTAAGGGTCAACAAAAAATGGTCACTTAACAATTAATGACAAGACAATAAGTATCTTGGAACGTTCGAAGGTCCCTGAATAAGTAAAAGATATTTTTGCTGACTTTCAGAAAACCATAAATCTGGTATATGTAGATATTCTGTAAAAGGTTAAACTTTGAGAGTTGTAAATATTATCAGTGATTATATTGTCTATTATAGAATTGCTTTTTTTGATTCAATAAGATCTATTCGGGGTAAAAACCTAATTTAACATTTCATAACATTGGGGCTTAAAATAATAAAGGAATCAGACAGGTAATATCACAGCAAATTTAATGACACACCAATAATAGGGCAAAACCTAGCAAATTTTATGACGGCCCAACGCGGGGGCGAATAACACAGCAAAATTTATGGTACGCCCAACTGTGGGGCGAATAACACAGAATATACAGAAAACGTTGAATAATTGAACTCGGGACGTCAGATTTTTCTATTGGTTTTTAGTAAAACATGGAAGACATACACTGACAAAATGGCCGAAGTTTCAACGCAGTTCAATTTTTCGATTGCTGGACGCACTAAATAGGTAACGAGATGAACCGAGATTTGCCTGAAATTATATTAGGTTATGGTGGTGGTCAGACTCACTCAATAACACCTACTGACGTACGCTGTTTCTTGCATCAAAAGGATTTACTTTCCAAAGGGAAAATTAGTAATGAAAACAATGGAAATTTTCTCGGGACCTTGAAGTTAATGGGGAAATACGATAAAACAATAAGAGAGCACTTACTAAAAGTAAAAACTCTTCAATTGCAAAGGAAAAACATGAGAGAACGAGTTTACTACTTTTCTTGCCTGCGTTAAAATTAATTCATTCCACACTGCAGTAAAATGGTGTTAAAAGTTATACTTGAAGAAAACCAAGGAGCGATTTACTATGGGCTGATCGCCTGATGTGTCGCTTCAAGAAGAGAAGGTACATATTTTGAAATTGTCGCTCAAAATAAAGACACAAAGCAATACGAATAAAGAGAAAGGTTTGCTGTATTGTTGTATTAACTATTGATCTTGCTTTAAGCGTTGTCTTCAAAATTGTCATTGATAAATTCTCAATGCTGAAATCTATAAAAATGTAAAATAATTTTTTAAATGTAAATAATGTAAAATAATTTTCAAGATAAAGACTTTTACTTTTTCGTACATTTGCACTTAAGCTTTTTAATTTCACTTGCAAATGAGTATAACATTTTGATTTTCCGGAATTGAAATTGTATATTTATAAATCAAATGTTTATTTAATATAGTTTACTCTGATGTCTTGTTTATTATAACGGTATATGGTGTACGTCACTTTTATAAACCTAAAATGTGGAATAAATAGTATGTTTTAGGATTAAAATGAATGCAAAATGCATCTGTTCAATGCATCAAACGTAAATGGTGGAAAAAGGAATTTTCATGGTTTCCGTAAAGTTTATTTTTTATCATCAGTGGTAGGGATAACAGCTGAAAACGGGACCCACAGATTGATGTGTGAGGCCTGAATAGGTTAACGATAGAACTGCTAAAGTTACCTTATTACAAAATTAATCTTTAAGCACATTTGAGAAGGCTCGTGGATAGATTTTTGGTATAAGAATAGTCAACCAGAAATTCAAGCGAAGTTTGGAAACTTCTTGAGCGCCGAATGCATAGCTATTTACTCATTCACTCGTTATTGACGTCACAAAGTTAATAATTATATCCTTGGGATTAAAGATGTATGCGTTCTATTGTCTTAGTAAATAATACATATACTCCAGTGGAAAGTGATTAAGAGGGAGTGTCAGTCTTGGAAAGTCTTGTAGAGTAAGGAATAATAAATTGAAAGCAGTTGGGTGGCATCTTTAGTAATCGCTTTTTTTTTAGTGTGCGAGTTTAATTTATAAAATAAATTAATGTATTTTCTTCCTTATATAATTTTTCATTATGCCGTAAGCAGTCTTGTGTCAGAAACAGTACTTGTTGCCATTAACAAAAGCCTTTAAATTATAAGAAGTGAAAAATACTCATTCTTTGCTAAGCTTAAAAAAGTGAATGCTATTTAGAAACGCCTCCTTAAGACTATTCTGAGAAAGCGTTCTTTAATTTCGTGAAATAATAATTCATTTTTTAGGGAATCACTACTACATGCTTCAAATATTAAAACATTCCTTTATAAAATAATGTTTCTATATAAGATAAACATCAAAGATCTATATGTATGGAAGCTGTGTACGTTGTAAGCAATAGCAAAAATTAATAAAGCTCGTTGGTCTAATGCAGAGGTACCAAAACGTTTTTGTCTCGTAGACTACGTGTCATCTATTTTTTCAGTTTTGAGTAGACTTTCCGCCTTTCTAATATTGAATTGTTACAAATTCGTTACTTTCAACGGTGTTTGACAGTTGGGGCAATGCTACGCATTCTAATACGTTTAACTGCAGAGTGAAGAAGTTAAAAAGCGCATGGAATGTCTTTTACATTTATTAATTAAAACCACACAATATTCAAATCTATTAAATTTAAACATAAAATAGCTACACAAAACGCTTAAATGTGAAGTATTACTGATAAATACTGGAAAGTTTCGCTTATATAAACTTTGCTCGTATTTACACGTCCACTTTTTTCCACCATCTGTGGTTACCAAAGTTAACAAGAGACATTGAGCTTTTGCGAGCAGGATCGGAATATTATACCTACAAGCTACTTCAGTAATAACTGCATTATTTGTCAAAAAAACTCCCGTTTATCAAGTTGTATAGCTTTCCGGTTAATTGTAGTTTGGTAGATATTCGTTTCGTATATTAAATTGAGTTCATTCCGTTTATCATTGTAAAGTATTTGTTATCTCTTTTAATAAGGTGATATTTAACCTCTTGCTTTATTTGAATTATTTACAAAGTTAGCTAACGTACCTTGTGTTCGGTATATTAAATATAGCGAAAACTACAATCTCATTTCTCATAAATTTGGTATACTCTGTTACGCTTTATTTTATAAAGTTCCAATATAATATTGTATTAATTTAGGTTTAAGAACTTCTTTTAGAATTCTTCATGTGGAAATTCCCAGCAGACAACTATCATACCGCTAACACCCGTGAAAACCATATCAAGCAGTGGCTCACACTGATATTTAGGGCACTACATATCTTTGTTGTGTGAGAGTATGCTTCATAACTTTCGCACGTTTGGAACGGCTTTATTCACACCAACGCGTGTGAAACTAAGTTAACCTCGGCTGGAGGGTAGACATTTACGTGAGAGCAAACGTAACATAACTTGTAGATTTTCTTACCGTCTTCCGTAAAGTGCTGACGTGCGGTGCTTTGACTATTTCGTTTTGTTATAATAAATTGCATAAATGTTTCTTTATAATTAGATACCCTCGAGCTGAAAATATTTAATTATAGTTTTATAAGGTTGTGATGAGCGTTACGTCCTTCGGATTTTTTTGAATAGTAAATTGTTGCAAGATAATTGCGTTCTATTTATATAATAAAGTTTCAGTATAAACACTAAATTGCAATAATATTAATAAAAAAATTTATACACACAATTAATTTCGTGTCTTACTAGCTAATATCAATTATTCAAAAAGAAAAATTGGTTAGGATAAATGAACTTACATAATTTTCGTCGTCGATTTTATGTGTTTTCCTTCTTTGGGCTTGGCCGATTTTGTACTTTGACCAAGTTTTGTTTCTTTGGTCTTAGTCGATTTTGCACCTTGTCCAAATTTTGTTTCTTTGGGCTTGTTCGATTTTGTACCTTGTCCAAATTTGTTTTGTTCTTCCAGATTGAAAATTGATATTCCAGGCCACAAGTTCCTCGATTTTGGATTTCCTTAGTGCCCTTCTGGATCCCCCCGACTACGCCAGTTATGTTTTGAGTCTTGAAATCTGTCTTTTTAAAAAGTCTTCTTTCAAAAACTTTTGTAACAATTTTTGTTTAATCAGAAGTTACAAATGGAATTTTACAAAACTGTATAAAATTACTCTAAGGTAAAATTACTGTTAAATGGATTTAAATTAGGGCGAGTAGCCTGAACAACCAACAATGCAAATGTTGTGCGGCTCAAGACTGACTAACTTTCTTGGGGCTCACGGGGTATTTATGTTGTCCCTGCCCCTCACATTTCTGTGGAAACTGCAGAGCTCATGTTTGCTTATTTCTTTATTAATTTATACAATACAAAGTAATCAATCTTAATTCTAAAAATTGCGGTTTTATAACGGACTGTGACTTGCACCTGCAGTATCACTTACGTCTGGAATACAACGTATTCACATCCGTTTTCACCACTTGCATGTGAACTTTCATTAACCTTTTCTTTATTTATCTTTGAATTACATTGTTGCATCTAACTTCTTGCTTTGTCACATTATTATTAGGAGTTTTGGCATATCGGAGACATATAGTTGTTTCAAACCGAATTAGGTTGGCATCGTTTTGGAGTAGAGATCGGATCGCTGATTCTACAGAGCTAATGATTTTCTATGCGAGAATTTCTCTTGGTGCAATTGAGAAGCTTAGTCCTTCGGAAAGGATATGTAGTTCGTTTTCGGATAAGATATGTTTTGATTGGTTTATGACGATGTTTGAGGACATAGTTTTTGGGTAAGATGTTTTTTCAGGGCGTGAAAGGTTCTTGGAAAGTTGCAAGAATTTGCGTAAGTGGAGTTTTGTGGTGATTTCGGTGGTTTTTTGGGCTTGTACGTATCAAATTCGGTCAGGCCCAGTCATTGTAGCTAAGCGTGGCGGATAATCTTAGATGGAGCTGTAGTAGTTGTTTAGAAATATTGTCTATTTCTTTTTGAATGCTGGATATTTGTTCGCGAAGAAGTGAGAGTTCTGCTCTGTGAAGAATTTTTCGGCTGAAAAATGTTTCAATGTAATATTTTATTTTAAAGAAATTTGGAACTATGTCAGAATCACGACTCCGCATCAAAAAGGTGAATGTACAACATATTTTTGCTAATGAGTGCGTAACGTTACTGAGAGTTTTGTTTTGTTTACAATATCCGCCCCGTAAAAGATTTTGTGATATTGTCGGAGACTTTCACGGCCGGAGTCATTATAAATATTTATGGTTCCGGGTTGGGAATGTGTCATTTTATAAACTAAAGCCCAAAAATTTTCCGAACTCGCCACAAACACCCACTTACGCAAATTCCTGTAACTTTCCAAAAACCTTTCACACCCTGAAAAAACATCTTACCCGAAAACTCTGTCCTCAAACACCGTCATAAACCAATCAATACATATCCTATCCGAAAACGAACTACATACCCTTTCCAAAGGATTAAACTTCTCAATTGCACCCAGAAAAATTCCCGCAGAGGAAATCATTAGATCTGTAGAATCAGCAATCCGATCTCTACCCCAAACGATGCCTATTTAATTCGCTTTGAAACAACTAAATGTCTCCGACATGCCAAAACTCCCAACAAATATGTGACAAAGCAAGAAATGACGGTCTTAAAATACCTACAAACAAACAAGTAAATTGTTATACTTCCTGCAGACATAATAATGCGACTGTAATTCTAAACCGTACAGAATACAAAGAATAGGTTAACCAATTATTACAAGACGGTTCCTACACCTCTATAACCCAAAACCCCACTTCAAAGTTTGAACGGGAAATTTCAGCACTTATCAAATCTTTTAATATTCCTAAAACCATCCAAAAACGCATAATACCTCGCGAATCAAAACCACATCGCTTGAACAGCTTCCCTAATGTCCATAAACCTGATGTCCCTCTACGCCCGATAGTGAGCACAATTAACTCGCCACCCTACCTTCTGGCAAAGTTCCTAGCAAATTTCTTAAAACCCCTACTAATGTTTTAAACTCCACTCATTTTATAGAACTAGTTGCAAATATTGAGCTAGGCCCTAATGATATACTAGTCAGTTTTGACGTAACATCCCTATTCACAAACATACCTGTCAGTCATAGACACTGTCTCGATTATTAAACAAGACCTATCTCAAGAAAAGAAATTTGAGTACCTGGCCACGCTCATTAAAAAATGCTTAACTTCTATCTATTTTGTCTTTGACGAACAATTCTACAGACAAACTTCTGGCACACCAATGGATTCACCCCTATTTCCTATTGTGGCCAATATATTCATGGAGACTATGGAATGCATGGTTCTAGAATCCACAGACATTATACCAGAAACTTGGCCCCGTTATGTACATAATTCTTTTGTAATCTAGCCCCATGGATACCAAACGCTCAATAATTTTCTAGATCACATAAACAGTCCACATAAAGATATTAAGTTCACTATAGAAATTGAAAAAAACGAAAATTTGCCATTCTTTGACGTTCTGGTGGAGCGCCAACCCAGCGGACGACTACATCATTCCGTATATCGAAAACCCATACACACAGACAGGAACCTACATGCGTCGTCACATCATCATCCGTCACAAAAAATCATCGGTTATCAACTCTCTAGTTTACCGTGCAATTAACATTTCACAACCAGAACATTTATCTTATGAACTAACCCATCTAAAAACTAGTCTTATAAAAAACGGATATCGCAACTGAGATATCGGCAGAGTAATAAACTGGCATCTGCATTCAACACAAACCTTCAAACCACCCTGTAATCTCGACACACGATCTTTAGCACTCCTTCCATATATACACAGAGTAACAGATCGATGTGGCAAAATTCTACGTAAACACAACATCAAAACAATCTATAGGCCCACTAATAAAATTTCACAAATATTACCAACCTCTTAATACCCCAGGCGTATATAGTATACACTTCAGCTGCGGTTTAATATACATAAGAGAAACAGGGCGGTCAGTACCGACTACACTAAATGAGCATAATCGATGCTTAAGGACAAGCCAGTACAATCGCTCAGCGGTGTCCGAATACCAACATGAAACAGACCATACCATTAACTTTGACAAGAGGAAACTAAACAGAATTCCATTTTTTTACAATAGAACAATCAGAGAATCCTTAGAAATCGCAAAAAATCTAATAATTAAAAAAAAATACGATAGCTACTACCTTTCCTCATTTGGAAAACAAGCCTATGTTTACAACAGCAGAGCCGTGACGTACACTGATCCGCTACGACACTCCTCTCTATTCATGATCACTTATGCATCAAGTTCTTGCCGTACATAAACTACCACTTTCGCTACTTTCACTAGTTATTCTGCGACAAGGCATCTTTTGGCTTAAATAAGCTAGTGAATCTGCTAGTTCAGAAGTAACTTTACATAATCATTACATTTTAACTTGTTTACTTAATATTATTGTTGATGCACGTCAATAAATTTAACACTGACGCTCTCTGTATATTTACTGTTGAGAATTAATTTTCTATTAGTGTCTAGTTGGTTTTGGTTTACTGTTCTTTGATAATTATAAAATGTATTTGATCAAGATGCTTACACTAATAGTTGTTATGGTTACGGGTATTTTTATGTACAAGTTCTATTGTTATGTCAAATAATGTAATTTCAAGTTAATTATATATTTACAAGCAAAATGTGTTTTTTGTGCTAACAACAACGAATGTATACAGAGCTATCGATGGAAAACATTTTGTATACCTTTCCCTCAGGATTCATCATATGGTCGACTTCGAACCGGATATTTTAGGTCAGGAAAACAAGGAGTAATTGGCACAAAAGCACATACAAACGGTCCTTCACAAGCAGCACTTTTATACAAGAAATCTTCACTAGTAACGTCTTAAGCCATTAAAGATTTTCTTCGACAAGGATATTTACAAGGGTGAAGATTCTACACACTGATTCAGTTACAGGTTAACACTGAACAGAGGATTATAAGGTCAGATTCGTCCAATTATTTACGTAGTTGCTCTAATGCTTTATTAAGGTTGGGTTCACGAACTTGTATCGTGGTACATTTTTACATAAAATAAGGTATAGGATCTTGGATACAAAGGGCAATTTACAATTCTACATCTGTACCGGGGTAGTAAACAAAGGCTTAAGTTACACTAACAAAACCAGGTCAATAAACGTCAGGGGCTTTGTCACAATTGGTGGTTGTACTACAAACCGTGCCAAGTTTGCCGAAGCAGTTACTACTAAAGAACATTTGTTTCTAAGGTTTATATTGAATACATAAATATTCACAATTAATTAAGGCTAGTTGTTACAATAGGGATTATTGTAAGGCTAGATACCTGTATAATAGGTTACTACAAACTAACAATTTAAACGTGTTATACAAGGGGTTAGGAGCTATTTACAATTCTGCCAGTGTCACTAGTCTAAACATAATGGCAGATAAGGACATTAAGGTTCAAAAACGAGGTAGAATTAAGGCTAAAATAACTAGAATGGAAAACTATGTCAAAGCAAATGAGCATAATTTAGAGATTGATACTAATGAATTTATAATTAGGGAATCTATGCTAGTTAAAATTTACGAAGATTATGATTGTATTCAGGATCAGTTAGAAGAGCAGAAACCTGCCGAAGAGGAGGATAGAATAGCTGTAGAATTACAATATACTTCACTGCACAGTAAACAAAAACAATTATTCAAACTAGGATGGGTTCAAACAATGCCAGTAGAGTACAAGCGGGTGCGTCAGGTGTAAGCTCAAATAATGCAGTTACCCAGTCAACATTCCCCACCTCTCAGGTAAGGTTACCCAATATAAATATTCCTATCTTTTCAGGTCAGTATGAAGATTACAATTCATTCATTGAACTTTTTACGTCATTAATAGATTTAGATGTTCATTTAAGCAAGGCTCAAAAATTCTTATATTTAAAATCGGTTTTAAAAAATGAGCCGCTATCATTAATAAAGGATTTACAGATTACAGATGCAAATTATGATGTGTCTCTTGATTTGCTGAAAAAGCGTTATGATAATAAGCTGGTTACAATAAACTGTCACATACGGAACTTAATGGAAGTTCAACTAACAAAGGGTAATCCAGCTAGTTTAAGAGAATTTATAGTCAAGATCAAACAGCATTACAATGCGTTAGAAGCGATAGGTATATCTGTAAAAGAATGGGATCTTATTTTTGTTTACATTATGTCCTCAAAATTGGACTTTAATACTCACAAGGCATATGAGTTGGAAAGAGATCCGCAAGTACTGCCAACTTTTAAGGAATTTCTAGATTTTGTAGAGAAACGCTGCCAAGCTCTAGAAGCCTTGGCGACTCCTGAATCTAGGCAAAGGTCACTAGGTCAAATTATCATTCAGTATCTGATGCAAACTCAGATTATAAGGGAAGGTGCGCATGTTGCAATTTAGATTATCATCCTCTTTTTAAATGCAATAGATTTTCAAAATTAGCTTTGATTCAAAAAAGGGAATTTGTTGCAAAGCATAGGTTGTGCTATAATTGTCTTGGTTCTAAACACATAGTTAGCAACTGTATGTCAAGTGGATGTCAGGTTTGCAAGGGCAGACACCATAGTACACTCCACGAGGATAAGGAACGTAAATTTGAAGCAAGTCAGGACCCATATAAGAAAGGTTCTGCACAATCAAATAATCAAGAAACAAATACTCATGAAAATGATTCGCTTCCAGCGACGTCATCTTCAGTAGCAAACACGTTGGTTGAGGTAAAATCCTCTCCAAACACTCCATGTTTGATGTCTAACACAAACAAACAAATTCTTTTAGCTACGGCTATGGTAAATTTAGTAACTCATAATGGATCTAAGGTAAAGGCTCGAGTTCTATTGGACTCTGGCTCACAAAGTTCGTTTATAACTTTGCACGCTGCAAACAAGTTAAATTTGCAGATCAGCTCCACGAGCATTCAGGTTTCAGGGATCGGACAAAGCACTGTTCGTATTTCAGAAGCCATTAAGGTTACAATTGAGTCTCAGAGAGACCCCAAGAAAAAAGGTTTCTACGGTTTGTGGCATTCTCAAGAAAATCACTTGTCCTTTGCCGCTTACTTACATCAATATAAACGAGTTACATATCCCAGATGATTTATTCTTGGCTGACGAAAGGTTTTTCGTACCTGGTGAAATAGATGCTTTATTAGGAGCGGACGTGTACTTTGATATAATTCAATCAGGACTTTTAAGGTTAGGCGAAGGTCTTCCTGTCCTACAAAATAGTTTGTTAGGCTGGATTGTAGGTGGAGGCATTTCTAGCACACAGAACTCTTGCTCAAACTTGAGCGTGGCTTTATTTTCACAAGGGATTGATTTAGATACATTAATTTCGCAATTCTGGAAATTAGAAGAGGTTTCTAATAAAAGACACATGGCCCCAGTAGATAGAATTAGTGAGGAAATTTATTCTAACACAACAACAAGGATTGAATCAGGTGTTTTTGAAGTAAGATTACCGATCAACCCTGATTACAGTGTCTCCTGTTTAGGTGACTCACTTTCAAATGCTGTTAGAAGGTTTTATTCACTAGAAAAGAGATTTGACAAAGATCCTAAGCTAAAAATGGAGTATAAGGCATTTATAGACGAATACATAGCTCTAGGGCATGCAAGGGACATTAGCTTGGAAATTAGTCAAATTGAAAAATCTATTATGCCAACTAGGTACTACTTTCCTCATCACTGTGTTGTACGCGAGGATAAGCTCACGACAAAATATCGTGTAGTTTTTGATGGGTCTATGAAAACCACATCAGGCTTAAGTCTAAATAACATTATGTTGAATGGAAGCCCGGTACAGCCGGAGCTGTTTGACATTATTTCTAGGTTTCGAACATTTAGATATGTGCTTACAAGCGATATACAGAAAATGTATAGATGTATTAGAATCAATTCACAAGATCGATTCTTGCAAAACATCATTTGTAGAGATGTTACTTCTCGTCAACTAAGACACATTGAACTCCAAACAGTCACGTATGGAACTAATTGTGTACCATTTCTTGCGACAAGAACTTTGGTCGAATTAGCTAATAGGGGTATTAATGCCTTTCCATTGGCAGCAGATACGTTGTTGAGGCAAACGTACGTAGATGACATTTTAGGAGGTGCAAGCACACTTGAGGAATTAACTCAGCTACAAAAAGAGTTAGTGCAACTCTTAGAGTCAGCTGGATTCGTATTGCATAAATGGAATTCAAACGATAGGGCTTTATTTACTGAGTGGCAATCTGAAAATTCTAAGGTTTTAAGTGTATCATGGAATCCTATTTTAGATTCGTTTCAAGTATCTGTACCAGATTTAATTGACAAAGGCAGTTTTACAAAACGAGAGGTTTTAGGAATTATTGCACAAGTCTTTGATCCTATGGGCTTTGTTGGTGCAGTGATCATTGTAGCAAAAATTATAATGCAAAAATTGTGGCTCATTAAAATTGATTGGGATGAGGTTTTACCCGAAGATTTGTTACGTGAATGGCTGCAGTTTTACAAACTTTTACCTAGACTGAAAGATATCAGCATCCCACGTTGGATACTTCTTCCAGAAAGGGTTTTAAGTATTCAATTAATAGGGTTTTCGGACGCTTCGATGCAAGTATACGGCATTTGTTTGTATGTAAGGGTTTTATATCAAGGCAATGGGGTTTCATGTAATCTTGTCTGTTCCAAGTCAAGAGTGGCTCCACTAAAAACGGTATCTTTACCAAGGTTGAAATTATGTGGATTTTTACTGTTTGCTCGTATGTGTAATAAATTCATCTCTTGCATGAATTTTAAATTTGACAAAACTATCCTATTTACGGATTCGCAAATAGTTCTTGCTTGGCTGCATTCGCCACCGTCTCGTTGGACAACGTTTGTGGCTAACAGGGTATCAGAAATACAAGATCTTTCCAGCCACATGGAGTGGAGGCATGTTTCGTCTGAATCAAATCCCGCCAACTACATTTCTCGCGGTCTTTATCCTAACAGTTTATAAATTGTAAGATCTGGTGGGAAGGTCCAGATTTTCTGCTAGATCCTAATTGGAATTTAAGTCTGATAGAACATACTACATTGGATATAAGTTCCTTACCAGAAGAAAAACATGTGTCTCATGTTCAAACTAATGTCGAAGGTGATCCTTTAATTTTTCTTAGGTTTTCTTCATTTTCTAGAATGCAAAGATGCATTGCATTTATGCTTAGGTTTATTTGTAATTCAAAAATTACTTCAACAAAGGTTTGTGGTTCCCTGACGGTTGAGGAACTAAATCTAGCATCAAATCAAGTTTTTAAGGTTATACAACATGGATATTTTTCGGATGAAATTACTTATTTAAGGGATAACACGTCATTGCCAAAAAAGAGTTCTCTTTTGGAATTAAATCCATTTCTGGATTCTAATGGCTTGCTAAGGGTTGGTGGAAGATTGGATAACGCACCACTGTCGTTTGCTGTTAAACATCCAATTATTCTTCCGTCAAAATGTCATGTAACTGACTTATTAATTGAACATCAACATAAGCAGTTGGGTCATGCTGGACCACTTGCTGTGCTTAATAGTCTCCGGCAACGCTTTTGGCCCGTCCATGGGTTAAGACGTATAAAAAATATATTACTTAAATGCATTACATGTCACAGGTTTAAGGCACTTTTAGCCAAACAGTTAATGGGTTCGCTACCAGTTGAACGGGTTCAATTAGTTCGTCCATTTTTACACGTTGGAATAGATTTTGCAGGACCAGTCATGGTCAAGCAATCAAGGTTACGTAAAGCAATTGTGTCCAAAGCTTATATAGCTTTGTTTCTGTGTATGGCGACTAAAGCTGTCGACATCGAACTGGTGTCAAGTCTTTCGACCGAAGATTTTTTACTAACATTAAAAAGGTTTGTTTCACGTAGAGGTAATCCACTTTCGATTACTAGCGACAACGCTACTTATTTTAAAGGAACGGATAATAGTTTAAAAGAGGTATACAGATTTCTTCAAGTTCATGACAGTAAAATTCAAGACTTCTTGTCAACGGCGGAAATTAGTTGGAAGTTTATCCCTCCTAACAGTCCGCACTGGGAGGTATCTGGGAGGCAGGTATCAAGAGTATTAAGTACCATCTAAAAGGATTGTGGGAAAATCAGTTCTGTCTTTTGAATGTTTATCAACTGTTTTGGCCCAAATCGAGGCTATTCTTAATTCAAGGCCACTACAGCCTATGTCAAACTCAATTTCTGATTTGAGTTGTCTGACTCCGGGACATTTTCTTATCGGTCAGCCGATGACTGCCTTTCCCGAACGTATTGTTTTAGACGTTCCAGAAAACCGTCTGAATTTGTGGCAACATTGTTCTAAATTGAGACAAGATTTTTGGAAAAGGTGGTCTATGGACTATCTAAATCAACTACAACACCGTCCAAAATGGAAGGTGTCTGATAACAATTCAAAGATTGGTGATCTAGTATTGCTTAAAGAGGATAATATACCACCTCTAAATTGGGGTCTAGCTAGGGTACTAGAAATAATGCCTGGCCGTGATAACAAAGTACGGGTGGTAAAAATTAAAACTAATAAAGGAGAATTCATTCGTCCTATTCGTAAACTTTCTCCACTTCCTCTTCAAGGTGAGAGTTGTGAATTGTTGAGGACGACGCCTCAAGAGGGGGAGAATGTTGATGCACGTCAATAAATTTAACACTGACGCTCTCTGTATATTTAGTGTTGAGAATTAATTTTCTATTAGTGTCTAGTTGGTTTTGGTTTACTGTTCTTTGATAATTATAAAATGTATTTGATCAAGATGCTTACACTAATAGTTGTTATGGTTACGGGTATTTTTATGTACAAGTTCTATTGTTATGTCAAATAATGTAATTTCAAGTTAATTATATATTTACAAGCAAAATGTGTTTTTGTGCTAACAACAACGAATGTATACAGAGCTATCGATGGAAAACATTTTGTATACCTTTCCCTCAGGATTCATCAATTATCATTCTTATCTTTATTGTTATTTTTATTTTATTACGTATTTTCTTTTTTTGTTCTGCTGAAGCCCCTTACAAAAGTGGGCGAAACGCAGTCTATAAAATGACACGGTCCCAACCCAGAGCCGTATATATTTATAATGACTCCGGCAGTGAAAGCCTCCGACAATATCACATAAATCTTTTGGGGAGGATATTGTAAACAAATAAAAAATTTCAGTAACCTTAGACATAGTTCCAAATTCCCTTAAAATAAAATATCACACTAAAACATATTCCAACCGAAAAATTCTTCACAGAGCAGAACGCTAACTTCTTTGCGAACGAATTTCCAACACTCGAAAAGAAATAGACAATATTTCTAAACAACTCCTACAGCTCCATCGAACAATAACCCCCACGCTTAGCTACAATAACTGGACTCTGTTTGACCGAATTTCGTACATGAAAGCCCAAGAAACCACCGAACTCACCATAAAAACCCACTCACACAGAACCTTTAACACCCTGAAAAAAACATCTTGCCCGAAAACTCTGTCCTCAAACACTGTCATAAACCGATCAGAACATATCCTATCCGAAAACGAACTACATATCCTTTCCAAAGGACTTAGCTTCTCAGTTGCATCCAGAAAAATTCCCGCAGAGGAAATCATTAGCTCTGTAAAATTAGCAATCCGACCTCTACCCCAAGACGATGCACACCTACTTCGTTTTAAAACAACTAAATGTTTCCGACATGCCAAAACTTCCAACAAAAATGTGATAAAGCAAGAAGTGACGGTCTTAAAACACCTACGAACAAACAAGCAAATTGTTATACTTCCTGCAGACAAAGGTAATGCGACTGTAATTCTTATCTTTATTATTATTTTTATTTTATTACTTATTTTCTTTTCTTGTCCTGATGAAGCCCCTTACAAAAGTGGGCGAAACTGCGACCTTAGTTTATAAAATGACACGGTCCCAACCCGGAACCATAAATATTTAGAAGATATGGTATACAGATTACTAATTATAGTGCGGACTGTTGAAACATTCTTCGCCTCCACTCGTTGGATACAAGTGAAGCTTTATCCGTTTTTACTTATTCGCGGCTTAGTCTGGGAATTACCACAAGGGTGAGCTATGAGAATGGGCGTGGGGATGGTATAAACTCAACAATAAGCTAACATAGAAAGAAAAAGGGAAATTGAGCGCCACTGTATCTATATGGACAACACTAGAAATTCAATACTCCTATGAGAAGATACAGAAACTCATTGGATATAAGCACCATAAAAAAACTTACAACTTAACAAACTAACACATCTGGAAACCTCTGGAACATACTTACAACCTCTTCCATCTCGATGATCCTGAAAGAAAAAGTTACACAACAAAGACACTGTTTGTGCTTTTCAATAAAAAAGCATACTAATAATTATGAGTGGATAATCTTGAGATTACTACACCAAAGGTGTTTTAATTAAAAATGGATATCTAGAATAAATCAATGGTAACATGTCTGTGCTTTTATATAGTTTCAGCATTCGTCTAATTTCGTTACTCAAAAAAATTTATTTTCTCCAAGATATTCTTATTAAAATTAATTATGCATAGAATAAAAAAACTTGAATCGAAAATGTAATTTAATATAGTTTCTCTCTTTTTGTTTTTTTTTGTTAATTATGGTTACAAATACAAAATAATAAAATTGAATTCTGATTTTTCTTATGAATCTGTCTTGATATAACAAGACCTTACGATTAATAATACGTTAAAACAAGATTCCTGATACCCAACGAACAGATCTGTGTATTGGTTTACATGTATATCACATAAGTTTAGTTCATATTCTTTATAAAAAAATTTAAATCACATGTAGCTAGTTTAAGTAAATAGAATTTCAAACTTATATAGAAATAATTAATGACCTTATTAAAGATTAGACATCTGTAATTAACTTTTAAGAAACAGGAAGTGGACTTTAGAATCACAATACTTTGAATACATGTATATTCCACGTGTCTTACAAAATTACTTTAATATTACTTCCTAAACCATCGTATTTCACGTTATTTAAATTTGTTTAGCACAATTTTTAACAAATAACCTTGTCATCAAATTAAAGAAATATTACACTTTTATGATTTTTATTAGTAGGCGTGATCCATTGCCTTGCCGGAGCTACAGGAATGACAACTCTTCTGGGCTCCTAAGACGACCACGGCTCTCCTGCCCCTACCACGATATGCTTATTCTGAGGCTCCATTTGAGACGCGCCCGTGTCCCCAACTTCATAAGTTGCAGCTTCGCTTACATGTTAAACTACAATGCCGAACTTGCCTTTTCGTACCGTCCACGTAGAGAACAGCTTATACGTCTTGCGCGTCACCTCGTGACCCTATTTACGCAAGCGCTATCTTAATTTTTACAACTGAAAGGATATAATCCGCCTATGGATTAGGTAACACAAATGACTTGTTCCTTTTTAAATACGTTTTCAGAGTGTATATTGCTATTAAATATTTCCTGGTAATGCATTTAAGCTAATTTAAATGGTAATAATTTCCTGTTCCATTGTGGAATTGTTTCCTTCAGATATAACTATAGTAGAGTATTTAGTGACGAACCAGGCCTCATTTGCTCCAGAATCCCTCATTTGCTCCCTCATCTGGACCAAAAGTTTTCTTCGACTAACCATTTTCATCTTTCGAGATAAATATCTTAAATTTTTTATCTTTCGAGATAAATATCTCTTAAATTTTTCCTCCCACGAGATAAACCTATTTTTAAGATTTTTTACCGCTAACATTCTGGACCAAAAAGTTTTCTTCGACTAGCCATTTTTTTATCTTTCATCTGAACCAAATAGTTTTCTTTGTCTAGCCATTACATCTTTCGAGATAAACCTATCTTGTTTGGTATCAATTAACAATAGAATTTTCTCAGCTACCCGAATCTCTAAGAATTTTTTAGATAGCATCACCCCCAAGGAAGCTACCCCCATTTTAAGATTTCTTACCAAGACCGATTTCTAACCGTCCGCATAAATTTTTTTAGTCATGCGATACATCTTGTTAGCTTAGAATTTTATGTAGAATTAGAATCTGCAAACAGATTTGAAATCGGACCACGCCCTGCAAAGTTATACTTTAAGCTCTTTTGCTCGTATATATTTAACTCCATTTTTAAAACCTTTTCGCTACCCAAGGTATATGCTTTAACCAACACAAAATTATGAACACAAAAGTTTAATAATTTATTTATCCAATTTACAGTTTAATAAACTATTACAATTTTACAAAGTATAGCATTATTTCCTGTGTGTAGCCGAAAGTTTAACCTGTAACAAAAAAGAGATTAATGGGTTGTTTAAAATAGACGTGTAACAAAAAGAGATTAATGTAAAAGAAAGGAAACGTGTTTTCAGTCAATAAGACATATTGTTGTTAACAATATGTTTTACCGTCCAGCGACACCACGTGGAGGTAAACACATGCCGCCGGGAACAAAGGAAATTTTAAGGATGGGGGAGGGTAGATATGCTTATAACTAACTTATATACTATATATACACAATAAAATATAAACAACTTAACCTATATCCTTATGCCCCCATGCGTAGGTTGATATGCTTCCGGGGATGACGTAACGCTTGTCATCTGCGCCCGATAAACTGATTTTATTAATAAGCTGTGTATAAAGTTGGTGTTTCTTACTCCGGATTGATACCATCGTATTCATGAGGGCATCTCTATTATTAATAACAACATCCCTAAAACTATCTACACTAATCCCCGCCACCACACTACGACTAACACCCTTAATCTTTTTAACAATGTCTTTCTCACTAATAATGCAGTAGGACTTAGCCCTACTACCTACAAATTCCAACACCAAATCCCCACAAAACTCGTCCTTAAACTTACCCAACACCTTTTTGTTTATAAGTGGTATATTGTATTTATTGTTTGGAGGGTAATCACTAGTATCAAAATGCTCAATGTTTGCGTTAATGTCACTATACAAGTCTGGCGTCTCAACACTATAAACTAAAGAGTCTGTATCCGTATAAAGCAGGGACAATCTGGGACCATACAGAGGAACCATGGTACTGTAGTGAAACTCATACATAAGAGTTTTGGACAAATCTAAAATTGACAATCCTGCATAAATCGGTTTATTATAATTAATTTTAACACGATCCATCTGTATAATCGCCAGATCTTCCCCCAACACGGTACAACTGTTAAAGTTAGGTTTAGCTATTAGTCCACTCGCGCACAACTTTTTCCCGTCGTGTTCCCATCGCGACACAATCTTGACATCGACCCTTTTGTCCACGTTCTCCATTGTTTTACCAAAAACCGCATTGTTCATAAGTTTGAAAAATCTTTTTCAAACGCGTTAGCGGCAGAGGTACGGAGATTCGTGTTGAGATCAATGTAGGGTTTGAGCCACGGTGATTGCTCGAACTCCAACACACGGTGAACTGTAGTTAATTGTAAGCCATTGCGCAGAGCCTGTTGAAGTGCTCGGTAATGGATTACATATTTCTTCTTATCAAAAAGTGTGGTGAGTAGCTTTGGAGTCCTAGAAGACAGTGTTGGTGGAACCATGGTCTCGGGGCAGAAAGGCAAGTCGTTATGCAAATCCTGAAGCTGTTGTGGGTAGTGCAGATCAACCTCTAGGATGTACCCCATATTGTGTGTAATGGGGATATTCAAAATGTTATCTTTCAGATGGTTAACCTGATCGATGTTTAACCACCTGAAAACCCATGTGGTAGTGGTTGACTCATAGCCCATCCATATAGGTTGTTGGCATCGAGGTATGTCAAGTACATGGAGGGTTCACTGGGGTTGTACTCCTCCATATACTTGTTGTTGGCACGAGCATACCGATGACTACACTGAGTGAGACCACCTCTAATGCCTTTCTTAATAAAGTGGTGCATATCAACATCGGTTAATAACTCCAACTTCACCTCAGTGTGTTTCAGCATTGCATCAAAGGCGAGAGAAGGAGCTGTCACGTACTGAGCCGGGTCGAGATTGTACGTACTTAGACAAACGTTTCTGAAATTTTCAAAAACGTCTGCCAACAGTAGAACATCGCTCTTTAAATACAGATCGCTGTATTCACCCAAGTTTCGTACGTGAAACTCCTCCCACACCTTCTGCGCATGTTTATAATCCGCATCGCTAATAGTCGTAGAAGATAAGTCGTTGAAGAAAGCATGTTTTGCGGGCAAAGAGGTTTCATTCAATACACTTACATCAGAAATGTATGAATACGGAAAACACCTTTCCTCGTCAGCAAACTACGCGATCTGTCGTCTGAGAAAATTTTTGGACCTCAACAAACTGTTGAGGTTCTAAATTCTTCGTCAACTTATCCAACGATGATGCCATAAAACGAAGCGAATCTATGAAACGCAGCTGGATCGTTGAATTGTGATCATCTTCAGTATCTGCATCTCCTGCTAATCGAACATACTTCGTAAATGAAATATATCGTTCCTTATTGTTGGGATCACCTCTACACGTTCTTTATCACATCCTAGCTCCCTTACGATAAAATGTCCATCGTAACCACTCAAATTGTGAAGAATCACTGGGATAAATTTAGGTACCGTGTATTTAATGTTGCATTGGGAGTGTGCGGCAAAGCGAAATCTCCCTGAGAGGTGGCAGTGATCCTCACCCTCTCATTTCCCAAAGGCTGCTTACAGATGCCACACTCCTCAACCATATGAAACAACAACTCATCTAGGGGTTCCATTGGAAGCATGGGGTGTTTGTTTTAAAATTTTCCCAATCGTTGGGCTTCCTCTTTCATCTTTTCCATAAAACTTTTGCGGCTTCAGGTCCTCTGTACAGCTCAAATTTGTTAAACGAGTCATCGTATGAACATTTGATATAGTATGCAAAACTGAAGGGTTCGTGGTGTTGTGTGCTGTTGGTGAAGGAAGAGGTGGGATCCGGAACTGCAGAGCTAATAGGCTTCAACACACTTTCGAAGTCAGCATAAATCACGAACGGTACCCGCATTTGTTTGTGGATGTTGGTGAACTCGAGGATGTTGTTGAAGTGGTTCGGCATGGTTGTCACCACATGGTTGCAGTCTTGTTCGGTGTGTTTAACAAGTTGCTCCTCGCTGCGAAAAAACACAAGACATCCATCGCACAAGAATTTCTGTCCATAGCGGGACAGCTGCTTTCTCACTAGCTTCCCCAAATCTTTGATCCAACAGTAGTGGGACTTGCATCCATCCTGAATGTACAGTAGGTTCACATGCCGAACCCTTTTATTAGTGGTGAAATGTAGCGGTCCAACGATGAACTTGCCTTCTACCCCAAAAACGTTGATGCTGATGTCGTTCTGCTCCTCAAACCTGGGAATGTCCTTTATGGGCATCGGGAACAGTACTCCTGTTACGTCGAGTACCGTGCTGTAATGCGGGTAGCTCGATACACGATAAGTGTGTTCGTTAACGGGGTGAAGAGCAGCCACAACACACCAGGCAAAACATGCATCATCGTTATTTTGGATGTTAACGACGGCTCCCTTATCCTGAATCCATTTGGGAAGCTCGATGTAGGAGGATCCGCGCATTGGTTGGTACTTGTTAACATTTACCTCCAAGTACAACACATGTTTCAGAGTCCATCCTAAAATTTAAAAAAATTAGAAAAAATTAATAATTGTAGAAACTAACCAGAATCACGTTCTTGGAACTCATCCGACTTAGCCGACATCCTCTCCACAAAGGTGTTGTAGACCGCTTCCAGGTCACTGGAGGAGGTGACCACAACATTTCGGGTGTTGAAAGATTTAACATCTTCAACACCCTCTGCCGCAGCCATCTTGGTGTAGCCACCAAACAACTCGCAATTAACCTTGAGGGAGGTGTGTATAGCCAGCTGTTCCCCGACTAAGGCTATGAACCTCTCCTTCTGCTCGCATAGAAAATCCAATAGACCTAAAAATACAAACTAAGCAAACACAAAATACTTATAAAAAATACATACCACTAGTATTAGCATTTTTAATTCTGTATGTCGCGATTCGAGTTTTGAACGCGGTCGCTACTACTTCCACACCGCCATCCAGGACACGGCTAGCAGCGGTCTTGTGCGCGTTAGATCGCTGGTGGGCTACCAAGTTGACAACGTCCACATTGCATTCCGCACATCTCCGCGACTTCTTGGGGGCAGGTCCCTCAACGGTTGGTGCGGTCGGTCGTTTGATCCCAGATGGTCCGGCAACGGGACAGCCACACCATGCTTGGCGTCCTTGTGCCGTTTCAAGTTGTCCCTCCGCGAGAAGGATGCAGGGCATGCATCGCAGGTAAACAAGCCGGGCTTCTCATTTGATACCAACTCATGCTGCTGGAGCTGGTGGCGTTTTAAATTGTTACTCCTCGAGAATACAACCCCACAGACGTTGCACACGAATGATGCCATTTCTCTATAAAGAAATTAAAACTGGTCAAAGACTTTTAACAGTTGTAACTAGCTGAAGACTAAACAAAACTGAATTTATATCGCATTGCATGGTGCTTTTATACCCTGTTGGTAGTTTACTTTTAAAACCCAGCATCGTTTAACCTTGAGTAACATTCCAAACTAGTCTATTTACCTTGGTGAAAACCAGTTAGCTCTCTGCTTATTCATGCATTCCAAACTAGTCTAATCACACCAGTAAAACCTAATATTCTTAACTAACCTTGAATCGGATTACAAACTAGTTCATGCCTGTCTGTAAAATACTGCAAATGATAATGAGGAGCATGCGCAACAACAACCCTGAAACATTTAAAAGGATGACCTGCATAGGATTCCTTCTCAGTCATCTCAGTGAAATCAGTGCAAAGCAATGGAGTCTGTAGATGTTAATAATGCACAAGTTTCGTATACCGAAAATCTGATTAATAAGTTTACGTATAGTTTAAGTGAATTGGGTGACACCCTCATAATGTGGAAATTGGGTTTGTTATAAACCAGAGAATAAAACCCGTATTACGATTGGTGTGTAGCAAGAAATATTGTGGCAACCATGTTCTGGAATTGACATACGAAAATTGGTTAGCATTTACAAATTTTCAAGTGGAATTTCAAATCAACGTATTTTCTCGCGACGTGCTAAACACTCGATTAAATGGCGCATCCGAAATGGAAGATCTACACATACAACTAGGAGGTCCGTTTTATATCACTCTGTCGCCAGTGTCTGGATCAACCGAGAACGAAACGTTCCAGTTAAAAATAATAATGGGTAATAGTTCGATAATTATAAATGAATTGGAGTGCCGTAAAATATTCCATATGCGAGAGTTGTTTGAGTATCAACTTAAACAGTTGGAAAGTCGTGACTTCCCAGCATTATACAGCGAATTAGTAGGGTTTGTTGCTAATTCTAATTTAAATGATTGCGATGGGTTTAATACTATGACTGAAGGAGAGAAACGAATTAAAATCTTGATTGAAGGCGAAGTTCGAATTGGCAATATTTTATTCTACAACGAATTGAATCAGAGCGCACTAAATGCATTGGAGCTGGTTATATGTTTTCCGGATATATTTGTGCAAGATGTGATGCGTACGAGAACATTAGTGGAAATGTTTAGACGTTTAAATTTGTCAGAATCTGAAGATTCTGGTTATGGTGATAACTAGAAAGAGTATAAAAGACAGTCCAAGAGACATGGATGTAAATGTATTGTTATTGTAAATATATTGTAAATTTTTTTTGAAAAAGTATAAATAGACTCGTTGTCGTTTATTTATTTAGTATAGTTTGAGATTTTTTTGAGTAAACACATGATTATCTGTTCTGGAGAGGGTTTAATCAACAGCGCTATAAACAGGTTACCGTTTGAGCTTGCATATTCCAGGTTATCAGTACTGCGGTCCTGGTACAAAGTTGGATGAGCGCTTAGCAAGAGGTGATCCTGGAATAAACGAATTAGATGAATTGTGTAAAGACCACGACATTGCATACGCCAAGTACCCGACGATCTTCCAGCCAGACACCGAGCAGATAAAATTTTAGAAGAAGAAGCCTGGGGGAGAGTTAAGTCTAAGAACGCAAAGTTTGGGGAAAAAGCTGCAGCTTGGTTTGTGACAAACGCTATGAAAGCGAAGAGAAAAATGGGTATGGGTTTAAAGAAGAAAATAAGTTTTAAAGGCGGATTCTTGAAGAAAATACGGTCCGCAATAGACCGAGTTGGTTCCGACAACTTGAAAAAGCTACTAGACGTTGGTATTCTAATTGGTAAAAAAATCATAAAAGGAGCCGGTGGGAAAAGCAAAATTAGAGTCCCACGTATCATACCCGTTCCACAGAAAGGAGGTTTTTTACCATTGATTCCGATATTCGCAGGGATTAAGTGCTCTAGGGCACTAACAGGTGGTGCTGCGGGGATAGCTAAAGCAGTAAATGATGTCAGGACGGCCAATGAACAGCTTAAGGAGAGCGAACGACACAACAGATCTATGGAAGCCATTACCGTTGGGAAAAAAGGAAATGGGATGTTTCTAAAACCATACAAAAAAGGCACAGCATTATTCTTGAAACCGTACAAACAGGGCGCAGCATTTGTAAAAAGTATCAAAAACTAAGCAAGTTACCTCGAAGAGCTCTCACCGATGTAGATATAAGGAAACACGCATCTAACATTCCTCATTTTCGCGGTGTCTTTTCTAGAGATCAGTTACAGAAGATTAGACCGCATGTCAACGAATCGGGAGTGATTAATTTGGATACCACCAAAGGTTCGGGTACACATTGGGTGGGGTACCGAAAACGTGGAAATAGTGTGTATTACTACGATTCGTTTGGAGACTTGAGACCACCGGAAGAAGTGGAGATATTTTCGAGGTTGTAAAATTTACTACAACAGTGTACCGGAGCAGACTTACAACACGTACAATTGTGGACATTTAGTGTTAAAGTTTCTTAGTGACAATGGCTAAAACAGTGAGCGTGTTCGGGTATGGTAATGTCATATCGACAGGATCCATTTACCCACCAATTAAATTGAAACAGGACGGTGAATATGCTTTGGGTCTAGTGGGACTGTACACTTGTAACACTGTGCAAAACATACATCCAGGAAACAACATCTTGTACTTTAATGATCCAGAGCATCGCAGAATAACCATTGAACCTGGATCATACGAATTAGAAGAAATAAATGCATATATACAGGACGTCTTCAAAAATGGTTCAGTCAGAAGCCGGACATCAACGAGAACATTGAAAAATATTTTAAACTGAGTGCCAACAATAATACATTAAAGTGTTCTATACGAAGCAGTATACCGATTGATTTTGGGGCAAACCGTAAAACAATATTGGAAGCATCTTGGGGTTTACCAACCGCAAATTGACTGCAGATACCGTACATATCGCTAATCAGCAAGTGAACATAATATCGGTCTCAAACATTTTGTGGAAACCAATATCACCAGCGGATCGTTCAGAAACAATTTTCTTACGCACAGCATATTCGAATTCAGTCTATCTGTACCACCCGGGTATAATCTGGAAAAGGAACCTAACCACGTCATATATTATCCGCTGAGCGTGACAGAAATCGATAATATTACAATCAGACTAGTCGATCATTTGGGTGAATTGGTAAACTTTTCCCCGGAAACATACACCTGTGTGAGACTGGAAATAAAAAGTAGCTGAAAATGCCTATCGATTTTGTATATAAAGCACGCTACAACACCCCCAGACGATTAGAAGTGAATACGGCGTCAAAGCGTCAAGTTGTCGAGAGACTTACAGCAGAAGAAATACGTTTCTTAAAATCTTTGGGATTAAAAGTTATAAATGATGGGAGGCAGAAGTAAACGCAGCTTAGATCTCCACGGTGATGAAAACGTTAAACTTGGAAGGCTTAAGTATGAGGACGTACCCAAATTGGATGTGTTTGGAGGTTATAAATTAGACGAAACCATAATAAAAGAAGATTATTATACATATCTTCCCTTTACATTGAATGCAGAAAACAACGATCGAATTTCAATTGAAATCCAGAGCAGTGATAACATCACATACCCCCATGAAAGTTTTATATTTATAAAGGGTACCTATAAGCCTACGGAAACATTAAGGGAAGCGTCAACAACTGTAGACCCGATTAGAGCAGCAGAACCAGACCCTAAAGCTTACGAGTTTACTAGAAATGCACCATATTTTCTGTTTGAGGAAATTCAATACAAATTGGGTAATAATCAAATAATAGATGTCTGCCGAATCCCTGGAATTACAAGAACTATTAAAGGTTTAGTATCCATGGAAGAATCAGAAACAAAATCTATTACACATACCGGGTGGAAACCCGATACCATATTCCAAGATGGACGGTTTAGTTGTGCTATACCGCTAAAACCATTTTGGGTTTTTGAAGATTACAAGAAAACTATCGTCAACATGCCTCAAGAGCTGATTTTAATCAGATCCAAGTCGGACGTAAATTGCTACAAGTCGATTGGAAATACAGTAACGTTCAAAATACAACGTATTTCATGGGAGGTCCGCATATAACATTAAGTGACTTCGCCAAAGCGTCGCTGCTTTCGGAAATGCAAAATCAATCATCTATAATGGTTGCATTCAGAAAATGGGAACTACATGAATTACCGTCTCTAACACAATCAAAGTCGCAAGTATGGAGAATTAAAGTATCGAACGAAACAGAGAAGGCTCGGTGGATATTACTGGCGCTGCAAAATGGGAAGTACGACAGGAAAGAAGAAAATGCTACAAGCTTTACGAATGCCAATATAACCAATGTCAAAGTGTTTTAAACTCTCAGATGTTCCCTCAAGGTCGATTAAATTTGGATTTCGAGCAGAATGACTACTTGCCAGCGTACCTGTCTTATGCATCTTTTATGGAAAAATACTACCCGAACAAATCGTCAAATAAATGTTTAATGGACTACAACAGGTTTAAGGATTCACCTGTCTTTGTAATCGACTGTCGTCATCAATTTGAAAGCATCAAGGATGCGACGGTTGATGTAAGAATGGAATTAGAAGCTTCAAGAAATTTTGAACCGTCGATGAAGGCTTATGCTTTAATTATACATGACTCTATGTTTGAATATAATCCGTTTACGGAAATTGTTAATAGATTTATTCACAATTAAATATTTTGTATATATTTTTAATAAAATTGTATAAAAGCAAGGAATTATTTTGTTTCAATTAGTCTACTTTTATTTGTCGAATGGTGAGCATCTCCACTCTGTACATAAGTTCTAGTTATTTTAGAGCGATTTACCTCCATCAGAATAGGGTGAAATTGTCCCTATAGAGTGAAATTGCCCCATAGAGTGAAATTGCCCCATAGGGTGAAATTGCCCCATAGGGTGAAATTGTCCATAGGGTAAATAAGTTCCCGGTTCGCAATTACATAAGAAAACGAAGTAGTGGATACAGTAACGAAGCATTAGAAAAGCTATAGAAGAAGTTCGGCTGGGTAAATCAAGTATTTACTCCATCAGTAAAAATATAATATACCGAAAGAGACGTTAAGCTATCACCGCAAGCAGCAGCAAAAGCAAGCGTACGCTCGAAGCAATATGGAGACTGCGAAACAAGAAGTTAAAATACCTATACAGAATTATGATAACTTTGCTATTGCTAGTGCAAGAGAGGATGGTAAACATGGTTCATTGTTCCCGTCTAACATACGAGCTATATTCGCTGGACCATCGAGTTGTGGAAAAACTAATGCTCTAATATCTCTGATCTTGCACGAGAACGGTCTTAGATTCCAAAACGTTTATGTGTTTTCTAAAGTTTATATCAACCGAAATACGAATTATTAAGAAACGTTTTACACCATTAAAAGAAGAAATTGGGTACCATGAGTTTGAAAATTACGATGATTTGATTGAACCCAGAGATACCAAAGAAGATTCAATTATGGTTTTCGATGATATACCTGCAAACGAGCAAAGTAAAATCACTCAATTTTTCTCGTTCGGCCGACATAAAGCAATAGATTCGTTCTATCTATGTCAAACTTACGCTAGTGCCTTAAAACATAGACTCAGAGATAACGCCAATGTAATCGCATTATGGAAACAGGATGATACAAACCTTCGCCATATCTTTTCGGATCATATAAGTGGTGACATGACATATCCAAAATTTAAAGAAATGTGTTTACAGTGTTGGGGTGACTCAAAACATAATTTTATAACTGTTGTGAAAGATTTTGATTTGGATAATGGTCGATATAGGAAGAATTTCGACGAGTATATAAATATTTGACATTATTCAAAACAGCTAGTTCTCATCCAAAGTTTCATGATGACGGACGTTAACAATTTTATTGCGAATAAACGCAGTCTTCATCTTATGCAGGATGCTGTACGAAAAAAGTTTGTAGCGTACAAAAGGGAGACGCTACATCTCAGCAAAATTCAAAGAGATGCACAAACAATTGATTGATCCCTTGAAATAACCGCTTCCCAGTTGCAATCGATCACCGAAAAATTCCCACACCTACAACAAAGGTTAAAGTTGAAAACATGGACGTGCCTATAAAGAAAATTAAACAACTCGTTCCAGAAGAACCGTTCCATCTTTACTATGCGGATGTGTTAGCTAGAGACGAGGACGAAAATATTGACAAATCAATTTATGGAGTAAAGTATAATGCGGAAACCGATACATGGAGTTTGTGGAAAAGTGTATTGGTAATTAACCCGGAAACTAGCGATATAACATTAAATAATGTGATATATCCAGGTACGAAGGGTTTATACAACCTGCTGGTTTACAAAGACATCAGCCCCGAAGATGGCGATTTCAATTTGCATGAAGATTTACCGAATTACTTGGAAATGATCAAATCTGCATCGATTTTGAGAAGAAAGTTTAACCCATTTGCGGTGCACGATTTAAGCGGATTCCCAACAAATAACAAAAGTTTAACAAATATGTGCAAAAATATCTCACCGAATTTCGGAGGAATCCCGAAAGAAAACAGCCAAAGAGAAGAAAACAGTCTAAGGGATCGGGTTTAGGCTTTTCTAATCGGTTTTACAAAAGTTTAAATTCAAAGCCGGTGCAATATGTCTACTGGAATAATGTACATGAACTTGTGGATCGACTGAGATTGTTGAACGCATCCAACCGAGCTGGAAATACAAGCGAGGAAAACATTAACGAGATGGTGTCCATAATAGAAGAGTTGAGAGAAGAAGGTATAATACAGTGAGCTCAGCAAATAATTACACAGTTTTAAAATGCCTATCGACCGCTTCGGACGTTCAGAGCGTAAAGATGCTGATATTCGGCGCGGTCCTCCAGGTCGAGGATTTGTGCTAACGTTGGATGGTGATGGGTACGATATGCAGCAAAGAAGGTTAGTGAATTCATCAGACCCGAAAGAAGATGGTGATTGTGTTAATCAGAGAGTACTATAGTATTCAAGTCTGGAGAAGAAACAATTAGTTTTCGTAAAGAAGGCTAGTGGATGTAATGGATCCTAAAGAAGATAGTGATTGTGTTAATAAGAAATCTGTAATCAAGCTCGTGAATCAAGCCTTTTCATACTGTCTAAAAGTTCTGATGATATACAACGTAAAGATAAAGCCTTCAATGCAAGAAACCAGCGTATCGCAATGCTTGCTCAACCAGTTGAGCCATCTGATGCAGTTAATAAACAATATGTAAATGAAAAATTGGATAAGCTTGTATCTGACTTTAAAACGTTTATACAGTTTTTATTAATTTGACTGCAACTTCCGAGACAAATGAAAAGGAGCTCAGTCTTGCAATAGCATCGATTTACGAGGCGTCACCAGCAGCTATAAAAAACAAATACTACAAACCAAAGCTTCAGTTTATGTCAAAGGTGCAATTGGATAAAGATAACCCTATTAGTTTAGCAACAGTGTTAAGCAAAAATGAGTAAAGAAATCATCGTTAAGGAATTATTTAAACCTGCAAGAAAAAATTTTCAGCGTCGTCATACAAATCTGAAACATGTGAAACGTGATCTTATCCAATCGGACTTGTGCGAAATGCAGCCTTACTCGCGTGTGAACAATGGGTACAGATATATTATAATAGCAGTGGACTGTTTCACAAAATATGCTTTAGCTGAACCTTTAAAAATAAAACTGGATCAGAAGTTACAAATGCTATGAAAAAATATTGGACAAAATGCTGCAAGGAGAAAATAACTTAAAATCAATCTACAAACGGATTTTGGGAAAGAGTACTACAACCGCTGTTTTAAAAATCTTATGCAAAATATAAGATAAACCATTACTCTACGTATTCCGCAATCAAAGCTAGCATGGTCGAGCGGTTGATTAGAACAATCAAAAACAAATTGTACAGAAGATTTTACTTGCAAGGCAGTCATAAATGGGTGAATATTTTGCCTAAGGTTATGGAAGAATACAATAATACACCGCATCGGGCTATTAACATGACACCTATGGAAGCAGAAGAACATCCGGAAAGAATAAAACTTTACACCGCTAACAGCGTTTCTAAAAGTTACAAGAAGTTGTATAAGGTTGGAGACATTGTGCGTATATCAAAATATAAAGCAGTATTCGATCGAGGATTTCACCCAAACTGGAGTACAGAACTATTCAAAATTGTTAAAGTACAAAAACGAGACCGACAACCTATCTGCTACAAGATTTGGAAGGTCGGCCAATTCTAGGTGCTTTTACGGCGATGAAATTCAGCTCACAGCAGCACCCGACACGTACTTAGTGGAAAAGTTTTACGGAAACGGAAGCACGGACGCGAATTATTAGTGTCGTGGTTGGGGATGGTAAAAGTTGGATTAAGAAAACAGACTTGCTTTAGTATCATCCAGATAATTACCTGGATGAAAAATCATAAAGGAGGAGTAAAGTCCCTAAACTGGGTATACGGGGAGATTTGCTTAGAACCCCATTCCCATCTGTGATTTGAAGCAGGAAGCATGTGTTTCATAATCGATTTACAAGGATATCAATACAAAACTAGTGATTTCTATTGCAAGGAGATTGCCATTTTGGATGTAGCGAATAATGTAATATGGCATGAGATACTGGACATGGCTGTGGAGTATAACACCCTAAGTGATGATTTCAAAAGCAAGTTCGGTGGTTAAAGCAAAGAATCCATGGGCTTAGCTGGGATGGACAGTCCACAAGTGGATATACAAATGTAGGCGATTTGCTGAAAGAAGTCATACCACCCGATGCTACTATCTATGTTAAAGGAGAACAGAAAAGACAGTTACTGTCAAAATATTTATCAAACAACATTTTAAACATGGAGAGTGTTTTCTTACTTCCAAGGCTCAAAGAATTAAGAAGATTCGGTAATAGGTACAATCACTGTTTAAACCATTGTTTGAATAATTTAAGCTGTTCTAAAGAAAACGTATTGGTATTGAAGCATTTTTGTTAATGTATTAAATTTTAATAAAATATTTTGTCAGAATTGTTTTTATTCTAGCAAAAGCATACCTTTAAAATTTGGAAAAATATATCTGTAAAACAGCGCATTACTTTGGAAAAATTAATGTTTTAAAATACAAAGAACCAATAACCGAATACATAATAATTGGTGTTTGCAAATAAATTCAGTTCTACTTTAATAAAAAATGTAAACTTACCTTAAATCTTCCTTCAAAACTTTCCACAAAAGAACTACGCGAAACGACGGTTTAAAATTTCGAGGGCTTTACACAAAAGCGTGCGAAACTAATAGAATTTTTCTAATGACACCGCGTTATATACGTTTTGAATCCGTTAATTATACTACTAAATGAGGTTTGTATTTTCCGTAAATACGCACTTTTCAGCACCTCGTGGTATTGGTAATCTACAAACAATTATATCTCGATTTGAAATGCGCGTCATTGAAACATATTCTCAACATAATTAATAGAAAGTCCAAGAAAAGAAATTATAAAACAGTATTCAAATGTTCGTTAAGAAATCTAGAATATTTGTTGGATTACGAGTTACTTTCAGTACTTAATCTGGTTTATTACATTTTTGTTAATTCTGGAATTTAGGTAGTTAATGATGTCATACACAAAATTTCTAATTAACATACATGGCTGGTATCTAGCGAAAGTTGTAGCATGCATTTTCAATTACGAATGCATTCTTCTTTCATTACAGGAGAAATTCCATAGATTTCATACCAGCAAAATGCGCTTTCTTTTTAGATATTTAAAACACATTACATTGGACATCAAAAGTCGACCTTGCCATTTCTACATTATTGTTAAGCATGCATTGGAATTTTTGGATGCGGTAATTTCTTGTTTAAAGTAACTTAGTTAAATAAAGTGTAATTTAAAATTCATAAGTGATTGTATAGTCAGTTATTGCAATTGAAAACACATTCAGGGAATAATTTATTTGCTCTATATATTTTACAGTAGCGTTTCCGAACAAAACTTTCTGCTTTTAATTAAATTTCCTTTGTCCCCGGCGGCATGTAATGCTATACTTTGTAAAAATTGTAATAGTTTATTAAACTGTAAATTGGATAAATAAATTATTAAACTTTTGTGTTCATAATTTTTGTGTTGGTTAAAGCATATACCTTGGGTAGCGAAAAAGGTTTTAAAAAATGGAGTTAAATATATACGAGCAAAAGAGCTTAAAGTATAACTTTGCAGGGCGTGGTCCGATTTCAAATCTGTTTGCAGATTCTAATTCTACATAAAATTCTAAGCTAACAAGATGTATCGCATGACTAAAAAAATTTATGCGGACGGTTAGAAATCGGTCTTGGTAAGAAATCTTAAAATGGGGGTAGCTTCCTTGGGGGTGATGCTATCTAAAAAATTCTTAGAGATTCGGGTAGCTGAGAAAATTCTATTGTTAATTGATACCAAACAAGATAGGTTTATCTCGAAAGATGTAATGGCTAGACAAAGAAAACTATTTGGTTCAGATGAAAGATAAAAAAATGGCTAGTCGAAGAAAACTTTTTGGTCCAGAATGTTAGCGGTAAAAATCTTAAAAATAGGTTTATCTCGTGGGAGGAAAAATTTAAGAGATATTTATCTCGAAAGATAAAAAATTTAAGATATTTATCTCGAAAGATGAAAAATGGTTAGTCGAAGAAAACTTTTTGGTCCAGATGAGGGAGCAAATGAGGGATTCTGGAGCAAATGAGGGCCTGGTTCGTCACTAAATACTCTACTAACTATATCGAATACAAAAATCAGATATCACAGATCTACAATGCATAGATGTGATTTCTTCACAACCAGTGCTACAGAATATATATTCGTTAAACTGTTTATGTCAAACATTAAAAATTTGTAATACTGAAAATATTTTTAACATTATTTTTATTGTAAATAATTTATTTCAGTTACAAATATTAATAAAATTCCTTAGATGTGTTCTAGTTTAAGAAAATTTCCAAACGCGTTAATAGATCACTTCTAAGCCTAGAAAATAATTCTCCCACATGTGATATAGTTACAAATTGAAGGAAGCACTTTATAGCTTTAAGTAAAACTGTATCTACACTAAAACATTTTAGCAATTAACAATAGTGCAAATATAACTTTATTTTTAAAATTTGGACTATTTTAAAATATATTGCAAGATTTTTTTTTTCACCAACGGTACACTGCGGGCATCATCATTTGCGTTGTATTAGTAAATGTAATAAGTTAAAAAACTTTTTAAAAATTGCATTTCAGTTTGACCTTTTTGTTATAACTTGAAATATAACTGGTTGGTCTAAATACTTTGTCGACTTGAAACTGTATAGTATACTACTAAGCCAAGCCTTTTACCTTCCATTTCATGCATATGATTTAAAAATTTAATAGTTTCCTTGATTGCTTTGGAAGTATTTCGAAAATTAGCTAGAAAGCTTTTGTCGTCCTCTGCTGCATCTTTGGAGTGTTGAAGATAATCGAATACTTTCAATGACAAACTAACTTTAGTTACTATGGATAAACTTTTTTAAATTTCTCAAATAGTCCGAAAAATTTACTACTAAAAAGCAAAAAACCATTGTAAAATGCAAAAAGTCTCGCACGAGATGCGAGAAGTCTCGCGCTAAACGCTAGACAAGACCGACCATCTGCCGGACTAACCGAGACGCGAGACGAGACGTGCTATATACGAAATGAGACACGATACCAGACCGGTCTTCGAAGGTGCGAAACGAGACGAAACCTTTCCATTTCTCGTCTCGCGTGCATCCTAGTTATTGGTAAAATAGCTTGACATTGCACCTAGGTAAATTGTTTTATTGTTCAATTTTGTTCTATTTTCTGTCACTTATTGCTATTGGTACTCACTTCCGCATTACTGTAGTTAGCCGGTGCATCCCTATTTCGTTACGGGATTCCCGCGCCTTTGGACAATTTCAAATTAAATAATTTAACACTTTATTCACCCGTAATACGATACTTTAACACGATCAGTCTTGCCTGTTCACTCCTACATACAAAATTTGAACGTCTTAGAGTTTGTAGGCTTTATGATACCTTCAATAAAAACTGGTTGTCAAACACTTTGTAATACAAAGCGACAGACTAATACCGCCTTTTTTGTTCAGATACTTCTTTTGCATTTTGAAGGATGGCAAATTGAAGAAAAAATAATGCATCCATTTCAATCTAAGAATTTACTAATATGTACATAAGAAGGACTAGGCAATAGAAAGAAAAGTTGGCACCGGACATGTGTAGTATAAACAAACTATAACTCAGTTGTCGACTTCACGGTGCTGCGAATATGCACTGTAACACCATTTGGGATAAAATGTGTAGCGTGACAAACGGCTAGAAAGCGAAAAAAATATATACCAGGATGAAAGGGAGAGCAAATGTACGTTTGGATTGTTTTATAGGGTTTTCAAAATCATTAAAGTAGCAAGAGACAACAAGCGCCATGTACAATTAAATGTACCCTAAAAATCATCCTTTAGAACAACTTTCAGTAGTTTCAGGAATAAAACTGTTTTATAAACGGCAACCATTGTAATTTGGAGCGCTTAATTAAAATTAGCAATTCCTTTTACAGTGGTACAATTATTAATTATTTATTCCATTGACGCCCACTAGCAGAGAAGCAAACCTTGTTGCTTCGATTAAAATTGATTATACGCTTCAGGTGAAGGAGTTTGATTGTCTTTTTCCTATAATATATCAATCTTCTGCAAAAGTAAAATAGTAATATAACATATTAATGCCTGAAAACAAGGAATTAATATCTACGAAATACCCTTGCGAAAGAAAAGCGACTAAATTCCTGAGGAGAATATTTATTTCCTGAAGGGTCTATTTAAGCAGAATGTTTACTCCCTAAAATTTATTTTCTAGCGCTTACTGCTCTATTGAAAGTGGCAACTTATTCACCAAATCAGGAATATTACGTGACTGGTTTAGTGTGAAGCTAAAGGCTAATAAAGCGTTAAAATGGAAAGGAAAATAGAGAAAAAATAACCTCGTTTTTATTTCTCACGTTCTACTAGGATTGTCAATTTCATGTCCTTTGGCTCAACTTAATGCTACGTGATGCATTCGGTTATGAATAATGCAATTACTAGGGTGTCATAATTTAAGGTATTTATTCAAACAAAAGTAGCTAAAGCTAATACACATGAGCCGCAGTTTTCAGATTAACATGATAACGTTCCGAATATTTTACTTATTCTCAAGCCAATCACTAACTCCTTCGTTTTAATCATACCCTAACAGAACATACGTAGGTTTTTCTTATGTTGTGTTTAGAATAAGAACAGATTAATATGCTACTAAATCGACTTATAAGAAATGTCCTATTTGGTAAGAACCTCAAAAGGAATTATATGATCGCAAGACATTTGCAATTGTATAGAAACTACGCTGGATGTTTACTACAGTAACATGCTGCAAAGATGCAACAACCGAAAAGTTCTTTGCAATCTAAGGGTTAAGCAGGATACTAACAAAATCACGGTTAGACAATTAAAACAAATACAAATGATGACAATAATTAAACTTCCGAATAAGGTTAACGAGACACAGTGTACCTGTCTTCTACGGTACTCATTAAAGCACCTGTCACTCTTTTGTTAATTGACTAGTAATAAAGAGCAGGTGTAAGGTTAGTCGGCTGCAAGACACCAATTGATAGAACGCAAACCACGTTACGGGTACAATGAGCATCACGTTATAAATTTAGACTTGCCCTTAAGGAACGGGACGCCGTAACAATTTTAAAAGTGCACCGACTAACTTTGCTTTATGTTTCCCAAATCTTATCACGCTATTCGCTACCTTTATTTACGTTTTTTCGTAATTAAAGAAATTCTCGAAACTAATGCATTTCCTAAATACGACTTCATCACTGGGTTAGTTGTATATCCTTTTACAAATCTATTTATCTCTCCTGTATTATTAATTACTTTAAATAAAATTCCACTACATTAACCTTAAAGGAAAACAAATATAATGTAACACCCAACTGATCAGTTATTGCTAGAAGAAATCATAATAACATTTAACCAAATCCGTATAATACTATCATTCCAATTTTCCTTGTTTTCCATTTATTATTGTGTGGTTCATTCAAAATACTAAACTTTTATGCATTAACTAATGTAGCATTCACCGACTGTAGTCGAGTTAGGAAACGCTAGCCGCCATTAAGATCAGTCCTGTTCAAGCCGTCGGGTTAGACGCACGCGGTCGACTTAAATTTAAGCAGCACGGATTCTTATTAGAGTAAATGTGCGGAGTGCATATTTAATAAAATATTATTGTTTACCAACGTAAATGCGCGATTTATTACTTAGTGGTGTTGGTTATAAATTTTCTCTGTGCCTATTTGTCTATTAAAATTATTATAGTACGAATACACTAGTTTATGTGCGTGAGCTAGCATCAATTTTTTTTATTCTTGAACCCGAAAACGTCAAAGTTCTACATTGGCGCCCAACGTGGAGCTTAATAGGAAGGTACATAAAGTTTAAACACAGGATTATAAATGTATGAGTTGTTAAATTTATTGTGTAATTGTTGTGTTAATACGTATTGAAACAGAGCATCATCTTGTTCTTATATGTACAAATGCAAGGCTAGGAAACAAAAAAGTTAGTCAAGTAAAGAGCGGGTGTTTTGCAGACGCATATAACCGTTATTTATAGTGGTCGGCTGAAGCGACGTTGAGTTTTGTTATCGCGTTGTCGCCTAGTCTAGACAAGTGACCGCGTTGAAAACTTGATGACGTGGGTGAGGTTATAATTTTTAGAGGTAAATAGAATAATCGATCAGCTGTTAGGAAAAAAAGCAGTGCTCTTAGTGGTATAATATAAGTTGTAAAATTAAGCGCGTTCCATTTTGAAGTAAGTACATTGTTACCATGTGATGGGATGTTAGTCGACGGTTTAATTAATAAGGAGAAATGAGTTCCAAAAATTAATAAATGCATAATGCCGCGTAGAAAGAAAGGTGCAGATTCTGAGAGAAGTGACCCCATGATAAGTACTTATGCAGCTGGTTGAAAGCAATAAAGCTTTGTTAGGCAGCATCCCAGCAATGCAAGTGAGTAATGTTAGCGTTGTAGAAAAGCTCGTTATGTCTATTAAGAATGTGAACGAAAATTTAAATTGTATGTCAAAATAAGTGTGCACGACTGTGCAACAAATGAGTAGTCAGACGTCGCGCGGTTTACAAGATATTCAAAGTACCGATAAAGAAAATGTTTGTAGGAAGAGTGAAGTGGCACCAAGCGAGAAAAATGAAACAAGTGTGAAAGTAGAATCAGTGCGGCGCGATTTATCACACATTAGCTTAATCAAAGAACTGGGGGGTACAAATTTAGATCAAACGAATCTGCAAACCCCGTAGCTTTTATAAATGAGCTACAGAAAATTTTTGTAGAAGCGGGTGTACCAGTGGAGAAACAAGTCACCCTGGTGATAAAGTGCCTCCGAGAATCCGCCTCTGATGGGGCATCGACAAAAGCAAGTTTTATAAATTTTGAGTACTTTAAGATACGTTTTCTAGAAAGATATTGGTGCCCTGAGAAACGCCGCGAAATTTATTGTAATTTAAAATTTGGGGAACACAAATCTGGATCGAGGGCGGATAACTTTATGAAAACTGCTAGGGAAGGTAAATATTTAGATGAAAAATTGTCGGAGTGTGAGGTAATAAAATTAATTTCGTCACACTTTGATTTTCAAACTAAACCGGGATAAAAAACCATTATAAATATAACGGGGGTTGTTGAACTATAGATGAGACTGAAGAATTTTTAAGGAAGTTAGATGAAATGGATAATCAAGGAGGCGGGTGTAATGGTCGGAATCAACGGGAGCGTAATTTTTAGGCACTCGAAAGGAACGTGGCAGGTGGTCGAAGTTTTAGAGGAAACTGGGTACCAAGTTCGGAAAATCGTATTGAAAATAATAGAAATAGGGCTGAGCGAGGGACCGAGGATGTGCATCGAATGGAAAATATGAATCGAGTAGAGAGGGGAAGGGAGGAAAACGAAGTACAGGAAGGAGTACGAAGAAAAGAAGTTAATTGTTTAGAAGGAATAAATGAATCGGGAGGGTTGACAGAAAAGAATCTGGATGACGCAGTAGGGAATAAGTCATTATAGATGTTGTTCACTCAAAATAATAAGGAATTATTACAGGAAAGTAAGGAGGAAAATGAGCAGTCGAAAAATGTATTGACGGTTCTAGGAGGATATGTGGGAAATGCTGGTACATCTATTTTGATTGAAAGCGGCAGTCAGCTGTCGTGTGTTTCACAGAAATTATTCTAGGAGATGCAGAAAGGAAATCCACAAATTCCAATCTTGCCTGTTACTAATACTGTTATCGTCGGTGCTTTGCGTAATAAAGAAAAAAATTAAGCAACAAGCGTGGCTTGAATTTCGAATAAATGATTGTAGTTTTGAGTTTGGGTGTGTGATTGTGCCCTCACTAAATCGAAGCATTATATTGGGTTGCGATTGGCTGACTCATTATTTGATAAAGATATGTTTTGATTCGCTGCGTATAATAGGTTATATTCAAAAGATTGGGTGTCACTAAGTTCGATCAAGAAAAATCGCAAACGGCGGTCTTGTGTATCGGAAAAATCAGCGTACGAAATGAGAGTGTTCAAAGTTTTGAGGCCTTCGGAAAAGGAACGGAAAGTATGGAGGATAGAATCAAGAATCTAGTTAAGAATGCTGAAACGTTAGGGAATGCCGAGAAAGAAAAATTACTGGAAACGGTCTTGCAATTTTCAGAGGTTCTCGAGCAAGCCTGGTCAAATCAAGAACTATATTCGCAAAATCAGAATGAAGTACGAAACTTAGTTTTTCATCAAGCTTTACCCTATTCCGCACGTGTATTATCCGGAGGTAAAGAAGCAAATTGAACAGATGGTTCAATGGAGAGTTGTTAGAGAACAACAGACGGAATTCGTTAGCCCTTTGGTCGTAGTTAAAGAAAAGGATGGTCTACCGAGGGTGTGTGTCGATGCACGGTTTTTAAACAAACAAATGGAGAAGGACCACGAGATCCCTCCCAATGCGTCAGAGTTATTCTATAGAATTCTCCCCGCGGCTTTTCTTAGTACATTGGATTTGTGCATGTCTTATTGGCAAGTACCACTCTTCGAACCCCTTCAAAAATATACAGGTTTCATATTTGGGGGCGTTACCTATGTGTTCCAAGTGTTGCCTTTGGGTTGGCAACGTCGGGGGCCAGTTTCATTAGAGCCATAAAATCAGTGTTAGGGGAAGTGGTTGAGGAATTTGTTATTCCATATGTGGATGACCTATTAATAATATCTGGTAATGTTGAGGATCACATCGACCACATTCGAAATGTTTTGGAAAAGTTAGTTAAAGCGGGAGCTACTCTTAATTTAGAAAAATGTTCGTTTACACGTAAGGAAGTAAAATTTGTAGGACATCTGATAACTATGGATGGTATAATGGTAAAACCGGAGCGTGTTCAGACAATTTTAGGTGTTGAACGGCCCAGAAACCCTAAGGCTTTGAGAAGTTTTTTGGGGTTGGTGAAGTATGATGTCCGGTTTGTTGAAAACTTTTTTAATTTGAGAGTGGGGTTAAACCACTTGTTGAAGAAAATGGCGGTTTGGTCTTGAACAAACCAAGAGGAGCAGACGTTTAAAAGAATCAAAAAAGCTTTTTGTCAAGTTATAATGCTGTCTCACCCTGATCCGAATATAGAATTTCACATTCGTACTGATGCATCTCGTTATGAAATAAGTGGAGGTACGCATACAACCAATTTCAAGACGAAAAACTTAATGACAAAAAAAATAATTGCTCTTAAATCTGATGATTATTATAAACAACTACAGGTGTTGGTTTTGAAATATTTTCAACTAGTGTTGATTATGCAAAAGGATATATTAGAAAGCTATTAATTCGGCAAATGTTCTAGTGATGTGGGATCTTGGTAGCCGCAGGTTGCTTAACCACCTTCATATACCACTGAATATCGGCGAAATATGGTATATATTTGTAAAACAATGAAAGGGAATCGAACTGCGTCTAATAAGAAAGAGCATCGGCAATGTTCGAAGACAACAAACATAGAAACAAGTAGAAAATAGTTGAAAGCGTAAGTGTGGAGCACATCGCAGTACGTCTATGAAATAGGGACATCAGGAAAAGCATGCAGAAAAATATTATAAGCCTATTGGAATGATGTGCTTTAGATGTATGAGGAAGACAAAGTGGATAGACAAAGTTAGTAACAAAGAGGTTATTACAATAGTAGGGAAATAAAGTGCTACACGATTATCCCACTGTTACCAATCGTAACATTTATAAAAAAGAAACGTTGGCTAGATAAAGACCGCCAGACACTAACGCCTAAAAATAAATATACATACAATAACGAGGACGAATAGGTATACCTGAACAGCGGAAAATACTAGGAACGTTTGCCGTAACTAGATCAGTGGAGGGGGGAGTGGGTCTCACGAAACCATCCCAAAAAAAAGAAAGATCTGAGATCGAAAATTAATGAGCGCCACCCAATTGACATAACCTGAATTTCCGCGAACCCAATTGGGACGTTCTCCCGTCGAAAAGATACTCAAATATCCTACCATGAAATGATACTCAAATCACACATACAACTACGGAACATACCCAAATAAATACCAGTACACTATCACAATATTTACTAAATTACTAAACAATGTACAGCATCAATACATATATCTCATTGAATCAAGTTTACGTAAATTATTTACTTATTATTTTATGTATGTGAAATGACGGAATACTTAATATAAATTGTGCACTGTATGTAAAGGGGATATTGGTGCACCGATATCAGTTACACAATGTTCAAATTAGCACAATAAATTATATACAGTGGTGCACTTGTAAATATAAATAAGCGTTGATTGTTTTGATTATTGTAAAATGAATAATTAATTGTGATGGTTCAAATTGTAACTACTGAAATATTTCATCATAAAATGTACACAAATATCATTAAAAAGTTCATGCATTAACGTTATTAAATTTGTATCTAATAAACTTATAATAGAAATCATGCATAACGATACCCATCCAATGTCAACTCAGGAGGTTGCAACGACAGAATTCCCCACAACTGCCAAGCATCGCAGGATAACAATTGAACTTGGAGCTTGAAATTTATAAATATTCGGATTTCACGCTTCACAATTAAAACTCTTAAGTTAAAGACTTAAAGCCTAAAACTTAAAATCTGAAATCTGAAATCTAAAATCTAAAACCCTACCATTTGCAATATTAGTAATCAATATCAACACATAAATTCACCTACCGTACAACGGGCAATGAACTACGATAACATATACATCGATCAGCGGATGAACAATACGAACAGAAACATATGGCACCTACAACACCTGTACAATAAAATCAATGGATTCGAATGTAATAATTAATTACCTTCAACTTCGATATGTAAATCCTCTTAAATGAGTTTATTGAGCAACCATAACAAAGTATCACCAAATAGATTGCCTCAAACAGTCCTGGAGTCACAAATTCCAAAAATGGTGAACGGCTAAACCGCATAAAGCAACAACCAGGATCGAAGTATATCGACAAGGCAGAAAACAAATGTTAACTTGAACTAATAGTGCGCTCTAGATATCCAATTAAATTGATTATACATCATATTCGAATCAACCAATAACATTTAAACATTTAAATTACCACGCAAGACCAATGCAACATTTCCTAATTATCCAATTATACTAGTAAATAGAGTTAGATCTACGAAAATGGAATTATAGCCTAGAAATTCGCAAAATTAATACAGAAATGTCGTTACGAGGAATTCTCCTGCAACAAAAGATATCTATGGAAAACGAGAAAAATGGCAGAAATAGAAGAGCAGGATACGTTCTAAGGCATTTTAGGAGAATAGACACAAACACAGATAGGAAAAAAAAGGTAAAGGTAGACCTAGATCAGACTATTGCACGCAGATAGCAAAAGATTCAGACTGTAAATTTCAGGGAAATGTGCAGGTTAGCTCAGAAGAGGAAACAGTGAGGGTACTCGTCTAACCAGCTCCAGAACTGAAGACCTAATGATGATGATGTGATTTATTAATTTTCAACTACAGAGATGGGAACCATTTAAGACTTAAATTTAAAATTCACGTGTACATCATTCAAAATAATCAACATAAAAGCTTGTTCTACTCACAAGTTGTGGAAAATACAAGAGTGTCAAGGAACATAGCTTTCTATCAACAATTACTTGCGTTATCCAACAAACAGCAGCTACCTTAACATAGCATACAAGAAAATCCAAATTATTAGCTGGGTGAACACTCCAGGTTCTAACATATTTTTAAGCAGTCATATTGACGTTAAATCCACTCTCCCTTGCCCGTGTGAACCTACCCGCAGTTACACACGTAGTTCAACTTTATATCGCATTGCGCGTACTTGTCCGCTACGGGGACTGCTCAATCACGTTTTGGAACTGCGTTACTTTCAACTTATCATTCTTTTACAGGTTTTCAAGGTTTCATTTACACAATTCATAGCAATTCGTTTATGCTGAATACGAAGGATGTTGTCACGCAAAGGTACATTGAAATGCATTTACTTATGGGAGATGTACACGCAGTGTCTTGTCGCATTCCAATATTTGTTTTACGATTATAAACAAAGTCATCATCCTGGATTATTGCGTTTACAATGTATTTAAGAGAAATAATAATGTTATGCCCTATTAGCTGAATAACTCATAAAAGCAACATTTGGAATATCATACTTAATTAAAATTAATTAATTGTGAAACCTTATTAAACAGGATGCGCTCATATCTGTTCTGCCCATTCAAAGTTAAATGTTTCCTTTCCCATCTAATTTATATCTAACGAACGCAATGCGTTACAACCACCTTAATTTATCAGAGCGTTGCATATTTAGTATTTTGCTAGAAAACAATGAGGATCTTAAAACACATCTGGATCTTAACATATACAAACCATATTGCTACTCTTATTTAAGGTCGTGTCGGAAAACCTCTGGTGAAATTTTTTCTTAGAAATAAACGCTTCGTAGTATAAAATACTAAAACCTATTCCAAAATTGCTATTTTTCAAAATCCAAATCATAAACTTTTTGACGACTTTTATCCTGGTGAGCAACCTTAACTCAAAACAGACACTTTTTAATTTTCCATTTATGTAACTTCAGATTGATTATTTTAGCATTTGATTTAGACACAGGCACCTTGTGGAATTTTTAACCTAAAAGCATCGACAAGTAGCCACGACGGTGACGGAAGTCTTGAATACGTCTGCAACGGGCCCGGACGTAGACAACGAGCGACAGACGATGACGACTGACATACAGTGACAGCGAGGTAGTCGGTAATTACGACGACAAGGGCGATGACAACGGAAATCTCAGCGGTAACAGTTACTAGCACCCGCAAAGGGTAATTCACACAAGCCTAAGTTCTACGACTAGATTACACAAATGTGTGTAATATTGCTAAATTAAGTATTCAAAAAATCTTTAATATAATTATTTACTAAAATCTTTTGTGAAGCTCTTTTGGAGCATAACAATCGCAGTATTAAACCGTAACGATCCTAGCGATACCACAAAACGTAATAAGGATACTTCGTCTGGGCGTGCAAAGGTTCCTGCCATCGCAACGACCGCACAAAATTAATCGGTGGGTATGAGACTTGATACTTGAAGCTAACATTTAATTTTCACTATAACAGCCTAAATACAAACTAATCTTTTTTGTAAACTGAATATCAATGCATACAGATTTTTTAATATCCTTTAAGGTACTTTTTAATTGAGAACAAATTAGAACCGCTGGCTCGCTGGCAAGATTAACAAAATATGTTGCAGCAATAAAGCTTTACCTTAAAATTGGAAAGTAATACTGCATTAACGATAAATAACATTCTTAATTCTATCCTAGCATAATACAAAGCTAAAAGGTAGGTTAGGCTTTTATTACTTACACAATAACTCATACCTTTGATCATAAATATCAAAGTTTCGGAAAATCATCTAGATACGATAAATTTTAAATATATATTCAAAGAGAAATGTACAGAAATATTTCCACCTTCAATTAGGTAAGGTAAGATCTCAAAGACAATTTCAGAGAGAAAGGTAAATAACTAACAATTTTTTCTTCAGAATATCATTAATTAGATAAGATCTCAAAGAAGATTTTAAAAAAAAAAATAACATTCAACAATGTATGTCGTTCGTAGGGTCTACCCTTAACAAGACACGGTTTCCCGATGGAATAGAGTAATCTCATTTTCTAATGCCCTACAAAAGGAAGGTTTTCGTGAAGCGGGACTGCGTTGATTAAGAGAGAATAAGACGCAACCTTTAACTTTCCAATGTTCTATTCGAAGGTAATTCATGGGCCAGAAGTCGATTTCTTATACCTATGAAATTTTGAATTTTGCCGAACTCTTGCTATTCTTAGCAAGTCGAGATCTTTAACTTGCGTGATAACATTCACACACGGGACCTATATGTTACCTCTCCTCCGAAGGAGGACATATTTTGTAGAAAATGCTTGCGCAACATATATCAAGCGGTCCGTGTCGGGCACCAAATCTGGCACCTTGTGACCAGCAACCATACGCGAGCTTGTCTGTTTCACGGAGCAGCCAATGAGGCTAATCCCTTACATTTGACTTTTTAATGTTCCACCAGAAGGTACTACATTGACCAGAAAGCTAGTTCTTATTACCTGGAAATTTTGAATTTTGCCGAACCCTTGCTGTTCCGAGCAAGGTAGCGCCCTATAAGGTGCCTGACAACACTCACACACGGGACCTATATTTTACCTCTCATCCGAACGACAGCGTGTTTTTGTGAAAAGTGTTCGCGTAACGTTTTTCATACGCTCCCTGTCGGGAATCGAACCCGGGACCTTATATTAATAGTCATTCGCTAAACTATCTAACTTACGGATAAACTACCCTACATTGAGTTTATGCAATGTTCCACCCAAAGGAACTCTATTGCAGAGGATAAACCCGTAGGCCAAACCGATAACAAATTGCACAGTTGGATACTTTGGCTTATAGCCGGGCGGAATTCAGCAAACATACAAAGCCAGATGCAGTTTACTTTCTAAATTATGCACTGACTTACAAAGTAATACAAGAAATAGAAAAATAGAAAAGATAAAAGAAGGTGGGGTGTTTGAGCTTTATAGCAACCAGGTAGAAAAGAGAAGAGAAAGGGCTTGCATTGAGCAAAAGCGATAGAAACAAAGTATAACTTACAATTTTAAGTAACCAATTAAATCAGGTCGGGCTTCTTGCGTACTTTTCTGTGCTTCAAAGACCACAATTTTTAATACAACGACAAACAACATTTTAAGATAGGTTGGCAATGCAAAGTATATGTTTTAGCTAGTGTTTTACAAATGCCTATGCGGATATATCGTGTTCGTTACACATTTTTAAGACATCATTGCCGTTACGAGTAGGAATGATTACCTTCCATTCAGGGATATTTAAAGTTTTACGTGAAGAAGAAGAAAAACATTTATAAATAAATCACCTATTACATAAAAAGTAAGAGAAACCATTTATCAACCAGAGACTGAGGCAGGATGTTGAAAAGAATAATTATTTTTCAACAAATTAAACCATTCTGCTGCGGTCAAACGAAAAATTCCAGATAGCGGTATCGGAAATGGAATAGAACATAAATTAATAGAGTTATTTTTTATTATAGGTAAGGTTGCATTTTTATAAATAGCTTATAATTTGATTTTTATGGTGTCTGAAACTATTGGGTCGATTTTGGTTTAAATAAACGTGTGGCCAAGTTTGTTCGAACAATATATTTCGCATTGACGTTTTTTGTTTTATAAAAAACTATGTTCTTTATTTCAAGCGTATTATTGAATGTGGAAAGTGAAAGAGCTTTCACATTTCGCTTTGTACACTTGTCATTCTTATAAAAACTATATGGGGTATTTTTGGAAGTCCGATTCGGTAAAAGATACATCTTTGTAGTTGGTATCCTACAATAGTGATAGGCCGCTTTGGCAAATTCCCTATAATATTGTTTAGTGCATTCTTTTTCTTCTTAAAAAGTCTCTTTCATTTTTGGGAAGAAATATTTTCATCGCTTCTTGTACGTTTTTTATTGTAATTGTCATTTAACATTACAATACAACTCATTTTCTATTATTTATTGTATTTAAAAACACTATTTTGCATACTCTAACTAAATCGTAATTTCTAGTGTATTTGGCATTTGTTTACGAATGCTTGTATGTATTTGTGCTTAAAACGTGATTGTGTAATAGAAAGGAGTTTCATACACTGGTGCTTTCACAACCTAATGTAAACGTAATAGTTCCAGGCTTGATATAATAAAAGGTACTGCAGTTACCTAAAGGCGTGATTTGTATACAGGTAATTTAGCATTTGATGTTGGTAATCTTTTTTCTTTCGCCTAGCAGTTATATTACTATCCTTATCAATACGTTTAATTCAGGTTTGTTTGTACTCCATTATTCCTCATGTGAATTTAGGTCAGGACCACTTTCCTGATCTCGTATTTTGTCATTTTCTTGTTACTTCTTCTGAATTTTTTCCTAGTGTCCCGTATTTCGAGATTAGGTGACGTCCAAGATAAGTCCCAATTAAAACTTACACTTCCCACACGATAATTTTCTGAGACCCTTTTCGAATACTTCACCACTCCCCCCACTGAGTTTTCGGTACTTTACCGGAATACAGAATTTTAGAAAGGTACTTCCCAAAGTTCTCGGTGGATTACCGGCTGTATATTCTGCGGCCAAAACTGTACATAACAACGCCTTTACCCTTTTTTTATTTCTAAGTAAAGATTATTTCAATTTTATGGTTAGATTTTGCATTGATTCGCTGTTTAATTTGCAGATGATGTAACGCTGTAGGCGCTTTCTGGAGTTAGCAAAAAATACTAATACTAACAAAAATGATAACCTCTTGTTGAGATTACAAAGTGAACTTGAATTGAGTAACCATATACCTGTTATGTGTCGTCCTCGGGGAAATACTTTCGTAGTTCCGCAAACTGATCAAAATCCAAATTTTTTACCAATTTATTTAAGAACAAAGTCATGTACCGGAGAGTCGCTGCAACCTGCATCATTCATCATGTCATAATCCAGCTTAAACATTTTTTTTTAAAAAGTATCTGTTCTTGTTGTTTGAGATAACGCTAACAATTTCCTGATCGCATCACTTGTCTTTGACTATGAAATATGCATCATACTCAGTTAAAGTGTGGAAAATCATTGGGATAAATATTATGACTATGTACTTTAAATTATAGTGGTCATTAACTACGTAGCTGAATTTTCTGTTCAAATGATTATGATCATGCTCCCTTTTTTCTCCAAGAGGCTTCGTACATATGCTGCACCCTACTGCTGCGTAAAAGAGTAGATGATCTACCGGTTCAAGCAGTGCCGCGAGACGGTTAGTTTATACAATTGTTCCTAATAGTCGAACCTTCACTTTTACCTTCATCATGAGCACTTTTGCAGCATCAGACACCTTGTAAATCCTGAAATTGGATAAAACATCACCATAGCTATATTTAACATAGTACGAAAAGCTATACCGTGCACACCCCTGCACATTGTTTGTGAACAGAACGGAGGCGTCGGGCGCAGTAGAACTTATAGGTTTAAGCACCGACTCAAAATCGGCATAAATCGCATACCGAATTTTCATCTATTCGTAAAATTTTTAAACTAAGTGATATTGTTGAAAACATTCGGCATTTTTGTAACCACGTGTTGGAATTTATCCTCTGAGTGCTTCTGAAGCTCCTCTTTGGTTCGGAAGTAGCCTAAACATCCTTTGCATACCCAATTATGATCACCTTCCTCTGATAACTGTATACCAATCAATGTCTGCAAATTTTTGTCAAGCAGTAATGTTTGTTTTTTCATTTTGCAAAAACAACGAATGGATGTGACGAGGTCTTTAGTATCTGAGAAGGGTAGATATTCTACGATCGACTTCCCTTCCACACCAAAAACTTTGATACTGACGTCGGTCATCTGCTCGGATTTGCGATATATCAAACATCTTAACTGGAATTTCAATTCTATCTAAGATTAGGATGGATTTGTAGTGTGGATATTTGGTGCAGTGATTACCCCATAGATAATAAATATATTATTCCATTATTTTGTAAGAAGTTGAATGGTACGTAAATTTAAGGACGAGTTTAACCGTGATTTGGTTTTAGAATTACTGGCACTAGAGAGAAAACATATTTAATAAGCAGTGAAAAACACATAATTATAAAAAATTAAGGTCATCAGTCATAGCGTAGTGAAGAACTACGTGTCGGTAGTTTTAAGGATTTTGTAGAATATAATATAGATGTTTTCAGGCATACCATGATAATTGTTACAAGCAATAAACACGAACCATACACAAAGCTTATCAATATTCTTTCAATTCCTTTTAATACATACGCCAGGGGCATCGAAAGATCGATCAGTTTTACTTTACCTAGTATTAATTTGTTACGTTTATTTTCCACATAAATTAACTACCCTATTTTTCTCCCTTGTTCATTCATTACTCGTTTGAATAAACTCCGTCCCAATCCATAAATTCTTCAACAACCCCTTATATAGTTTACTTGTTACTTCATAAGTCCGTTTTACTATAAATCTGTTAAATCCTTCAACATAATTAATAATAAACACGCTCCCGAATAAACTCCTCAATACAAATCCCTTTTTTTGCTTTTATAACGAAAATTTATTCTATAAATTAAATAGTCTATGCCTTGTGTTAGGTATTCCTTATTCTCCTAAATTCTTCAATAACATCCAGTTTACAATAATAAATACGCTTTCTACAAATTTTCATTTTGAACTCATTTATTTCGAAACGACAAGCGTATGCTACAAGTCAATAGTTATATCCTGTTTTTAGGTACCCGCTATCTTGGTATACCTTACGATCGCCGTAAAATGGTTTTCTCTATTGTTCCAAGGTAACGACTTGTTAAAATAATGGTCGCGCACTATCCCATATAAGCCAGGTTTTCCAGTTACCGCGTTTTGATTAGCTAGGATTTGCAGTTCGAATTCGTGTTGTTGGAACGACTGTTGAATTTGATTCTACAGCTGTACGTCGACTTGTTTCCTACATTTTATTCGTCTCCGTATTTCAAAAAGCGATGCACGTGTTTCTGTTCGACAACTAGGAGATGTGTTACGTGTATTTGGTTATTGTCCCCGCGCGTACCCATTCTAAACAGCTTCTCTTTTTAGCTGGAGGCCAAGTGGGTTCCGTCTTTATGTAGAACAACTGCTTTTGTCTGTAGACCAACTATTTTTGTCCAAAGCCAGCTACCAGTTGTCTTTGAATCGCTGCTATAATTACGATGGCAGGGTGAATGAATCCTGACGACCATGGCGTTTCTATGCTGACTCACCCCCGACGGTTTGCAAGCTAAGTATCAGGACACCTACAGATATGCATCTTGTTTCCTTTTGTGTGCGTCAATGGCATATTCCGTATCAACGTTTGGTGTAGTTACGTGACAAGGAACGTCACATTGTAGAACTATTGTTGGTTGCTGCAATTCGATATTATCGCTTTACAGGTGCGATGCACTATTTTTAAACATGCTTGTTAAAGAACGCACTCGTTAATTCGTTCCTACTAATTAGTTCTTTTGTAAAAATTATTAGGCGAAATTTTAAAAACGTTCGACAAATACTCTCACTGTTCATGTTTGCTACTAATTAATTTAATTTGGGGTAGATACGAGATGCGCACTTCGTATCTAGATTTCCAAATTTTCAGTATAATATAATTGTTGGCTGTAAAATCGTAACGCTTATTTTATTTTCCTTTTGCTTGCTTGTACAGAATCCTTTATTTATTTTTATGTGCTAATAGATAAACGTGGGCGATGTACTTTATTTTTTTTTGTTTTCTTGGTATGTAGGCGAATCCCCGGCTCTCCGTGTCTGGTAGTTAACCTGGTATCTACTTTTCTTCCGGCTACGTCTAGGTACGTAGCATATTTTCTAGCGCCCAACGTGAGGCTCAACGGGGAGAACAAAATGTACCGAGAGAGAAGGAAGAAAAAAGAAAAATCTTGCGCGCCAGCGTTTTTAATGGACTAGAATTATTGGCGAGAATACAATTCCAATAATCTAAAATTAACCAACCGATAATATTGAGCGATTAGAAACGAAAACAAAACTAAAATTTAAGAAGATCGTATCCATACCAGAAATAACGGAAAGAAATATATACTAGTTCGAGCGTAAGGGAAGAAAACATAAGTAGTATCAAACCGAGAAGCAGAACAAAAATTGGGGCAGAAATTAAGAGAAACAAAATTGAAGCGAACGCTAACCAAAACCAAAATCTAAGCAAAAGTTAAGCCAACGTTACACAAAACAAAATTGGAGTACAAGAAAATGAACTAAAACGAACTTTCAGCCCCACGCCAGAACGTTAGAAATTATGCTACGTACCTAGACGTAGCTGGAAGAAAAGTAGATACCAGGCTAACTACCAGACGCGGAGAGTGGGGGTATTCGCCTCCATACCAAAAAAATAAAAAAAAAAGTACGTCGCCCACGATAATCTATTAACACATAAAAATAAATAAATGATTCTGTACAAACAAGCGAAAGCAAAATAATTTAAACGTTACTATTTTACAGCCAACAATTACATTATACAGAAAATTTAGAAATCTAGATACGAAGTGCGCATCTCGTATTTAGACATAATAAAATTAATCAGTAGCAAATAAAAACAGGGAGAGTTTTTGTCGAACGTTTTTAAAATTTCACCTAATAATTTTTATAAAAGAACTAATTAGTAGGAACGAAATAACGTGTGCGTTCTTTTGACAAGCATGTTTAAAAATAGTACATCGCACCTGTAGAGCGATAATATCGAATCGCAGCAACCAACAATGTTCTACACTGTGACGTTTCTTGTCACGTAACTACACCAAACTTTGATACGGAATATGCCATTGACGCACACAAATGAAAACAAGTTGCATACCTGTAGCTGTCCTGATACTCAGCTCGCAAGCCGTCGGGGGTGAGTCAGCATAGAAACTCCATGGTCGTCAGGATTCATTCCCCTGCCATCGTAATTATAGTAGAGATCCGAAGACAACGAGGAGCTGGTCCACGGACAAAGGTAGTTGGTCTACAGACAAAAGCAGTTGTTGTACATAAAGAAAGAACCCATTTGGCCTCCAGCTAAAAAAGAAGCTATAAAGAGAAACTGATTAGAATGGATGCGCGCGGGGAAACTCACCGACGCAAGACACCTCCTTGTTGTCAAACAGAAACACGTACATCGCTTTTTGAAATACGGAGAATAAAATGTAGGTAACACGTCGACGTACAGCTGTAGAAGCAAACTCAACAATCGCTCCAACAATACCAATTCGAACTGCAAATCCTAGCTTATCGAAGCGCGGTAATTGGAAAATCCGGCTTATATCGGATAGTGCGCGACCATTATTTCAACAAGTCGTTACATTGTATCAATAGAGAAAACCATTATACGGCGGTCTTAAGATATACCAAGATAGCGGGTACCTAAAAACAGGATATAACTATTTACTTGTAGCATAAACTTGTCGCTTCGAAATAAATGAGTTCAAAACGAAAATTTGTAGAAAGCGTATTTATTATTGTAAACAGGATGTTATTGAAGAACTTAGGAGAGTACGAAATATCTAACACCAGGCATAGATTATTTAATTTATAGAATAAATTTTCGTTTTAAAAGCAAAAAGTGGCGTGAGTTGAGGAATTTATTCGGGGGCGTGTTTATTATTAATTATGTTGAAGGATTTAACAGATTTATGGTAAAACGGGCTTATCAACTAACAAGTAAACTATATAGGGGGTTGTTGAAGAATTTATGGATTGGAACGGAGTTTATTCGAACGAGTAATTAATGAACAAAGGAGAAAAATGGGGAAATTAATTTATGTGGCAAATAAACGTAACAAATTCATGGCTGTATATAGTAGCTTTAAGATTTGGATTATGCATTTTGTAGAATTGAAGATATAAGAGGACATATAGTACATCCAGATGAGTATTTTTCATCGCACACATTCGTTGCAGAAAATATTTTGACATTTGAATAGGTTGCGATTGTTAAGGTGTGTTGCAAACATTCAGTTGGGGCATAAGGTGGCAGCAAACATTCAGGTGGCGGTAGCGTGAGGCGTAATAGTATAGTGGATTACCTAACATAGGATAGATGGGTAGGGTAGGTTGCAAATTTTCGAGTAGTATGTAATGTGTGGTACGGCAGCGTGAGACGCTGAGATTATCCCAGCGGTGGATCTTGTGATTCACTGCGCTCGGACCAACCAATTTCTCTACTTACAGTAACTGTTAAACTGTTATTTTGTTTTGAATTTAAAATTAACTTCATAAAACTGCTTGGACAAAAATAACGCTAAAATAGTTATTAACAAAAATATCTAACTCAACACAGCAAAAACATGGGTTCTTATAAGTAACTTGAATCAATGTACGCAACTAAAGGCGGAGGAAGCAGTTTAGCCATTGACGTAATACCAACCATGATTTCCATTAGAAATAGTACACACATCGACGAGTGTAGAAATCCCTAATTTCTTAAGTACTTAGTTTGTCGCCGTGATCCTTAATCTTTCCGGTTTCAGCGTACATATCTCCCGCTTTTCCATTGTCGTTCTAGCCCGCGCTTTCCAGTTTCGCGGACTTAGACCGGCGCATTGAACATAGCCGCTCTTTGCAAATCTAGCGTCAGTATCGTTTGAACGAACGTGACGGATACTCAATTTCCGGGTTTGTAAGTGAAGTGCTCGCGAAGTGCGAAAAGATGTGAGAAAAAGACGAATTTTCCATTTAGTGTGATATCGGTGCGTTAGTTTTCTTTTATAATTGGTATTATTATATATTTAGAATATGCAGCAAAAGATTACCCTTACAAATGTTTTTGAAATTAATTAATATTTCTGAGTAAAAAGTTTTGTGCTGCCGAAAAGTTTGTAAAAAGCTTTTCGTTGTAAAAAGGGAATAAGCTTAAGAAGCCTGTCTTAATAAAGTAAGCGTGAAATTTTTTGAAATATTCGTAACATCTTTGAATAATTTTTAATTTACACCAGTTATCATTTTTATCTTTTAGTACTACCTTGATTTGGACTATATTCTCTTGAAATAAAATAACGCCCCAAGAACATTTCTTGTGATGTTTAATGTTGAATGAACATAAGTAATAAATGTAATACCTTTAAATGATTATCTGAAAGTACTTTCCTTGCGCCGTCATTATTGAAGTTGCATAATAGAAACGATAGAACTTTTTGTGTCGGAAAGATTAATATTTAACTTAAAGTTGCTTTTTTTATTAAGAAATTTTTATACTATTTCCTGGTGTTAAAGCACCAGAGGCATCCATCGAACGAAACAATACATTGACAGTAAGCAAACGCTGAACCAAAGACCTGTAGTAAAGCCATTGGTACACAAACAATTAAAATAAATTGAAGTTTCAAGTCCACAAAATTTTCATTCTCATGCGTAACAAGGTAATTTTTTATTGAAGTTGGCGTCATTTTGCAGCCAATCACATTATAGAATATTTATAAGGATTTTGACAATATTTAACTTCTTAACAGCGATGGCGTTCCAAACGCGAAAAATGAAATTAGCGTCGTTGACACTGAAGCTGGTTCGAGTACTTCAGCTGGTGTTCGAGAATTTCCAACTACAGCATAAGTTAGCTAAACATAAAAGTACTTCATATTTATTTTGCTTGTTTCTAAAAAAGATTGTAGATTTAATAAACTCCTCCCAGTTATGTTAATTCTGGGTTTATGGACCCTTAAAATGGAGAAAGTATGCGTGTGCATTTTCAAGTAGTTTGGTTTTTGAGTTTTAAACATATCTAATATGTAAAGTTATGTGTAATTTACCTGGTCCGGAATTTTAGATATAACCCATTATTATACTTAGCATAATATTCAGATTATTTAAACCTGTTTTTATAATAGCCATGAGCTTCAATGTATATGTCTGCATCTACGCAGAAAGGATTTTCTGTTAACAATACAGCAAATCGCCTACCTTCAAATTAAAAAAGTGTCATTTATTTAGTGTACATTTTCATTTTGTAAGTAATATGGAGTTGTACCTTGAACCGTTCACACAGTTTAAAATTTAATGCATTTTTATAAAGCTCATAGGCATGAACATAAATTCCTGTCTGCGTGTTACGCAGCAGAGCTGTTACCGATAGCAATGCAGCGCAATGCTCTTTGAAATATAGGTATCCTCATTTATTTGTTACATATTTTCATTTTGTAAGCAATATGTGGTGGCATTTTGATTTGCCCACACAGGTTAAAATTCATCTTTTACTAGTCGTTTCCCATTGATATGTTGATTTATTCTAAACACAAACACAACTTTTAAAGATGTGACCTATTAAATAATTGCTTGCTGTTCTCGAATTAATAAAACAAATATTAGACCGCGATCCAGCTTATAGATTTCTACAAAAACCTGCAATTCGCTTGTTGAGACCTGTACAGAATCAAACTATCACCACCAAACATCACTAAACTCCTTGTATGAGTTTTAAAAAAAGAATTAGATTACTAAGTTTTGAGAAAATTAATAAACTTCCCTGTACTCTTGCATTTTAAACGGGATGAAAGAACATAGATTTAATTGCAGCTAGAATTGCGGTATTAGCCAAATTAGTGCACCTCACAGATTACAACTTTTTAGAAAATTCGTCGTGTATGTCAGAGACCAGCCGCCGTAAGTGTCCTCGTGCTTGTTTGAAGACGTGTGAGATTGCGAACTTAGAGTAGAAGTAGTTAAAGATAATTAAATCTCTTGAGAAATAATGTATAATACATTGAACTTTAGTTTGGAATCACGATAAGTGGAAACATTATATACATGTCTCCAAGTAATATTGAGACCAGGGCGGCTGTAGAAGCAAATGCGAATGCCAAACATTACTCAACTCAACGCTATTAAACTTGGCTACAAAATAGAAACCGATTCCAGAAAGGAAAGTATTTGGATTAATTATTTAATTTCGATTTTAAATAAAAATTTCAGTAAAGAATTGTAGAACTTTATATCGAACAAAATTTACGCATAGTTCAAAATTTAACGGGTATTTTTTGTCTAACAGTCAAATTCAACGATGAAAATTAAGAATCAATATTGATATTTGATTCCAAAGACTCGCAACTATAGTACTTGTTTGATACTAGTTGTCTAAAGTTTTTGACAGTTATCTACTGTCAGACAACTATTTTGACAAGCAAGCATCCCTTTGGAGTTGATTTAACCTAGGGTTTTAGCTGTAGATTAAACAAGACTAGCGTGTTTCTTAAATTTTTCTTTTTTTATCTACCACCAAACTGACTGTTTTAGGTAGGTTGTTTTTAAAAGTAGAAAAGTTGTTGATGTAATCTATAGTCCAAGAATATGGGTTACATTGGGTAGTTGCATTTGGTTTTATGCGTTTACTCAACAATGTTAGTAAGTCACACCTTCGCGACGTTCCTGTTCTTGCATTCTAGTTCTGTTTTTGATATCGGTTAGAAGAGCACAAATTGAAATAAAAGTAGCAAACTCAATACTTAATCGATGAAAAACAATGGTTGATGCAAATCGGCATATAATGTCATTAAAATAAAAAAATTTCAAACGTAGTTCGAAATGAGAAGCATGGCAAGAACTTAATTAAAAGATACGCTGTACTCAAGTCCGTACTTTGTAACTAATATTTTCTTGAGGGAATGTTGAGCTGTATATTATCATACAGCAAGTGTGTTTAACTAGAGAGCCACATGCAGCCCCTGCCCTACAACAACTTATAGCACTCAGTATAATACATTTATAATTTTTGAAATTCAAACTACCACATATTGTGTGACCCGCGCGAATTTTGCTTGTTAGGGAATGATTATTGATTGGCATGCGTTTGACACGCCTATTATTTGGTAACTTGTTGAAGCAAGAGGTATGTGTTTTATTATACGTTTGCCTTTGATTAAAATTTCTGTTAAATTCTTGTCGATACTAGTTTTCCGGGTTTGTCAGGATCTCGTAAATAAGTACGTTAAACTTATGCGGTATACAAACCCTTTAGCAGCAACATCTACGTTGTGGAATTTTGTGATCGACTGGTTTCAAAGTCGACTGAGCTTTTAGTCGCATTTATAAGACACATTCCAACATTACCCACGTATTGGAATATACAAACACCAATTTACTGGAACCTTATTATTATCGGAGTGATGAGCTCGTAGCTATAATTTATTCAACGCTGCTAGAAAAAGAAACAACTAACGTTGTTAAAATTGTAAATTCAAACCATTAAGTTCATTTTTCGATAAGGAGAACACTAAAAGCTTGCGTAACAAGAACACGAATAATCTTACATATTTGCAAATTTCACACACGCGACTCCTATATGAGTAGTTGCAATAGGCGTATATTTATGAGATAATACTTTGAACTTTTATCTCAAAAGTCCTAGAATAGTCTTTCTGAAAAATGTTTCCTTCAGGACTTCAAATTTGCGAGAATAGTTGCTTCAGAGCTTTATTGAAGCGATAAGGCAATCGTTAGACTTTTTGCGACTAAGCAATGAATGTTTCAATGAACTGATGCCAGTTTGTATGAATAAATCACAACCAAGTAAAGTACACGATACCAGATCCAACAGCCGCTGAATTCATTGACGTTATACCGCTAGTTAACTTAATAAGGTTTTCTATAGAAATTGAAAGTAGTATATTGATTACACGTCACAAGTAGAATGACTTTGAAAATGCGATGGAAGAATCGGTTTTGTGTATCACACATTTTCTTTCTCCGCTTGAAATCCTGCAAATTTTTTACTTTCCATTTAGCGAAATCTAGTTGAGCAGACATATGTAGCCTGTATTTAGACTATATGAAATAGCGTTTCAAAGTACTGGTTTAGATGTAATTTGATAAAGTTGTAGTTAACGTTTAATTTATAAAAATTCAGTCGATCTTTCATTGATAACAACTAGTACTAAAGCCAATACTGATCAACATGATTCATCAAACACTGTCCTGGTCACTTTTATTGGTGTTTAGAAATGTATAAGAGTTAAGTCAACTAATCAAAACTTTTGAATTATTATATAAAACTTAAAATTTTTTTGGTAGTTAGTTCATCGTTTACGGTTATACATAAAATCTTTCTAATTCACGATATTATTTTACTTTCAAGGCACAATGGATGTTTACCTCGAAAGTAATTGTCAAAAACTTGTAAATTAATTCCCAGATAAAACCCTCAGCTATTTGTATTATGGATATAGTTGTGTTCTCTAAAAGAACACTATACAACTTACATGTCTTTAAATTTCTAAGTTTAGTATACCTTTACTAAATACTAGAGTATTGTTGAGTCACGATAACTTATGGCACATCTTTTCCGCCTTATTGTATACAAACTGCTTAGAGGCAGATCTAGAGGCGTTAATATAAATCACACTAGCGGTTTGAGTACATCGTCAAACTCATGTTGCCTCATTTATATGCAAGAAATTCAGTTATGAAGAAACCTTAACTTTTGATTTTTAAAACGTGGTTTCCATACAGTATGGTACGTTTTTCTGTAGATCACCGTTGTATAGGAATTTTAACCCCGTTGTTGTTTATTGTGGTGTCACGGCTACTTTGCATTTTGCGTTAGATCGCCGATATCACGACAATACATAGTATCCTAAGCTATTCAGACACTTGATGTTCAAATATGTATATGGTTGATGGAGAGCAGACGATTTTTATTAAGCACAGGCTGCCGGTACAAGGAGTTATCGAACAACCTTTAAGAAGATGAATAATATACAACGATTATGTTAGTAGACTACTGGCGTTAATTATTTTACATATCTAATCCAAATGTGAAATAAATAAATAGACTAAAAGCTGTCACAATGGGGAAAAAGTTTTAACTTCATTTGATAAGTATTGAGTGCTTTGGTGTCACAATACTTTACATTAACATATGTAAAGCATATTCTGCTATATCATAAACATATTTTTATCGATGTATTTAAGAAGTATAAAGCATTGTAAAATTCATATTATAAACCAAGGTAACCTTTAAAGTTAAATTATATCAAAGAGGGATGTGTATTTTCTAAAAAGCTTGACCATTTTAAATCGCTGTAGTTCTGCGTAATCTTTATAACAGTAAAGGTGGCAGTTTTCAAACAAAACCTGAGTATCGTTAGAAGATAAGACGACACAAATAACAGACAATTCTAAGTAGGGTTGATCGGCGCTGTCAATTAAAAATAAATTTATAGTTGTTATAGTTACTGTATCATCCCTAACAGCTTTAAAATATTTTTCTAGTGTTAAGTTATGTGCAAATACCAATATACAGACTTGATGCGCACTACCCCTTATATTATGGACTGGTCTAAGTGGCGGTTGTTACGTTCTGATCCGTAACCAACCCGGGAGTCAGTAGCTCGAGAACTGCCATTGAGGGTGAAGTGCGGTAAACCATTAAATGTTAATTTTCGCTTTAAGCGGGTGAATTCTGTAATTAATCTATTAATCGCAATAAATTAAATATGTATATCGACGTGCATTTGTTTGAATTCATTATTTTGCAGTTCACTAAATCGAAGGAATTTCTCCGCAGCCATTTGCCCCTATATCTGGGTTACTGAACCCAATGCAGTTACTTTACCGCCTCAATAAATAGGTAGTCTACGTAATCGAACTTAATACGGTTGTGCTTACTACTAAACCAATAGTTTTGGAATGGGTAGCTTTTGTCAGTTACAAATTCAACTTCCCAACTAGAAAACAAAGAGCGAGTATTAGATAAAATAGGTACAACTGAGATAGGCGTAGATTAAACGCTTAACGTCCGTTGACAACGAGGAAGGCAGATGAAGTAAATAGGCGTAGATTGAACGCTTAACGTTCGTTGACAACGAGGAAGGCAGATGAAGTAAAGGGTGGTTGCTTTAGCGTGTATGTTAGAATGAGATGAAGATAACACGTGTTACGAATATAAGGTAATGGAGTGATAACAAATGGGGGTTATACAAAACGGGGTGAGTACAAAGTAAAAGAGAGGTGATTTTGGGGCGTAGGTTGGAGTGAGATTGGATACTACACATGTTGCATTGGGACCGTATTCAGTGTTAACTTTGTCAGTTGGGAATTGAATATACACTACGTGATTGGTGAGAGATGTTTTAAATACGAGGAAACAAGTCGAGTAAGAGTGTGGGTGAGGACCGTTAGTTGGATTTTCAAGGAAAATTTGTGAAAATCGTGGCGGTTAGAGAAATTACAAGAAATTTTGAACGTACGTTAGAATACTCCTGGAAAACGGTGCCGTTGGAGCTTGTCTGTGTGGAGAAATTTTGACAACTGTGGACGGTTGCAAGTTTTACTTAGAAGTTAATGTTTGTATTGATGAAAGTTGCAGGAATTGACAGGTTTTTGTGGGGTGAGAAACAGGATATAAACCCCAACAGATTGTTGTAGAGCTCCCTTAGTCTCCGAGTTCGAGTAGCGTGAAGCTTTCACTTAGTCTGCAACCAGCTGATGGCCACAAGAATAAAATACTGTAACGAGTAGTATAAAAGAGTACTTTACGTAAGTAAAGATTGTTTTAATTTTAATTTGCACTAGTGTGCAAAAACATACAAATGGAAATGAAGTGCTTGGTCAATTTGGTTGGGTATCAACATTCAATGGTATTAGTAGCGGGCTTGGGGAAATTTGATGCACCTTTAATGTGGTGTATGAGTTGATTTCATAGTCAAATGGTTGCAGCTAGCAGTTATGGTTAGTGTAAGTCTGGTTGGTGTGTTGCAGTATGCCGCAGTCTCTTAGGAAATGCTAGAAGGCCGTATGCAGAAATAGTATCCAGGTAACTGTTGCTTTAACTGTTGCTTTTTATTGTCAATGTGTATAAACTGGTGTTCAATGACTTTTGTGCATTGTGAGTATAATTTACAAACAAAAAGACAAATTTGGAAGAAGTTACTGATTGAACTTTTTTATAGTGTATTATTTTACTGTATTTTTATGTGGGAATTTATATTAAGAGAAAAAGTTTTAGGATATTGGTAATATTTGTTTGTACAAAGTAAAAGCGACTTTTTGCTGTTTGATGTGCGAAAAGTAGCACGAGAGGTGGTTACTGGGAGCTCTTACTAAACCTAGGTTAGAATAAAACATGTGGTAAAGCCATGTTACTTTCTTGGATAATCAATTGGAAATAATTAGTCTGAGAAATTATTGATCTCGAAATGTATTATTTTATAAAAGGGTTGTATATAATGTATAAATAATGTGTAAACGAGAATTTTTATTTGTAATATATATATATATATATATATATATATATATATATATGAATATGTTGTTATTATCAGTTCTTGACATGCGTTGCTGGTTGGTTGTCGTCAGTCAATAAGTCAATAATACAAAAGGCCCCACTTCCTGGGTGCCATTATTTGCTTCGATTTGCTGCCTCTAAAAGTTAAACATTCTACTACTCGTGTCCCGCGATTTGTGGACGATCACTGTTTGCCACGAGCTTCGGAGATGAAGTGTTGATATGCTGTACCTGAAACGCTTAAAACGAAATATATCCCACGACTGCTCAGTTGCTTTCTGAAAAAACTAACTACAAAGAAAAGTTGCTGCTACAGTAAATCGCCTAAATTTATTAACATACTCAGAGCAAACTGCACGCCAAATCACAATTAATTCCTCGTTCACACATTATTTACATATTATATTCATTCCTTTTTAAAATACTCCTTTAAAATACATATTCAGATCAATAATTACCCCAGATTAATAATACCAATTAATTATCAGAGAAAGTAACAGGGCTTTACCACGTGTCTTATTTTAATCCTGGTTTAATACAAGCTCATACTAAAACCTTAACCTTTCATGCTAATTTTTGCACATTACTCATAAAAAAACCCTTTTACTTTGTACATAATCCAAATATGAGTAATATTATAAAACCTAAATTTCCACATAAAATACCGTACAATAATTCATCTGAAAAAGTTCAATTCGTAACTCTTCCCCGGTTTGTCCTTTTATTTTATAAAATTATACCCATAAAGCATAAAGTCGTTAAGCACCAGTTTATACACATAGTCAATACAAACAAACATCAGGTACCTGGATTTAATCACTGCACACGGCCTGTTATTGTTCCACCAATGACTGCGACATTCAAGAATACCCTAATCTAGACTGCACTAACGTTGGCTGCCTGCGGCAACCATGTTCACATAAAGACACCCCGTCTACCAATTTGCATACATACTCTCCTGGATCTTCTACAGATACCATTAACTGTTAGTAAACCACTAAATCGACCAGTAGGCTGTTGAACTTATAGGGACAGTTAGACTTACGTTGCAAAGGAAACCTTTAAAGTAATCAAATATCTGTCAATTTAATTCTGCAAGTGGTTACTTATTTGCACATACCCGGGAAAAAAGTACTCATTTTTTCCCGAGCAAAAAAGTAGATTCATAAAAAGTGGCATTTTGTTACGTGTCAAGAAACACTACATTTCAAATTTTTTTCCCGTCACAGAAATAAAATAATTTAAAAAGAACAGTAACTATTTCCCAAAAGTACGGCTAAGTTAAGTATATCAAATTTTTCTCGCTTTTGACACTTCCAAATATGTTGATAAAATCCTAAATTCAAAATATAAAACTATATAATCCACAGGCGAGCCAAAGAATAGTGAACTTCTACCATTTTTAGATTCACTGGTAATCGAAAATAGTAATATATTCTGACCGGATATTTAATGAAGAGAAATTAAGGTAAATCTTTAAGGAAACAAATTTAAAGTTATAGGTATGAAGTTAATTCGGCAATGTCTAAGTGTTGGGGGATCTTGGCAGTCACAGGCTGCCTAACCCCCTTCGCTAAATCTCGGTGAAATAGGACATAAAATTATAAAACAATAGAAGGGAACCGAGCTGTATATAGGCTGTGTGAGAATTTCAGGGAACTGTGTAGGCTAGCTCAGAATATAAATAAGTGGAGGTACGTGTCCAACCAGTTTTGAAACGGAAAACTTAATGACGAAAAATAAGCGCAGATAAATCTAAAAATTATTATAAACAATTACAGGTGTTGGTTGTGAATTATCTTGAACTAATGTTGACTGTGCGAAAAAATATTGGTAAAAATTTTAAATCGGCAAATATTCAAGTGCTGGGGGAACTTGGCAGCCACAGACTGCTTACCCACATTCACAACCACTGAATGCCGGAGAAATAGGGTATATAATTGTAAAACAATAGAAGAAAAAAAAAGATCAGCGCTTATGATAAAAGACAACAAACATAGAAACAAGAACAAAATTGTTGAAAGCGGATGTGTGGAGCACAGCACAGTATGCCTATGAAATACGGGCAGTAGGAAAAGCAGACAGAAAAACGGTAGCAGCCTTTTGGAATGTTGTGCTTCAGATGTATGAGAATGATAGCATGGACAGACAAAGTTAATAACAAATAGGTTATAGAAATTTTAAGGAAACAAGGATATCTGTGAAAAAATAGGAGAAGTAGAAGGGCAGAATACACTCTAAAGCATTTTTGGATAATAGTACGGGATATTGTACAAGCAGAGATAGGAAAAAGAAGGTAGGTGTAGACCTAGATCAGATAGTGACAGGTGCAGACTGTGCAAATTTCAGGAAATGCGTAGATTAGTTCAGAATAGGAAACAATGAGGGTACGCGTCTAACCAGTTACAGGACTGAAGGCCCAATGATGATGAGGTATGAAATCATATGAACTAGAGAATTTTATATACATCAGCAGTTGGAAATTATTACAAGAAGTTGATAAACAACAGAAACAAATGCAAATCGCTTCATTTTAAAGTCTCCCAATCACACTTTTTCGATTAAATTGATTCTTAATATCTTACTCAATAGAGTATATTTTTCTTCTTTAAATTGAAGACATTTAATCAAATACTTGCACTTATAAAGCAAGCAACAAATTACAATCTTTTACCTACACGTATTTAAACATACAACTAATTTTCTCAGAAAGTGTAGAAAGAGAAATTTGATCCATGAATATCAGTACAGTTTTTATTTTTAGTTTCATGCGGTGCTTAACATTGTAACCAATCCAGTTGTTTGGTAGGGTTTTTGAAACCTGATTATATTATTTAATCCGATTTCTCGGCTATTAAAAAACTTCAGTGGAACAAAAGGTTCCAGATACTGTGGCAGGTTGACGACAGATAGTATGTCTTAACAAACTAGCTCTAAACTGGCAGCGTTTGAGTAATGAACAACCGCGGACAGGGAGAAAACGAATTATTAAACGACATGTTAAAACAAAAGTTAAGCGCCACTGCACTTAAATATTAAAATAAATTAGCTAACCCAGGGATGGTGCAGGAAAGCTAGAGTTACGTACCGCAATGACAATCAATAATCACAAACATGGAAATTGTACCAGAATGAAACACACTTTAGTGAAATGCAAACAGGATACCGCAACTTGAGTTTGAAAATTGAAAATAATGCAATCATTAAAATATACTGAACCCAAAAGATATTAAGCCCTTGTTACATAAATATTCTAAACGTTTACTCAAATAATTATACACCACTCTGTATAAGGTAGATTGTTTCTACAAATATTGGTATCATTTATAAAAATTTCTGACCTCTCTTACGTTTTACTAAAATTACCAAAGTCATAGTTCGTTTACAAATAAAAATTTCAAAGCCAGTTCATGCCTAGAATTGTAAACTAAATATTAAACACAAATATATTAGCCGTCTTTATGATAATGTAACAGACTTTATTTTGAAGCCTAAAGGGGTTACAACTAAATATCTGATCAAATCATTTTCTTTTGTGTGTTGAAAACTTTTTCATGTAGAATTTAGTTTGTTAGAACATCTCCTAACTATTGTTATGTAAATATCACTTTCCGAAAGGTTTAATATCTAACAGCTTGAAAGATATTTTTTTTATGTTCTACGTAATTGTTTCTAAAGTAGACTCAGAAAAATTAGCATTTTCACTTATGAATGCTGACAAAAACTAGTTCTTTTATACACCACATTTCATTCTTCCAGTGCTCCAACCCGCCTAACATTTTTCAAGCAAACCGTGTAGCGATTCAAAGCGGGTATTATACGTATGGTAGTCGCACCCTTACTAACTACGCCACGGAGCCGCCAGTTCTTTTATACAAGCAAAATTTAACAATTAGCTATTTTTGAATTTAGCTGAAGTCTCGCACCAAATACCTAAGCTACATAGTCGTATATAAAAAAAATTGACACTAAACCAGATCCAATAGATGTAAATACTTTTATAGATTCCTTAAAACGTAATACTTAAAACACAACAGATAGTCTCTTGTTAAATTGTTTTATAAAAATATAAATTCAGAAATTTAGGGTGAACATAATACGGATCACATTTTAGTAAACCTGTAAGTGCTTATAATAGGTAGATATAAAATTCTTTTAATATTTCTATTTTACATATGTTAAGCTATAAACTACAAATTTCATGTGGTAACTTTCATTATTCTAAAGTTCATACGACGAAAACAACCTTTAAACGTTAAACAACTGTTTGCCAGATCTCAAATAAAGCCAATGTTTGGAACAGTGTAATATAAAATCCACCTAACAAGTTTTGGTGAAAATTCAACAAACCAAAATTTTTTACAGCCCCAAGAAGTTGAGAAGATCGATAATACTCGATATTCATTAGAAACTGGAAACCTTCAAAGCCTAGCATTTCGACTACCTGTTGGATGTCGAGGTGTTTCAATGTAAAGACGACATGTATTTAAAATCAAATCTCCAACGGCGGTTATGCTGCTTTTCGATTGTGAATAGTGATGTTTTTTTATATTTAAGTTACTAATTTCTATATTCCATAGTGACTATGAATTTTAATACATTGAGACGCATAAATTTCAAATACTTTAAGGTTACGCTGTAAAGATTTGTATTAATAAAAGCATATATAAATTTGATACTACTAAAACGGATCGAAAAGGTAGTTAAGACAAGCTGTCCCAACTAAGTTTGCTTTCAACATTCTGAAGCTCTTCCTAGGCCGGCTAATCTGTGACTGATTGAGCACACACGATAGCGTTAAGAAAGGGCCTACAACGTGATTTTTAAACAAAAATATAACGAATCGCTGAATATTTCCTTCATATCGAGAAAATGCACTACAAAAGCCGCATAGAATATTTTACACACATACGATACGTATTTTTAAATGTAAATTAATAAATGCTTTAAATCAAATGCACAGTACTTCGAAATAAGAAAAGTTCAACTATACATCCTCATTTTGTGACTATAATAGGCTTTTGATCAGTTCACGCAGGTTAAAATTTATCATTTAAAGGTCAATACACTAAATGGTTGGTGTTTTTAAATTAATAAAACAAATACCAGACCCCAATAAAGCACATTGCTTTCCGCAAAAACTGTGTCAACCATTTTAAGAACTGTACATCCACATTTTGGAACTTGTACACAACCAAACTATCATCAAAAGGATATCACCAAACTCCTTGTAGTGTTTTCCAAAAAAGCAATTAAGTTACTAAGTTTAGGGAAAATTAGTAAGCTCCCTGTACTGGTATTTTAACTGGACAAAAGATCATAGCTTTAATTGCAGCTGGAAATTTGGTGCTAGCCAAAGCAGTGCCCCCCGCAGATTGTAATCTTCTAGTTCATTTTTCGTATTTGTCAAGGACCAGCCGTTATAGGTTTTGTTTTACTGGTTTGAAGACGTATGGGATTGCGAGCTTAGAGTAGAAATACTTGAAGCTAACTAAATTCTTTAAGAAGTAACGTATCATACTGTAGCGGGCTACTATTAACGCGTTCACCAAGGTAGAACAAGTAATAACAAAAGTTTTTATTATTCACTATTCACAAGTTTAATTAACAGTGTATGCTTTATTTATAGATGTTTTCAGTCCAATCAACAATGAAGCAATATCACACTAATGCTATTTACAAGCACTAATATCTTCTTAAACTAAATCCTTAACCATAAGTCTTCTAAACAACACTAACACTACTATAATTTATTTATTACGCTTTTGTATCCATTCGTAGATAACTCAGAATCGGTGCTGTAACTATTAGCAGTTTTGGTTTTCAAATGCACTGTGACAGTCGTCATTCTAATTATATTCTTGTCCATCTTTGGTTAATTTTGTCTACGTTTTTCAATGTTTGCAAACCCTAGTATAAAACGTCGGTATTATGTACACAATCCCAGAGAACTGCGTAGTTGGTGTATGTCTGCCGGTGTAGGTCGCTTTTGCACCGTTTTTATCCTGTTAGGGTTGGCTCTTATTCCGGTCTCCGAAACGACATGTCCTAGGTATTTCACCTCTTTTCCAAATAGGTAACATTTCTTAGGACTCAAGGTAAGGTTCTCTGCGTAATTTTTGGTTCTTAAGATATTCTTCAAAAGATCCGCCTAACACTATCACTTCGTCTAGGTACACCAGACACGTTTTCCAGGCCAGTCTACGCAGTATTGACTCCATCAAACGTTCAAAATTAGTAGGACCATTGCTTAATCCAAAGGGCATAACCTTGAACTGCCGTAATCCAGTTCCATTTGTAAACGCAGTTTTTTCTTTATCGTTTGGCTCCAAGACCATCTGCCAGTATCAGCTTTCCAAGTCAAAGGTCAATAACCATTTAGATCCGGATAGAGTATCCAATATATGTTTGTTGTGGTTTGTTTAGCATGCTTCTTAATCTTCTTTGGGAATTAAACCACTCATAGTTTTTAAAATCATTTTTATTTACGTTTCCATGCATGACCTAGGATCGTTGTTTAATTCCCAAAGAAGATTAAGAAGAGTATCAAGGTGTCATGAATTCTGGGCAAGGGAAAGCCGCTTTCTTTGTGACATTGTTTAGCCGCCGGTAGTCTACACAAAGCCTTGTCGAGCCATCCTTTTTCTTGGCAAGTACTACAGAGGATGCCTATGGACTATTTGTGGGCTCAATTACTCCCTGTTTCTCCAAGTCTGTTGTAATTTGCTTGGCTTCCTTATGTTTTGCTAAGGGAAGCCGACTGGGATGTTGTTGTATTGGTTGCGCATCTTCAGTATTAATCCTGTATTGCACCACATTCGTCCCTCTTTTCTCACTATCAACTAATGCGAACACACCTCAATATCGTCTGACCATTTTTTACCTTGCCCAGTTGGTCGCCGTTTAATCCTCGACACGAAGGTATCAAAATATCCAGCAATTTCTGTGAGCAACCGTTGGCTGGTTTATCTTTTGTGTCGTAATATGACCTAATGAAATGCAACTTCCCACAATCATGTTCTTCTTCATGATCACAGTATGCAGATTAATGTTTAGCACTGATATTGATATCGTATTTCGAGATTTTTACCAGTGTTCTTACAATCAGTAATCCCTCCTGACCCATTCCTGATTCAGTTGCTTCCATCATGCATACTTATCCTTCCCGGAGAGTACCATCCGTGCGTCCAATCACGATCATTTCCTTCTTCTCGGGTATTTTCATATCACAAATCATGCGAACTTGCATCGTCTGGTTACTCGTTCTTTAAAATGGAATCTCATCATCATCTACCCAAAGCACATTTTCTTTCATGTTCAAATGAAACCCATATTCTCTCATGAGATCCATGCCTAAGATAACTGCTTCTGTATTTTTAGCTACCAACACCCGATGATTAATTAGTTTGTCTCCAATTCCCAACGTTACGGGAGTCTTTCTGTAGAAATTTTTTCACCACTTGCCGTTAGAAGACATACCGATGCAGGTAGCACTTTTCCACGACCAACCAAATCTGGTCTCACAATAGTTCTTGACGCTCCTGTTGTAATAAATAAATTTTTATTTCTTAAACTTGTTTTTTTTACTATACCATCTCACCTTAACTATATTACTATATGCTTACTACATTACTATACATTCTCTATATTCTCAAACAAATACTTTATCACCAAACACGTACTTCATCACAATATACATACTTCATTACCATATACATATACCATATCTAAACACATGCTGCACTCTTAAATACCTCAATAAACGCATCATCATCCAAAAAAACATCTAGCATCATCAAACATCATTATCCAGATCAATAAACACATCTTTAACGTCATCAGATACATCATTAAACACATGCAATATCAAGATCAATAAACACATCAAGTTCTATTACTACTAAAACCAAAAATCACTTTAAGCAAATCAAAAATTTTAACTAACTTTAATCTCATCCTACTTAAGAATACAAAACATGGACCAAAAAAATTACGACTGACATCAACTATAATAGAAAAATACTTAAGGAGCAGAAACATTCTGAACATCTTGATCTTCATCATCACCTTTCGCAGAGTTATCGGTACTAAACATTTTCTTTGACTTAAATTTGAAGATACGGATTGGAGGGAAGAAATTTAAATCAAAATTATTTTCTACTTTACATTATGATAACTATAAATAAATGTTCTGGTACACTCTTACACTACTCATAATCAAACTGTCGATACAAACTAAAGTGCTTCACAACGCATAAATTTGCTAGAATGACAAGCTCGTCCATGAGCCTCACCTAGACTTATTAACAAAATTGCTAGAATGACAAACTCTTCTATGAGTCTCACCTAGACTGATAAACTAAATAAGCAAACAGAATTACATCATAACTGACTTCAAATAGTCTCAAGTGACGATGCCAACACTGCTAATGCGACAGACTTACCACGATTCTCGTATAGACTGACATAACGCTGAGCGACCAACCCTTCCTGAGTCTCGTCTAGACTAACATAACGCTACGCGATAAACCACAACGACAAGTCTCGCTTTGATCAAACATAACTTAACATACTACGTTGCAACGCGGATATACATAAAAATTGCTACCTAAAACAAATCAAATCAAATCAAAACGTGCCTATGCACAAGAGCAATCTTCAAACTATATTTCAACAGTGATAACTAATGTACCATTAATCAAACAACTAATATAACTAATAGGATTGGAAAATGGACCTACAATCGATGTAGTACATCCCGAATCAAATAAACCTGTAATATGCATATCAAACAACTTTAGCTTTCTTCTATAAACAGGTATATCGCTATTCAACTTCTGTTCCTTTACTCGTTTCGTTGGACACGACGGACAAGTGATACTGGTCACTCCTTTACGACCACAACCATAACAAAATAATCTCTTAAAAGATCTACAAACACTGAAAGTATGTCCATAACGTGAACAATTCCAACATACTAATTTATGTTATAAATTTCTGCCATAATTAAATATCTATATTTCTCTAAAGTATCCCAACAATATAATCTTTGAAGATGAGTTCACAAAAAAAAGGATGTCCAAACAATATTAAGAACCCACTATATACTGTAACAAAAAAGAAACTACAAAATCACATTATTAAAATCGATTCAAACCTCAGTCGGTGAGTACAAGTGTAATGAATATAATTGCAAACAATTTAGCCCCAGTGTACAAATGAAATTACTCTAGCCCCTAAGTGAAATTATTCCAACCTCCAAGTGAAATTATTCCAGTCTCCAAGTGAGCGCAAAAGTGTAATAATTAATTTTTATTTCTTAAACTTGTTTTTTTTTTATTAAGTTTAATTATCCTCGTGACTATCAGCTAATAAATTACACTTTTAAATTTTTTAAACCCTAACCTGATATCGCAAGGTCGAGAATTTCTTATTATTAATGCAAGCTCAAGGTAAAGTTGGATGGAAAATGGCTTGAGAAAAAGAAAAACTCTTAAGACATAAACGGCTAGTCGAGTGTTAGCTCTGGGTAGATCATGAGCTTGGGTCATGGGTTGTCAAAAGACCAAAAATATATTTAATGAGCGCCACCGTATTTTTCAATACAATAACCACCAAAATTTAATTGTGCTTGTATTAGGGGAATGCGGAAACCTTATGTCAACACCACTAACATAGCCATCAAACCTGAATTTCACTCTTTTAAACACACTTACCAAAACCTCAAACACCAGATGTCTTACAGATGTCTCGGCTTGACCTGTGAACAAACAAAGGTACAGCATGGACACCATTTGTGTCCTCAAAAATATCTGCCAAAAATAAAATAATGGAATTTAGGTTTCTAAAACATACACCCAGGGAATTGGTTTTCATTACACACAATTTCTAATCAGGGATGACTTGTAATTTTTACTTGAATTTTAAATAATAAAAAGTCATTCAAAAACAAAATAGATTCTATTTGAATAAATTTCTGGATTCATGTTACTATAATATTTTAATTCGTATCTCTATAATATTTTCACTTAATAGTTTTTATGGAACAGAAATATACTAGTAAAGAATTGTATTCGATAATATAAAGATCTCTGAATGGATCTTTCTACAAAATTTAAATGTACTGACTTGAGATTTTCTAAATTATTCATATTACATAATATTTTTTCTAAGCCATAGAAGTACTTCTTCGACCTTCACAGTGAAGTTTAATTACCTAAGCGCTGATAAAATAGTATGTAGTTACCCTAAGTTACTTTTACTTAACAGTTATTACGCGAATTCTACATGTCGATTAAAAATGAAAGTTCATGACCTCAAAATATTTAAACATACTTTAAATTAACGTAAGACGACATGTGAGGTCTAAGTAGGACAACTGAATCTATGTTTTTTTATATCTGACATAAAATGTCATTCACAACTTTTTAAATGTACACTTTGTGTGCATGTGCATACATTCTGACGAACAATAGATTTGTTATTTAATTCGCTGTTTCCTTAAAAGCTTTTTACGTTACAAAATTTTTAATGTTCTATTTTCTTATTGCAACTTAATTAATATTCAAAGTGATTAAATTCTAAGGAACACTCACGTGTTGTGATACTGCTCTGAACGAAAGGAGTAGGAAATTTCCATAACCATCGATTATTAAAGTTCTTCCGAATACAACCATTATTTAACGAAACTAACTTCTGCTTGATTAAATTTAATACTCCAACAAAATTTCTAGATCCAAGATTTGCTTATTCGATATTATTTATTTGTGATCTTGAATTACACAAAACATATATGAAATTGCCTTCTATGATATTGCACTATGAGGAAAAATATTAATATAATTTATTTAATTAATTTATACCAACTGTACTAATGATGTAAAAGGGGGCTTCCATCTCCTTAGGCCTGCAGGAATCAACTGAACCGCTCTAGGTGGAACTTATAGAAAAACATCCTCACGCTACATCTGCTAGGTTCGACCTCCAGACACCAAGAATCAATCAATTATTCATCTTTTTTCTTACTCTGTTAGAGGCCACGTGTTTAGACACGACCATCTTGACTTCACTATCCTGCCGAGCAGCTTACCCGTTCGAACGCTGATAAAGAAGTGACAAATTGACAACTCGACGAAGCTTAGTAACAAATCTTAGACCATAAAGGTAAAGGAGACTATATGTTATTACTAATTTTATGTATTAATTTGATACCGAACGGAAAGTTATAAATTATATATTTTATTTTATTGCTGATTTATTCTATATTAAAGAACGAAGCGTAACAAAAAAAAAATACGTTACACTGTATCCACGAGTAATTGGACAACCCTACCATTAATTCTACCATCAATATAAATGCTGTTCACACTTCCCATCGACGATGCAGCACGGATGATAATATCCGGGGCACTACGCTGTGCTGTTGACGTTCGCCCCCTTACGTCGTTGCTTTAGTTTTTCTTGCTGCTCAACCGGTTGTTGTTTTTTTTGGTTGAGTACAGTCTCTGTATATGACTAACTTCACCGTAGTTCCAGCATCGCAGACCCCATTTCCGCGGTCGTCGTCTTTCCAGCCTTTCCGCATTTTGTTTTTCAAATACACGGTTGATTATTACTTCTACTCTGTTCTGTGATTGATCAGGTTCTTTTAAGTCAGACCGAACTTTGTGACTTACCCTTCAAGTTCAAGCGCATGAACCAGTGCGTTTCTAACATTTTTGGCCGTGCTAATCTTTAACGCCATCCATAAATGTTTGAACAGCCAGTTGTTCGAGGAAGCTATCTGGTGCCGTTGGGTATGTCAATCTGACTAATCTGGCAATGTCAGCCTAGAATTCTTGCATGCTTTCATTTGTCTTTTGAGAGCGGTTCTTAACTTGTGCATAGTAAACCTGTTGAAAGTGAGCGTCTCCATATCTCATTTTAAGCTTCAATGTTAAAAGTCCGTAGTCATTCTGTTGGTGATCGGGAATCGTTTGCAAGATGTTAAGAACTTCCCCCCGTAGGACCACTACTAAGGAGATAGCCTTCTCTTTGTTGCACCAACCGTTGGCTATTGGAGCAGCTTCAAAATGTTTCAAATATGTCGGCCAAGATGCTTTACCATCAAATGTGGGTGGTTTCACTTTGAACTTTGACGGTATTGACTCGCTTACTTCCATGCTTCTTATTTCAGGGATGTTTTGATTTACAACTTGGTACAACTTTGATACAAGTTACATAAGGTTTTCGACAAAAATCTACTGTCATAAAACTATTTTGACAAACAAGCACGCCTTAAAGTTAATTTAACGCAGGGTTTTCATTGTAGGTTAAACAACATCAGCGTGTTTCTTAAATTTCTACATTTTTATCTACCATCAAACTGAAAGATTCGCTGTATTCAAATCCGAACATCTTACCTAATTTTTTCTTGAGGGAATTTTGAGCTTTATATTATTATGCAGCAGGTGTGTTTAACTAAACCACATTCAGCCTTGCCCTACAACAACTTATAGTACTCGGTATAATATATTTCTGAAATACAAACTGCTACATATGGTGCGGCCCGCGTAAATTTTGCTTGATAGGAAATGATTGGTGGTTGTAATGGGTTTGACCCCCTATTATTTGGTAACTTGTTGAACTAAGAATGATGTTTTTTATTATATGCTTGGTTTTGCTTTAAATATCTTTTAAAATCTTGCAGGTACTAATTATCAGGGTTTCTCAGGATCTCATAAATAAATAGAGGTGTACATACATATATTGTGCACAAACCCTTTAGCAGCAAAATCTACGTTGTGGAAATTTGTGATCGATTAGTTGCAAAGGCAGCTGAGCTTTTAATCTCATTTATAAGACACATACCAACCCTACCCACGTATTGGAATATACAAACACCAATTTACTGGAACTTTATTATATCCTAGTTATGAGCTCGTACCTATAATTTATACAACGCTGTTGGAAAAAGAAACAACTAAAGTTGTTAAAATTTGTAAATTCGAACCACATAAGTTCATTTTTCGATAAAGAGATCACTAGAAGCTTGCGCAGCAAACACACAAATAATGTTACATATTCGCAAATTTCACATACTCAACTTCTACGAGCAGTTCCAATAGGCGTTTGTTTATGGGGATAATATTTTAAACTTTTATCTCGAAAGTCCTAAAATAGAGCTTTCTGAAAGATGTTTTCCTCCAGGACTTCAAATTTGCAAAATTAGTTGCTTCAGAGCTTTATTGAAGCGGTAACAAAATCTTTAGATCTTTTTGCGAATAAGTAATGAATGTTTCAATGAACTGATACCATTTTGTATGAATCAGTCACAACTAAGTGAAGTACACGATGCCAGATTTAACAGCAGTCGATAAATTCATTCACATTATACTGATAGTCGGCTTAATATGAATTTATAAAGAAATTGAAAGTAGTATTATAGATTATTCGGCAAAAGTGGAATGACTTTAAATTTGTGATGGAGGAACCGGTTTCGAATTTGTCACACATTTTCTTCTTTGCCTGAAATTCTGCGAGTTTTTCACTTTTACGCCTAGCGAACTCTAATTTAATCGACATATGCAGTATGTATTTAGAAGCTTCTTGGTAGAGACCAAAATGACAACTATAGAAAATAGTGTTCCAAAGTATTGGCTTAGATGTAATTTGACAAAATTGCAGTTGACTTTTCAGTTAGCGCTTAGTTTATAAAAATCAAGTCAATTTTACATTGATGACAACTAGCAAAAAACAATACTGGTCAACATGATTCGTCAAACACTGTCCTGGTCAATTTTATTGGGATTTAGAAATGTATGCGAGTTAAGTGAACTATCCAAAACCTTTGAATTATTGCATAAAACTTATTTTTAATACGTTTGGCAGTTAGTCCATTCTCTACGGTAATACAGAAATCTTTCAAATTCAAGATATTATTTGCTTTCAACGCATAATGGAGGTTTACCTTGAAGCATTTGTCAATAAACTTGTAAATGAATTCACAGATAAAACTCTCATTTATTTGTATTATGGATGAAGTTGTGTTTTCTAAAAAATCAGAATACAATTTACAAGTCCTTAAATTTTGAAGTATAGCATATCTGTATAAGAGTATTGTTGAGTTACAATGACTTTATGGCTAATCTCTAACGTCTTGATGTATACAAACTGCTTACAGCTGTAGGAACTAAAAGTGTCAATAAAAACTAGACCAGTGGTTTTAATGCATCTCCACACTCCTGTTCCCTCATTTATATCCAGGAAATTTAATTTAGAGGAAACCTTAACTTTTTTAATTTTTAAGACATGATTCCCATAAACAACCGTAGTATGTGGTACGTTTGTTTAGAAATTTTTAACTCGGTTGTGGATTATTGTGGTGCAACGGCTACTTTGCATTTTCCGCTATATCGCTGAATTTCCCACTATCGTGAATTATTCAGACACTTGAGGTTAGATGCTGCTTATGGTTATTGAAGGACACACTATTTTTATAGTGAGCAGGCTGCAGCTAGAAGGAGTTATCGAAGCATCTTTACGAAGAGAAATAATATAACAAGAACTATGTTAGTAGCCTACTGACACTAATCACTTTGCACATTTCATTCTAACGTGAAATAAATAAATAAACTAAAAGATATCACAATAGAAGAGAAGTCTTAATTTCATTTGATGTGTAAGTAATTAGTGCTCCACTTTCACTACTTTCTACATTAACCAATTTAAAGCATATTCTATTAGAGATCGACGCTGATGCTGATAAAATTGACGAATATAACCCGCCTGTTTTGCATGAAAAACCTATAATGGGAAACAATTTATCACTTTTCTTTGCTAATTTGTTTATATCATAGCATAAAATTAACTTAAAAGGGAACACTAAATACTCCCCATAAGTATTACGTTACGTGATTTATTGACTTTACGTTTCTGAATTGATTTTACTCTACATGGGGCAAAGCGAATTTGAATTTTGCCGAACCCTTGCTGTTTCAGGAAAGGAAGGATCTTTAACGTGCGTGACAACACACACACACAGAACCTTCATTTCACCTCTCATGCGAACGAGAGCGTATTTTTGTGAAAAATGCTCGCCTAACATCATTGAAGCGGCCCGTGTCGGGATTCGAACCCGGGACCTTGGGCGTAGTAGTCACACGCATACCAACTACGCAACGCAGCCGCCATTAGGTCCTTCACCTTACATGTGATTTTCCAATGCTCCATCCGAAAGCACTAAAATGGCTAGGACACGAGTTTTTTAACCTGGAAAATTTGGAATTTTGCCGAACCCTTGCTGTTTCAAGCAAGGTAAGGATCACTAAGTCCTTCACGGCCGTCGTGAATTGGAAAAACATGGCGTTACGCGCAGTTTATTGTTTTCGGACGTCTGATGGAATCGCAGCAAATATCATTGCTGTAGCATCGCATTGGGGTATTTATGTCGTTGCCATAGGGCATCTTCATACGCTTCCCGGGCTCGTATAAACAGGTTTTCGTAATCTTCTAGAGATCCGTAAAACCTCTCTGCGTTCGACCGGGGCCATTCCTTGACGGTTTGCAGGTTTGTCTCTCTGTGAAGCTGAGCGTTTCGAATGATCCAGGGAGCTCCAAAGACTCCCCTTAGGGCCTTGTTCTGGATCACCTGGAGCTTACGCATGTACGTTTCCTCTGCGTTGCTCCACACCGCTGATGCGTACGCAAACGTCGGTCTGGTTATGGCCTTGTAGAGCCCAAGCCTGTTTGAAGCGTTTAGCCTACTTTGCGTATCAGGCTTGATTGCTAATTTACATTCATTGTTCCATCAACAATAGATTCATATTTAATGTGCAGTTCATCCAGCGATTCAGGCTGGGCCAAAAAGGGGTCCTTCAAGTTGCCCCTCTCCAGTTGACCGATTCGCTCCAAAACCTAGCACCTATTTGCTTAGAGCTAGCACTAGCTAGCACTAAAGGTGTAGAGCTAGCACCAAAGCTGTTTCAGAAATATGGCCAATTATAATCGCGGGGTAGGCAACTTGCCGCTACCGCCCTCACCCAGTGCCGTCTTGTTTTTAAGGTGCTAGCTTTCTTACTTGGGTGCTAGTTGGTGCTAGCTCTAAGCTACATGGTGCTAGGTTTTGAAGCAAATCTGAGCATTGGGGGGTGCTAGCGTCAAGTTGCCCCCCCCCGCGAATATAATTGATCATATTTCTAAAACAGTTTTGGTGCTAGCTCTACAACTTTGGTGCTAGCTAGCGGAGCAAATCGGTCAACGGGGGCAACTTAACGGACCCGTCAAAAAGTCCTCGTTTGTTCTACTTTCAAATGAGGAAATATTTTTGGATAAATTATATAAAGTATTAACACGTTCAACTATTATTTCTCATTTTTGACGCAAACAATTTAATTTTTGTTCCATTTTAGAAACTACGATTTTAAATTGCTTACAGCTGCAAATAACTAAAACTAATAATATACAATTAGTAAATTTTATGTACGTCTGGGGTACTTGATAACAATTAAAATATGGGTTTATATATTAACCGATAGAATCGGGTGTGAAATTAACCTTCCCAATTATAAACCCTGTATAATAAGTTTTGCAATTTCATTCGCATTTAAATAGTTGATAATTCAAAAAAATGATACCGGGTTATCTGGAATGATAAGGACCATAAAGGGATGGGGTGTGGGAATGCGAAATAATATTATATATATATGAAGGTGAACCGTATATGCGAGATGGGTTGCGGAAATAGCTGGGGAGTTACATTAAGAGGACACAGACCCTTAAACATAAAACCTACTTATTGTTGGATCACTGCATTGCACACGAGTTGTACAATTTCTCACGACCGCGTCGATAACAAGAATGAATCGTAGCGCGAGACATTAACTTGTCAATCACTTACAAGGACCGCGCGGTACAAAAGTACATTATAAATAAGACCTCACCTGTGCCTCTAATCGCCAAACCAAGCAAGTTTCACTCTCATGTGCAATATGTTATTTTCTTCAGTAGTGTTGGCATCATTTTACAGGCTACTACATCTTAAAATATTTATAAAAATTTATGTCATTTAGCTTATAAGCAGCGATAAAGTTTCAAACGCGAGCAACTTAATTTATTACTTTTAGATTAGCGGCGTTGACATTGAAGAAGGCTTGAGTACTGCAGCTGGTGTTCGAGAATTTTCAACTTCAGCGTAATTTAACTAACACAGCAACTGTTTCATAATTATTTGCTCGCTTTTGAAAGAGTTTGCAGAATTACAAAATTCCTTCCAGTTATGTTTATCCGGTGACTGTTATCCTTTAAAATATACAAACTGTGAGTTGCGTTCCACTAGTATTTTTCCAGCCAACTGAGCTAAAGAACCTTCTTGGGCTTTAAACAACTAATATGTAAACTTGTGAATAATTTACCTGGGGCAGAATTTTAGATAGCACCCCATCATATTATAATTAGCGTAATGTTAGGATTATTTAAGCATGTATTCATATTATGCTCGTAAACATAAACGTAGATTTTTGTTTGAGTCTTACGCTGAATAGATTTTATGTTAACAATTGAGCAAATACTGAATTTCAAAGTAAAAAGGTATAACCATTGATTTAATAATTATTTTGATTTTGTAAGTATTTTGGGTGCCATTTTGTACCGCACACTCAGTTTAAAGTTAAGCACTTACATGTCATTTGGATAACTGATGGAATTTTACAGACGTGACATTTGGCATTACGTAGAATAGCGCAATCTAGTAAACTGATAAATACTTTTGGAGCAGCATAACGAATTCTAGGCCCCAATCTGACACTACAGATTTCTACGAGAGCTGTTGCAACCAATCTACGAAAAATAGGTGATTCACAACTCTATACAACCAAACTATCGTCACTAAAACATCACCAAAGTCCTAGTCATTAGTTTTCTAAAAAGCAAAAAGCAGCTTTGGAAGTAAGCTTTGAAAGAATTAAATAACTTGCCTGAACTGTTATTTTTAACAAAACAAAAAACTATAAGCTTAATTGCAGCCAGGATATGTGTTAGCCAAATTAGTGCACCCTCAGGTTATAATTTCTCAGGACATTGTTCGTATATGTCGACGACCAGACGTTTGTTTGAAAATATAGAATTGCGATCTTAGAGTAGAAATACTTAAAGATAGTTAGGTCTCTTGAAAAATAATGTATCACAGTTACAACTTTATCCTACAATCGCGGTAATACTGTAACAGTAATTAAGGAATTTATGGAGCAATCTAGAAATTGCGCTCATTTAGTTTTTTACTAAATTGGCATCATATCTATCCAGCGATGAAAATAGATGATCCACAGGATTTGTAATGCGCTAGAATTGTTCTTGAAGGATTTAACGACTCACAATCTAGAATTTTCTCCATTTCTCTTGAACAAGGAATTATTATATATAAGTGCAAATCCCGCTGCGACAGATTAGTATTAGTTTAAATTCCGTCTTGATAAACGTTCGATGTACATATTGATGCAGATGTAAATTCTTTCACGTGATATAAACGTGCTAGATAAATAAATTACTAGTAAGATTATTGTTACAGAAGTGACATTCTTTCTCTTTCTACGTACTTCAAGTCAAACGTATAAGAACATGCAGAGAAACAGGACCAAATTCCTGGCAGCAAAATTAGATAAAAATTCAGAAAAATAGAACCAGATTGCAGCAAAATTAGAAGAAAATAACAAGAATTTTACAGAAAAATTACACGACACCGCCGTAAACCTACAAGAAAATTACAGTCAATTGAGATCGGAATTTATACAGAAATCCACAAAATCGCTATAGCGGTTGAACAATTAGAGATTAAGTTTTTAAAAGAAAGTAGAGTCTGCGGAAAATCTAAATTTTTCGGCAATTTACAGAAATTAGAAACGTAGTTGGTAGACAACCCGCAAGAACTAGAAGTAAGATTTTCAAAAAACTGAAGACTTCAAGTAAAATTTGCAGTAATCTAGAGTAAGAGTCGTCAAACCTTTCGGACAACAACCTTATTATATTGCGACGCCTGTTAATCTTTTATTCTTATCGCCAAACATACGTCATTGCCTGTGTTCCAAAAATTCATTAATTGCTAATGCAAACGCAGAAAGATTACATATAACGCATGTCAAACAAGTATGGTAGTCCTCGCATCATAAAACAGCAAACACAAATGTTAATACTTTACTCAAAATTATTAAACTTGATTACAAAATAAAAACCCATTCCAAAGACTAACTTCGATTACTTACTTACTTAGTTTTGATTTTAAATAAAAAATCGACTAGGGGATTGTACAATAAAAGAATTTAACAAATTTTATCAAAATTAGATATATAAACTTATTCATAATTCAAAATTTAACAAGAATTTGTTGTTTGACGTACAAAATTTGAAACGTTCATTCTACAATGCAAAGAAAGGAGTGACATTAGGAATTGACTCTACGCTAACTGTTGAACACTTGTTACTTAAATTTTTTGACAATTAATTATTGTGATAAAATTATTTTGACAAGCAAGCACTTTTTGGAGATAATTTAACTCAGAGCTTTTTTCCACTTTTATCTACCACCAAACTGCATATTTTAAGTAGGGTATATTGGAAAATGGAAATTGGAAAGCTCATTGATCTTAACTTTAGTCTAAAATTATGGGTTAAATTACGTAATTGTGTTTGGTTTTAGGTCTTTACTCAACTATGATAGAGAGTTGTACCTTCACCTCAGTCTCGTCCTGCATTATAGTTGTTTTTGCTTTTATTTTGAATAAAAAAACGCGAATTCAAATAGAGACAAAAGCAAGCTCGATACTAAACCGATCGGAAATCAACATATAGTGGATATATCAGATTCAGATACAAACTGCATATAGATATCGTAGCTCCAAAAGGGAAGAATCGGGTTCGCTTTCACTAAAAGATTGAATGTATTCAAAAACGTACTGCTTACCTAATTTTTCTTCACTTCGACTTTTAGATATATATTATTATATAGCTGGGGTGTCCAGCTAGCGAATCATATGTCTTCCTCGGTGAACATTTTTGTGTATTGCAACAACTTATAACGCTGAATATAATAAGTGTTTTTAAATTACAAACGTAAATATAACGCGAATTTTGCGTGTTAGAAAAAGGCTGGAATGAGTTTCACAACCTTGTCATAGAGTAACTTGTTGAACCAAGACAGACGTTTTTATTGTAGGCATGACCTTGCTTAAATGTTTGATTAATGGTTTGAGCTCCAGCTGTTAAAATGTTATCGGTACTAAGTGTCAGCGTTTGTCTGAAATCTCGACATAGGAGAGAAACGCTACACAGATGTGGTATACAAACCCTTAGCAGTAACACCTACGTTTGGCATGCTGTGGTTGATTGGTTTCGCAAGTAACTGAGCGTTTAATCTCATTTATAAGAATCAAACCACTATTACCTACGAATTGAACGATGCAAACCCTAAATAACTGCAGCTTTTCTATTATTTGAGTAATAAGTTATTACCCAAAATTTAAACCCGCTTCTAGAACAAGTACTGGCTAAAGTTGAAATTTCTAAAAAATTCTAAATCTGTAGTTTATGAGAACACTTTTGAATAGAAAACTAAGAAGTTGGCCTAACTAAAGCAAAAATAGCGTTACATGTTCGTAAGCAACACGTCCTCGAGAAGCTTTTACACGCTATTGCTAGGAGCAGAAGCAATATCAATGTTTCTGAGGATAATGCGTTAGACTTCTATCAGAAACGTCGTGAAATAGAGCTTTCTGAACAATATTTTCATTGAGTACTACAAACTTGCACGCTTAGTTGCTGCATAATCTTTTTCAACCGGTTATAAAACCGTTTGATTCTTTTGTAACTAAGGAACAAATGTTTTAATGGGCCGATGCCGTCTTGTATGAATAAATCACAACTTTGCAAAGTACCTGATGCTAGATCTCGCAGGTAGTCGATTAATTGTTTCATATTACACCGCTAGATAGTTTAAAACGAATTTATGAGGAAAATGAAGCCCCATTATAAAGACGTTTCTCCTGCAACTACTTCTTTTGACTGTTTCAAGGTCAAGAGTGACGTGTCGTTTAAACTAACGTTTAAAATTTGCTCATAACCTGTTTGTGACGATAAACAATTATATCCTCACATCGATCGCGTACATTTACGATGTAATTACAATGAATAAACGAGAAAGTGCATTAATACCTTTATTGAAAATACAAGCGTGCATCGTCGACCGGTACTCGCATAATACTCTATCCTCTTTAACGTATAATACTAAGGGTGAACGAGTTTCATGCGCCGTAGCGCTTTATAATGCATTTGAATAACTTAGGTAAATATCCTAACTTACAGTTTTAAAAATAACGTACAGAGGACGTAACATATGCCGCCTCCTTTGAAATAACTAATTTCAATGAGCAAAAACAAGAAGAATAAGTTAAAGTAATTAATGGACTGTATATAAACGTGAGCAAATACTTAATTGTTACTGAAAAAAAAATTAATGTGTTAATGGCATTTGTTGTACTTGTTTACCACTTTTTAGAAAAAGGCGTCACAAACCATGTCCGATATAAGGAATTCACAATATTAATTTGTGTCTACAGGTAACACACACAACTTCACAGCAGGTCTCTTAAATAATCCACTCGAGTGCGAACAAGTGCTGCCCGTACTGCTCCGTCTTTTCCTGGATAAATTTCCACAATGTGCCCAGGTTTCCAGGCACGAGATGGTACGTTATCTTCTATAAGAATAACTAACTGGCCAACAGTAAGCGACTGACCATGAACTACTTGCCATTTACGGCGTTTCTACAGCTCTTGAAGGTATTCACGGCTCCATTTAGACCAAAATGTTTGTTGGAGTCTTTGAACATATTGCCATTTCGAAAGCTTATTTGTTAGTTCCATGGATAAATCCAATTCGGGTAGAGACATTAAATTGTCACCAATCAAAAAATGACCCTGGTGTCAAATAGTTCAGATCATCAATATTCTGTGATAGAGCAATCAAAGGACGCGAGTTTAGAACACACTCCACTTCCGTCATTAAAGTATATAGCTCGACGAATGTTAGATTAGCACTCGAGGCAATTTTAAAAATGTGTCTCTTAAACGACTTGACAGCCGCCTCCCACAACCCACCTAAATGAGGACCCTTAGGTACATTAAAGTAAAATTGAATATTGCGAGAACTAGATTCCCTAGGAGAGATTTTTGAGTGGCATCGTCTTTTAAAAAGTCACTTATTTCGCGTAATTCATTAGCTGCGTCTACATAGTTCGTCCCGTTGCCACAGTATATTTCTGCAGGTACGCCACGTCCAGGCAATGAACCTTTTAAGTGCTGCTATGAAAGCTTCTGTTGTTAAATTTTCAACCTTATCATTATAATATTTATATTATGTACACACTGTGCGCGTTGATAGTTATAAAAAATGTAGTGAAACTGCGGAAATCGATTATCAGAAAATTCTGGGATATAATAAAACGCATTGGTTAGCTCTTTTGCCGGTTGTTAAACGAATTTTGAAAATGTATTATCCTTTGAAATCCTACCTTCTATCACTAGATGTATGTCGTAGAATTATAGAAGACTTCTTTGAAGGAAAATATTCAGAAACTTGGCTAGAGTTTGTACACAATGAAACAGCTCATTTTCAAAATGCTGTAAAATCTTTTGAAGGTGACAAAATTTCCATAGGCAAAGCAGCAGACGAAATTAAGAATTTAAAATTTCAGTGTAAAGAAGAGTTAAAAATAATTTTCTTCCCTTAACCATCCCTGTTAGTATAAACCAGTTAGAAGAACAAAGTGCAATAAATTGTGCAGATCTTATTAATCACGTTAAAAAGTTATATAGTAACTGTGTAGAATATTTAGAAGAGTGGATGATATATTACAATGATATTGAATATTTTCATTGGGTTATATTAAAACGAGAACTTAATTGAGAAGATGTGCAAAAATAATTTGATTATATTAGTCAACATCTCCAAATAGCAATCTTTCGGAAAATAATCTTTTTAAAAAATATGTTGATAAGGAAAAGGTTAAATCTTAGATATCGGCAAAAATTACAACTATATTCCATAAAATAACGCATTAAAAATTGTGGAATACGCACTGCACTTACCAGGAACTAATACCGCAACTGAACGCGTTTTTAATATCAATTACCTGCTGATGGCCTTGTCTCTATACCTCTAAAATAATTTTAAAAACAACGCAATAAAATGTATATTCCAACTAGCTTAGTTATGCCCCGCACAGAGTGAACGACAATATGATAACAAAGAATAGTTACCCCCTTCCCCCCAACACTTCATGTACCTGAATAAGATAAACGAAATTCGTCAAAATTTGTATAATAAGCTAAGAAATATGTACAATTTCCAACTCTACGACCTTCGTACTGTCACATAATATTTAACAACTTTTGAATCAAAATTAAAATAAATATTGAATTTGTTCATTACCATAATTTATAACCCCTTTTAAGCAATTAAACCCAGCAAAAATAATTATGTTTATATTGAATGTTTCGTTGAACGTTCAATAAACCTTTCTCTTTCTTTTAACGTATTTTCTATGTATCACCAAATTTTTGATGACCCTTTACACATAATGTCTAAGTACATGTAAATTTTAAGTATTCAAAATAAACATTATGCTTTTAAGTGAAAATTTAATTCTAACCTGGAATTCTTCCGATTGATTCCCACGGGAGTTTCCTGTTTCAAATCAGTTGCTAGTTTAGTGGTTGTTAACCCGCAGCACTGCGTGCCCCCCAATGCTTCGAACTGATCTTTTGCAGCTTAACGAGTGGCTTCGAATGAACGTGTTGCTTAGAGCTTTACTTGTAGTCCCATTTATTGTATTTAGTACTTAGAGTTATTGAAGTATTAGTATTGAAGTATTGTTTTGAGTTTTACTTCCGTACTCCATTGGAGCATTGAAGTATTATTTTGAGTTTTACTTCCGTGCGTACTTGGAGCATTAAAGTACTGTTTTTAGTTTTACTTCCGTATTTACTTGGAGCATTTATCTATTGTTTTGAGTTTTACTTCCGCGCTTAATTGAAGCCATAAGCAATAAATTGTAAAAATTTCGTTTGTTACTAATCAATTTTAGACTTACGTTTTAAGCCAACGGCAAATTTTTGTACACTTGTATGTTTAAACGCGCACTTATACTGTTTTCTTCACTTGAAATTTTAATTAATGTGACTTTCACTTATAATTTTTAATTTAACTACGTAATACTTTTATTACGACTGGCACTTTTCGTGTTTCGGTTATGGAATGAATGTTTGTTATCAGTTTTGCATTATATAGATAAGTCATCTCACGTGCTGTTATTGGTTGACCGCCCGCTATCTTGTTATTCGGCCATGACAGAGGCGTTGCACTGCGCTATCATGCAGCCGGTTGAGTTTTACTTCGAGTTGCTTACTTTATGCATTGCTCAGACGCTCCAAAAATCACGTAGACAATAAGCTTTATATTATGAATTTCGTTAGCGAACGGTGCTTTGTACCTTTTAACATCACGCAGTTTAAGTATTAACCTTTAATTCTGCACGTTCATCCAAAATTATAATTTCTATACTTTGTGTACCTACGTTGGGTTTCCTTTAAATGCGGCGATCTACTTTGAAACATTACGTAGACTTTTGCCTCAATATCTATGTTGTATTGCGTTATGCAATATGCTCGATTATCAAAAGTTTGTTTTGTGCGTTTTATTGCCTTCAATTCCTTACGCAATGCGTCGAGTTTTAAAGAGATTTGTTCCACTTTTAAATATGCCTAATTTGTATTTATTAGGAGTTTACGTATGCTTTAAGTGTTTCTAAAATGAATTGCGTTGCGCCCAGTATTATTTATTCTACTAAATATGGTTCAGTTATTACAGAATGAGCTTCCTTTTATAATATTCACGGTGATTAGTATTTGCTTTGGCGGCTGAGCGTGTTTTTAAATGTTTAGAAATGAATTTGAATGATTTTCAAAAGTTATTTATTTATTTTGTACTTGCCGACCATCCAAAATGGACCTTTTCTACTTGGCATGTATGCTCTTTTACGGAAAAGCCTCTACATCTTCTCAATTCTTTTGCTTTCTGAATGATACCTTCTTTCACTTTTTGATCAATTTCTCTTCTCACCATATCCCTGTACGTTGCTGGAATAGAATACAATTTTGCATTAAACGGTCAGTATTCAAAACTTCTAACTTATGTTTGTAGCCCGTAGGAATTCTGGATTCTGACCCTATCAATTCAGACTGTTTATTTAATAATAATTCAACTTTACTCTTTAATTCACCTGGACACTTAATTTCCTCTTCTGCGTTCCCCTCACTATCTAACTCACCCTCAAACTGATTTATACTAAGACAGTCATTTTCGACTTCTGCACCAACTTCTTCATCCCACTTAATATATTCTCCCTTGCATATTATCTTCTTGCTTTCGACATTTATTTTTAACCCCAACTTATCTATAATATCCATCCCAAAAATAGCGTCCATTTTCAATCCAGGTACTATCATAAATTCATTTTCAAATTTTATACTTCCGAATCACCATACTGTTTATACTCGCAAACTTTTTACTGTTTGGCGCTACTAAGTTACACTTTGTTACGGGTATAATTTTACCCATTAATTATTCATGTTTAACAAGATCTTCTGAAACAAGCGACGCCTCCGCTCTTGTGTCAATGAGTACACTAATCACATTATTTCCCACCTTCAAATTAATTATAGGTAATAAATTTTTGTATCTGTTTAAATTATTTTCCACTTCAAATTTAATACATTTGCGCTGATGTTCATACTGGCTTCTACTCAAGGGCTGGTTTGGTTTGTCTCTTCTTAAAAATTTTGGTTTGACGTAGATGAGCCCGCCTGACTCGTAATCTCAGAATATGTGCGGTTAACTCTTCTGGGCGGCTCCGTGGCGTAGTTGGTATGTGTGTGACTACTATGCCAAAGGTCCCAGGTTCAAATCTCAACACGGTCCGCTTGAAACATGTTAGGCGAGCATTTTTCACAAAAATACACCCTCGTTCGAGTGAGAGGTAAAATGGAGGTCCCGCGTGTGAGTGTTGCCATGCACGTTAAAGATCCCTACCTTGCTTGGAACAGCAAGGGTTCGACAAAATTCAAAATTTTTCAGATAAAGAAAGTCGCTTTCTGGCCAATGTAGTACCTTCGGGTAGAGCATTGGAAAATTAAATGTAAGGTTAATTCTTCTGGGGTCTTGCGCTTGCTCCACCGGTTTTTGGCAATGTGTATCTCGGTTCTCATTGTGCCTTTGACGCGGATTAATTTGGTTTGTGGTCCTATCATTATTGGTTCTCTCCGTCTCTCGCTTTGGTATGTTGTTTGCACTCCAATTATGTCTAATACCGTTGCCATTATTATAATTGTTGTTATTACTCCTATTGAAATTTTCCATGTAGTTCTTATTATTGCCGCGATAATCAAATCGGTCCGTTCCTACATTTCTTTGGTTCTTAAAACAATTTATTGGTTGATTTGTCGTCTTATTGTTCGTCCGATGTTTCGGTCTCATTTCATCATACCGTTGCAGATATTCCAAAAATACATCCCGATTCACGATATTTTGAAGTGCTATGTCTTGTCTTGCTTATACCTCAAAATGTCCTGCTAAGTATTTTATGATTTGTTTCTCCTCCAATGGAGGATTTTGTTGTTTCGAGATGCTAAACTTCTTTCTCGCGTATAACACCGGATTATTTCTAAATCTTGGTTATATTTACCGATAATTAAATCATCCCTCACTTTAAATTGTTGGTTGTCCCCCCTAAAGTGTTTTAAAAATTTATGTTCGAATTCTAAAAAGTGTCCAATGCGCTTTATGTTAGACCAAACCATATTTCTGCGCCCTCTTTTAGCATTGATCTTGCCAAATTTAATTTATATTGTTGATCCGTTAATTCCTGTATCAGCTTTTAAGGTTATTTAAAAAATATCTTCGGATTTAACTTATTGTCACCATAAAATTTCGAGTATTGGTCTAAAGATATGCTTGGTTGGTTTATTCTTATGGTTTTACGAGAAATTCGTACCGGGTTTCTACTAAAATTTTCTAAGCCCGTTTTCAAATTTACTAAATTCCTATTTAAAGTCCTAAATCATATTTCACAGTTTTCCTCAACCTCTTGTACCTTTATGCCTAAATCCTTAATTTTCTCATTGGTTTCTCTTTCGCGTGTTTCTTGGCTCGATTTAACTTTTAAAACTTCATCCTTCACATCATCAATATCTTCCATAATTCGTACAATTTTACTCTGCACCTGTAGTTTCATTTCAGCAATTGTTTGATTCGTTTCTTTCAAACCATCGCTTAATGTTTTTATTTCTGAATCTAATTTTTCTCCAACTTATACAAATTTTGCTCATTTTTATTACTTTTTTTGTCATATTCTTTATGTCGGCTTCATCGCCATCACTCTAGACTCATGTGTAGTTTGCCGTTACTTGATGTGACTCCTTTCTAATACTCTCTCCGCAGTTTCAGTTTATGTATCTTTTATGAACACACTTTCCTGAGATTCTACCTACACCCTTCATTCCTCAACGCGTTCCTAACCTTCTACATTCTTTTGTCCATTTTAATTTAATTATATTTACAATAAACCTTAAAATTCTAATTTAACTTTCTAAATTTATTTTCTGGCTGCCTATAATTCTTAATTAGTCCTAAACTTCTAATTTCAATTAATATTCCAATTTACAAGTTTTGCAAGTCCCTCGCTTAATCACCGGTTTTCTTCCTTTAACCACCCCCTATTAATTTTTCGAGCCTGTTTGTTGGAACGCTAGATTTCTTTCGAGCGCCACGTTGCGTCGTTAGTTTACTTTGCTACGATATCGCCGCCTCATTTTTTACGATCAATTACCTGCTTCTATAGCTTATTCTCTTGTTGAAAATCATTGACCACGAAGCTAATGTTGATTTACTGAAATACAAAGCACCCATTGGGAGTTAAATCTGAACTCATATTTTATTTTTGTATTTCAGAGACCAGTGGCGGTAAACAGATGGATGCATTTCGTGTTGCATTCACAGTTTCCTGACTTTCAAAAGCAATAACAAGCACAGTTCTAATTTTTGAACCAAAATAGGCAATCATGCGTAAGGTATTATCGTTAAATGACAGTTAGAGGTAAATATACTTTTTAGTTTAAAGCGTAGTTATGCAGAGGGCGTGGTATTACACATATTCTTCAATAATATATTGATTTATTATAAATAACACAAGGTTGGATTGCCCTTATTAATGTAGGTAGTTTAAAGTTAAAAAATACTAGATCCTTGTGTATCATGTAAAATGCGTCTAAAGATACGCAGTGGTCCTATTGTCCCTTGGTTTATTTCAGTGTAGTTTGTTGCTAGCCTACAAGATAAAAATCCAGAAACATATAAGGTATTTAGAGAAATAACGGTAAAGACGTCACAGCGAACTTTACTACATTGCCACACTTCCAACGTCGTCTGTTTAATAAGATAGTTCTAGATAATGTGTCTCGATCATAACGTCCGTTTACACAAGCTAGTAATAACTCCTCTGCTGTAGGGCCGTCTTTATTGGTTGTAGTAATGACGCTCATTATTTCGAACGTGAGAAGAACGTCTGGTTTAACATTCTGTACGTATGAAGTATGAAATAAGCATAATGAAATATTTTTAATAGTTCCTGACAATGAATGGGAATTCAACAACCGAATTATTATGAATCATAATCTACTTATATTAGCTAAATTAAGATGGGAAATAACAATCCAATTCAGAATTACAAATCCCCTATGTTTAATTATAAAATAAAACTTGTGATGCGAAAAAAGCGTTACAATGGACACTCTTTGGTAACGAGTAACTTTTGTTGGTTTTATTTCGTTTCAGAATATCCAATCAATTGATTGATACTTTGTTTAAGTTTCGTGTGTATATATTCAACTTTGGTACTCTTGAGTTAAATTACTTAAGCATTTCTTGACATTATTTTAAAAAAACTTCGTTTATATCTTGATTTACATTGTTGGAAATCTAGCGTGAAGATAATTATTTAACACTTCATGTTTTAGTCAAAAATTTGATTAATCTGTTTCATGTCGATGTCGAGTCTGAAGCAACCTCTTTTTATCTCACACGCTAATATAACAATCTCACTTGTCAAGTAACATTAAGATTGTTAGCTGTTTTTGAAGTTGTTGGTCGGTTTTTAGAGGATACCTTACCATCGCTACTACGGAAAAATTTAAATCTTTGATAATTCCAAAATGCAGTTGTACTTTATAGCGCCTCTTCACTTAATCATAAAAGTAGAACAAAATATTGCGCTCAAATTTTCACGAGTTATAAACCTCGTCTCTTTAAATACTATTAAGATCAAATTTATGCTGTTGTCAAGCCGTTCAATATTTTTCACCCTGTTGCTGTTATTACGCAAATGCCAAAATTCCTGATTCTTGTAGGCTAAGCTTCCGATGATCACATTTTCATATATTCTGAGTTTTCAGTAACAGTCATCGTAGTAATCTTTTTGATAATGTTGTAGACTTTGACGTAGTATAGAAACCTTCTTACTGGAAATACAATACCGAACTTCAGTTAGTACTAAATTTGCAATCAGAGCGTATTAATATGAGAACAAGGACGGTAGTGCAACACATTGGGCGAAATGTAATCTACTAAACAGAAGTCTCATCTGTCAGAAACATGACTACGATATCATACAACTATTTATAATAAAGCAGCTTTATTCTTCTAAACACGTATTTTTCAGCAGACACTCATTATCCTTTGATGTTTTTGAATAGTTGAAAGGAAAGTTTTGAAACAACAATTAACTTTCAAAGCGGGATTTTATTTGATCTTGTAAGATAAATGACGTCGTTTAAATTGTATTATACCAAGCAACAGCCTCTGTTTTTGATAGACATTAAACGAAAATAGAGCCCTTCATATGAGTAGCGAATTTGAATAGATATATAAAAGAATATTCCATTTTCGAATGGACATTGACCTTTAAACTACAAACAGTTTTATCCAATAAGCATTCATAATATAAAGTATTGCCAGAGACTTACATGCAAACATATCATTTTAGAAAATAGAAAGCTGAATTACAAAAGCTATTTTTCTTGCAGAAGGATGTCCGTTTGTATTAACAAGTCGGCTGAATACATATCATTCTCATATATTCTGAACGCTATCGCCGAAGTGATATCTCTATACGCACGATTTTGAAATGGTATTTAACTTCTTTCTGTTTTTCGATAACGTACAAAGAATATGTAAAGAAAAGCCTTATAACAATTACAAACTTTGGATTTGAAAGTTTGGATTGGTCTTTACAATTACACTGCCAGCATCTGACAAAGCGGTTTTATATTTGACATTTGTGCATTTATGTGCGTATACGCGTGAGCAAATGCGTATGCGTATACGTGTGCATGTGCGTTGCAAGTGCGTTGCATGTGTTTGTTTGTGATTTGTTTGCACTTACGCATGCCCGTTACACTTGTTTATCTGCATGTACACGTGCGTATGCATATCTGTGTGAACTTAAAACGTTTAAACAAAATTCATATCTGCTTTAAGGATTTAGAATATCATATCCTACATTTTAGTAGTTGCAAGAATTTATATATTCAGGCGCAAGTAAAACAATGTACAGTGCTATTCTATATGATGAACTCATTTTTAAAAATTCGTATTTATTAAATTACAAATCTAAAATGAACAATCTATTACGGGTAGAGATAGAACTCTGTAAAAAAACGATTTTCCAGTCTTAATCATGAGTCAGACTCCTTTACTTCCCGTGCGGATGCTTAAGCCAAGTAGTTGTTTTTTCTAAAGTAATGTTTCAAAAAATAAGAACTAGTTAATTAAGTTGACCATTGACCTGTTCTTTTAAATTTATTACAAAAAAAAAACTAATTTGCAATACAATTGAGCTCCAAATAAATTGAATCAGGTTATTAGCCAAGTGCATGCATTCGGGGGATAATCATTAACTTAGATTAACATAAAACTTATGAATTTCAATTTTAAAATAAGAGAAGAAACTCTTAGATCTATAAACATAACTCAAAGTTAAACAATCATTTTAAATAAATCGTATTATGAGTTGCTAAAGGCAGTTTAAAAATAAGATATAAAAACTTATCTTTTAAAATATTCCCTCCTCTATGGTGGACCATTCGGTAAGATACGTCCACTTCAAGGAAAATTCAACATACACAAATTGGAATCAAGTAGTCGTACGAAGAAGTTGCTCTGAGGGTACTGCTTTTCCCAGACAATAACAAAATTCTTGAATATCTGATAGTCCCAGCACCAAGCGTAGAACTAAGGAAAGGCTGCTTCAGGTGGAATCAAAGACAATAATGGAAGTAACTATGTGCAACTATAAATAGCACAAAGTAAATGCACAAGTATAATTTTGTAAACTTGCACAGTTTATACTGATGACACAATTAAGAAAACAAAATATTTGAGACTATTAAGCGATGGTGCAAGATGCTCTGTAGATAGAATAGAATGTGAACGGCTAAAATCACTATCCAGCAAATGCTGATTTTCCAAAATAACATCAGTATCAGGTACTACAGGGTTACAACAACTAATAATCTCAACAAATAACATTAGATGGTTACTTACATAATCGATTAATTTTAAAATTGTTGTAAAACCCGCGACCATGTGAGCTTTCACCACATAGATAAAAAACAAAAATGGTTGTCCTTTTTGTAAAATGAAAAAACCAAGAAATTACTAATATTGTCCTTGAAAGTAACAAATTACTTTTACGACAGTGGCAACACATATACAAAATAAAATAGGGTTATATAATGAAGTGTAAACTTATTGTAAAAACAAATAATAATAAGAATAATGAATAAACTTATATCTTCAAAAAATAAAGCGATTCTTCCCAAGTAATAATTAAATCAAATAAAGAAGAAAGTTTATAATAAATCATTAAACAAAGTATTCTTCTAATAATCAAAAGATAAGGAACTAATAAACATAGTTTCCAAAAATAATAAATACACAAATGTACAGGTGAGGTGCAATTGGCAACCTGCAAATAGATTCACAATATTGGCAAATGAAGTTAACCTCCAAAGGTAAACAAGTAATTGATGCATTAAAACTTTATTAATAAACAGAAAATTACCGTAAAAACAAAATACAGAAAATAAGTAGCAAAAACTTGGAATTTCAACTTAGGAAACAATATCTCATAAGCAATAACATGTTTTACTTTATCTCATGTGAAGAATGAATTACAAATTCAGATCGTTATACTAACAAAAAGAGGAAATCTCACAGTTTTCTATAATACATTAGAAATGTTCAATGTGTCCACCGTTTGCTGCACGACAAACATCTAAGTGGTGGGTAAACTCATCCCACGCACCAGAAAGCGTATCTGCTGTTACTGAATGCAAGGCAGCAGTGATACGGTCCCATAGATCGTTCAGAGTTGTTGGTAGAGGCGAGACGTAAACAACATCCTTAACATTACCCCCATAAGAAGTAGTCACATAGGATGAGATCAAGAGATGTCGGTGGCCAGAAGTGTAGAGCCAGGTTTTCGTTCCCCTGTGACCTATCTACCGCTGAGGAAGGGATTCGGTCGAAAATCCTCGTACATTTAGGCGCCAATGGGGCGGAGTTCCATCCTGTTGGAAAATAAAGTCCTGTGAATCTTCCATAACTTAAGAGAACAGCCATTGCTCTAACACTTCCAGGTACGTTATTCCAGTTACAGTTTTTTCCGCAAGGAAAAAGTTCCATAGTTTTTTGTGCGGGATAAGAAATAGAACACGTTTAACTTCGGTGAGTCTCGTTTGTGTTGCAATGTTGAATATGGATTTTGCAAACCCCGTATTCAAACATTGTGTGTGTTGACTTTTCCACTAAGGTGGAAAGTCGCCTTATCGCTAAAAATTATACGCCGTAGAAACGCGTCATCCTCCATCATTTGTAGCACATAACCTCAAAATTTATGACGCTTCTCTTTGTCATTGGTTTTGAGAGTCTGCAGATTGTAATCGGTTGCGTTTGTACAGCAAACGCCGTCTCAGAACTTTCCATACAGTTGGTTGTGGTATACCGAATCCTCTACTAGCTCTATTGGTAAACTTACGTGGACTGCGAACAAAACTTACTTCAATCCGTCTTACATCATCATTTGACACACACAATCGTCCTGTGCTTTTACCTTTAAACACACTTCCAGTCTGTCGAAATTGCTTAAACCATCGGCCATTGCTTCTTCTAGTAGGTGATTCAGTACAGAATTTGGTACGAAATGCCCGCTGCACTTTAAGTTGCGACTCACTTTTTACGAATTCAAGAACGCAGAAAACCTTGTGCTCTACAGCAGCCGTCTCACTCACAACTGATAGTGAGACGAAATGACGACCTATTGCTGCGCGAGCCCTACCTGCTGCTTTTGGAACACAACCGCCAGCCTTCCTCTTTTCATTGGTATGTGGAACCGTTTCACTGCTGCCGTGCACTCAGTAACAGTAGATACGCTTTCTCGTGTGTGGGATGAGTTTACCTACCGTGTAGATGTTTGCCGTGCAGCAAACGATGGACACATTGAACATTTATAATGAATTTAACAAAACCTTTGAAACTTCCTCTTTCCAATGGTATAACGATTGTTCATTTGTACTTAACTAAACACGAATTTTTAAAGATGCGTCCATCATTTATAATAACCCTATATAATAATATGTAAGAATCAACTTAGATACCGAGCAATAATAGTATTTCTAAAACTATGACGATATGCAATACAAAACTTATAACTAACCAATAAACTTCTTTCACGACTTCACTCTCCATAGACTAATCAAATTTCAAAACAGTTTCCGTTGCTCAAAGTCGAACAGTACTTCCTCTAATGATCACACTACTGGAAACTCTGCCCAAAAAAAACCTTGTTTTTCAACTTTTTCCTTTAGTGGTGAAGCACTCTTAGCTACGGCTATAGTAAAAGTATTGGATGTATATGGTTATTCTTTTCAACTGAGGGCTATCTTACATTCTTGCAATATAACATCTTTGATTACTGAAGAGCAGTTCAAAAACTGATATGTTGTCTCCAAGAAAAGGACACTCAAATAAACGGCATTAAACGTAATAGCTACAAAATCTAACAAAATAGTAAGCATGAATATCCACTCAATTAAACAGACAATTGTAAGCTTCCATATTACGTGTTCGTACTTAAAAGAATTTCACACGATTTATGGCATTAGTGGTTGAATAGAGAAAAAAATTTCATTCAACAAAACATCCAATTAGCGAACCCTACTTTTCAAATTCTTTTAGAAATTGATCTTCTTTTATGAGCAGACATCCATTTTAGCCTAGTTACGGGTGAAATAATATATTTCACAGAAATTACCCTAGTGTAATTGAAACTAATTTAGGCTATATTGTAGGCGGTCCAATTCCTCAAAAACCGATGTCACTTGTGACTAAGCAAAAAATCCCATGATGACTAATTCTTTCTTTACACAAGAAGTCATTCCCAGTGATGTGCTGCAAAAATTTTGGGAAATGGAGGAAATTTCAAACCAAACTAAAATTCTTACACCGGATGAATAGCTGACTGAAAATTTTTTTGAAAGTACTGAAATGTTGTTAGATGGTTTTCAGGGAAATTTACTATTAAAAGTTCTTAGAGAACTTTTGAAATTGGACGGTTCTTATTCGTTTCCAAAATAGAGGATTCTGTAAAATGCAAAACGGCTTTACGGTGGTTTATACGTCTCTTCGTCTGGTATTTTACATTTTTTTCTCAAGTTGTTTTTCAGAACTTAATTTTTGCAGTTTCATTACTAACAATGAATCGACGCAAGCAATCAGAACTGACCTTTTAAGTTGTGGTATCTAAAATCCAGCACAAAGATGACTTTTTATTACAGTCGATTTATTGGCCACTGTGACTTTTACGAACGATCTCTGTTTATAGAAAGAGTCGTCTTCGTCTTCTACAAATTTTGAAGGAAAATCGTCCAGAAGAAGTTTGTCACCAACCTCTGTAAAACATATTTGGCGAAGATCCGGATAAAGAGCACTATTTGGATTATCTAGATCTGATACCGTATCTCCAGATTGAAAAGGCAAAAAATTTAAAGATTTTTCGTGTTCTTCTTCAGTAAAGAGTATATTGTTATGATTATTATTCATTTGAGCTTCATCGAGTGCTTCGCATTCGTTTTCCCCGAGTTCCTCCGACGTAAGTGGTATTGTTAAGAAGTTCAAACAATTTTCTGGGACAACCATTCCCACTCTCCAGTAACGCATCATTCAGGGCTTTTTCCACGCTCATTTGTATGCAATCATCAGAAAACGTTTTTAAATTGAAAATAGTTTTTGTACCTATTTTTGACTAGTTTTGTAGCTGTTTGGGAAATACGAAAACACTTTTAAGATCATTCTGGATATTACTGATAGCTTGGATGCGATCCATTCTATGAACAAGATCTTTAACAATGTAGTTGACCATAGTTGAAAATGTCGAGGTCATGGATCTTGTAGCTCGAAATATTTTTTCACATGTTTGGATGCTGAATAACTATATCCTACATGTGATTTTTCCAATGATTCATCCGAAGGTATGTTAACATTGGCCAGGAAGCGAGTTTTCTTTTACCTGGAAAATTTGAAATTTTGTCGAACCCTTGCCGTTCCAAGCAAGGTAGGGATTTTTAACGTGCGTGACAACACTCACACACGGGACCTCAATTTAGCCTTTCATACGAACGAGGGTGTATTTTTGTGAAAAATGCTCGCCTAACATTTTTCAAGCGGACCGTGTCAGGATTCGAACCCGGGACCTTGGGTGTAGTAGTCACACACATACTAACTACGCCTGGAATAAACATATCGCTGGTCAAGTCTAAATTATCACGAATAAGGATGATGATATTAATAAGTGCGTGAGCATTTAATTCAGGACATATATAGCAATTGGAGGAGATGAAATTATGACTTATGTTAACATTTTTGCCCTCTTTAATCCACTTACGCCAAATGCGTAAGGAAAAACACAGTGACTTGTACTATAGAATCGCTCCTCGATTTCCAACTTTGGATTTAAAAACCAATCAATAGCCAATCTTATCAATGGCAGATATGCCCATGTCCCTGCACTCTATGGTATGCTTTTAAGCAAGGAAATTACAGTGGTAGTGCATATCTTTGCGGCCGCCCTAAAGTTTATCTTGTCTTTAGCCTTCAGGTTGCTTGGTGTTAGCAGATGCTTGTCTCTCGATGAAAATTTAATAAGCTCTTTCAAATGATCAGGTGTAGCTCCGAGTGATCCCAATGATAACGAAATTTTTTCGTTATGGAAGCGCGTTCGAAGTTTAGTTGCAATATGCACGGTATCTTGAACATGCGATATAGAACAAGAATAATCTTTTTTGTACTCCGCTTGATACCAGCTCCAGTTGTAAGAGAATTTATCATTTTCGGCTTTGGATGGAAGTATGGCTTTGAGTCGCATTGTCTTTAAAAGTCTAGTGTCACAATCGCTTGAGAATCCAAGAGTAGTTATGCCAGGTTGGTTCACGTTGAAGCTTGAGAAGTAAATCGCTTATTTGAAACAAACAGAGTAAAGCAATAAGCTGGTGCTTATATTGATAGCGGTTGCATCATTATTACGTAGGCATAATTTGACCAGCAATTTTGTTCAAGATAATCTTGAATTGCCTTAGCCGACGTAGCTAGAAATGAATCTGTTTGAGATAACCCGTTCTTCACAGTCATGGTAATTCCAACTATTTTATTAGACTTGGGATCGTATTCAATTTATCCTGTTACTCTTGTGGCATCCTCGGCAACCCATACAATTTTTGGTAAGTGTCTTTCATCTAGAAATGTTAGCAGGCCATCGTAATAAAAAACACCTTCTTCGATCCTACTATTGCTTTTAGTGAAATAACGATTCAGACTGGTAATGGACGGTAAAGCATTTTTCATATTCTGGTAAAGCGTTTCGTATAACAGTTTACCCGCTATATAAAACAAATAGAATGCAAATTTTTTTATGATATCGTCGAAAGTGTTTTTATTGTTGGATCGATTTGTATTTGCAACAGACACGTTAAGGAGCGCCTGTAACACCTTGTTTGTATCATTGTCCCTTTGATGGTCTGTATTTTCCGTGGTGCTTTCATATTCGGTTTTTCTGAGCATTGCCAGGGGAACCGTCATTTCTGCACCAAGTTTTTTGTTGTTCTTTATAATATCGGCGGTAAGTCTCCACTTTTCTGATAACAGAAAAAAATATGAAGTTATTGCACGCTGATTGGTAATCTCGCTTTCCCTCTTTCTTCTGCTTCTTTCATATCTTTGGTACTTATTCGTTGTCCAATTAGAGTCAACGATTATGTCGCTAAGAATAATTACTTTTGCACCTTTTGGGTTAACCTCGAGGTTGACTTCTAACGAAACCTCGACACATTTAGGATCAGACACCGAAACAGCTTCCAGAACTTCAGTGTGGTCAGCATGACTACCCTTGTTACTTTTAGTCATTGAAATAAAGTTTAACAATACCTGTTTTTTTCGTTCACTATTATAGGTTTTTAACGATGGTGTGGAAGCTTGAATAGAGCTGTTGTAAGATTTGTCGAAATTGTTAAGATGCATGGTTAAAGGTCTGTGGAAATTTCCATACACCCACCTACTTTTTAAACCTTGCCTTCTGGGTGATCTTAAAATTTGAGATTTTGTTTTACAAAAACAAGTCATATTGCACTTCAAATTACTCTGAACGTTCAACTTTATAAGAATAGAAATTCCTTCAAATTGAGCTCTAAAGTATTCCCATTTCTCTTTCTCAGGACAATAGTGGGATGAAACTCATTGGAAAAGGAAAAATGAAAGGAAAAATAATTTACGGGCGGTCTGAAGTTGGGAAGTGTAAGGGGGTGAGTTTTTAAGGGCAGAAAACGGTTTATTTCGATTTCCGGTAAAACTGCAAGTCATATGTAAAAAAGTTAAATGGGAAAGTTGTAGGCAAAAAAAGATCTACAACTTTTGTGTTTGCACTTTTTTCACATAATCTCAAAATTTTATTTGAAAAATCTAAATAATCAAGTTTTTTGTTTTTTATTTTTATCTTTTATAAAAAATTTATTTTTTCACGAAATTTGGCGAAAACGTATCTTTTTATATCCCATATACACTGTATTTATTTTGATTTAAAATATTAATTTTTTCACTTTATTTTGACTCAATATCGAAAAACCACCCTAATTTTCAATCGAAAACTCTCACATCAAAATATCTGCTTTTTTAAAAAGGTCGGTGGGCTTTTTGTTAGTTAAAATCTCTACTTTCTGATGATATAAAAAAAATATTTATTACTATGATAAAATGTTCGCAAAAAATCCAAAGAAACGAAAAAAACTGGAATCGGAAATTTTTTTTATCATTATGTATAATTTTGAGCTATTTATTAAAATTTATACTTTAATTACTCGAAAAACATAAGATTCCATTTACATTGATAAATAAAAAATTACAAATCCATAAAACATAAAGATTGCAAAAACCTGAGGAAATAGTTGTTCTAAATATAATTAAAGATAGGATTTAAAGGGGATTTCATCTAAAAAATGTGACTGCTGCTATTTTTTCCAGTAAAAAGGTTGATTTATTAAATGCTAATCACATTCATGTCATACAAAATCTCATCGTATATAAATATACATGTAAAACGCATTGCTGAATTTTGATACTTGATACTGATTTCGTTATACATTATAATATTTTCGAATACATTCATCTTGTTACTTATAAATACCTTATCATGAATTCTAAATCACTTATCCATTAGTTTTTGTCTCGTTGATTGCATTTCGTGATCGTTAGATTCGACAAACCTTCCTTCGAAATGTTCAAGATCATCACCGTCTTCGTTTTCAATATTATTTCCATTATTGTATGACATAAATGTGATTAGCATTTAATAAATCAACTTTTTTACTGGAAAAAATAGTAGCAGTCACATTTTTTAGATGAAATCCCCTTTAAATCCTATCTTTAATTATACTTAGAACAACCATATTCTCAGGTCTTTTGCAATCTTTATGTTCTATGGATTTGTAATTTTTTGTTTATCAATGTAACATGGAATCCTATGTTTTTCGAGTAATTAATGTATAAATTTTAATAAATAGCTCAAAATTGTACATCATCATCATCACTAGGTTTTCAGTCCTGGAACTGGTTAGACGCGTACCATCATTGTTGCCTATTCTGAACTAACCTACACACTTCCCTGAAATTTGCACAGTCTGCATCCATCACTATCTGATTTAGGTCTTCATCTACCTCCTTTTTCCTATCTCTGCTTGTAATATATCCCATACTATTCTCCAAAAATGCCTTAGAACATATTCTGCTCTTCTATTTCTCCTATTTTTTTATCATTATGCACAATTTTGGTAGCACCAAAATTGTACATAAATTATGAGGTTATGTGAAAAAAGTGTTAATACAAGAGTTGTAGATCTTTTTATTACCTACAACTTAGCCATTTAACTTTTTTCCATAGTTTTGTCGGAAATCGAGATAAACCGTTTTCTACCCTTAAAAACTCGCCCCCTTTCACTTCCTGACCTAAGATTGCCCGTAAATTATTTTTCCTTTTATTTTTGTTATATTCTCTTCCTTTTCCAATAGGTTTCATCCTACTATTATTTTTTTACACTTTTTACCATTTTCAAAGGCTTCAGCCCTGGTCTAATTATCAAAAACTGACAAAAGTATTAAATTACTGAAATACAGACTTTTAAATTGGTTGCACCGGTTTGCACTTTTTCATTGTTTAACTATATATTTATCTTGCAGCGAACGCTCACTTTTATAATCATGATCCCCTATAAATAGTTTGTAATCAGGCCCCTGTGCTATGTAGTAATACGATATGTCGTAGAAGCCGATGACTGCGGAAAAAACACTTTGAGGTACGACAAGCTCTACAAAAATTCACTGATGTGTTTCCGACAGTGACTTCGAACTGCTGTATTTGTGCTGTGCGGTAACCACAATTAACTAAACCTATCGTAACTCTGGAAAATTTGATGTCAATATTCGTTTCCTTGCTTTCAACTTGCTACTATCAATAATTGATATATTTAATTTTATACATTTGTATATCAACGAAAGAGTTTCATTGCAACGTTTGATTTAGAATATAAAATAGATGCAAAGTTAACTTACCTTTGGATATCAATCCTGGTATATATCGCAATAACCTCCAACAAATAATCTCACGTATTAGCACTGATGCCAAATTGTACGAAATGCACGCATTATGATTCGCTGGCTTACATTTAGAACGATAGAGTATCATATTACGCATGTGCCGAGGATTTGAAATTACTCGCGCAAGTCTCTGACATCCTCTGGCTCCCCTTGACATCCCCTGGCATCCCCTGACATCCCCTGACATCCTGCGAAATCCCCTGACACCTGCGAAATCCACTGACATCCTCTGAAATCACCAGAAATCCTCATATATGTACACCAGAAATCCCCAGCGGATCACCCCTCGGGTTCTGTATATACTATGGACTTGAAAGTGAGCTTTCAGGATGCGTTTTTCTTGATAGACGTGCCAAATACATGTTACCCAAAATATGTAATGTTTATGACCAGCCGATAAATGTATTTAATTGGTCCTTTGAAAGTTAACTAATTAGTAATAACAAATAATGGTAACGCCAAATTTACCGGTTTTATTCTTTACCGAAGCGCGTAGCGTTCCAGTGTGTACTTTTGTTACAGACAATACAAAGTGGATTACTAAATAAACGAGAATACCTTCGGTGGTTGTTTAAAAAGGCATGGTACTATTAATAACTACATAACGACGGCGACTAAGTAGATGCTCACTTGAAACCACCATATTGTGTACTCCACTAGCAAGGATCCTCTTTTGTCAACTCTTCAAGGGCGACTCTCATCACTCGTCCTGTTATCACCACAATATGCTGTATTACCAATAACCAGCGGATGTTAATTGGCATGAATTTGAAATATTTATGACAACTGAAGTTGTTTACAGCCCCCGTAATAATGGGTTTTTAAAATAAATAAAACCTCGAGAGCGATCCACCTTTAGTTTTCTTTGCTCTAAATGCAAAAACTATATAAATACTTCATTAGATTGCACAAAACCATCCTATTGATTATATACCTAAAATTTTAGAGCACTTTAGTTTACCATGAAGAATTACATGCCTATGTAACGATGTGTTTAAAATGTCCCAATATTTTGTAATCAAAGTATTAGACATTCCCTCAATTACTTTGGGAAATATCGAAACCGTTTGAGTGTATTAAGCTTCTAAAGATTCCTCGAAGATTTTCTTTTCCAAGCATCTGCAAGATAAGGATTAACATTTTCAAAAGCCTCTTAGGAAACTTTTCGAACGTGTATCCTCTTTAACTACTTGGAGTTATAATATTCGGGTAATAGATTTTTAGAGATGACGTAAAGTACAAAGTCGTTTTTACAAAATCAATATTTATTATAAAACTTTTCTTAATGAAGTTTCTAGTGTATTTGCAATGAACGTTTACCGCATATACTTTCTATTTAAGTTCAAAACATTAACCTCAAAGCACTAATTTATATTATCACATAAAAGAGCGAATTCAAACCGCGAATAGCAGCTTTATGAGATTATATGGTGTTTTCGTAATCTCCCTTTTGGGATCTGTATAAGGGTTTCTACTAGCATAGAATCTAAAAGGATTTTGCCTGTATTTAAAACAGTAAACGCTTCCACTGGAAATTTGCATACATTACTAAAAATAGGAAGGCGAAGGCACTATTGCAATTTTCTACTAAATAGAGGCAAAATCGATTGAAAGGTTACATGTTATTAAGGCATCCCTTGTATTTTACATATCTTATTACGTTTTAACCAAGATTTTCGCTGTTTTTCTTCGTTTTGACACTAAATATTTAGATGTTAGAAAATGCCAAAAACGAATTCAAGAGATACGGACCTTTAAATTATGTATATTAATTACAATAATCAATGCTTTTGCAAAGATAAGAGATGCGATGCGGAGATCACTAATCATAGCTGCCAACAATCTGTTACGGGTGAAATAAGCGTGAAATAAACTAGATTTGGATTTGCGATGAAGGGGTCGAGACTCCATAAAAATATAAGGCTGGCCGGCCAACTGCAGTATTGCTGGAGTGGGTTCCTATGTATAAATGAGAAAAAAAGTTCCAAATTATAAATAACAAGGCTTAAATGCAAAAATTCTGCAATACGTTACTACTTACCCTAAAAGTTTTTTCTCTGTCAAAATTGAGGGGTGCCAAGCAGTCTGTCACGACAATTCTTTTGATGTAATTTCTGTACGAAAGACGGTCATCCAGCATAAAACTACCTTGTTTTGTATCCTTAAGTTGGTCATAGTTAAATAAATTTTTCAAAATAAAAAGTTTCATCAAAATAAAACCATCACTGAGATAGCTAAATATTCTTTACAAATCATCGAATTAACCCATTTTCTAAATAAATCGAAATAATGATCGACCTAAGTATAACCCCTATTAACAAAAGATAATTTCAGTAAACATACAAATATACGCCACTTTCCTAGAAACTAATTTCTTAGCTTAACTCTGGCCAGGTATTGCTAAAATAGAAATATTTTAAAGGAAAGTCTTAAAGCAATTTAAATCTAAAGCCACCGACAAAACTATTCGCCACTCCAAATTTTTTCTGCTCCCCTAATTAATTATAAGACATTCATAAATCACAAACTATTGGAAATGCCGTTTATAGAAAAACAGAGAGGCAGTTAAATCCCAACTTTTCTGTATCTGCTTATTGTCCATTCCAAAATAAATCAATATCAATACCCACACATTTCTTAATATTTAAAACTAATAACTTTCTACATAAATTTTATCACCACTCATTCCATCGGTAAATCATAAATTAATTAAAAAAATTATCACTGTGATGTTCAATTAATGTCCTATTTCATAAAATATTAACCATAATTACGTCCAACACTCATATATAAATTACATCGATTTACACACAAGCCCATACTACTAGTTACACCTTAGTTCAGCTATTAAAAGGTTCAGATAGTACAGACCATATCAGCTTTCCATTTTCAAAACGACAAAATTCCAACATTATTGGCGAGATGAACAATACCCATTCCACTCCGTGTACTGTCACAACGACACTATTTCCACCCGCAGGTGCATTGCAATACCTTGCCCTGTGCGACGTGGGTTCACATATATTACGGTATGCCGCGTTTCTATCCCTTTAAGCCGCGTTCCGTTCAACTTTTTACAATTTTCTCACTACTTTATAGCTTGCTTTACGGCCACACACAGAACGATCTCTCTACCACCCCTCCACGTCAACGATTTCAAGTGATGCTATCCCTATATCTTCAACGTTTTCAGGTGCGTTCAACAAATCTAACCTACGCTCACCGTCAATCATATTTTAAAACGGATAGCGCCTGCTTATTACAATGTATAGAATTTAAACTATGTTTACCATACAAGTTCTTAGACTTACTGTCAAATATATTGTATTTATCTGTGGAAAATGTATACGCAAATGCTTGTCACACTTCAGTGTCTGCTTTGTGGTTTTTCTTTGTGTCATCGCCCTTCATTCTTGCCATAAAAGGTATTTAAAAGAATTAGTATGTTTTTTATTTGAATTATTTTTATAGCAACAAAAATTGAAACATGCTGTTTAATTAAGAATAATTTTTTAGGACGCTTTTTAAACAAAACACGTCTGTATATTTGGTCCCTTATAAATCAAATTTTACTTCCTTCACATTCAATTTGTTGTTAGCGCAACGCAACGCGAGTTTTGTATCCCCCAATTTATGTATGTATAACGAAATAGAAATAATTAGGAATTATTAAAAATTGTTAAAAGAACTATAAAATAAAATGCAACAATTTAATACAAGGATAAACCAGACAGGTTATTAACTGTTCATGAAGACGGATGCAATGCAATGTATTCCAGACAATAGTGATACTGCAGGTGGCAGGTCACAGAGGGTTAAGATATCGCAATTACCTAGAAAGTAAAATTGTAACAATGTATCACAGCATAGAATTAAGAATAAGACTGGAGCTCTGTAAGTTCCCACAGAATTGTGACGGGCAGGGACATCATAAATAGCCCGGGAGCCCCAAGACCCGGCAGTCAGTCAAAGTATTCAGCTTTAGCATTGCAGTTTGCTTAAGCGAATCATAATAATTCATTTAAATCTATTTATTTCGACTTAGAATATTTAATACCAGTTTGTCAAAATTCTACATTAATTTCTGTTTAAGTAAATAAATTTGTTAAGAAGTTTGGAAGTGTTTTTTAAAAACGCAGCTTCCAAGGTCCGAACCTTACCTCGCATTACAAATTTTTAGCACACTAAATTCTTTTCTAAAGTAACAACACTGTATTTATCAGTATTCCAACTACGTACCTTTTATTGCGTTCTTAGTTGATTCATATATGCACTAATTGACTTTTACCATAATTTACGTAAACACTAAGCGTATTTATTTTAACATCTCAAATAAATAGTTAATTTCATATCACTTATAGATCAAGACCAGACAGAACTAGTTACTGGATCGTAGCGTTTATATATCAAAACGTATACCTTCCGTATTGTTTTAGAAGTGGAGAGATTATTTTTGCACCTTCACACTGTATTCAATCCTTGCAGCTGATAGTTATAGCATAGTTATCTTACTAGTTCTAGACTATTCGTTTTTAGATGGTTAGGCCACAATGCTATAATCTGTTTTATTATATTATTTTAAGTTTACTATCATACATTGCAGAACAAAGTAATAGCCCAATAGCAAGAATAACAATTATTATTTGTAGATTTTATGCAACTTGGTTAGAAGTGTCATAATTAGATACTTTAACAATACATAGCTATCGGGTTACGATATGTCGTACCATAGTAATGACTTGTAATTGAATCACACTGCAATATGAGTTTGCTCCAAAAATTGATTTTTTAAAGCTTTGGGTGGTGTTGGCATTTGTAAAGTATTTCTATCTATAAGAGAACAAATGCTACAGCTTGGTTTAAAATGTGATTAATTGTTTCAAGGGATTCCATTTCTGGTATTACGTTTATTCGCAGATACGCCTTTACCTCAGCCGAAAAAAGTAAGCTGTACCTCATTTTTCTTAATCTTCTTTGGGAATGAAACCACTCGTAGAGTTTTTTTATTTTTTATTATTTTGACAACGATCCTAGGTCATGGATCGCAACGTAAATAAAATAGATTTTAAAAACTATGAGTGGTTTCATTCCCAAAGAAGATTAAGAAGAATGCTAAACAAACCACAACAAACATACAGGGAGTATGTACCTCATTTGTTCTAAGCAATGGTGATAATATGCGCGAGACAGGGTTCTTACTATACTTTTATCTACCCTTCAATGTAAATAATCTAAGTATAATCAGCACTGACTGTTTCTGGGGTCTTCTGGTGGTTCTTTCGTCTATGCTGAGATGATCGCAAATATGTTGTAATTTATGCACAACATCTATGATATTTTTTATAAATGCACCATGTTCAACATTTTTACGGCCCAAAACCGTTATGGCGCCTATTAGCACACAGGTTGTGAACCGCATCAGATGAAAACCATATGCATTTATAGACAGTGTGCTACGGTGATCCCTGCGGACAAGAGAAAAGTAAAGTACAGTAAGCAAAGGAACAGTAAGTCCGCACCGAGTACCGCAACAAAACAATGAGGAAATTTAAAGAATTAATGCCTAGCTAAATGGCGTGTGGTGGAACGGGTTATAAAGAAAGAAAGGAATTTATTTACAAACCTCTGGTCAAAACCTTAATACAAAAGAACATTTACAAAACCTCTAATTAGAAGAACACGTTACAAAGGAAAAGGAAAATCAGCCCGCGGAAAAACAATATCTTCATAAAATATCCCTCCGGATTTTCAGTACAAAAATTTTTACAAAGCAATAAATACATTCCTGATACTTTTTTACACAATATCCCAAAGGATTTTTACGGTACCAAAAAATTGAACTAAAAATAGGTAATACATTTCTGATATTTTACAAATTATCCCGAAGAATTTTTACAGTATCAAAAAATGGAAGCAAAAATATTTATTACCTTCTTAAATTCCCTGTAAAGTAATTTAAATGGCAACATCTCACACGCATATTAAATAAGAAAAAGGCAATTTAAACAACATCTAGCGTGGGCTACTTTCGGTCCTGCTATATTTACAATTATTGAATCAAAATAGTTTAGCTCTTGGTAGGAAAAGAAAACGGTTTCCTTTCATATTTGTCGCAATTGCAGGAAATATTTCGCCGTCGGATGCATTTATCCAGCAGGCCTAAGTGATAACATCATACCAGAACCGTACGATATCTCTACAAAAATCATACAAGAAAAAAATGGTTTATAGGTGGCAACGGTTATACTTAACTGCTACAATTATTAATAATAACAGCTGTCCCTTATTGTATTCTGACAGTATGAATATCAAACCAAAAACTTATCAAGAAAAGGAAAAATTCAACTAAAATTTATTGCTGGTGAAATCATTGACTGTTGTAGAGAATTTTACATACCCAACTTATAAACAAATAGAACACGCGTTCTGAATAACCATCATCTACACGAATGCACTACATAAAAAAATAATAGCTAAACAACACATTCATACCTCACTCCAGAAAAATCAGAACAATAATAAACTTTATTCGCCGCGAAATTTCCCTTGTCAATAATATGTAGAGATAATCCATCAAAGGTCGTGTACTTTTAAAAATATTACCTGCAAATAAAGGCAACTAATAATTCCATTCCACTCATGCATGAAAGCCTCTAACCTTTTGGTTGTTAACGTTCTGTGCACAAGTGTCTAAACGGCTAAGAATAACTGCAACAAATCAGAATTATATAGCTAAGTCTATAATTGATAATCTCTATCTCGTACAGAAAGCATAGATTGTAGCATAAACCGAATTAATAGCTAGAGGCCAGGAATAACCTTGGTGAGGCATGTACATAACACCTTCGAAAATAAATGTTTTGATAACCGAACCACGTTCAATATATCTATTGAAGAAATGCATATACTTAACTTTTCGAAAACATCTAACAAACTTTGACAACAAATAGTTTGACAAATAAAACAAAACTATATAAACCTATTTAAGCGAACAATTATTGGAAGAATTTTTAACCTTTGATAACCAAAATCAATTTCTATACCGTGTATTAATAAAACCCCGGGTTTAGCACGTTATGAAAATAGAATGTATTCAAAATATTTAACTCTGTAACTGAATACTTAATAAAATTTTACAGAGTGTTAAGCAAATGATCGTTTAATGCTAGTAAGCATGCAAAATAGCCGCGGACACGATAGGAGATATGAAATTTAAATAAAGTATGGGCAAAATAATCTAGGTACAAGGGCTGAAAGTAACAAGTGACGTAATTACAAGTTTGCAAAATCTCAACACAGGCTAAAGAACCATAGCTCCCAATAAAGGTCAAACAGGGGTATATTTAAATTGGCGATTTTCAAAAGTAGTTTACGGATGGAAGTTAAGAGGTTGAAAGTATAGTAGACCTCTTTCTTACTTATATATTACGTCATGTGCTTAAAACATGTTGTGGTGGAGGATTTGGTTCTTAGGATCGTTAGATTTGTCCCAGGATGAAAATACTACCAACAGGACCAATCCTAAAACTAAAAATTGGGATTTGTGGTCTATTGCCACGTACAAGTTGTATTAGGTATCAAATCAGGAATGAAGGTGGATTTTACATAACGTTCAGCTTCTCGTACCGCAGTTGTTGCGAGTTTATCTTCACCTTTGATGCTATGAATATCATAAAGTTTAAAAGGCATGTAATGCCAGATTTTTTATAATCCACAGTTTTTGGCGGTTGAACTTCAGATAACAAAGTGTTATTTTTTTATTTTGATAAATAAAAGTTTTACAATTTACTACGTAATGATTTCCTTACAAGTTTATAAGATTTTTTAATTACTAGCGCACTCATATTTATGCAACGCAAACAAGTTAAATACTGAATATAATATTTTAACGAAAAATGAAGGTCGCCAAAAATAGATGTATAAAGCCTTTGCGATATCAAAAACATTGAAAATGAATGTGGCCAACAAGCACACTATACGTAAGGGTACAAATCTTAGAATATACTGGTAAATATGTAACGGGCATTTTTGGTAGTTTGAACATTTTACGCTATCCTCAATTTATAAATACATTTCTACAAATTACTATTTCTATATTTAATATTTATTAACTCGTTGACGAATGCGTCGTGTTATAATGAATAGATAAATTGAAGATTGATTCTGAGTAATAAATAAATTCCAAGGAGTGAAGGTTAAACAGTTTGTAATTAATTATAGATTGCATCGTTCTTGTCTGGCCGTCGTATAAATTTAGTTCCTTATGTGAATATACAAGTTTAGTTGATAGGCGATAAGCGGTTGTAATAACAACGATTTAATATCTACAGACGGGCAGTTGTCGTTTGGTTCTTTGTTCCTAGACAGAAATAACTTTAAAAAATACGTGTTTGCTTTGAAAGTTGTCGTTTGTTCTTCGTTCCAATATATTGTTTACGTTGATAATACTGTGTCCTGTTTGCTTTGAGAGTCAGAGTTTGTTCTTTGGTTCCGATACACTAAGTACGTTGAAAAGACTGCTTCTTACTGCTTTTGACGATAGTGAGAATTGATGCGGAATTTTCGTATTGTTCATGTACGAGCACGGCACGATTTTTAGTTGTTTTCTTGTGAAATAAGAGTTGTATATTAACCGTGTTTGGTCGACGCACGTGTGTTTTACGGAACATTTGACGGACGGTTTTTATTGCTTACGCGTGCCTACTAATTGTTTTTAGTTGTTTTCTTGTGAGACAAATGCTCTAAGGAACATTTGACGGACCTACTTTAGTGATACGCGTACTTTACTAATTTGTGGTTTTAGTTGTTTGTCTTGTGAAATAGGAGTCGTAGAACTTGCTAAACTGACCGATTCTTTCTTTAGGATTAATGTGTGTGCGATCTAGTCTAGTGTCCCTTGGTTTTATCAGATTAATGCATACTTTGGCTTACTTAAATACAGTGGATACTGTAGTTTCTGCATTTTTCTAACACCAAAGAATCTAAAATAGATCATGGTTTGCGCAACTGTCGTTATTCAAAAGCATTAGATTTTCTTTGTTACCATAGGTAGCAAATAAAACACCTAACGGTACTTTTAGTTTAATGCATTACATCGTGTCTTGAAGGCCCGTGATTCTAAATTTTTATTACCATTTTTTTTTCGATTTGTGTTACAAAATATTTCGAAATTATTGTCTCAGGAAATGGAATTAACCAGAAAATTATCAATGCTACATAGTTCCATCAGCATGATAATGTCTGCTGCTAACACTAGTGAAATACGTAGGTGGGATTACAGTAAAGTGCGAGAAATTCCATCCACACCCTCACAGTCAAGGGTGCAGTGCTTCGTTAGTGCAGGACAACGGGAATCCCACATTCAATTGCGAGGAAGCGTTGCTGAAGGACTGTTTGTAAGTTGAACTATTTCCTACTTGTTTTTACTTTAAATACCTGTCCGTTGGCTTTCTGATACCTTTTACCATAGACTTGCATGCTATTTTAAATAAAAGAAAAGAAAAGAAAAATCAATACTACTGGACTACTCATATTAATTGTGTTTACCTATTTATATTTTGTTAAAATTTTGTCTGCTTTATGTCTAATTGGTGTGTGAGGAAACGTTTCTGCTACTCCCCAATATTACCTCACTTTGTACTAAATATTTGTTATATGGCTTTTAACGTTGTTATATTATATAGATTATTCCAACAGTTTTTTTATTCTACAAACTACTGAACAATTTATACTTGATCTGTATGCTATGCTTTTTCTTTGTTTCAGGTTTGCAGGACTAATTTGTTCTTTTCAGGTTTACTATTCTAATTTTTCTATTGCAGGTACTGTTACTAATTCCTTACAGACGCGTCCCTTATAGGTTGGTCTGCTTTCTACAACCCCCTATTCTCCGATTGAGCCCGGTCCTTTCTTTGTTTTTCTTTGTGTTACGTACGGCCACGAGCCAACGTAGCATAAATCTGACGAACCAACGTGGCTGCCCCGATAATAACGTCACAAATATTAGGATTCACGCTGTTTACCTCTTCTATAGTAACATCAATCCAGACTTTGCTTTAGTCGTTCAAATACGCATATAAAGGAAGATTCAGCGATATACAGTAAAGTCGCTACTGAAAACATAAATTTTTGCACCATAATCTCTAAACATATTACAGGTATAAATTAATTTCTTTTACAATTATAATGTAAAACGAATAAAATGCGGCTTTCGATGTGAAATGCAGGGTGAGTTTAACAACCCTACGTGTAATTAATCATAAAAGCGTCGTTACACCGCCTGAGCATCAAAATGAGAGTCAAGTTAAAAGTTGTATTTGTTTAGTCTGCTAACCGAGCAGCAGAAATAATAGCATGGTGGTATTTTGTGGACAAAACATAAACGAATGAATAATGATAACTGCGTTACAATAACAAATAGAAAATGATTTAAAGCATCAAGCCCTACATGTGGTAAAAATACGGGCAATGCCCATTTAAAAAGTGTAGAAAAATGTTGTTTATGGTTGTTTACCAATGATAAATTGGAATTGCCCTAGTTACCACAAAACAATTTTCGGTATTCTTTACAAGTCTCTAACGTATTGCTCCTAGAAATAGACTCATTTATTTGTGATAAACTGATCAAAGGCATCGATATAGTTTGTGCACAAACCCTAAAGCACGTTCGAATAGAGTTAAGTAATAGTCATGCACTTGAAATGGCCCTACCTGAACAAATCGTATAGAAATTTTTGTTACCTTTTTGCGACTATAATTTGAAATCATTATTTATTACACTACTTTCATTTCTCCCATTTATATCTAAAAACTTGCTTGTAATGTGAATAACATTTGCTACGTTCATTGCCCGCACACCAATATTACGGCTTTCACTTAATTAAATCTTACATTTCTTATTTCTTTTTGCGGTTATTTGAGAATCTATAAACCGTTTCGATCCATTAAAATTTCCGCTTTGCTAATCTTACAAAGCATTATATAACTTAATGCGAAAAGTTAGGTCTCTCTCTACGTGTCGTTCATCGCTACAACCGGTTCTCCTGAGAAGGCGTTGACGAAATTTCTGGAGTGTGGAACTGTGTAGAGTGTGGAGAGTACAAAAAGATATTAGCCCCTTAGTTGACCTGGTTGTTTTAACGCACCGGAAGAACAGCCAAGTAAAATTGAAAATGACCTGCGCGAAGATAAAAAAGTTTCCTCTCATCGCCCGAAGTAAAAATAAACAAAAACCAGCGAAGAGGACAAGGTCGCCTAAGAATTATGGTACTTAGATTGGCAGAGACCATAGGGGTCGGTATGGCAGTCTAAGACACACTACCGCGATGTGGAAGGCAACGGAAAACCACCACATTACCTCCCAAGTACACAGCGTACCTAAATTATAATAAAATGATGGCATTCTCTGGGGTAAAAGATTCCGGAGTTAAAATAGTCCCACATTCGGATCTCCGAGAGGGGACTACTTCGGAGGATGCGATCGGAAAGTTAAGAATAAGAGTCGGGAACATTTTGCGAGTCGGAGCGTGGAATGTTAGAACTATGAAGCAAGTGGGTAAGCTAAAGAACCTAAAAATCGAAATGAATAGGTTATCATTACACATAGTAGGGATCAGCGAAGTTCGGTGGCCAGAGGCGGGGGATTTTTGGAGTGGAGACTTCAGGGTAATTCATACAGGTGCCGAGGAAGGAAATTTGGGTGTGGGGATAGTTATGCGGAAAAAGATAGGATAGTGTGTACAAAATTACTTACAAAAGAATGAAAGAGTACTCATGGTTAGATTAGAATCTAAACCGGTAAACACAGTAATAATACAAGTATACATGCCCACCTCTAACTACAGTGACGAAGAGGTAGAAGCAACCTACAAAGATATCGAAAACATATTAAGACACGTAAAAGCACATGAAAATTTAATAATTACGGGGGATTTTAATGCAGTGGTAGGTGAGGGTAGGGAAGGAGCGATAGTAGGTTTATTTGGTTTAGGCACTAGAAACGACAGAGGAAATAGGCTGGTACAATTTTGCGACAAGAACAATTTAATCATTACAAACACATTATTTCAACATCATGCTAGAAGACGATATACGTGGAAGATGCCAGAAGATATATGAAGATATCAATTAGGTTACATTCTTGTTAGACAACGGTTTACGAATCAAGTAAAAGACTGTAGAAGCTACCCAGAAGCAGATATAGACACTGACCACAACATCGTAATTATGAAGGCCGCACTTAAATTTAAGAATGTAAAAAAAAGAAACGGAAAAAGGCACTTAGACTTAGAGAAACTAAAAAATAAAGGTATTCAAGAAAGATTCGATAAAAGGTCAAATGAATTGCTCAAAGATATCGGGAAAATATCTTATACTAAGGAAGTAGAAACAGAATGGAATAACCTTAAATCCAGCCTCGACATGGCGGCCAGAGATATTCTGGGGTATACATAAAAGTAAATAAGAAACCATGGATAACAAAGGATATCCTGAATATAATAGAAGAAAGACAAAAATACAAAAATAAATCAGACGAAACAGGAAACAGAGATACAAAGCCATAAAACGGGAAATTATTCGAAAATGCAGGAAAGCTAAAGAACAATGGATTGATGAAAAGTGCAAAGAGGTACAAACTAAGATGGAAGTAGGATAAACAGATGAAGCATACAAACTAATTAGAATCAATTTTAGGGATATAGAACCGTATAGCAAAAATATAAGGGACGCGGGAGGAAATGTCATTATAGAAAATGTAGAGAAAGTGGGTAGATGGCAAGAATATATAGAGAATTTATATGCAGGAGAAGAACTAACTGCATTAGAAAAGGAATCAGACATTGAAAATGATGACTTGGGATATCCTATACTTAAAGATGAATTTGAAATAGCATTAAAGGGTCTGAAAAATGGTAAGGCGCCGGGTACAGATAAGGTGCAAGCGGAGACTCTAAAAGCCGCTGGGCAAGCAGTAACAGAACATCTCTTCCAACTTGTAAGCTATATGTATGAGACAGGCGAGATACCCAAAGATTTCAAACATAACATCATAGTAACTATACCAAAAAAGAAAGGCGCAGATAGATGAGAAAATTTTCGAACAATAAGCTTGACAGCACACGTAACAAATATATTAACTAGAATTGTACAAAGACGAATGGAAAAACGAGCTGAAGAAATACTAGGAGAAGACCAATTTGGGTTTAGGCGAAACAGGGGAACACGGGAGGCTATCTTAGCTCTGAGGGTGATAATGGAGAAAACAATAGAAAAAGAGGAAAGCGTGTATATAGGGTTTGCAGATCTGGAAAAAGCATTTGACAATGTAAAATGGAAAAAAATGTTCGAAATACTCAAAAAGATTGGAATGAATTATAGGGATAGACGGATAGTACATAGATTATACAAAGAGCAAACAGGAGTAATAGAATTAGAGCAGGAACGTAGAGAAGTAAACATCAGGAAAGGGGTAAGGCAGGGCTGTTCCCTATCCCCACTAATTTTTAACTTGTACATTGAAGAGGCAATGAATACTGTCAAATGCAGGAAGACATTTGGAATTACTATGCAGGGACAAAAACTAGATATGCTTAGATTTGCAGATGATATAGCGGTATTAGCATGTAGCAAGGAAGAGTAAGAAGCTGCTCTCAATGAAATAGAAACGCTTCTAACAGAGAGATACGGTTTGAAAATTAACAAAAATAAAACTAAAGTACTAGTATGCAGAGGAGGGAAAAATAAATCGAAAACAAGAATGCAAATATGTAACACGAACTTACAACAGGTTAAGGATTTCTGCTACCTAGGAAGCCAAATAACGCAAGATGGGAAAAGCACAAAAGATATAAAACAAGGATTAGCACAAGGTCGTGCTACATTTAACAGGAAAAAGCAACTACTGTGCTCAAAGACCACAAACATAAAAACAAGGAAAAGATTGCTCAAAACATATGTGTGGAGCACAGCACTGTGAAGCCTGGACAGTGGGAGAAGCGGACAAGAAAAAGGTAGAAGCCTTTGAAATGTGGTGCTACAGACGTATGATGAAGATATCATGGACAGACAAAGTTAAGAACGAAGAGGTACTAAAAATGGCAGGGGAAGAAAGAGATATGTGGAAAACGGTAAAAAATAGGAGAGATAGGATAATAGGCCACATACTACGGCATGAAGGAATAGTGCGGAATATACTAGAAGCAGAAATAGGAAAAAAGAGAAGAAGAGGTAGACCTAGGTTAGACTACTGCACACAAATAGTGAAAGATGTAGGCTGTAGGAGTTTCAGAGAAATGTGTAGGCTAGCTCGGAAGAGAAATCAATGGAGGTACGCATCCAACCAGTCCCAAGATGGATAAATTAATGACGAAGAAAGTAGCTGCACTTAAACATGATATTTATTATAAGCAACTACAAGCATTGGAGGAGCAATATTCTCGAATAATGGTAATTGAGTGAAAGCATTTACTGGAAAACGTATTATTTCGGCAAATGTCTAAGTGTTGAGGGATCTTGGCAGCCACAGGTTGCTTAACCCCCTTGAATAAAACTCAGTGAAAAAGGGCATAATATTAGAAAACAATACAAAAAACATGATATTTATTATAAGCAACTACAAGCATTGGATGGGCAATATTCTCAAATTATGGTAATTGCCTGAAAGCATTTACTGGAAAACTATTATTTCGGCAAATGTCTAAGTGTTGGGGGATCTTGGCAGCCACAGGTTGCTTAACCCCCTTCAATAAATCTCAGTGAAATAGGGCATAATATTAGAAAACAATATAAGGGGAACCGAGCTGTATTGCTGTGTGAGAATTTCAGGGAACTATGTAGGTTAGTTTAGAAAAGAAATAAGTGCAGGTACATGTCCACCCAGTTTTGAGACGGGAAACCCAATGACGAAAAAATAAGCGCAGACAAATCTGATGATTATTATAAACAACTAGTTGTTTGTTGTGAAATATCTGCAACTAATGTTGACTGTGCGAAAAGACATATTGGAAAAAATATTAAATCACTAAATGTTCAAGTGCTGGGGGAACTTGGCAACCACAGGATGCTTACCCCCCTTCGCAACCACTTAATGTCGGAGAAATAGGGTAAGTAATTGTAAAACAATAGAAGGTGACCGAACTACATCTAACAAGAAAGAACGGCGCCTATGATGAAAGACAACAAACATAGAACAAAAAGTTCTTGAAAGCGTATGTGCGGAGCACAGCACAGACAATATGCTTACGAAATACGAGCAGTCTGAAAAGCAGACAGAAGAACAGCAGAGGCCTTTGAAATGCCGTGCTTCAGATGTTTGAGGATGGACAGACAAAGGTAATAACAAATAGGTTATAGAAACAGTAAGGGAACAAGGATATCTTTGGAAAAAAATATGAGAAATAGAAGGGCATAATACGTTCTAATGCATTTTTGGGGAATAGTGTGGGATATATGACAAGCAGAGATAGAAAAAAAGAGGCGGATGTAGACCTAGATCAGATAGTGATAGATGCAGACTGTGCAAATTTCGGGGAAATCTGTAGCTTAGTTCAGAATAGTAAACAATGATGGTACGCGTCTAACCAGTTTCAGGACTAAAGACCCAATGATGATGACTAATCAACCTTTTGGCTTCGGTAGTGGTCTTAGGAATAGAAAAGTTCTTACTATCTTCAACTTTGGAGGGGTTAGCGCGTAGACCAGCTTGATCTACCACAAAACCTAAAAAAGTTTAAAAAGAGCAAGAAAATTCATATTTAGCCAAGTTGATTCGGAAACCAGAATTTTTTAAACATGTTAAAATTCTTTCCAAAGTAGAGATGTGTTCCTCAAAAGATGTAGACGGTACGATGATATTATCTAGATAAACATATGCTTTCCCTTCGTGTAGAATATGACCTAAAGTTTGTTCCATTGTACGCTGAAAAAAATCAAAACAAACATAACTACCAAGGACGGAGTATAAAATTTTATAAGGCTGTGTAGTTATCAATACCGTAACAGACAAATGAAGGAGTAAATTTTACCCTCTAATGATGTTATAACAATGTTGTTGTCACTATTGCTATTTGTTACTGTAGTAGCAGAAATTAGATTTGCAGAAAATTCCCCATCAGCACTATCTAAAACGAAAAATACAAATGTAGTAGTTTTGTGATAACGTATTTTGCTGGAACACTAACTCAAAACACTTGATGTGCCCGGAATACAGTAAGAGATTCATAAACATTACTATTAAAACATATCTGTTTCAGCAATAACGCCAGTATCACGTAAACACATCACAAGCATCCGTTTGCCACGTGTAAACAATTTTCAGTGGTTGCTTGTTTTTAACAATAGCATGATAATACTTAAATTACTTTAGGAATTAGAGATTTGAGTAATGCAGTTAATACACAAAAACAATAAACCCGTCATAATCCTTATATCCAGAAACACTACTAGTCAACTAGGCACCAAGTAACAGCCTGGGACACGTGGTGCAATAATATACCTATTTCATAATGTTGACTAAGTATTATTGTGGCAAGAAGTACTTAAGTCGTGACATAAGTACTTTTAACAAGGAAATACAAAGGAAAAAATGCGGTTCTTGAATTGTGTACTTCTTGCATAAAATCTGTTATTACTAAGATCCGTTATGTCTACTTAGGCATATCTAACAGAAAGATTTTTAGATTATTGGAAGTAATTTAGCGACCACGTATACAACAAAAATGCGTTAAATGAACTAGTTGACTGAGATGTTTCTTGCATTGAAAGTATTGGTTTAAATAATACGTATAGGCCTAAAATCTCAATAGCGATAAAAAATAACTTAGACACTTCTAGTACCAAGCCACAGATATATTTTTACTACTTTAGAAAAATTTATGATACATAATAACTCGAGACATAGAGGAACTTACTAAACTTTGCTGATATTCACGATTCAAAGGTATACTTTTGTATAGCTAGTTTAGGAACGCCCCGTACTAAACACTCTACAAATTTTTGAGCATAGGTCACCACTCTTGTGCCATTTATTTTCTGCTGTGTGTATACAAAATGACACGCGAGTTATGTATCCCCCAATTGGTATATGTATAAAGAGATAGAAATAATTAGGTTTTATTAGAAAATGTTAACAAAATGTTAAGTGAAGTGCAACAAAGTAATCCAAGGACAATTTATAAAGTTTATTAACAGTTCACGAGAACGGATGCAATACTTTGTATCGCAGACGATAGTGGCACTGCAGGTGGCAGGTCACAGACGGTCAAGATATCGCAATTACTTAGAAAATAAGATTATAACATTGTAACAAAGTATAGAATTAAGAATAAGCAGACATGAGATCTGCAAGTTCCCACAGCCATGTGGGCGGTAGGGACATTATAAAAAGCCCGGGAGCTACAAGACCCGGCAGTCAGTCAAAGTATTCAGCTGTAACATTGCAGTTGCTTAGACTACTCAAAATAGTACATTTAATAGTAATTTTTCGACTTAGAGTAAATTAGTTCAAGTTTGTAAAATTCCATAATTAACGTCTGTTTGAAGTAAAATTGTTAAGAAGTTTTGGAAATGTTTTTATAAAACACAGCTCCCAAAGCCCGAACCTTAACTCGCGTTGTTCGACGAACTTTATAACTCGTTTCCACGTTGCGGAAATTGTACTTTTCTATTTATTGTCGTTCAATTAAAACAGTATATTGAATGCCTAATGACTGCAAATATATTTTATATAGAAGGCAAGTTTAATTTATAGGTAGTATTAGTATCGCCCTACAACTCACGTTAGTAATAGATGGATAAGTTTGAGTTAATTAAATCAAACACTAAACCCTAAAGATGTCCAAGATGCACTACCCTTAATTACAAACTAAACAAGACATCCATTAGCCTTCTTAATTTTAAACTGTCACGCTTAATTAAGCTCCTTTCCTTACTGTTTTGGGTATAACTCATAATAAAAGAGTTTTGACTAAAATAAACCCCTCACGACAGGCAAAGGTTATAACATCCACTCCTCAAGCTACTTTATTGAATATTTACTCCTTCAATATAGCACGTGTGTTCTTAGGGAGTTAATTCAATAGAACACAGAAACTAGGCACATCTAAATTTGCCCAGAATGAGCTTTTAAGTTTTCAAATCAATAATATAACGTCTTAGAGGTGCCTTCTTGGCACAGGTATAACAGTAACGTAAAATGTTGATTTAGCAAGATCTCTTGTGTTCTAAATTTTGCGTTGTAAAGAAATGTGAATTCTGCTGAAGCAGGTATTCAAACGCAATATTTCTTTACGTCGAATGCCATATATTTTGGTACCACGTGCAATCATAACAGAATGTTTTATGATATAACTTTTTTTTTATCAATAATGAGTCTATGATTTTAGAGGAAAAGGGGAATTGCATTATTCGAGTCTGTACGAGTTATTCTCAAAACGTATTGAAATCATATAAATCATCCACTTACACTAAAGTGTAATGGAGTTCTTATGAGGCATATAACTGTCATGTTGGTAAGCGACGACGTGTCTTAGAAATGACAAATGATACATGCAAAGAAACTAAAGCCAATTAATAGCTTGAAACAAACTAAAACTCAGAAGATATTACAATCTAACTGAAGTTGTTGGATTCGTTTAATTTTAGAGTGTTTTATGTATAAAGTAAAAGTAAAGGGTAGTGTTAGCGCGAGTCAATTAATTATAAGGACTTTATTAAGCTTATGTAAATAAGAGTAAGTTTATTTTAGGTGCGCAAAACTTATTAGTATTCTTCGCCTCAATCAAAAATTTTTGAAAAAATTATATTTGAACAAATCAACGAATACACTTCTTTTGCACAATCACAACTGCAAATCCATCTGGCTTTAGAATGGGTCATAGTACCACTGGTGCATTAATCATACTAACGATATTCTTCAGTCTTCTAATTTGGATATGGTTAGTGTTTTAGTGTCTAAAGCGTTTGACACCTTACACTACAATTTACCTCTTGCTAAATTAAAATATTACGGATTTGACAACAACTCACTACATCTTATGCGGTCTTATTTATGTAATAGGAAGCAGTTTTGATTAATGTTAGTGGTGAAACGTCTCTAACAAAAAATATAACTAGTGGAGTGTCTCACGGTTCAATCTTAGGTCCTCCGCCTTTTTTTAGCTGTCTACAGCTGACTTTGCAAGTAAACTTCGCAATTGTCAATCTAGATTTTACGCTGACGATTCACAAATATATTTCACATTTAAAATTAATCAGTTACCAGTAGCAAATGCAAAGATCAATGAGGATCTAAAGGAGCTTTCTGATTTTGGAGCAAATCATTCCTTAGCTATTAACCCTAAGAAATCGATAACAATTATTTTTGGGCTTGAGAAAAACAGAAAGTTAGTTGTTGATAACAAAATCTAGTAGTAAATGACGAAAAAATTGAAATACAAAATCACGTTAAAACCTAGGAGTAACGGTTGACTTTAAATTACAATTTGAGTGTCATATAAATAATTTAGTTAAAAAATCATACATAATTCTGCGTAAACTGTATGTTAACAAAGATTCGTCAAATCGAAAGCTTCGTAAAATGCTTTGCGACTTGCGAGTCACTTAGTTTGTCGGCATTTGATTATGGTGATGTTTATGGCCCCTGTTTAGACTCTATTACTACAGCAAGGGTTCAAAGAATACAGAATGATTGTCTTAGATTTATTACCAATTTAAGGAAATTCGATCACATTTCTGAATCGGGGCGCCAATCGCGCTGGTTAGAAATGAAAACAGGCGCTTACTGCATCTTGCATCTTTTACGCATAAAATTATAAATTCTCTATCGGCACCAATTTATATAAAAAACTGCAACTGCAACTACCGCGTAGCAGTTGTCATGCTGTTCAGGTGAGATCTCGTGACTTGCTGCATGTACAGCAGCCGTCAACCACCCTCTTCCAGAGGTCATTCCAGTACACTGCAGTTAAATTATATAATTCAATTGACAACTCTATAAAAACCAAATCGGTATCAAGTTTTAAACTATTATTTAATAAGTATCTACTTTCAACACAATAAATTCACTGGTCTATATATTTATATTTATTTGTTCTCATACTCTTTAGCAGAAATAAGTGTTGGCTTATAAAGTACCAACTTAATGTTAGTGTTAAATTGTTTGCAGTGGCGTTCACACCAGGATTATAAACATCCGGCTTCTTTTACATGTTTCTATACTTATTTTTAAATTTATGTCTACTGTATCGTTAGTTGCAGGTTAAGTGGTAGAACAGCCTTTGGCTGAACTTCGCCTGTTATACTACATTCTTATTTTTCTTGTCATAGAACTTATCAATAATCAATAAACACAATATTATTATTATTATTATTATTATTATTATTATTATTATTATTTTATTATTATTATTATTATTATTCTTATTATTAGCTCGCCTCTCGAGCTGTCCGGACGTGAATTAAGTCGCTCTATAAAATATTTATAAACTTAGTGAATAAGTGCGGTTAGTAGACAGAAGACTGAACAAAAGTGATACCATATGATTACTCTTTCTAAATAGTATCTGCATTTTGATTAAAATTAAATACTCTGATAATGAAGTGCGATAAGTGTGAAATAGCATTAAATCCAGATGGTAATTATGTTACTTGTAATACTTGTAAAAGCAAACTGCATTATTCGTGCTCGGGATTATCGGAATCGACATATTCGCGTATGTCGACAACAAAAAAAAAGGCCTGGAAATGCCTAGAATGTAGAAGTGAAAATCTAAGTCAGAAATCGGAATCTTCCACGCCTGCAGGTGATGAAGATATCAAGCAAATGTTTAATGTAATTTCGAACAAACTTGATAAATACAAACAGGCTGTAGACGAGATAAAGAATGATATAAAAGCATTATCAAATTTTTTATGATGATCTAAAACACGAAGTAATTCAACTACGAAACGCAAACAAGGAACTGACTAAAGACGTGCGTACTTTACTCGAAGAAAATAAGGCGAAGGATACAAAAATCCTGGAACTTGAGGGCAAATTAAATGCAATTGAACAACGTGGAAGAAACGTTAACTTTGAAATTCACGGTTTGGAAACCACTGCGGAAGAAAAGCAGGACGGATTTTTAAAACAAGTAGTTAAAAAATTAGTACACCACTTTCAGATAAATATGGATCCAAATGATATACAGATCGTACATCGACTTCCGAAAAGGAAACCAGAGGCTATTCCAATTGTAATAGTTAGATGCTCTTCCCAAGTATTTAGGGATAACGTAATTAGCAAAAAAAGACAGGTAGTCAAAAATAGTGATTTGTTAAATAATGCAAGCGACCGAAAAATTTTTATTAATGAAAATTTAACAGCATACAATAAATCACTACTATGGAATGCAAAGCAGAAAGCCAATGAACTCCGATGGACTTTTGTATGGGTGAAAAACGGTAGAATATACGCAAAAAAATCAAACGAAGAACCAAGCGTAATACGTATAGAAACCGAAAGGATTTACTTAGAATACGTTAAGATTACTACTATTACAACATTACAGTTATTTATAGGTAATTTAAAGTTAAGAGAACAGTTTTATTTTTAATTTTGATGGTTACTTTGATAGAAAGGTATTTTAAGTTTAGTTTTGATATTTATTCTGAATAAAATAATAAATTTAAAGTCACAATACAAAATGCTAGACGAAGACGATTATACGAGAATTGAGAGTAAAGTTCAATTTTATACGTTTGGTAATATTGAGGAGTATAAAGATCTAATTCAGACGCATAACCTAGAGGATAGTTTTAACATATTCTGCCTAAACATCAACGGAATCAAAAGCCATTTTGATCAATTACTTTATACTTGTCAAATGTCAAAATTGAAATTTTAGCTTTAATGGAAGTATCAATACAAAATCATGAGTTAGATATATATCAAATTGAAGGCTATAACATGCACGCTAAGTTACGATCTCAAAGGAAAGGAGGGGGAATAATAGTTTATATCCGAGACAATCTCAAATTAACAGAAACTATATATAAGTCGGCATCATATGAAAACATACAAGGCAAATTAAATTTTCAAGGAAAAGAAATAGAGCTTATTGTGGTATATAGACCTCCAAACTATAATGTAAAAGATTTCATTGGTGAATTAAAAATCAAATAAAGAAATGCCAAAAAATAAAATGTTATATTTGGAGGAGACATAAATTTAGATACGGAAAGTGAGAAACTGTCGGAAACGATAAATAAGTATGAAGTATTATTAAGTGGTAATGGTTTTTTTAAATGTATAAAGGATTATACCAGACAAGAAATTTACAATAACAGACTTGTGTCTTCTTGCCTTGACCATTTATATATGAGGGGTGAATTTAGAATAATATACTCGGCAATTATACAAGCAAAAATATCAGATCATTACATCATCTCAGTAAATCTAGTAGTGCATAATAAAAGTAATAAGATCAATAAAATAGAACCAAAAATCACACTAAGTGAACAGTTAGTTAAATTCCATTTAGCCAATATAAAGTTTGAAAAATAGAAAAATAAATAACCCTCAGAAACTATATAATAGTATTACACAAACATTTATCCAGGTATATAAAACTCGGAAATTTATAATGCAACGAAGACAATAAAAAATCAAATTCTACATTTAAAAACCTTGGATGACCGCAGATTTACAGTCGTTGGTGAAAAAGGGATAGCATGTTTAGAAAATGGAAACGCTCGAGGATGCAGAATGATCTAAATGAATATAAAAATTTAGAATTTATTTAAACTCAAAATTAAAAGGATAAAGTACAATACTACACTAACAAGTTCAAGGAAGTACAAAACAATACAAAAAAATGTGAAACTAATCAATCAGATAACAAATCCCAAAGACAAACCAAATATCGATCAATTAGTCAAGCAACATTTTCCAATACGAAGTGATAAAAAACTAGCAAATCAATTTGCGGAAACATTCTTTCAGAACGTCTGCTCGCTAAAACACAAATGCCACGTGCAGTTACTCAGAAATCCAATAAAAATATTAATAAAGTTAGTACCTTTTACCTACAGGAAGTAGCATTAGAATTTGTTAATAAGGAAATTCAAAAAATGAACCCTAAAAAGTCACCCGGAGCGGATAGCATAAGAGCAAGGGACATACAGTCTTTAACAAATAATAATATAAACCTCATAATTCAAAATTTAATAAATACAATTATTAAAACAAAAAAAGTACCAGACAAAATGAAAACGGCCATAGTAAGACCTATACATAAAAACGGCAGCTATACAAACCTATCAAATTATAGACCGATCTCCATACTACCAGTAATTGAAAAAAATATTTGAAAAACATGTTTCGGAAAAATTGTACAACTTTATTCAAGAAAATAGTATAATAAATAATGTGCAATATGGATTTATAAAGGGACGGGGCATAAATAACCTGCTGACAAAGTTTTCGAACGTAGTATACCAATATTTAGCACACAACATTCACGTAATATGTTTGTTTGTTGATTTCACCAAAGCTTTTGAAACAATTAATCATGAAAACCTAATAGCCAAAATGAATGACTTAGGGTTTCATAGACCACCATTGGAACTATTCAAGAATTACCTCGAGAGACGAAAATTTGTGGTAAAGATAAATAATACAGTAAGCCAAGAAAAATCTTTAGATGTAGGCGTGCCACAAGGTTCAGTCCTTGGTCCTTTATTATTTACATTATACATAAATGATTTACCTAATGTAATTAAAAATTGCACTGTATTTATGTTTGCGGACGATATTCTCTTAATGTCGCATCATAAATCATTTTCTATAGCGGAACAAATGTTACAAGAGGACACTAATCAACTTGCTAAATGGTCACACGATAACTCACTAATTATAAATCCCGATAAAACCAAAACACTATACATTTCAACCCCTTATAGAGATACAAAAAAAGACCCAGTAATAAAAATACACTCCTGCAGATGCTTTCAAGCAAAAGAAAAGGGACTGGAAATGTGCCAATCATTATGTAACGTGGTGATGAACTGTACGGAATATAAGTATTTGGGTATTACCGTGGACAATTACTTTCGGTGGGATATTCACATTAAAAAGGTATGTAATAGGCTATTGGCCATCTTGGTAAAGTTTTATTACCTATCTGACATGTTACCACTTCGTATGAGGAAAATAATATACACGGCGTTAGTAGAATCTGTGATAAGATATGGATTGACAGCTTGGGGAAATGCAAATGATATTCACTTGAATAAAATCAAAATAATCCAAAAAAAATTCTTAAAGCTGCTGGATAAAGAAAACTGGAATTCTACTTTCCAAGAAAAACTAATCAACAACAATCTGTTAACAGTAAAAGGAATATTCAAATACAACATGATAATCGACAATTTTTTTAAAGAGAAATATCTAAGTATTGACGAAAATAAGTACCACTTAAGAGAAGTTAAATACAGAGTTCCATTTGTAGCAAATAATTATGCTAAAAAATGTCTAAATTACACTGTACCAACCTTGTTTAATGAACTGCCACAAGAATGCAGACAATATATTAATATGAAAACTTTAAAGGCTAACATAAAATTATATTTAAACACACAAACTAATTAAAGCACCAAAACCGCACAAAAAGAAATAAATGCAGAGTTATGCTAAAACGTACACGTTAATGAAAGAGAGTAGAGCCAAAAGAAACTTAAATAGATCACACATTAATTTTCCCTTTATAAATTCCCGTAATAAGTTTAGGGCGCTGAAAATTAACTATGTAAATAAATGTACATATAGCATAGAAAAATATACAAAAATTCAATATATATAGTTTATATAATTCCTACACATAATATTGCGATACCTAGTTTTTAGTGATAAAATTTGTTTAGTATATATTTATAAAAAAAAATTGTTTATATTTTTTAGGCGTCAAACAAAATATTGTAGATAATTTATTATTTACCGCTAAATTACGGGAACCAAGAAGTAGAACAACATCATGTCAAGCAACCTCAAGGTTAGCTTATGATGTATATGCAATTGTGTTATAAAATATGAATAAAAGTTTATTGAATTGAATTGAATTGAATTATTATTATTATTATTATTATTGTTATTATTATTATTATTATTGTTATTATTATTATTATTATTATTATTATTTATTTCTTAGTGTTTAATTTATAGATAAAGAAAACAAATAAATAAGATATTTGGAAGTTTTTAGCATTTCTTACATGATTATTAGATATCATTTCTATGATTTCCATGATATTATTTGTCTCCCTAAGTACCTAATTGCATTTTGTATACCAACTCATCAAATAAAATTCATCTTTAAAATTTAAATTGGTACCTCGGATTGTTCGACGGTCAGAAAGCGAACTTACAAGAACATATTGTACTACAGTCAAGTTCGTCCGCAGGTGGGGGCAATGAGAGTACTTGTCCTCCCCCCCCCCACCTCCCTGTATTTCCTGCCGCTTATATCCGAATTAATTTTGTAATATACAAACTTTCCTTAGCAATTACATCACTTTACATCTAGAAATCGGTTTGGCTGATGAGAATACACACTGAGCACCTGCAGAAAAGACCACAGGATAGCCATAACACAGGTGGGAAAATCTCTAATTTATATATGGATATGAGCTAATAAAAAAAACCAGTAATTTATGCAGCAAAAAGGGTATACAATGAACTGAACTCGCATAGTATGTTAAATCCGAAGCACAATATCATTTTAAAAAAATTCCTTAAGCTTAAGTAATTGAAAGTTAGGTTTATGTATAGTTGTGTACACGATTTAAATTTGTAAATTTCCCAATTGTCGTCATCGGTCCCAGTGGCGCAATTGGTAAACGCATGGTTCCGGCAAAACCAAGATACAAGTTCAAGTTTTGTCCAAGACCTTATATTTTCCACCTTTCAATTACTTGCTCGATTTGAAATGATTATTTGGGATTTGCATGAAGGTCTAAGTTATCATTTCATCTTATTCACTGTAATACGATAGTGTTTATCTACTTACCTGATGTAATTAACTACCTAATATATATATATATATATATATATATATATATATTGCCGTGTACTCCTTTAAATTTCGTGCCCACTCCTGGGCTAACATAAATTTTCAAAAAAAAAATTAGAAAAAAAATTTCTTACCCTGTATTTTGAACGCCTTCGAATTTTTCTGCTCACCCTGGCTAGCTCAGCAATCGGTCTCTTCTTGAATACCTATTTTTACGTACATACTTCTCTCACACTCACACACCATCAAATGAAATTACCAAAATAATACAAGAACCATACAACTATTTATTTACACATATTAACAGATAAAATATTTACACATGAGTACAAACGGTTTGGTACAATTTTATTACTAGCTCAATTTATTGAATGCTTTAAAGTTCTTGATTTTCAAATGATTTTAAACAAATTTGAGTAGATATGAGTAGGTGGGCCCCACATGTAACCCTAATTTTACTTCATACTGGTCTATTGTGAGCTCATTATACCACAGTTTTTGTACATGCTTTATAAACCTTGCATTATTGAAAACAAATTTACAGACCCGTTTACTCCTTACAACCACAATTTATAGCCTGAATAAATCTTTATATATCACCAATAAACCCTTTTTCAATACTCAAACTTATTAAATTGTTCTGCACATGTACCTTTTTAAACAAGTTTTAAAAACAATAAACACGCCCCCAATAAGTCAAACACACAAACACGAAAATATACACAAATGTTTATATAAAAACAGAAATTTCAAGTTTATTACCTGGAGACAGCTTCACTCCTCGTCACCGTTGGAGATGGTTACCAGAACCCTCGTCGATGCGTCCATCTACTACGCTGAGGCCAGGATTCACAGATCCCCACCATCCAATATCTCCGCTACCACTACAGTACTCCGCTCAAGATGTTAGCTTCGTCTCAACAGTAACATTCCATACCAGATATTTCACGCATACAAATTGCTTTCAGTTCTGCTTACCCCAAATATCATCCATCCATTTAATAACTTTTGTCGTATTAGCGGCACCTTTTATTTGAATAAGCACCAACTCGTGCAATCACTTTTATATCTAGCGGTCCGCTAAACTTTTATAATTTCTAATAGTAAGTTTAATGCGACTGTACTAAACACACGCTAACCGAAAAAGTTTTTACAATTATGTTGTAGATCTGAACCCGTATTCAGATCTAGATGGAAGGAAAGAGAGCTTTAATATATTCGTTCGTGTATTTATATTATTCTCAAACCCCCCTAGTGGAACCCGTTTCATGTGAAAAGCTTGTGTTCAAAGCAGTTTCTTAAAATTTTGAACGTATCCGACTATAATTTCTGAAAAAATTTTCCTGTCCGTCGTGCTGTTTACATAGAATTTCGTTTTCTACCTTACCGTATGCGTACTTCTGGAAAACTGCTCACTATCAACCAATGATATAATTTCCTGTCGTCACACCGTTCCACCTTTCAGCTATCCATTTTTGTTCTACGCATATCTGTTGTCTCCTTTTAAACCCATTTCAAGTTACAGAAAATCGACATTGTAGTCGGTCTTCACAAATACACGTGTATATCCTACGTGACTTCAATCCAACGCTTCATTTATACTTTTCTCTGTCTGCTTTATATTACCGATTGTTTATTCCACTCTCTCCTTAAGGTACTGGTTATTGTAGCAGCTTATACAAATCGATCGTTGCAAATAATTCCTATGGAATTCTATCTTAACGTTTGTTTAATATACTCTGAACGTAACATTTAACCAATAGGTGTTTCTTGAAATTATCGACCGTTTGAAAATAACAATTCCTAGATTTCTTCCTTTCTAAGTATTTGTATAACAAACGTTGGCTTTTAAAATACAAACATTTGCGTTTGAATTTATTGATTTTTTATGCAAGCACGCTCCCTTCTTGCTTCCATGCGTTTGATTAGAGTTGTTATAATTACTTATGCATATCCTTGAGTTGTTTATGTACTCTAAAACTTTTCCTCCCTTATGTAGTTTTAACATTCCAATTTAAATATAAAAATACCTTAATCCCGTCCGTTTTCACTGTATAGGTGAATTAATTTGGCGCGTAAATAATTTGCTCCTGTTTCTATATACATGGTTGCTAAAATTTTATTGTCTACACCTATTTACCCTTTAAAACCACAACAATATATATATATATATATATATATATATATTACTCATATTTAGACCAGGGTAGAAAATTAAATAATCACATCAAATAATTTTAAACACCGTGTATAAGGAATTTCATTAAATAATACGCTTTATTAAAACCGTGAAGCATAAAAATTTATGAGTTTCATTAAACATAAGAGATTTAAAATCATGTACAAGACGCTTTATATCAAAAGAAACAGTATTAACAAGCTCTGCGTGTAATGTAATTATTCCTAAACAAATGGAAATTACGTGCAAAATTTATCTTAATTAACTCTATTTCAAGTAACCGGTATTGAACAGAACGTACATATAATACCTATAAAAACTTGTGAAAATCCAAGATTAAAATACCACGGAATAAAGCTCTGAGAATTAATATTATTTTGAACACCTGCGTAGTTTAAATATCACATACGGCGTAAATTTTGTAGATAATTAATAGTTTCAAAGAATCTTGGAGAAACCGGGGCTTAATATTCACGAGAATGTGCGATACGGGGTTATTAAACCCAGATAACAGTCCACATGGACTAAAATATAATCGATAATAAAGAATATCAATTTGCACCAATACGAACAGGTTAGAAAAGGAAAGAGAAAATGCGTCAAGCAAACACACATATAGTAAAAGGCGGGATTTAAGCAACGTCACGAGGGTCACAATTGGTTGAAAATAGGATGCAAATATCAGAGGTAGAAACAACAATTTCTGTACAAAATTAATTAGTTTTTCTCGGACATGCTTGCGTGCCGTGTGTTGAAATTTCTGAGATTTAAATGGGACGAGTGAAAATTCGTAAAATCGACGCGCGAGCGACAGACTGGGAACATAGAATGAGGAATTCTGTAGAATTACCCGTTTTGAGGACAAAAGCGACATGCCGGCTTTTTGCTATATATACCGAGATGAATATAAACAAGCCCTCTTAGACTTTTGACTATTCGATGCGTTAAAAGCTCGTACATCCGCGACTTGATTGAAGATGTTAAACAGTGCATTTTAGTTTGATAAAATAATTTAAAGTTTTGCTCGTATATTTTAGTGATTCAAAATAGTTGGTTATTTACGTGCTAACATGAATGTACTTCAGTGCACTTAGATACAAGGTAATAAAATTTAGTTTCACTGTACCAATTAGCAAAATTTACAACGACAAATGTATACACAAAAGTAGGCAGTTTTGGCGTATATTGGTGAAAGAAGTATGAAGTTATTTGCTATTTTTCGGGGTGTTAATAATTAAATGGTTCAAATACGTGTCTGGATCCACGAAACAAGGGTCAGATATACATAGATGAGTTCCGGAAAAGCCCAGAAACAACTGGTGATGGAGAAAATTTTAAAAGCGTTGAGAATTAGAAGCCGTAAATATAATCCTGTTGGAATGGTGTGATTAACTAAAGGGACGATGTACTTTGAAGCTACGAGGACAGTAACCTTCAGGTAAATTATACTATTTTGTTTGACATTTTGTGTGTGTTGAATAACTTTATAATTGATTTACTTTAAATGGACATTAGTGAAATTGTACTAACCATAAAATTTTAATTTTAAGATGAAATTTGCTTGTTGAAGTAGAAAGGAGTATTTAGTTTTGATGTTCGGTAATATGATGAAAATTTGGGTATGTCTTTGAGCTCAATTAGACGAACCTGGTTAATTAACGTAAAGGGTGGTAGATGCTCCTTTATACTCAGACTCCGGTCTGCTTATATTGTTATATTAATTAGTAGGCATCCAACAAGGACTTTAATTTTGGATGCACATTAAAATGATAATAAAATTAATCTTGAAATTCTTTTAAAACTGAAATTTATGCTGAGTTTAATTTTGAAATTTTAATGTATTCTGAATATTGATGTAAATAGAGTTAACGTTGATGTTTTTGGTAGGAATGTGTTGTTTTTTATGAATGAGGAGGTTTATAACATTAGGTGAGCAGCCGAGGCGAAAAGAGGATCACAGCCGTTTATGACGCCCAATCTGTGGGACTAGAATTTTTTGTTGAAAGGACCCAGTTCCCGCATTTAGAGGAGCATTTCACAGCATATTTAGGCGACCACAACGTGGGGCTCGAGTTCCAAATAAAATTTTGTGATTTTATTCCAGGAAACTGGCGATCTGAGAGAGAGTTTCTGTGTGTTATAAATTTAAGAGTATTTTGAGTGTGTGTGAGTGATTAGAACGTATGCAGAGAAAAGAGTGGTTAAGGAGTCAAGGAGGGAAATTGGAAGTGACGATAGTGCATTGTGTGAAAAATTCGAAAATGGAAGAAGCTGGAGGCAGTAGAGATCAGTCGAGGACGGAATCAGGGGATCAAGGAAATGAATTAATGATGAGAATGTTAGAGGAAATGCGATTAGCTAGGGAGGAATACAATAGAAAATTAGAACAGCTAAGCGATGAATCGAATAGAGCGAGAGGACTCAAATCGAAAATTTGACCGAATGAATGAGACATTAACAGGAGTTAGGGAAACCCTAAGTGAGAAAATAGACAAGACAAATAAAGAAGTTTCAGAATTTAAAATAGTCTTACCGTAAAGATGGGGAAGTTAAAATAGGGTTGAAAAAAATGAGCGTGATATTACAGGTCTTCGACAGGAAATGGGACATTTAAGGTCCGAAGTACGCATTTTTGTGAAGAAGAGATTAATATAAAATGACTGAAGTGACGGACTCATGTAGGGATCAGTTAGGCAGGGTAGAACGCGAAGTTAGTAGTATCAAATACAACATGTCAAATTTAACGGGGGATGGTCCCAGATTTTCTACAGGTGGAGTATCATTGGACCAACACATGAAGTTTTATGGCGATAACAGGGTAAATCCACAAATTTTTATTAATAGTGTAAGAAATCTAGTGGGAAATTTATTTGACGAACAGACTAAACTAAATACGATAAAGGCTTTATTAAAGGACAATGCGGAGGCATGGTACAATTTAGTAGGACAGGACATAGACACGTATCAGGACTTTGAAAACAAATTTTTACAACATTACTGGAGTGATCACAAACAGGATCAGATTAGGGACGACTTGATTACAGGAAAATTTAAGGGAGAGTTTGCAGGTTCTAGGGAGCAATATGCCATCCGCAAATACAGTGTGGCCAAACAACTGAATCCACCATTGACGGACAGACAGATAATCAAGTACCTATCACGACATTTTGAACTGGAAATTAGACAACACGTGGCCTTACAAAACATCACAGAACGGGAGACGTTTTGGAATACTTACAGAGATATGACGATGTATGTGTTGAACGGACAAGAGAGATACGAGAACGAAACGTTAACACAGTTAGGTTTGACAACAGGACACCGAATTATCCGAGACGGTCTGACTATAACAGAAATTTTCGACCGAATTGGGAACGACGAGGACAGGAATACAGGAAGTAATAGTGCGACTAGGGGACCGACGCCAAGACCTAGTTACACGCGACAGAACAGTTTACCGGAGGTAAACAGGACTGTGACCAGCACGCCGAATAGAGACAGGGACACGGATATTAACACGAGGAGGACGTACGCACAGGTTGTAGAAGGACAACCAGGACCAAGCACGGAAAACAGGATGGGACAGGATTTTTAGAACGCGACAGACCACTAGATTTCTGTGTAAATGTATATGAACATCCACGTGAATTTTTCAAAATTGAGGAGGAAGTAGAGCCAGAAACTGAAGAAAAATTATGTTTGCCAATTATTAATTTAGAAATTTTTGAAAATAATGTAGAAGTATTACTTGATACAGGGGCAGAGGCGAGTTTAATATCGGAGGAATTCGTCAGCAAAATTAGGGATAAGGTTTGTGATAGAATTATGCCTATAAACGTAGCCATTTAGTAGCTCCAAATAAAAGAAGTTTGCTGTAGTAAATAGTGTTGTGGTGCTTAGGATAGATATAGGAGGTTTAAGCTGTGAACAGGAGTTTGTAATTGTACCTGGACTGAAGTTTCAGAGCATTTTAGGTGTTGACTGTATGATGAAGTTAGGGGTTTTGATAGATATGGAAAGGAAGGTAGTAAGGATTAAGGATAGGGTAGTGCCATGGAAGGGCAGTTATGAAGTCACAGAGAATGACACGGGGTTTAGTATTAATGTAGTAGAGGTAGAGGATGATGAAGGTAAACAGATCAACACGATAAGATGTCCAGAGGAAAGGAAAGTAGAGGTTCAAGCTTTAATACAAAAACATGCAGAAGTAGTGGGGTAGAAGCAGCATATCAGGAGCAGGTGAAGGCGAAATTAAGTAAAGATGGCAAGTTTGTTTTAATCAAGTAGATTTAAGGGATTCATTCTGGCGGATTCCATTACACAAGCATTCTAGAAGGTACAGAGGATTTTCCGTAGAGGAAAATTTGATAATTTTAAAGTAGTATCGTTTGGTTTGTCGGCAGAAAGGGAACCAATAATAAATGAGAAACAGACAAGTGTAGGGCATGAAGAAGAAGCAATATTTAAGAGTCAGGATAAGAGGGATGATAAGTTTATTGTATGTGAGATAATAGAGATGTTAAGTATAGATATAGAAGGGGGAGAAATAGGGATGAAGAGTATTAGGATGGTGAGAAGGAAGACTTGGAGGGTCAAGAAGAGAGTTAGATTTAAATAGGATAGGGATAGAATAGGTGTATATAGAAAAGTAGAAGTAAGTGTTTATAGAAAATAAAGCTAGGTATAGGATAAATATGGGAGATAATTAGAAATAGGTTTAGGATGAGAACAAAGATTAAATGTAGAAAGAAAATAAGATAGGTTAACTATAGATATTTCATAGAAGATTAGTGGAGAGGTAGGAATAGAGTAAGAGTAGGATAGGCATATAGGATTAGGTAGGGGGAAGTAAAGTATAGTGAAGATTAGTTAAAAGTTAGGAATAGGATAGGTATATAGGATGTATATAGGATTAGATGGATGAGTAGGATGAAGTTAGGGATAATTTCAGTTGGTAAAATTAGGTGAGAGTTAGGAATAGGATAGGGATATAGGGTAGCTGTAAATATTTTTTTTTGAATTGGAGACAAAGTAGGTAAGTTAGATAGATAATGGGTAGAGAGAGATAGGCAATTTTTTTGTAATTTGTTTTGTCTAAATGTTTTATATTTGAATTCAAATAAGTGGGATTATTTGTATTCAAATAGGGGGAAAATACTCATATTTAGACCAGGGTAGAAAATTAAATAATCACATCAAATAATTTTAAACACCGTGTATAAGGAATTTCATTAAATAATACGCTTTATTAAAACCGTGAAGCATAAAAATTTATGAGTTTCATTAAACATAAGAGATTTAAAATCATGTACAAGACGCTTTATATCAAAAGAAACAGTATTAACAAGCTCTGCGTGTAATGTAATTATTCCTAAACAAATGGAAATTACGTGCAAAATTTATCTTAATTAACTCTATTTCAAGTAACCGGTATTGAACAGAACGTACATATAATACCTATAAAAACTTGTGAAAATCCAAGATTAAAATACCACGGAATAAAGCTCTGAGAATTAATATTATTTTGAACACCTGCGTAGTTTAAATATCACATACGGCGTAAATTTTGTAGATAATTAATAGTTTCAAAGAATCTTGGAGAAACCGGGGCTTAATATTCACGAGAATGTGCGATACGGGGTTATTAAACCCAGATAACAGTCCACATGGACTAAAATATAATCGATAATAAAGAATATCAATTTGCACCAATACGAACAGGTTAGAAAAGGAAAGAGAAAATGCGTCAAGCAAACACACATATAGTAAAAGGCGGGATTTAAGCAACGTCACGAGGGTCACAATTGGTTGAAAATAGGATGCAAATATCAGAGGTAGAAACAACAATTTCTGTACAAAATTAATTAGTTTTTCTCGGACATGCTTGCGTGCCGTGTGTTGAAATTTCTGAGATTTAAATGGGACGAGTGAAAATTCGTAAAAATCGACGCGCGAGCAACAGACTGGGAACATAGAATGAGGAATTCTGTAGAATTACCCGTTTTGAGGACAAAAGCGACGTGCCGGCTTTTGCTATATATACCGAGATGAATATAAACAAGCCCTCTTAGACTTTTGACTATTCGATGCGTTAAAAGCTCGTACATCCGCGACTTGATTGAAGATGTTAAAACAGTGCATTTTAGTTTTATAAAATAATTTAAAGTTTTGCTCGTATATTTTATTGATTCAAAATAGTTGGTTATTTACGTGCTAACATGAATGTACTTCAGTGCACTTAGATACAAGGTAATAAAATTTAGTTTCACTGTACCAATTAGCAAAATTTACAACGACAAATGTATACACAAAAGTAGGCAGTTTTGGCGTATATTGGTGAAAGAAGTATGAAGTTATTTGCTATTTTTCGGGGTGTTAATAATTAAATGGTTCAAATATGTGTCTGGATCCACGAAACAAGGGTCAGATATACATAGATGAGTTCCGGAAAAGCCCAGAAACAACTGGTGATGGAGAAAATTTTAAAAGCGTTGAGAATTAGAAGCCGTAAATATAATCCTGTTGGAATGGTGTGATTAACTAAAGGGACGATGTACTTTGAAGCTACGAGGACAGTAACCTTCAGGTAAATTATACTATTGTGTTTGACATTTTTGTGTGTGTTGAATAACTTTATAATTGATTTACTTTAAATGGACATTAGTGAAATTGTACTAACCATAAAATTTTAATTTTAAGATGAAATTTGCTTGTTGAAGTAGAAAGGAGTATTTAGTTTTGATGTTCGGTAATATGATGAAAATTTGGGTATGTCTTTGAGCTCAATTAGACGAACCTGGTTAATTAACGTAAAGGGTGGTAGATGCTCCTTTATACTCAGACTCCGGTCTGCTTATATTGTTATATTAATTAGTAGGCATCCAACAAGGACTTTAATTTTGGATGCACATTAAAAATGATAATAAAATTAATCTTGAAATTCTTTTTAAAATTGAAATTTATGCTGAGTTTAAATTTTGAAATTTTAATGTATTCTGAATATTGATGTAAATAGAGTTAACGTTGATGTTTTTGGTAGGAATGTGTTGTTTTTTATGAATGAGGAGGTTTATAACATTAGGTGAGCAGCCGAGGCGAAAAGAGGATCACAGCCGTTTATGACGCCCAATCTGTGGGACTAGAATTTTTTTTGTTGAAAGGACCCAGTTCCCGCATTTAGAGGGAGCATTTCACAGCAATATATATATTAATAGTTATTAAGATGAAATGAAAACCCAACTTTGTATTTAAAGTTGAATTACCATTTCAAATCGAACTAGTAATTGAAAATCACTAAAAGAACGGCTACAGCAGGACTTGAACCTGCAACCTCTGATTTTCCGGATCGGTGCTCTAACCAATTGAGCTATCTAGCCTAATTGTTTAGATAGATAGCTCAATTGGTTAGAGCACTGATCCGGAAAATCAGAGGTTGCAGGTTCAAGTCCTGCTGTAGCCGTTCTTTAGTGGTTTTCAATTACTAGTTCGATTTGAAATGGTAATTCAACTTTAAATACAAAGTTGGGTTATTTCATCTTAATAACTATTAATTATATTAAGCATTCATTTGCATTCCAAATATGGATTATTCTTCTCTATTAATAATATGTATATATATATATATATATATATATATATATATATATATATATATATATATAACTGTGTAACCTTATAAGAATCGAGCCTTACGAATTGGGCGTCAAAATTATGCCGTGGAACTCGGGTAAACTCCTCACCAACAAAATTATTTTCGAAAATAATATAAAATTTTCAAATTCGAAAATAGAAAAATTTTCAAAAATTTAAATAAGTCAAAAAAAAATGCTTACCCGTTTTCCTCTTTTCCTCAGTTGAACGGCCTTCTTCAACTGCTTCCGGCTAGCTCATTAGGACCTCCTTTTGGATAGCTATATTCATTCATAAATCCTATCATTCACGCACACGCCCAATAAAACCACAAAATACAACAAACATACAATCTTTTATTTATTCCTATTTACAAATGCAATTCATTATTATTTTATTGTTCACGTTACACTTCAGTAACCCTTATTTTGTAATGTCCTTTATTTAATTTTAAACTCATCAAACACATAAAATGTACGCGGAGTAAATAGACCTTGAATAATACCTTTTCTGAAATTCTTTTATTATATTTTATTTATTGATTTTAATAATTTAAGTAAACTCTGGGCTATGGTGAGCTCATAATAACCCAATGAATGTATGCCCTTCTGCTTTGCATACTCTAAAACTGAAAAAAAAACAAAGCCATGTACTCTTCACAAAATTTCACGTTCTGATGGAACGTTTAAAAGCTTTCTAGACACCTTCAATTTCTAGTTGAATACCGTAATAAAGTTATTTACACATATTCAGTTCAATACTCAAATAATTCACACTACCTTGAAAAACACTCTCATACGCCACCCCAATATTTACAGCTTATAGGAATCACAAATTTAAATCGTTACCTGGACTTTTTAGAAGATCTTCGCTCTGTAGATGATGCCATATAAATTTCTATCTGGTCTGCAGGTCGATTCTCTCAATTACTAGACGACTTCCATTTCAGTTGATCTGCCAACTCCTCCTTCTCGGTGTAACCAAATTCCAAATTTTATTTCACAGTAATCTACGTTATTTAATGTCCCGACACGAGTTGATAATAAATTATAGGTGATACCTCAAATTAAAATAGGTAATTTCGGCACACTAGCCGCGTTTTTAATTAATTTAGAGGCTATCACTAAGCAATACAATTTAAATTATTTGTTAATACTTACAACTTTGTGTCAATTTTTATACGTGCCTTTGGGACGATCGAAATAATAGGGCACGAAGTTAAAAGACAAGAGAGCGAGTCCTAGTTCTCTAGAGTATTTATGTCGTTCGACTGTAACCTCTCCAGGCCCCCAGTTATCCGAAATCCACTGCACACCACACACATTCCCACAATTTTGCACTCAACCCCAATTTCAAATCTGCGAATTTCAATACCTCGTTATAAAATTTCAAGAAACTCACGCTACACTATCCTCGTGTCTATATCAAGTTGAACTAACATATCGACCAATCGTAGACTTAATGACGTCTCTCAAATTCTTCCTCTACTATTGTGGTCGCATGTTTATACGTTTTGTACGTCTCAGTCTAACCTTGCTTGAGTGGTTGGAAAATCGATATCCTTGTTTGTTCACTGTTTACACATGTGGACTCTCTACGTGCGTTAAATAACCCCCTTATTAGCATTTCCTGTGAATATAAGCGACGGTTTATCCGACGTTCTCTGTAACCATTTGTTATCTACACAATTTAAGCAGAACTTGACCTTTAGAAAAATACGCAGGTGTTCAATCTTAACATTTTAAATAACACTTTTACGATTTGGATTTTCCACGTATTTCAACCCTCCTGATATATTTGTACGCTAGCAACGCGTCTCATCTTCGGTATTACCGGGTTTTTAACTTATTATCGTTCAATTAAATTCAAATTAATTAATAAATTAATGGCATTGGCTTCTACCATTTAATTTCTTAGCAAACCTACTTAAATTTCATTAATTATTTATAAAATTTCGTTAATACCTGATACTTAAAAATGAATTAACTAATATAATTTCCGCACGTAATTTCTGGTTGTTTCTTTATACAGGTTGTTCTGAAATTGCTTTGTTTATATTTATTTTTGATCTTTTAAAAACCACCATAATATATATATATATATATACAAAGTGCTAAATTTAACGTGTCTACCATTGGTAATTCGTTTATTTTTAGAGATACATAGTAGGTTAAATAGGAAAGGTGTCAGTGTATTTCATTTTCATTTAATGCAACTAAACACATTTTTCTATCATTTCCAGTTTAACTGGAAATGTAACCAACGTTAAAATTCTTAATGGAACACCCTGTATATTTTAATAGTTTTGGATAAGAAATACCTTTGGCTTTATAAAAGTATAAGCATTAAGTATACCTAGAATGAAAAATAAACTGTGAGGAGAAACCACCAGGTGGTAACCTTTTTTTTATTGCAAAAACATTTCCCATCGACTAAACAACCACCTGCAAGGTATTTTCAAAACAGTACCTAAGAAGTATTCTAAAAACACCACCAGTAGATAAGCGGCAATTAAGAAAACAAATGGTCTCAATACAACATGAGGACTTCCACAAAGCATACCTGCTTGAAACCAATGTCTGTTCTATCTTGTAGGTGTATATGCAACCCACATGGCACAATTGTATAATAGATGCCCTATATTCTGTATAAATTTACTACTTCTATTAATAGTACCGGGAAAAGATAAGCAAGCGGATAATTTCCATGGTTCGCAATCTGTGTCCTTGAACACCTGTGTAATAACGGAATACCGCGTTTTAACGCTATATTAGTATTTAGTAGTAACTGTATTGAAAATCAACATTTTTCCACTCTAAAGCAAACACATTAAACGTATTTATTTAAGAGATGTATGTGTTTAAGCTTATTTCAGCGAATGCAATAATTTTTAATCTTTGATAACAAAGGCAAATTAATATAGAATACATTCAAAATACTTAACTTGTAACTGAACGCTTCATAAGATTTTATAGGATTGTTGAATAAGTAAGTAATAATTTCAATTTATAAGGTAGTCGATACTTGTTAATTTAAATTCGTGTAATTGCGAATACAATAGGAAATGTGAGATTTAAGTCTTTGCATCTCTCAATATATCGGGAACTGCAAGTTATGCTTTTGAATCGTCATGCTTTGAAACACGTGTAGTATCCCGATTGCTTCTTCTGGATTCATACTCAATTCGCTCTTAAGAGTCAGCAACTACACCATTATGTTTACACAGGTGCATCAATATTTATAAGAGAATAACTTGTAGGGCTATGTAGCGCCTTATTCTCTATCTTTATAAATAGAGATCAGTTACTACTTATTGTATTCCAATACTTTCACAACCATCTGCTCCTTTCTAGTAAAAAGCGGTCAACAGGATAGAGGCAATTTCATTTCATTATATATAATTATACAATTATTATATTGCCATCTTTCTCGTAGCAGTTTTCGCTTCTTCACATCAATAAACAGGAGAAGTAATTTCACTCTTTTTTATAAGAAAGAAACTCTCCTATGATTTTAAGAATAAGCAATTCAACTGTGCAAGAAAATTCCGTCCATTTTCTTGTACTAACTCTGTTCCTATAAACTCAATAATAAATCCTTTGAATAGTGGTTGAATTGTAGTATAGCTCTGAAGCATCAGACGAGAGCAGGGCTAGATCGAAGAAAGGTTATTGTGACAGTGTGGTAAGTTTGTGAAGGCGTAGACCATTATTCTCTCTTGCAACCTGGATACCATAACCTCAGAATAATATAATAGGGAATAACAGGTTGTGTACGAAAAATTGCGGGTTAAGCAACAATTTCTAGCTAATCGACGTCGACGAATACTCCTGTGTGATGGTGCTAGATCGTGCGTATCACATTTGACTGTGCGAAAGGTCTTAGAATTAGAATAAGAAGTTGTTAATGAACCACCAAAATTATCCCCGACTTAAGACCTACGGAATACCACATTTTTCGAAGCCTCAGAAACCATTTATAGAATCATCAATTTCGAAAATACTATTGGAAAATTTACGAAACCCTTTGTACGGTTGAAGAATTTGTTTCTCTCAGTAGTAGAAGTGGCATAGCTACATTTAAAACCAATATTTCCAAACAAATCATAACAAAAGTTTATCCTCTGCGGTTAAAATTTAAAGTTCAAATGAATCTTTTTTAAATATAGACGCTACAGTTTTAGAAAATATATAGAAAAACATCCAAAATCGATTTCGCTGCCAATTTCCTTTATGAAAACTAATTCAAATTTCACAGTTAATCGTGAAGAAGTTTTAGCAGGTATCAACTCTAACTCTAGTTCCGTTGGACGTACTGACGCCCTACGGCCTTCACATTTGCAAGACATTTTGAGTAATTTGACTGGTATATTCGAACAAAAGCTTTTATCATCTTTAACTGGTTGTTCTAACCTGATGCTCTCGGGTAAGATATCTTCCGAAATTTGTCTTATTTTATATGGCGCCTCTTTATGCGTACTTAAAAAAAGGACGGCGGCATCAGACCAATAGCCGTAAGTACTTTTTATCGAACACCTGCACCTAAATTATCTTGTTGGAATATAAAGGAGAAATTTGGAAATCTTTTCATGCCCAAACAGTTTAGATTTAGGATTTCAGACGGTTGTGAAATTGTAGCACACGCTGCACGAATATATTTAATTAATAGTCCCGATAACATTCTTCTGAAACTTGATTTTAAAAACGCTTTCAACTCACTTAACCGAGATATTCTCTTACATTCCCCATCTAATTCTTTTTCTTCAACAATGTTATGCAAATCTTTCATTTCTTTTTTTTGGTGATAACATAATTAATTCCGAAAGTGGTATACAATAAGGCAATCCTTTAGACCCGGCAATCTTCTGTATGTCGATAAACAACCTTGTTAACTCATTAAACACAGTTGCATATTTGGTATTTAGATGACGGATGTATTGGTGGTGAGATTCATTCCGTAATCCAAAATCTTGAAAAGATAAATATAATCGCTAAGTCGTTTGCTTTGGAACTCAATTTTAATAAATGCGAACTGTTATGTTCACCTCCAGCTATTTTTAACAAAACCATTTCACTCTTAAACATGATCGTACCGAGTATTCAGATACAAAATAAAAGTAATTGGACCCTACTTGGCGCATCACTTTGTGCTTAAGCGATTCCAAAAAGTATCAATAAAAAAAACGAATTGATGTCCTCCATTCGGTCTCGTTTAAAGTCATCTTCTATTTTAAATCATATCTCATTTTGTCTGATTAAGAACTGTTTTGCCATTCCTTAATTGATGTACATCCTCAGGTGTAACCAAACTTGGATTTGTATTCAATCTTTTGAGATATTTGATGGACTATTACGATGCACCTTGTAGGAAGTGATAAATAATAAACTGAGCCATTTCGAATGGTCGCAAGCATCTTTTCCAATAAACAGAGGCGTATTAGATGCCCGTCTTTCAATCTCTCTTTCACTACCTTCTTACCTGTCATCTTTTCATTCATCTCTACCTACAATTAGATCAATCTTTTCTAATGAAACCTGCAGTATATCTATTGATAATTTTTTTTGCAAGCTGAAGAACTCTGGAGGTCTACAACAAATATAAATAAAATCAAAATCAACAAACTCATTCAAAAGGAATGGGATATACCATTGCTGGATATATTTTCAAATAAGTTGCTAGAATCAGCTACCAATAATACACATAGGGCTCGTATTCTTGCAGTTTCTTCGAAATATGCCAGTGCATGGTTATTCGCTCTTCCAATAGCATCTCTGGGCACATTATTAGATAACCATTCGTTTAGAATTGCTATAGGACTCAGGCTAGGTACTCGGTACACCACATTCGTGCAGATGAGTTAGGTATACTTAGATAAAGTTGCAGGCTTAGTGCGGGAAGGCATTTCAGGCACAAAGCAGTTTATGATTTAATTAAACTAGCTTTAGTCTCTGCCGATATTACTTCTATTCTGGAACCTACCTATTTATTTAGAGATGAAGGTAAAAGACCTGATGACATTAGTTTAATTCTTTGGAAATGTGGTAAAGCAGTAATGTGGGATTTTACATGTACCAACGCTCTTGCTAATTCTCATGTTACTGCTTGTTCAAATAAAACTGGAGCAGCAGCGAAAGCTGCTGAAAAATACAAAATAAAAAATATTCCTCTTTATCAGACCTTTATATCTTTTACCCAGTTTTAATTGAAAGCTTAGGAGTTTTAGGTAGTCAAGATTGGAATTTATAAAGGAGATTGGTAGACGAATTTATCATAATACCTTTAATCAAAGAGCCACTTCATTTTTATTATAAAGAATTGGCAGAGCTATTCAAAGAGGTAATGCTACATCCATATTAGGAACCATTTCACCTTCCAAAGATTCAAGTGAAATTTTTGACCTGCCTCCACAATGTTACAGTTTAGAAAACCAAAACATTCGATCATCCTGCACTGTCTTTAAGCAACAGCTAGATAATGTTGACATGGAGGAAAATAAAACAGTGATCGCTTATACATAGAAGAAATTTCGAAAAACCTTAATTGCTCTAACAGATTGAGTAATTATTTAAATACATCTACTCATCTCCAACATACAATTAACGCATCACAACTCGATCCTTACTTTAAGAACAAATGATTTTTCAAATTCAATTACAAATTCAGGGAACAAAGGATTGGAAAATATTGGTAATACTTACTTTATAAACTGTATAGTTCAGTGTCTCTCAAACACAAAATTATTACTTGAATATATTAAAAATAATGCGTTTTCGAAGCATGTCAAACCTAGCACTTCAACTATGAATGGAGCTTTAATTAAATTTTTTGCATAAGTAATATAAATCTTTGGTCTAAAGATGCTTGCGACAAAGTAGTAAATACTGTTAACTTGAAATCACACTTTCATCGATTTGCACCGAGTTTTATGGGCTTCTATCAAGAAGACGCACAAGAGTTTACGCGGTACTTGCTAGATGGTATTCATGAAGACGTTCATCAGATTATCTCCAATCAAGTCCCTATATTGTCAGAATTAAATGAACCGTTAAGTGACTCTGACAAAGGTAATGAATCCTGGCCGTAATATTTAAGAAGTAACAATTCCAAAATTGTTCATATTTTCGCTGGATAGTTAAATTCAACAGCACGTTACACACACTGCAATCATTATTCTGTAACTTTCTAAGTCTTTTGGGATCTACCACTTGCTATACCTAAGCACACTGGCTGCTTAACGTTACAGCTTTGTCTAGATCATTTTACTAAGATTGAAACAATGGATCAAGACGAATAAACCAGTATGTTTTAAGTGCAAAGAAAAGAAAAAGAAAAAAATGCATCAAATCACTGTCCTTACAGAGGTTTCCTAAAATAGTGGTGATACAATTAAAACGGCTTTTACCTATATAGATATAGATATAGATCAAATTTTTAAAAATTCTGCTTACTATAACGGTGAAAATAGTATTCTAGCTGTAGCCGCACAGCCTATGTTAAATAAATGTATCGAAAGATTAGGATAAAAAGAGGATAGACTAATACCACTGAAAAAAGCAATCAATCTTTCATTAGATGGTGATCAAGTTGCGTTAACATATATTATGAATAATGTACTTAATTATTTCCTAAAACCTGTAAACAAAAAGTTAGTGAAAGATTATTATACAGTGATTAGAAGGCCAATGGATTTGCAGACGATATCTGAAACAGTATCCATGCATAAATACCATAGCCGGCATGAGTTTTTAAGTGATGTACAACAGATTTTAGAAAATTGCATTTCATATAATAGTAAAGATTCACCATTTACTCAAAAAGTGAAAACATTAGTAAACATCTGTGAGTTTACATTGTCTGAGCATGATGAGCACCTAATTCAATTACAAGCAAAAATTGCTTTAGCTTCAGAACAAGCCGACCGAGATGAGGACCACACGTGGCTTGGTGTCGATGAGAAAATTATACTATTGCTGAACCAGATCAAACGAGTCTTGGTAGTTCGTCAAATAATCCATATTTTTATGGTCTCATGGAAGATTATAATTACATTGATGTTGAAAGACCTTGGCAATTTTCAGATACTGCTTGTACTTCTGTTAATGTGAAGAAGATCTAGTCTTTAAATTTTATTTACATTTAAAAATGTAATACAAATAGTTGTATTAATCATCGGTTTATTAGTATAAACTTTGTAATTGAAGTATTTAAAAAAATTGTTGCTTATAAAATGCAATTTTTCTACAACGCAATAAATGCGTTTTCTGACCTTCGATAGCATACTGTCGATGCCAATGGTGATTATTTTAATGAATTAATGCTTATGCATCAAGATCTATGAAGTCTTGTTTTTATCCAAAAATCGACATTTCATAAACAAGAACCTGATAAAAAGCAACTAAAGAGTCTTTAACGTAACTGCTTTTCAATGCAAAGCGTTGTGGTACCTTGTGCTTGCTTTAATAACTTATATAAAACCCACCACCTGTAGTATTAAATTATTTTGCAGGCTTTGTGCGGTAAAGTTTAGTATATCCAAGCAAGTATTTAATCATATCTCGCCCTATAGGGAAATTTAACTGACACAAGAAGTTCTCAATAAAATTTAATATTCGGGCCATCAAATAACATTCCTGAAATGTTCAAAAAGCAATCTAATGCAATTTTAATCATTACTATCGAAACCAGCAAACGTTTTGTGAAAACCTAATGTTTTCCATTTAGAAGTTAACTTACGTGTTGCAAGCACTGTTGTAGCAACTTTTATGGCGCGGTTATTTTTATTAATTCATTTTGTTTTCCCCCTTTAGAGCGCGAGTGGAGTTTTCATTTCTACTGTAGCGTCAAACAAGTCAATTGAACCGTAGGCCATCAGTTACCCCTCGGCTTGGGATTATTTCCAGAACGGATATACGCAGTATATTCCTTTATTTAGAAAAATTTATAAAGTTCCATCATTGGATGTGGGTTTCTGGCTTTAATACGTTATCTATAACCCCAAAAAGTTTGTACAATGGTTTATGCAATGAAAACTACTTTCGGGTTGATATAGAGTTCCATATCATAATAGTACGACTTTGAAAGATTAAATAAGTGGGTCGACAGCAAAAAGAATACGCAATAATGGTTGTGCGGTATATAATATCACAGAATGGTGTATATGGGTTACAAAAAAATGGAGATATCTATTTCATTTGATTGTGTTCGGCTATTCAATATATCTGTCTTGGCATTGCTGTTTCATAAACTCGTTTGGAAATGTCAATTTGTAGGTTAAATATCCTTGAACTGAAAATAATTTTATTGTAAGATAGACATAGATTAAAGAAGAACTTGGTCTATAGTTGACAATTTTACCCTGATAGACATATTGTATTGTCCCTTAAAACAACAAGTGTATTAACTATTTGAACAAAAAGGTTTCCAAATCAATTTCAACTCATTTGCCTTAAATAATGATATTTTCAAATTAATGAGGTGTATATACCAAATTAAGAATCTACCGAATTTTAATTCTTTCACTTTAATTGAGATAGATATATGGTTTAAAAAACGTAAATAGAACATTTAGCGGATATAGTAAAAAAAATTTTAGATGTTGTTTAGATTGTAAAATTTGAATTATTTATTTAGTATACACAACAAAAATAAATTGTCAAGTGTGCACGATCAAATATGACTCAAGTGGATGTTACGCCTGTAATTTGTATTTTGCATGTAACCGCCGTTACTTTGTCAGTGACCGCCGTAACTTATCGCCGCAACTTTGACAGTGACAGCCGCTATCCTGACAGCGATTACCACTTCTTTAGTTACGACAGTCGCTGCCGCGGCACCCTATCGGAAATGGAGTACAACATAACGTAAGATACAATCAAATTAATTTTTATATAACGAAGGTTTGCTGTGTTATACAGTAATTAATATTAATCCTTAAACGTATATTTATAACTCATAAGACAGAGGTAACAAATTATTTATAAATTTGAAAGCGCGAAACTTCTAAAATGAATCATTCTTGTACTTCTGCTCAGTGACGCAGAAAACGGTGTTTATCCTCACTGCTTGACAATCTGGCATAGGCGACCAGTAAAAATACTGACGGTTTTCTGACGGAAAGTTAACTTAAAGAAATCGCCGTGTACCTCTTCAATAACTTCTAAAAATACCTATCACTAATCTAGACGGTTTTGTATGCACTTACCATGCTTGACTGCTGGCAACCCTGCAGATATACTTTATTATTGATCGCGGTTATGACGCGGCAACCTGTCAAGTTATGATTTATGCTAATAAATTAATTCAATTATTTAAATCAAGGTTTGCTTTATTTTTCGGCCAATCCTACACTAAGTTGCTCTCATTCTCCATGTCAGTTAATCTTTGCTGTAGATTGGTACTTACCTACGAACCATGTCGAGTCCTAGATCACACAGCGATAAGAAACCCAATGCTAGGAGACTGCACGTTGTTTTCCACATTTCCGACAATTCCTCTACCATTCCAAACATGAACTGTTCATGTTGTGATAACTTCTAGGAAAATAAAGTAGATGTCGGTTGAATCATGCATACAAATAGGTAGGTGAATTTTGAATATCAGAAAGTTGAGTTGAATAATAAATGATACAAATAGTGATGAAGATAGTAAGCGGATCGACGGAAAAAGGTGGCAATAGACTAAAGTAGTTGATATTATGCGAGTTGATCAAGGCGTGCAAGATTAGTAGAGAATTGGATAATCAATGGCAGGTTGGCGAGAGAGCAAGGGTAGAACGGATAGGTAAGTCGTTGGAAAGAGGTGAGAAGAGGAGGAAATATAGCAATTGTGATAGATTGGAGTGAACATATTTGTTTTTTCTTTGAACAAATAGGATACTGTCGACACACTGCTGCTGTTGATTATTATTGGGGATCTGCCGCTGATCGTCATCTGTAATCTGCTCTTCGTTGTGAATGGAGATCACCTGCTGGTTATTATCAGGGATATGCTATTGGTCGTCATCCAAGGTCTGTTGCGAACTATCATCGAACAGGGGCTGCTAGCCGTCTTAAAAATTCAAGGTCATTATTAAGAACATACTACCGACTACCATAGAGAATACGTTTTTCAGTACCACCTTCAAAAAATAGAATGTCTGTAGGTTGTAACGGTGGATTAGAGTCACATATAACACGGATACCACGCTAGCAATAGTCGTAGATTATGGTCGGCGAGAAATAGCAAACATAAAGAGACGATCAGCACTGCAATCCACTGCAAGAAACTGATATAGTAAACATAAACAATAAAGTAACTACGATCGGATAGTAATCTGTCAGATAAACGCATGAAGTAATATAGGAAACTACCATTAAGCAGGGTAATAGCTCTGCCTACAGTAGTTGGGTTTAACATATCACTTCTAAAAGTCTATCAGTAATACAAAAAAAAACGTGAACACCAATAGTTAAGTCTCTTGTTTTCTTTAAACAAAAGGTTCATGGTATATTTGGCTGTGACAAGTAATAAGAAGTTATAAATATCATCAAGGCAAGTTCACAAGAAAGACCGCCAGTGTGGCGTACATATTTACATAACTTTAACATTGCTAACTAAAGATTAACGAGCTCGTGAATCCGCTGTACAATTATTTTATACTCAACTTATGTTATATATACTACTGTGATATTTTTCTTTGTTGTTGATTTTTTTATTCTTTCACTCAAAATATATTATTTAGACCTCAACACTAGCTCAGGGTAAGAGTGAATCTCAAACGATGTTTATCGACAAAAGTTCTATTTACACATTAATAATTACTCTATTTGATTAATACAATTATTTCGAGATTACATAATTTCTTTTTTTAACTAATCTAGTCACAAACTGTATCACTGCCCGCATACGATCTTATAATCTATAGGATCTATGACAATACAATAATTGCAGTTATAAATTTCCCCTGCTTTACTTATAACTAATAATGGAACTCCTGTTAAGAAGAATGCATTCCCCTACTAAAGATAATCCTAAAGAACAAGCAAACCCAGTTATTTCTTATTTTTTTACGAATTTCAACTTATAATTATTTTTTTTTACCTGCAGTCACCCAAATGTTTGATCTTGCACTATCTTTGCTTTCTTTACGGAGTGCACTACTATTTAATCCTTCAACAACGTAGGTGTAGAATTGTTTCTCCTTTTACTTGCTGGACCCCATCTAAAATATCCCTAAAATAGTAACAAAAGCTCATTCTGACCGCTTCAGAGACGTCTGTGGAAAACACTTGCAGCTCCGACAGACTTTTAACAGGTAGATATCTGGCCTATTAACATAACCCTACTTCCTAGTACTAAAATCTTCCTATTTGAATGCGGGTTTGTGTTGATGCTACTACAGCACCTCGTGCCCGATAAAGATCCGGATCTCCAAATTAAACCTTGTATACCCTCAACTTTATACAATTGACAGGCGAATATGTATTTCAAGCCCCCCTAGCTAGATCCCTAATACATTAAACTTGAATAATTAATTGTACATCCACAGTTTCCACTTACCACCATGTGGGTTAATTGCAATGTCTTTTATTTATTTTAAATAAGCAACATTGCTAAAATATTATTTTAGCCACTTGACAATTGGCCTACTAAGGTCCAACAAGTTCATCTAGTCTAACGCTGTAATCAAATTAATGCAATATTTTTCGATTAATACTGGTCAAGTACCTTTCGAGCGTCCATTTTTTTCCAGTATCAGCCAAGAAAGCCCAGAACAACAAGCCTTCTACAACCCAAGCCTTTTGACATCCACTTCGGCACACCCGGCAATCTAATACAAAACAATTTACAATAATCTTAGACTATTTCACTGCGATGCGACACATGATTGACATACACACACCCTAAACAAAAATACTTGATTCTATCTATCTCCACCAATAGAATTTCTCCGCAATACAATACGGGTGGAATAGGAAAAACAATTGTTGGTAAATCGTGGCATTTCTGTGTATCATATGCTACGATATGAGAGGACATGAAAACAATTAAAGTAGGCGTTTGGTATCACAAAAGTATCTATTACAACAGTCGTGACCTCGCTATGAGCACCCAGTTACCTGGGAAGTGGGCTACTCCATTTAAAAACTCTATATTTCTTACATTTATTCGTATAATAGGTGTAGATACCCATGGTCACGAGGTTGGCATGTTAGACAAATACGGATTTATTTACACGAGGCTCATACAATTTTTATCGACTCATTACTTGTTAGATAATTATCCAAAATAAACATAAAATAAGTAAAACTTATCTGGATTATAGGTTAATCTTCCAGTACGGGTACAGGAATAGAACGGTCAGCATAACGGAGATCAGGAACCAACAACAAAAGTAGCTACATCAGCGTAATGGAAGGTTCACGTCTCATAAGAAACGGATTCCATCTATAATTCAGGATTACTCGTGCGAATCTTTAGAATTGTTACGAAGGATATGCTATTTGCTTTAATAGTCAAATACAAGGGAAGTAAACAGTAAAATTCGGAAACCCCAAAAATAAAAATTTTGACAACCTTTTCCAAACTAAACAACTAATGATAACCAGTTGCTTCAATCCAAGTAATCACGAGTTTGCGGCACTGAGTAATATGATTTACTTAGTTGCCACTTATTACGGATTAAGAAGATGTATAAACAGTGTTGACGTGCTAGTGTACTATAATTGAGCGTATTTTATAAGGGACAGGAGTTAAACGTAACAAGGTTTTAAAAGATTAGAAAAGTGCAATCATTATCCCTTTGCATAAAGGTAAAGGCAGCAAGTTTCGAATGCAAAAATTATCGTGGGATAAGTCTGTTGAGTGTACCCAGTAAGGTGTATGGAAAAATTGTGATCGAGGGAGTTCGTAAGAGAACGCAAAGCACGATATGAGACGTTCAATGTGGTTTTATGCCTGGAAGAGAATGTGTGGATCAGATGTTCGCAATGCAACAAATTGTTAAAAAGTGTATGCATGCCAGAAAGAAAACATATGCAGCGTTTGTAGATCTGGAAAAGGCGTATGATTATGTGAATAGAAGTAACGCTTAAGTTAAACCGACGAAGTACGCTTAGATGATTTGGATATATAGAAAGAATGAACGAGGATAGACTTATCAAACATATAAAGCAAAATGACTGGTATAGCCGCAAGGGACAGACCGCCTGAAAGATGGTTGGATGTAGTAGATGAGGTTCTGAAAGAACGGCAGGTGAGAAGTATCAGAAATAAAAGAACATGTCAAAAGCAATGTGTGAATGTTACAGGGGCAAAGGAAGTGTGTAGGGACCGAGGGATATGGAGAAAGATTGTGAATGGTGCTGGGAGTAAAAGCAATGTAGTGGTCTAGAGTTATACCGTTCATATCCTCCCAGAAAGAGGTGCTAGGTTTGGTTACCCCACAAGGGAATACCGTGATTGGTGTTGTTGTTGTTGTAATAACTACAAGCTCATGAATTACTTGGGTGCGAACAATAGATTTTTAGAGCCTTGCTTCTGTTTTGGAACATTTCTTTGCATACTTTATCCCACCAATCTGGTATTTTTGTATATTTTGCGCTCTCAATTTTATTTGCATTTTGGGCATGGTTGTGTCTGCAGCATTTCTAGGGTTTGCTGTACATTGGCCGTATGTATTATAATTTTTATCTGTTTTTAGTTTAGTATTTGCCAATATGTTGACTTTGTTTTGTATCTTGATCGTGTTCTATTTATCAAATGCATATCGTTGTTTTTGTTTATTAAACAGGTTCTTTGTGAATGGTCATTTATTTCCAATCCTCGCGAGCCGTCTGACATCAAGAAAGATCAGGTTGCTTCTCTGCATGGCTTCCAATTAGTTTTCCCATTACTGTTTTTGTTCCAGGCCCGCATTCCCCAATCCGTTGTTCACATCTCACTTAATGATGATTGGTTTTGGTATGTTCTAAACAGTCTGTTGTATGCACCTGTAGAGATGTGTATGTCAGAAGGGATGTATAGTATTGTATTTAGTCGGGTATGTGGTAATGTGTGGAATGGTTATGTACGGTCCTTTTTTATATATAAGGATTGCAATATTGCGTTATGTTAAAAATCATATTTTCTCTCAAGTATCTCCCATTTAACATCACTACCTCGGACTTTTTCTTAAGTATTAGGATTTATAGTTGTATGTAGTTAGTATTTACACTAGCTTCATTGAATTTCAAAATTTTCCCATTTTGTTTAATAAGTGTTGTCACCATCTTGCATTTTTGGGCTCTTTAGAACCGTTTCAATTTCCATTGTGTTAACAAAATTATGGTCCGTGTACATATGGTATTTTACTGATGTGTTTTTGCTTTTTTCTGAGTGTCCTTCAATATCTTTTGTTGTGCGTTTTTTAGCCGACCATTGCGATGGGAATATATGCTTTCCAATTATTTTGTCTTATTAGTCTGTTTTTTAGAAATTCGCTTGAAAATATTGCGCTTTTAAAAATTTATTTAGATTATATTTCGTCCTTTTCTACTAATTTTGATTACACCTTTTTTGTTGTTTTTTTTTCAAATCCCTCGCGACGACAGTGGGGTGAATATTTCCTATATTTTTATCCGCGCTTTCCATTATAATTGTATAAGGTGGTGCTTCATAGCAGTCGTATTTGATCGTAGTTTCCTTTATACCAGTACTCAGTGTATTGATGCAAGGATAGAACAGGGTTAGGATTTAGGGCAAGCAAGCAGGTAGTAAATTATATAGGTACAACAACAGTTTTAGCTTACAGCAATTATCCAGTTGTGTTCCTTTATCTGATTTTATTTTTATATATATATATATTACTCATATTTAGACCAGGGTAGAAAATGAAATAATCACATCAAATAATTTTAATCACCGTGTATAAGGAATTTTATTAAATAATACGCTTTATTAAAACCTTGAAGCATAAATAAATTGCGGTCGTTTCAGTAAAAATAAGAAATTTAAATTATGTACAAGACGTTTTATATCAAAAGAAACAGTATTAAAAAAAAAGCTCTGCGTGTAATTTATTTATTCCTAATAAAGAAACAAATGGAAATTACGTGCAAAATTTGTATTAATTAACCCTATTTTAAGTAACCGGTAGTAAAACAAAGTGTACACATAATAATTAATATTTAACTTGTATTCGCTAAAAATGAAAGGATAGAAGTCAATTTTAATTGAAGTTAATTGAATCGTTAGTAACAGATAATATCTATAGAAACTTGTAAAAACCCAATAAAAAGCAAATCTTAGAAGTGTTTGTTAGAAGTAGGATGTTTGAACACACCTGCGTATTTTAAAAGGCAATTTTAGTTTAATTTGTTTAGATAAACATGTCGATTCTAAGGATATTGGAAACGGTCAGATGCTTCAGCACGAAATACAAAACAGGGTTTATTTAAAAAGCTCTGAGAATTAATATTATTTTGAACACCTGCGTAGTTTAAATATCACGTACGGCGAAAATTGTGTAGATAACAAATGGTTTCAAAGAATCTTGGAGAAACCGGGGCTTAATATTCACGAGAATGTGCGATACGGGGTTATTTAACCCAGATAGTCCACATGGACTAAAATATAATCGATAATAAAGAATATCAATTTGCACCAATACGAACAGGATAGAAAAGGAAAGAGAAAATGCGTCAAGCAAAGACACATATAGTAAAAGGCGTGATTTAAGCAACGTCACGAGGGTCACAATTGGTTGAAAATAGGATGCAAATATCAGAGGTAGAAACAACAATTTCTGTACAAAATTAATTAGTATTCTCAGACGTTGCGTGCCGTGTGGAAATTTTCTGAGATTTAAATGGGGCGAGTGAAAAATTCGTAAAAACCGACGCGAGAGCGACGGACTGGGAACATAGAATGAGAAATTCTTTAGAATTACCCGTTTTGGGGAACAGACCGACAGACAGGCTTTTGCTATATATACCGGTGGTAATATGAATTTCGGCCTCTTAGAATTTTGACTATTCGATGCGTTAAAAGCTCTTACATCCGCGACTTGATTCAAGATGTTAAACAGTGCATTTTAGTTTGATAAAATAATTTAAAATTTTGCTCGTATATTTTAGTGATTCAAAATAGTTTGTTATTTACGTGCTAACATGAATGTACTTCTGTGCACTTAGATACAAGGTAATAAAATTTAGTATCACTGTACCAATTAGCAAAATTTACAACGACAAATGTATACACAAAAGTAGGCAGTTTTGGCGTATATTGGTGAAAGACGCATGAATTTCTCTGCTATTTTTCGGGGGTGTTAATAATTAAATGGTTCAAATACGTGTCTGGATCCACGAAACAAGGGTCAGATATACACAGATGAGTTCCGGAAAAGCCCAGAAACAACTTTAAATAAATGGTGATGGAGAAAATTTTAAAAGCGTTGAGAATTAGAAGCCGTAAATATAATCCTGTTGGAATGGTGTGATTAACTAAAGGGACGATGTACATTGCAGGTACGAGGACAGTAACCTTCAGGTAAATTATACTATTTTGTTTGACATTTTGGTGTGTGTTGAATAACTTTATAATTGATTTACTTTAAATGGACATTAGTGAAATTGTACTAACAATAAAATTTTAATTTTAAGGTGAAATTTGCTTGTTTAAGTAGAAAGGGGTATCTGGTATTGATGTTCTGGATTATGATGAAAATTTAGGGTATGTCTTTGAGCTCAATTAGACGAACCTGGTTAATTAACGTAAAGGGGTGGTAGATGCTCCCTTTGTACTCTGCATATATTGTTATAGTAATTAGTAGGCATCCTACAAGGACTTTAATTCTGGATGCACATTAAAATGATAATAAATTTAATTTTGGAATTTTCCGATATTAAAAATTTATGCTGAATATTAATTTTGAATTTTTAATGTATTGTGAATATTGATGTAAATAGAGTTGACGTTGATGTTTGTGGTAGGAATGTGTTTGTTTTTTTTATGTATGAGGATGAAAGCTATCTAGAGGGGCAGCCGAGGCGATTAACAGAGGAAAATCAACACACCAGGTAATTCAAGAGGTTTCACAGCATTCTTGACGCCCAATTCGTGAGGCTCGACAATGATACAGGGTATCACAGCATTCTTGGCGACCACAACGTGAGGGCTCGAGTTCCAAATAAAATTTTTGTGATTTTATTCCAGGAAACTGGCGATCTGAGAGAGAGAGAGTTTCTGTGTGTGTATAAATTTAAGAGTGGTTAAGGAGTCAAGGAGTGGAAATTGGAAGTGACGATAGTGCATTGTGTGAAAAAAATACGAAAATGGAAGAAGCTGGAGGCAGTAGAGGTCAGTCGAGGACGGAATCAGGGGATCAAGGAAATGAGTTAATGATGAGAATGTTAGAGGAAATGCGATTAGCTAGGGAGGAATCCAATAGAAAATTAGAACAGCTGAGCGATGAATCGAATAGAGCGAGAGAGGACTCAAATAGAAAATTTGACCGAATGAATGAGACATTAACAGGGGTTAAGGAAACCCTAAGTGAGAAAATAGACAAGACGAATAAAGAAGTTTCAGAATTTAAAATAGTCTTACCGTAAAGATGGGGAAGTTGAAAATAGGGTTGAAAAAATGAGCGTGATATTACAGGTCTTCGACAGGAAATGGGACATTTAAGGTCCGAAGTACGCATTTTTGTGAAGAAGAAATTAATGTAAAATGACTGAAGTGACGGACTCATGTAGGGATCAGTTAGGCAGGGTAGAACGCGAAGTTAGTAGTATTAAATACAACATGTCAAATTTAACGGGGGATGGTCCCAGATTTTCTACAGGTGGAGTATCATTGGACCAACACATGAAGTTTTATGGCGATAACAGGGTAAATCCACAAATTTTTATTAATAGTGTAAGAAATCTAGTGGGAAATTTATTTGACGAACAGACTAAACTGAATACGATAAAGGCTTTATTAAAGGACAACGCGGAAGCATGGTACAATTTAGTAGGACAGGACATAGACACTTACACGGACTTTGAGGACAGATTTTTAAAGCACTACTGGAGTGACCACAGACAAGACCAGGTACGAGACGACTTAATCACAGGGAAATTTAAGGGAGAATTTTCAGGAAGTAGGGAGCAATATGCTATACGCAAGTATAGCATAGCAAAGCAACTGAACCCACCACTGACGGACCGACAAATTATTAAGTATTTATCACGACACTTCGAGGTAGACATAAGACAGCACGTAGCACTACAGAACATAGTGGACAGAGAAATGTTTTTAGAATACCTGCAGAGGTACGACGACGTAAGTAGTGGACGACCTCGGGAAAATAGGGAAAGACAGATCAACACAGTTAGGTTTGACAATAGACGGGACAACTATGCTAGACGGGGGAATAGTTACGGATACCAGCGACAGAATTGGGAACAGAGACGACCATACGTTAGGAGTAATAGTTTAGGAAGGGGACCTGCACCGAAACCTGGACCTACCAGAATGAATAGTTTACCAGACATGAGGGGGACTGCTAATACAGACACGGAACGAGTGGAAACGCCTAGGACATACGCTGAGGTGACGGCTAGACCAGGACCGAGTAGGGAAAACAGACCTGGACAGGATTTTTAGAACGCGACAGACCACTAGATTTCAGTGTAAATGTATATGAACATCCACGTGAATTTTTCAAAATTGAGGAGGAAGTAGAGCCAGAAACTAAGGAAAAATTATGTTTGCCAATTATTAATTTAGAAATTTTTGAGAATAATGTAGAAGTATTACTTGATACAGGGGCAGAGGCGAGTTTAATATCGGAGGAATTCGTCAGCAAAATTAGGGATAAGGTTTGTGATAGAATTATGCCTATAAAGCGTAGCCATTTAGTAGCTCCAAATAAAAAGAAGTTTGCTGTAGTAAATAGTGTTGTGGTGCTTAGGATAGATATAGGAGGTTTAAGCTGTGAACAGGAGTTTGTAATTGTACCTGGACTGAAGTTTCAGAGCATTTTAGGTGTTGACTGTATGATGAAGTTAGGGTGTTGATAAATATGGAGGAAGGTAATAAGGATTAATGATAGGGTAGTGCCATGGAAGGGCAGTTATGAAGTCACAGAGGATGACACGGGGTTGAATATTAATGTAGTAGAGGTAGAGGATGATGAAGTTAAACAGATCAACACGATAAGATGTCCAGAGGATAGGATAGTAGAGGTTCAAGCATTAATACAAAAACATGCAGAAGTAGTGGGGGTAGAAGCAGCATATCAGGAGCAGGTGAAGGCGAAATTAAGTAAAGATGGCAAGTTTGTTTTTAATAAAGTTAATTTAAGGAATTCATTCTGGCGGATTCCATTGCATAAGAATTCTAGAAGGTACATAGGATTTTCCGTAGAGGGAAAAATCGATAATTTTAAAGTAGTATCGTTTGGTTTGTCGACAGAAAAGGAAATAATGATAAATGAGAAACAGACATGTGTAGAGACTGAAGAAGAAGCAATATTTAAGAGTCAGGATAATAGGGATCAGTTTATTGTATGTGAGATAACAGGGATGTTAAGTATAGATATAGAAGGGGGAGAAATAGGGATGAAGAGTATTAGGATGGTGAGAAGGAAGACTTGGAGGGTCAAGAAGAGAGTTAGATTTAAATAGGATAGGGATAGAATAGGTGTAGATAGAAGAGTAAAAGTAAGTGTTTATAGAAAATAAAGCTAAGTATAGGATAAATATGGGAGATAATTAGGAATAGGTTTAGGATGAGAATAAAGAGTAAATGTAGGAAGAAAATAAGATAGGTTAAGTATAGATATTTCATATAAGATTAGTGGAGAGTTAGGAATAAAGTTAGGAATAGGATAGGTATATAGGATTAGGTAGGATGAAGTAAAGTATAGTGAAGATTAGTTAAAAGTTAGGAATAGGATAGGTATATAGGATGTATATAGGATTAGATGGATGAGTAGGATGAAGTTAGGGATAATTTCAGTTTATAGAATTAGGTGAGAGTTAGGAATAGGATAGGGATATAGGATAGGTGTAAATATTTTTTTGAATTGGAGATAAGGTAGGTAAGTTAGATAGATAAGGGTAGAGAGATAGGTAATTTTTTGTAATTTTTTTGGTCTAAATGCTTTATATTTGCATTCAAATAAGTGGGATTATTTGTATTCAAATAGGGGGAAAATACTCATATTTAGACCAGGGTAGAAAATGAAATAATCACATCAAATAATTTTAATCACCGTGTATAAAGAATTTTATTAAATAATACGCTTTATTAAAACCTTGAAGCATAAATAAATGCGGTCGTTTCAGTAAAAATAAGAAATTTAAATTATGTACAAGACGCTTTATATCAAAAGAAACAGTATTAAAAAAAAAGCTCTGCGTGTAATTTATTTATTCCTAATAAAGAAACAAATGGAAATTACGTGCAAAATTTATATTAATTAACCCTATTTTAAGTAACCGGTAGTAAAACAAAGTGTATACATAATAATTAATATTTAACTTGTATTCGCTAAAAATGAAAGGATAGAAGTCAATTTTAATTGAAGTTAATTGAATCGTTAGTAACAGATAATATCTATAGAAACTTGTAAAACCCAATAAAAAGCAAATCCTAGAAGTGTTAGTTAGAAGTAGGATGTTTGAACACACCTGCGTATTTTAAAAGGCAATTTCAGTTTAATTTGTTTAGATAAACATGTCGATTCTAAGGATATTGGAAACGGTCAGATGCTTTAGCACGAAATACAAAACAGGGTTTATTTAAAAGCTCTGAGAATTAATATTATTTTGAACACCTGCGTAGTTTAAATATCACGTACGGCAAAATTGTGTAGATAACAAATGGTTTCAAAGAATCTTGGAGAAACCGGGCTTAATATTCACGAGAATGTGCGATACGGGGTTATTTAACCCAGATAGTCCACATGGACTAAAATATAATCGATAATAAAGAATATCAATTTGCACCAATACGAACAGGATAGAAAAGGAAAGAGAAATGCGTCAAGCAAAGACACATATAGTAAAAGGCGTGATTTAAGCAACGTCACGAGGGTCACAATTGGTTGAAAATAGGATGCAAATATCAGAGGTAGAAACAACAATTTCTGTACAAAATTAATTAGTATTCTCAGACGTTGCGTGCCGTGTGGAAATTTTCTGAGATTTAAATGGGGCGAGTGAAAATTCGTAAAACCGACGCGAGAGCGACGGACTGGGAACATAGAATGAGAAATTCTTTAGAATTACCCGTTTTGGGGAACAGACCGACAGACAGGCTTTTTCTATATATACCGGTGGTAATATGAATTTCGGCCTCTTAGACTTTTGACTATTCGATGCGTTAAAAGCTCTTACATCCGCGACTTGATTCAAGATGTTAAACAGTGCATTTTAGTTTGATAAAATAATTTAAAATTTTGCTCGTATATTTTAGTGATTCAAAATAGTTTGTTATTTACGTGCTAACATGAATGTACTTCAGTGCACTTAGATACAAGGTAATAAAATTTAGTATCACTGTACCAATTAGCAAAATTTACAACGACAAATGTATACACAAAAGTAGGCAGTTTTGGCGTATATTGGTGAAAGACGCATGAATTTCTCTGCTATTTTTCGGGGTGTTAATAATTAAATGGTTCAAATACGTGTCTGGATCCACGAAACAAGGGTCAGATATACACAGATGAGTTCCGGAAAAGCCCAGAAACAACTTTAAATAAATGGTGATGGAGAAAATTTTAAAAGCGTTGAGAATTAGAAGCCGTAAATATAATCCTGTTGGAATGGTGTGATTAACTAAAGGGACGATGTACATTGCAGCTACGAGGACAGTAACCTTCAGGTAAATTATACTATTTTGTTTGACATTTTGGTGTGTGTTGAATAACTTTATAAGTGATTTACTTTAAATGGACTTTAGTGAAATTGTACTAACAATAAAATTTTAATTTGAAGGTGAAATTTGCTTGTTTAAGTAGAAAGGGGTTTTAATTTTGAAATTTTCCGATATTAAAAATTTACGCTGAATATTAATTTTGAAATTTTAATGTATTGTGAATATTGATGTAAATAGAGTTGACGTTGATGTTTGTGGTAGGAATGTGTTTGTTTTTTTATGTATGAGGATGAAAGCTATCTAGAGGGGCAGCCGAGGCGATTAACAGAGGAAAATCAACACACCAGGTAATTCAAGAGGTTTCACAGCATTCTTGACGCCCAATTCGTGAGGCTCGACAATGATACAGGGTATCACAGCAATATATATATATATATATATATATTGATTTATTTTTCTTGTCTTTACCAATTTTTCGTTAACTGCAAAACGTGATCACTTTTCTAGATAGAATATCTAGATAACTATCAAGGATTATATATTTTTTCTGGAGGTGTTGCTTTGTTGGTTGCTAAGTTGGTTGCTAGTAAAAAGGGGATACCCACCACTACCCTAACCTCCGACAAAAATCAAACATAAGATGTAGTTTTTATCGATAGATGGTAACTGACTTTTGGAAGACTTCCGGACTAACTTTGAATTCTACTTCTGCAGGGTGAGGCTATTGGGAGGGGCGGGGGCGGTTAATAGTAAACGGATAAACCAGAGCGCTACTACACTTATAAAATAAACAACTACAAGCAAATATCGTCAAACAAAAATGTAGAAACTTTGACGACTAAATTCCGTTTCAAAACCATGAAAATTTGAACTTAATTCGTACAAACTCTATACCTGAAGTAAAACACGAGGTTAAATAAATAACATGAAACAGCAGTTAGCGTTTCTTTACAAATAATTTATTAAATGTATTAAAAAATATTAAGTTTAGTTTTCAGTTGATTTGGAACTCACACCATCACACTACTTGTGCGAATTTGGCTCCTTACTCATTTTGTAGCATAAATAAATTTTAAAGTTAATTACTGATTAAGCGAGATGTCTTACTTTTAATAGAAGGTCCTAGAATGCTAACAGAAACGAGAATTTCATATAGCCAAATTTTATACGTGTATTGAAATCAAATACTATAGTCATATAGGAAAATATAAATATCAACAGAAAGCGTTCAGTTATTTGTTCAGTGGGATATTTAAATAACTTTAGTGAACTTAATAAAGCACAAACATAGGTCAGTTATTTTTTTACAGATACCAGATCTGAAACAGACGTAACTTCACATCTTGTTTATAAATAAAACCATAGAAATTTCAAAATAAAAATATATGTTGAATAGAAAGCACGGATTTTGAGGAATTTCAATGTTTTTGCATAAATAACATTAGAAATTCAAAGTTTGTAATTAAAATCCATATTTAGTAGCACTGTATACCAACAACAAAACGCAATTACAGACTCATAGTTGAAAGTCCACTTATGAAACAAATAAGTTAATTGCAACAAAGGTTAGGTTACAATTCCAAACATTAGACATTTATAAATTTTGGGAAACACTAACTTGCTTGAAATACTTCCTCGAGTACTTACACTAATTTACTATCAAAACAAACAGGGTTTTATGCCTTTTTAAAACAGTAATAAAAGTGCCCTATAGTTCATATCAGAGATAAAATGGGTCATGGGTGAAGTGGGTCAGTGGGTCCAAGAGGTCACTTTTTGTTTGGGTCACCAGGTCAATGGGTCATGTGTATCGACCCAAATTGACCCGTTGACCCAAATTGACTCGGCGACCCAAATTGATCCGGCGACCAATTGATCCGGTAATCTAAATTAACCCGGTGACCAAAATTGATCTAGTGATCCAAATTAATAAAATGACAGATTGGCTTTCTCTAGGTAAAGCCACAGTTTAGTGAACTTTCAGGTCAGTTTATTAAGAACGTTAAAAAATTATACATAAAGTTATTGGTTCAGTTAGTTACTTTCTACACGCACTTTAGATTTAAACAGCAGATCGAAGAAGAACTGCGGAATTTTATAAGCAACGAAGAACGCACTTATAAAAGTTTAATTTGTTGCTTTAATGGAGATAAGGATAATGATGAAGCACGATTTGATCAATTAAAATAGTGGGGTGTTAATAAAAAGAAGTACCCACTTCTAAGCAAAATTGCTAAAAAATCCTAGTAATTCCAGCTTCATCTGCTGAGTCAGAGAGACATTTTTCTGGTGCTGGAAAAATAACACGCAAAATAGGACACGACTCAAGGCTGATGCCGTCGAAAGTCAACTTATTGTTTCAGAATCTTTAAAAAATGGAATTTTAAAAACATAACCTAGTCATCATAAATTCATAAGTGATGTAACCTTCTTTTATTACGTAGGTATATAAGATAATTTGTATTTATATATTACAATTCTTTTTTATTTTTAGTGCTTTTGTTTACATTTTATGTGATTATTTAAAATAAATAAAGTATTTTGTTAATGACAATATTTGATAAGCGTAGACGTAAATTATCTCTGATTCATGGGTCAATTTGGGTCACCTGGTCAATTTGGGTCACCCGGTCTATTTAGGTACCGGGTCAATTTGGGTCAGTGGTTTAATGGGTCGTGGGTCACATACCTATTTGGGTCACTGGGTCATGGGTCACTCTTTCGGCGACCAATTTTATCTCTGGTTCATATACAACCCATTTAATACAAAATACATGCAAGTATGCTAGTGCCTATTAGTAGAAGCAAACATTTTTTACTAAAAAATTTCAAAATGATTCAGAAATTTGAAAAATTGCAAGTTCTTTTAAAAACAAGCCTTTTATACAAATTTCTATAAATGAGTCTGATTGGGATTTCCTTAGATTTTTTGTGGGTTAACTTGTAAGGTGAAGTTTATCATCATAAGCGGGTTGTCTTTGTTATGAACGTAGTCCGTTTCTCTTGAGAGCGATAATACAATACCATCTAGAAAGAGTTCTGGAAAAATGCGACAACTTTTCTGCAAGTTAAAGAGTGCTTCTATGTAGATAATTGTATGACCAGCATTATAGATATAGAATGTTTGCAAAGGTTCATCACAGAAGCTACCTTAGCGATGTTAGATGGAAAATTCGATTTAAGGGAGTGGAAACAACACTTTACTCTGAAAGTCTCAGTACCAACATATCCATCCTTGGTTTGACTTGGAATATTGGTCAGAATACTTTATCTTTGAAGGAATGTTTTAGTAACTTAAAAGAAGATGAATTTGAAATTATATCTAAACGCTGTATACTGTCAATAAGGCAACGAGTTTTTGATCCTATTGAATTTGTTTCCCCGCTTACGCTGGTTCCAAAGTTATTGCTACAGCAGACGGGAATGTCGTTTGAACTGAAATGACCTCGTAGATGATAATATTCAGGAAGAATTTGAAGTACCTGGTACTTGGAACACATAGAGATCCCCAGATGGATACGAGCAAGGTTTGACTAAGGAAAAAATAGTTCATTGCACGTATTTTGCAATGTTAGTAACAAAGTGAATGCTTGTGTTATTTATTTACGAGCCAAATGCAAGAAAGAAGTCCATGTACGATTGTTGGCAGCGAAAACCAGTGTAGCATCTATAAGGAAATTAACCATACCCCACGATTGGATCTTATGAGTGTGACAATAGCAGCAAGATTATATGCTAACATTACTAAGAATTTGGAGGTGGTTTTCTAGTTATTTTTAGAACGACTCGAATACTCCACTTTCGTGGATTAGAAGGAAGAACGAATGGGCTCCTGTAGTGCAGAACAGAGTTTCAGAAATACATAGTGTTACTCCGGTTTTATCAAGGAGGTATGTTCCCGGAGTACTAAATCCAGCCAACCTCCCTTCACGTGGCTGTGCAGCAAAACGCTCAACGGCTACGTGAAGAGGAAAAAAATATTTCTAATAGAAACGACGACGAATATTTTCGTTGCTAATGGTATTACCGTCTAATCAAACAAACAGCTTGTCACTCAATAAGAAGTAGACTTAGCGGGTAAAAGCAAAAGTCACCTTCATAATTACCAATTACAGCCGACTGCGAAACTGCTTTAAAATACAAACAGCAGGATAGCCGGAAAATTTCCTCTACAGAAACTGGTTTACCCCAAGTGGTAGTTGACCAAACAACAGGAGATCTTTAAAGGTAACTAGAATTATTTCTAGTCCATTTTCTAATAATGGCCTACACGACGTTTTAAATGCTGCATCTCTAACTTAATACTCAGCAAACGTACTCGTTACATTTACGTAGTTATGGCAATTTTACATGAAGTAAAACCAGAACTTAAGTTGTTTTTTGTTAATTTTATTTTTAAATTAGTTGTTAAATCATTTTATAAATTTGTTGCTAGACTTTTTGTTTTTTATTTTGTTTTATCTTTGTTGCGCTTTGTTGAATCGAACAGATTGGGTACGTGTTGAAAGGCGAATGTGAGCGAAATGCGAGGCGAAGATCGCCGATATTTAAAACTTTCCACATCTTAACTGCGCGAAGTTCTATCGGCAAGTGTCCGGGAGGAGCCGGGTAGCCAGTTGCAGAACTCATAGCTTTGCGCATGATTTGGGCGTAAACAAAGGATACGATAGAATTATGTTCGACTTTCAACCACGTAAATCGATTTATGTGAATTTTGTTAGATGTATTTCTTTTATACGTTAACGAGAATCAAAATACTGACCAAATGTGTTTGACTACATTTATTTCACGTATATATAAGATTTTTAAACAAATAGAATAATATCACTATAGAAGGTGAATACATAAACTATTGTACCTTATTCGTAATTTTATAAAATATTTGGATTTTAGAAAACTAGAACGCTTCAGGATGATAACCTTGTCATTCACCTATCAACAGTAACAGTTAGCCAACTATTATATCAATATCAAATATTCCTAAAAATCCAATCTTTCTCTTCACTATTAAGTCGGTTATGCCATTCAACTTAAGGTTATGATTTAAATCTTGCACAACTTTACGTTTGAATACAGACTATCAGTTGAACATTTACAACTTAACAACTTTCCTTCCCGTGGGATGTAATTCCGCTGTGCAATTTTTCACAAACGAGTCATTGATTTGTCAACCTTCTATTGTTAATATTGCGCTTATTGCTATTATGATTGGGAGTGAATTCTAATACTTCATTATCGTACGTTAATAACTAATTTGTAAGACTAGTCTTGTTTCTGCTATAGCTTGACACTGGAGTGCGGTGCTGTTACTAATTAGACGCAAGACAAAGCGTTGGCGGCACTTGTACTGCTGAACTCGACTACACGCTCCTATCCAACTAGTTGCAAACCAGTAAAATCTAAACGATGATTTGAAACTTCCGATTATATTAATTTCCAACAACCTATGAAGCAAATGCATTCTTTCTCATATCGATTGCATACCTTCTCTGCTACATAAAATTTAATACGTTGCAACAGTATTAGTTGGAAAAGCTATCCATTCGTGGGTTAACGCCCGCTAAAATTTACCTCAAGATATATTTGGAGGAGAAAAGCGGATCGCATTGGTATTATGTAGGAATGTGAGCACCCGCATTTTAGTTACAGAATCTTCCTTCAAGCGCTAATTTCCCTTGAATTAACTCAAGAAGCACTGGCAATGTATTCAGGGGTATATGTTCAAGAAGCTCCCTTTGGATAAGATTTTGTACTTTGAGGAAACTGTAACTTGTTAGCACTGCTTTGTTGTTTCAAACATGAGCAACATACTCTACATTACCAAATGTAGTCGAAATACTTTATCTGATTACGCCTGAAATTAAGCCCTCTAGAATGTAAATTTGGTGTACAGGTTGTTATAAATCTACTTCATGTTAAATTGCCGCTAATAAAAATTAATTAGATTTATAGTAGAGGAAAATATATTAGTTTGCCACACAATTCATTTTCCGCAATATAATGAGTCAGCGAAAACATCTTTCCGTAAACAAAATAGCATTATTGAAAATCAGTCGGTTAAGAATATCTTCAAGATGGAGATATAAGTGATTTAAATTAGGAATAATTACTTAATAGGCGTTTAATACGTCCGCTGTTCAAACAAGACGTAGAAGTTAACAACCGTCATTGCAAAGAGTTTAAAAACATACTCCAATTGTGCATAGAGAACAACAAGTCAGAGTTTTCACAGTCAAGGCTTTGTATAAACTGAACAAATGGGTCTCTACCAATTGCAAATTCCCCCCTTAACTTGTAGTATTTTGGTATGAAGAAATTCATAACACAATGGCTATGGAATGGGCTATAAATAGTAGCGCATAAAAATCTAATAGCTCAGTAAGTATAGTTCGTTTAAGGTGCACATGTTGTAAGCCCACAATTCGTAGAAATGGATATCAGAACACACGCTATGTATCATATATTTTATCATGCATAAAAGTTATTAGTGCTGAGAGCCTCCAATAGTGTAACAATTCCTGCATTTTACTATATGAATATTATTCACCTCGCAACTTTGTGTAGGTCACATTTGTACCGTCTTTTACTACAAATGTGCAGTTAATTATTTGAATCTAACAACGCTTAAATGCAGTAAGTTCGGACTTGCAACACCAGTGCAGGTTTGCTCTTTGCCGAACTGTAACGCTATTCAAAGATATTGTTAATTTCTGGATACTACGGATGGCATTGAAATATATGTTCAGAATTGTGATTGGTGTGTAGTATTTTTAAACTTGCTATGTATGTGTAGATCAACCCACATGACAAGACAGTTTAGCAAACTGTCGGTTGAAAATTGAGGACCTTGCAGCAAAAGGGAGGCAAGTCCATTTTTTTCCCATTTCACTCTTATTTTCCTACAAATTTACAAAAAAAAATAACAAATCGTTTGGTACATAAAAGACGCAAGTCTGATAAAAACAAGCAAGCCATAGGGAATTTTAAATCTACCACCCTATTGCGTTTGGTGAAAAAGAGCGGCAGATCCGGACCTGCCTCTCATTTGCATAAAACATTACTATTGCATCTTCCGTGACAAGTCAGTACACGCTTGGCATTCGAACTGTGAGGGTGTTCTTTTTATTTTTATTCTGTAAAAGTTTAAATATATTGTTATTGCTTAAGAAAACCGTTAATATGAGCGATTATGAACCATTTAGTAGAGGATCGTCTGATAATTATCAGCCTTCTGAGCAGGACTTAAATTATTATTCAGGTAGTGATGACAGTGAAGTTTCTATGAGTCCAGGCCCGTCAACAAGTTGCACTACGGACCCACCAGAGACTAGTACAACCTGTAAAAAGGAAAGTCCATGAATGCGTCGTTATGGGAACTAAATACTATAATCTATTGCTACTGGTACGAGATATATAAACTATAAGGGTCAAGAAATCGGGAAAAGAAAAACCGGTCCAGATTGTTGTTGTAAAAAATATAAGTGTTTCAGTAAAATAAATGATAAAGATAGAGAAATAATATTAAAAAAATTTAACAAATTGGGAGAGGCTAATGTGCAAAATGTATATTTGGGAGGTTTGATTAAAACTGGAAATGTTGAAAGAGAAAGATCAAAAACAGGTACAGGAAGAAAAAGAAGCTGTTGACATAAGTATTTTATTAAATTAGGGACTAAACAAGTCCAAGTCTGTACAAATGGGTTTGCGTCTCTTCACGGCATTTCAAAAAAACGCGTGTATAATATTTCTAAGCAAAATCGTGACCACGACGTTACCACACCTGCTATGTCTCAACGTGGGAAACACCACAATAGACCAAATCGTATTACAAATGAATGGGTCTCGAAAATCGATTCTTATATAAGAAGTTTTCCACGACGTGAATCGCATTATAGTAGAAATAAAGGCTCTCGTTACTATCTGTCTCCTGAGTTGAACACCAAAACCATGTACGATCTGTATTTGAAACAATATGAACCGGATCTCTTACAATCTGCTAAACCTATTGTTACATATGATTTTTACTACAGATACTTCAAAGAAAATTTTAAATATAGCTTTGGCTGTCCACATTCAGACACGTGTAAAAAATGTGATATGCTGGATATTAAGTCGAAGGATAAGTCATTAGACAGCGAAGAAACCCTTCAAATAGAGACAGAAAAAAAGATTCACAAATCCAAAGCTGATACTTATTTTGTTAGTTTAAAAAAAAAGTAAACTTGCTTCAACAAATGACGAGTGTGAGTTATTAACCTTTGATTATCAGCAAAACCTTCCATTGCCTAAAATTCCAGTGGGTTAAGCGTTCTATAAACGCCAACTATGGGCATATAACTTTTGTATCCATTCAGCGAAAACAGGCATTTCATCACAAATGCAGAAAAACTAGATTTAAGGTATCAAAATATCGCATTTTTGAATATAGCAAAGATCACATCGAAACCGTTGCAGTCAGTGTTTCAACTGGAATACTTGTTTTTGACTATTTTATCATCGCAAGGAATCTTCAAGCTAATTCATCTGTTTTTCCTCAGGAACCGATGTATGATGATAGTTTGCCGCTGAAAACAGCTACATACAAAGATGTTATGCAAACTATTTAAAAGCTATGTTCCACGAAATAAACTGTACTTCTACAGGGCTCTCAAAAGTGAAACTATCGGACCAAGTAATGGCATTTGCAGTGAAGATGATTATGACCAGATTCAAGTAGACCTTTAAATTTACATTTTTTTAAGAAGTGAATATTTTTTTGTTTCTATTTGTCTTTCATGTTTATTTGTACTGATTTCTGTTTTCCATAATAAACATTTATTCAAATTAATGTGCTTTATTATTGAAATTTAAAAAAAAGTGACAAACTTATTAAATTTTGGTGCAAAAGAGAGGCAGATCCTAAATTTAAAAAATCAGTTTTTCTGTAAATTGTTTTACTTGATTAGAAACAACATAAAAATGTGTGTGAATATGTAAATTTTATAATAATTGAATGATTAAACATTCAAATAATAAATATTTTTTAAAAAGGTTTTTTTAAATTCCCGATAAACTTAAAATTTGGACTTGCCTCCCTTTTGCTGCAAGGTCCTCAATTATTGTTTGTTCCGAAGATATTATGCTGTTTTTGGTAGTTTACATTGTAGTTTCACCATATTAAACGCCATGAATTGCAGGAAAATTTTTTTAGTGTTGCTAGGGAATAAAAAGGATATTGAAAATGGACGAATTAATAGATTGTCCAGGCAAAAATTGCTTTATTGTTGATGGAAATATTAGCTGGAAAATTAAATGTTAAATTACAGTTACATAGTGTAGTGAGGGGTTGAGGTTTATGTATTTTAGTACGTATAAGCACTGGCGAGTTTTAAAAATCTTCAGTTTTAAAGCAGTGCATAAATAGTTTAAGCACTGACCTAAAAGTTTTCATATATTGACTCATTAATTATTCTTAATTACATTTTTTTTCTTCTAGGGTATCGATTAATACTAGAAGATTTGTTACGTTTATATTCGCCAATAATTGGGTATTTTATTTACATAAATTCCTCTTCTAGTATTAAATTCTCCAACAATACCGGATATATTGTACCTGTTCAGATAAGCTCGCTTTACCATAATTTTTAACCCAAATCCTTTGTTAATTCATTATCCGTTCGTATAAATTCCGTGTCCATTGTTAAATCCTTCCATGTAATTAATAACAAATACTCTTTGTGAGAATTTCTCAACGTAAATCTAGTTGTTGTGAAACGACAAGTTTGTGCTAGAAATAATTATTCAAGATCCTGTTTAGTTATCCGTGAGCGCGTTATACCTTCCGATGACGTATAATTGCGTTCTAGTGGGTTTCCCATCTAAAGATTTGTCAAAACAATATATCCTACTATTTTCCGGTAAAACTGTGTTTTCCAGTTTCAATCGCGTTGCGATAACGCGGATGTTTGCTTTTCGAGTTCGTGTTATTTTGAACTCCTTTTAAACTTTGATTCTTCAGCTTGTGCGTTTCATGCACTTGTAAAAATTACTCGTTCTGTTACTCCAAGAGCGATGCACCTTACTCCTCTATCAAATGTGTAGATTTGGTGTGTATCGCTAAGCGCTCCTGAGTTGTTAATATTAGTAAGATTTTCTTTTTTTTTAGCTCTTAGTTGGAAGCTAAATTGCTTGTTGCGTAGCCCGATTATTCATTGATGTAGATCAACTGCTTTTGCATGTAGACCGCCGTTACAATTACGGTAGTAGCATGGTTGTTGTTGACTACCGCGGCCATACTGTGTCAATTCGCTTCCGAGGGCTGACAAGATAAGTATCCCAACACATGTATGTGACTTGTTTTCCTTTTCTAACATACCCAGGGTAAACCCAATTTGAAATTAGATAGGCTAATGTTTGTTCTGGTAAAATCCTTACTAGAAAAGTTTCGAACTTCAATGCTTTTGCTTTTTGTACTTAACTCATCTGCATATATGAAAGTATTAGCAGTATACCTTTTTTTTACTGATTAGAGTTATATCAAATGCTTCGTATGGTAAAATCCTTACTAGAAAGGTTTCTAAATTTAATATTTTTTTAATTAACGCATCCTCTTATACGAAAGTATCACCGTTATTCTTTTTGGTACTGATTAGATTTATTGCATGTTATCTACGAATTGCGCACGTCGTGGAACAATTAGTAAATTTGTCCATCGAGTAAAATTGTTTTATTGAATAGTAACTTTAGTTAATTTTGTTTTGCTCTTTCGATAGAAATTTCTATATTTGTTTTTTTTATTGTAAATAGAAAATCGTTGACGATGTATTATTTTTGTGTTGCTAGGAACCCTCCCCTCCACATTGGTAGTTAGCCTGGTATATTTACGTTTTCTTCCGGCTACATCATTGTACGTAGCATAATTTCTGGCGCCCAACGTGCCCCGCGATTTTTTTGTGATTTATTTCTGCTCCGAATTTGTTTTAGTTAATTTTTGCTCAGATTTTTCTTATTGTTAGTGCCTAAGTTCCTACATGACCCGCATTTTACGCTTAATATTATTGGTGGGTTAATTTCAGATTATTGGACTTGTGTTTTCGCAAATAATCCTAGTCCATTGAAAACGCTGGCGCCCAATATTTTCCTTGTTCTTCTTTCCCTCTCTGTATATTTTGTTCTCCCCGTCAAGTCTAGAGTTAGTTTTTTTCTCCGACTTTTCTTTTATTCTACAGCCCTATTCTAATTTCTATTTTGTTGTTTCGCTTCCATTGGTGTTCCTGAAGTTTATCCGTCGGAGATGTTTTAGATTGTCATGTATTCGCAATAATTTTCCTTTGGCTTCTATCGAGTTACGGTTAACCTTTATTTAGTTATTTTCTACCAATTTCTTTGTTGTTCGTATTCAAAGCGACTTTCTTTTCGACTTACTACCAAGGTCTTCCTGTGTGGAAGTGGAACTTGAAATTTTCTGGTATTCCGAACACTCTTACTGTACATGATTTTTGAGATGGGTCGAGAAACTTTGACGAACTCACCATGTGTCGGTTATTAGAGTCTGCGGTGGATTTGTTCGAGGCTAAAGCGTTACTTTGGTATTGTGGTTTCGGCATAGGTTTTGTGACTGGAAGTCGTTGTCAAATTTACTGATTCAACACTTTGAACCCCCGGTTTTTGCTTATAAGTTTGCTACTACTGAGGAAAATACTTTTGCTTCGTATGACCGAATTGTTAAGATTTCTCCTACGCCTACGGGTAGATTCGATACTTCTTCCGTACGTTCTATTGTTCTTCTTCCTAGTTCTGCTTCTACTCGTCAGGTTATCTCTTTAATTCCGACAAACTTTGTAATGTTTCGACACGTTGTACTCGTCCTCAAGTACTCCATTGCCATGGATGCGGATATAAGGGAGTTTCTCGCCGCAACTGTCCACACTGTCATCCTACTACTAATAGGTCTTCGAATCATACTTCCAATTCTGTTCTCAGCTCTAAGAGCCAAATTTCTTCTGCTTCTCACTCTACGTTCTCTTCTGTCCCTCACCTAGGTCATCCGGCTCCTACTATCTAAACATACCCTTCTTCGGCAAATATAACTTTGAACAAAATTTCTTGCGTTTCTAGTTCTGCATTCTATTCTACTCCTCCTTCTGCTCGCCCTACTCATTCACTCTCACCCCCAACTGTGCCTCCACCACCATTACAACCCATGCTTCGAATTAATGACTTGCAGGTAGCTTCTCATGTGTTTGCTCCACTTTCGTAAATTATTCTAGTAAAAAATTCATGTTGTACCTACAATAACAGTCGTAGCTAAAGTGAAGATAATTTTAATATGGATAGAGAAGGTCCTGTTGAAGTTAGGGAACCCATGCCTGTTGCTGTTGTCATCAAAGTTTACCTCCTCCTGTTTCGTTACCTACTCTTACTCATTCTTCCCATGCTGACAAAATGCTACTTGCTTCTGTTCTTTTAGCTACGGTTGGTAAAATCCTAGCTGATTTCCTGTTATCTAATGTTGACGAAGGCCAACCTGATTCTGCTTCCTTACCTATTGTGGATGAAGTTCTTGCTGATACTGTTTGTTCTTGTATCGTTGATGAACTTCTACCTGATTCTGTTCCTTTACGTAATATGGCTGAAGTATTGTCGTATTCTTGCTCCTTTTCCTACAGCCAATGCTGTTTTATTCCTAACTGTGATACTTCTAGTCTTTTTTCTAACGCCGTTGAAATTTTATCTATTTCTATCCCTCGAGTTAACGTAACTGAAGTGTGCTCTGTTAGTGTTTCTTTCCGTAAGATTGTTTCTCGTACAACCAATATTTTTCTCTTTCTACCGTGGATATTCTGATAACCCATGATGTTTCCTTTTTTACCGTTGACTTTATTACCTCCTATCCTAACAACAAACAACGATAGTTTCCGCTTTATGAGTTCCCCCTTAGAAACATTGGCTACCTATCTAAACAAATATCTGTTACTAAGAAATGAATTTGCTGGTTTGAGTAATGAGAAATTTGAATTACTAACTAGAAAAGGAATATATCCATACGATTTTATAGATTCCTTTGAAAAGCTAGATTATACTCACTACCTAATCACGAAGAGTTTTACAATAAGCTGGAAGGTAAAGGAATTAGCAAGAAACAGTATGCGCATGCTAAAAAGGTGTAGGAAGCATGTAATATTCAAAATCTGGACAGTATTCTGACTTATAAAGACCGATGTGATGCTATTGACTGCAGTTTTTGAGCAATTTCGTACGAATTGTCATTTAACTTACGGACTAGACCCCGCCTACTATTATAGCCTTCCAGGATTCACTTGGGTCGCAATGTTAAAGCATATACGACATGAACTTGAATTACTGACTGACATTGATTAGCTCTTGAAGAAGGCATACGAGGAGCACTTAGTTAAGTGTGTTCGGAACGACGTGCTCCTACTAATAATAAATAAATGCCTGCGTATGATCCTTCCAAACTGGATGTGTATTTTGTGTACTATGATGTTAATAATCAATACGGGTGGGCAATGAGTCAACCCTTACCCTATGGAGAATTTGAATGGGTAAACACTAATATCAACGTAACATCAGTTCCTGATAATGCTAACGAAGGTTATATCTTGGAAGTTGATTTGGAGTATCCAGAATCTATCCACGACTCGTATAAAGACATTCCATTCTGTCCGGAGCACATTGAGCCAAAGATTGGAAAACCGCCTGTATCGAAAACTCAAAGCATCAAATTAATGACTACGTTGAATTCTAAATGTAAATATGTGATACACTACAGAAATCTGAAGCAGGTTTTGGAAAATAGACTTAGATTAAAAGCTATTCACAGGGTACTTAAATTTAAACAAAGCTGCTGGCTAAAATCTTAAATTGATTTGAATACTGAGCTTCGGAAACGAGCAAAGAACCAGTTTGAGAAAAACTTATTCAAGCTGATGAATAATGCTGTCTTCGGGAAGAGGATGGAAAATATACCCAAACATTGTAAAGTGAAATTTGTACGAAACTGGGAAGGAAGATGTGGAGCCGAAGCCAGGATATCCAGCCCGTTATTAAAATTGTTACAACCTTCGATGAAAACCTTGCTGCAATGGAACTTCTTAATATGAAATATATTTTAACAAACTTATATATGTAAGTATGTGAATTCTGAACCTAGCCAAATTGACAATCTTACGATTTCCACTATGGATATATAAACGCCACCTTTGGGGATGGGTGCAGAGTTCCTTACACAGATACCGATAGCTTAATCTATAAAACAGTAAATCAAGATCCTTATGAAACTATGAGCGGAACTGTCAGCAACGTTTCGATACTTCAGACTATCCTGCCAACAACAATTATGGAATTCCGCTAATTAACAAAAAGGCATTGAGTATGATGAAGTATGAAAATAATGGACGACTTATGACAGATTTTATTGGCTTACGATCAAAGATGTATGCTATAAGAATTTTAAGACAATCGAGGAAGAAGAAGCTGAACTATCACGATTAATAGAAGAAGAAGAATTACCTGATGTCCGAGACTTTGGTGTTACAAAGAAGGATAAAGGGGATTAAAAGATCGCTAATAAAGAATAGAATTACGTTTGAAGATTATATCGATTGTATAGAAGATTATAAGGAAGTACTTGTAACGCAGAATCTAATTCAATCATCTAAGTATCAGGTTTACACCATCGCTCAGGAGAAGATTGCTCTAAACCCGCAAGATAATAAACGCCACTCGCTTCCTGGTTCATATGCAACACTATCTGTTGAACATTATTGAATTATGGAGCTAGAGGAAGTATACTTATTACAAATGTAGAATATTGATTGTAAATATACTATCCTCAATAAAACTGTATAAAGTTTATATTAGTGTTATCCTATTCTTAAAAACTGAATGTAATAGACTCCTCCGTCGTGGGTGTTGGTTGAAAAGTAACCTGAATTGATCTTAAGACCTTTTTTTATGAAGATTTCAATGCTTGGTACAAAAATGTCCAGAACGGATCTTAGATTTTTCCATAAGAAAATACATGGGAAAATTGCACTTTTTGCGATAGAACATACCTGCTAACCTACCTATCTGATATGCTAGGTCTCATGCAAACATTTTTTTTTTACCCAATATAAGTTATTAAAGTTCAAATATGTGGCTTGGAGTATTATACTAAACTTATACTTATTGATTTTCAATCATGTTGTTGAATCTCTTGCAATAAAGCTTACATTTGTAATACCTTTTTAGGGCGTGTTATCAATGTGCCTTTTATACGCTAAGCAGAGACGACTCAACATAATCACAAATTCCACATTACGCGCTAAATTACACGGATAACCAGTTTTTACAGTGTACATAAAGGTGTATCGGAATGTCTACAAGAGTCAGAACAGAAAATTTTAACTTCCTTAGTTTGAATGCAGCATTTAAATCTAATTGTCTACAAAGCACAGTGTAGGGTTGAAATGCATTTTAGGCGCATTGGTAGGGCAAGAAAAGTTCAATTTTGTAGTTAATTTGACGTTGAGTGGGAAGTTGTGATCATCTAGCTTCATTTCTAAATTCGTTCCATAACTTTAGAAAGATTATTTTTACGAGCACTTTTCCTTGGTCTTAGCATCGGAGAGACTGATTTTAGAGAGCAACAAAATATAATTTCTTTTAGTTTTATATTTCTTCTTGTGGATCTAACTATTATTGCGATATCGGGACCGGTTGTAGGTTATCGATAAGCCAGAAAACTTTAATTTATATATTACTTTTAACCCTTTAGTGCATCGTGTAGCAGAAATGCTACGGCCTTTTTCAATTTACCTTAAATCATGAATATGAACCGTTCAACTTCGTGCACTTTGTTGCACTACTTCTACGATATTATTCAGTTCTTACTGGCTACTCTATAAAGGTTATTTCCGCACAGACAGCAACAACAAGAGCTATAGACTAATGATAGTGCCATTAGATTATTCACACAGCACGTGAAGCGACTAATTGTTGGTATTTTTGTCGCGTTTGTGCCACAGTAAAAGTAATTGACAACTGAGAATCGTTTTTTTAAGGTATGTAAATTGTAATTTTGAAGTGTTTACGTAGGATTTCAATCAAAAATTAAAATTTATGTAGCAAATATGCAACCTTGTGCGTGAATAGTTTATTTTCTTGCTCACATAGATGGCTAATTCGGACAAAGTAAAAAGATTGGCCTATGCAGAACTACAGTACTTCGCTGTCCATTTGAGCGAAATACGTGAAGATGGACATGATATTGATGACGACTGGTTGGATGAGGAGCCTGATGAAATTTATAATTATGAACTAGATGAAATTCGTGTCATACTTGATAATGATTTCACAGAAGTTGAAATTGCCGATATGCCAATAGAGTTTGAAGACGGAATATTGGTTCAATCAGAAAATGATTTACAACTCACCAACAGCTAACAAGAAGCTTCGCAACAGTACATTCAAACTCAGGTTCTATAAATGAACCTTCCACATCACGCCAATGAAATAAAGTTTCAACATACAAAAAACCAAAACAAAGAAACCTATTCCTGTTTACAATATAAAAGATTTGAAATAGAAAAAGGATAATTTAATAGTTTTTGAAACAAAAATTGAAATTTCGGGGTAAAGCCACTTTACCAGAAGAAATAATTCAGCTTTTTAGTCCATATCATTTTTTTAAATATTTTTTTACAGACAGCATTATAAATTCAATTGTTGAGCAAAGTAACCATCAAAGCCAGCAAATTTAACCACCGACGATATACGAAAATATATAGGAATATGTTTCTATATGTCCATAGTGCATTTGTCGAGCATTAGAAGTTACTGGTCAAAAACAATTGGTTATGAAAAGTAATTGCAACAATGAGCCTAAATGCATTTGAAAAAATTTGTGCGTTTGTTCATTTCAATGATAATTCTAAAGTTACGCCTAGAAATTAAGCTAGTAAGTATCCGAATGAAGAACACAACCGGTTTTTGAAAAGTAGACGTATTGTAGATAGTTTGAAAAACAAATTTAAAAATATTCCATTTGAAAAGTATCTTTCTGTTGATGAGCAACTTTGCGCAACAAAAGTTCGCCATTATCTATTACAATACATACCTCTGAAACCACACAAATGGAGTTCCAAAGTTTTTGCGGTGAGCGGAGTTTCCGGATTTACCTATGATTTTGAGATATATACGGGATCCGAAAACGATAAGTCAAAAAGATTAGTAAGCGAACCTGATTTGAGTGCCAGTGGAAATGTTGTGGTAAGGTTATTAAGAAATCTCACTAAAAATGTAAATCCTCATGTATATTTTGATAATTACTACACGTCTCTCCCTCTTATCACTTTTTTGCATAAAAATGGAATTCAAAGTATAGGAACCATACGAAAGAACAAAATACCCAACTGTCCTTTTCCCAGCAAAGCTGCATTCAAAAAATCAAAGAGGCAGTCCATTGGAATATACAGCTAACATAGAAAGAACAAAGGTATCTCTTGTGTCATGGAAAGATACTAAGTCAGTTACGTTGACTTCAACGTTTTGCGGGGAATTGCCAAAAAACGAAGTCAAAAGGTATGACAAAACCCTAAAAAATAAAGTGGGTATTCCATGCCCAAATGCAGTAAAAGAGTACAATCGTCACATGGAAGGAGTTGACCATACCGACAGCCTCATATCGGCAGGTACAAGATCCGAATACGATCAAAAAAATGGTACTTCAAAATTGTCTACCATTTGCTAGATGTTTGTATAGTCAACGCTTGGCTTTTATATAGACGCATTAAGAGAGAGCAAAGAGAAAAAAATATTCTCACATTATGCGAATACCGAGTCGAAACTGGCGAAACAATGTGCACAATAAACCTGCGGACTTCTGGGAAACGTGGAAGACCCTCGAACATTGACAAAGAATTTGAAGTAAAAATGAGGGAGAAAAATTGTACTGCTCTGGCTCCAGAAATAGTAAGAAAAGATGCAATTGCGCACTGGCTAATATTTTCTGAAAAAAGGGAAAGGTACAACATACCAAAATGTAAGGGCTTTACATTTATATTTTGTGAAAAGTGTAACGCACACCTGTGCTTGAGAAAAACCAAGAATTGTTTTCACAGGTTCCACAATATGTAATTTTTTATAAGTTTTATTTAATATTTTTTATATAACATAAATATTACATTGCGCTTTAACAAAAAAAAAACAGTTTGTATTAAGAACATCATTCATACACAATGTAGCAGATATGCAACATACCATTTTTAATAAAAAAAATATATTTGTTCAAAACAAGAATTCTTTAATGATTTTTTTCGGTTTCTAGACCCAAAAGTCCATCCTAAAATATTATTTTTATCAAAAATAAAAAAGTCTGCAGTAAAGGGTTAAAATAAACTAGGAGTAATTAGAAACATTTTTAGGCAAAAATTATTGTTATAAAACACATAATTGCTCTTCTATTTTGTTTAGAAATACTATTACAGTTATGCCTACCTCATCTTACATATTAGTTTACGTATAGTTCATAATATCATTTTAAGTTATTTTTCTTAAACAATACATTATACAGCTGTTAGCGTACATTTGACCATCCGTTCCCATTACAGGAGACCATTTCTTCTTGCAATGCGTGTAACAATCAGCTTCATTAGATAATACAGCATTAAAAGGACAAACAAGAGCTACACATAACCACATACACAACAATATCCGCATTTTATTTGTGAGAACGTACAAGAATCTGCCGTAGCAATGAACTTCGCACATGCTAATTCAAATCTTAAAACAGGTCCAGACAACCAAGTTAACGGTAGAACTGTAATCTTCACCTAATTCCCTGGAAATGAAGTATCTGGTGTATTAGATGATTTAATATTTATCGTTGTATTTGACATAAATTTGTATATTTAAAGGTGAGGATCAAGATCTTATGTATCTAGTGTAATAGCCGACTGCATTAAAGAGATTATGTCAAAGTTATAATTTATTTCTAGTGAATATACTAGTTCGTTTTACACAGGTGCATTTGTTTACTTATGAATAGCGTGCTAGGATCTCAATTAAATTTAAATTTGGTAGCGTAGAACTGGGTCAAGAACAAGTAGCTAAAGTGTATACAGTTGCTTGGTGAAATAAATATTGCAGTGGTTCTGAAGGTAATTTTTTTGTGCAATTTTATGTTTATTCTGAACGAGAGCATGAACTTTTACTTTTCATTTTTTAAGTCGCATCCTCTATTTATTAAAAATAGTAATGCAAGTTTGTGCAAAGGAACAACCTATAAAGAAACCGTACTTTTTCAGTAACCGCTATTGAAACTAAAGCTTCATGCTTTTACTTGTTTAAAACACTTGAACCATCGCATTGTTTATTTCGCATTTCGAATTCTAACATCTTATGGTAGACACCCTTGATTTGCAAAACTATTACATTTACTTATATTTAGATTAGATAGATAAACCAAGGCTTTATACATATTTTAGTAAGCGGAATTTTTTGTAATCATCTAATTGCCTGGATTCAACTTTTCAAGCTTTCTTACTCTACACCAGTTACTTCATATCATTCTACGTTGCAAAATATAGATGGTTTATTCTGAACCGCCCTGCACCTTGACGAAGTTTTAAAATACTAGAACAGGTAGAATGGCTTAGGCGTTTCAATGAGCTAAAGAGCCGAACTCTAGGTGTTACGACACGAGTAGGAATTTATATATTTACAAATATTTGAACGAGACTGCCTGCGCGTCACAAACAGTCTCGCCCCACCTCTGGGGAATGTTAAGAGAGAAGTTGTTAGACCGCGAAAGAGTAAGCATGTAAAAACGCGCTCCCGCAATTGTCTTCAGATAATAATAAATATCGTTATTATTCTTGTATGTCAGTGTTATTAATCACAGCAAGCTTCGTAAGCTTCTCAAAAATACAGTCCACTGCTCATGCTTGAAATATTGGCCCTTGTTGGGCAGAAATTTAATAAAAAAAGTTGTGTTCTTTGTTTTAGACACAACCTTCTCAAATCTCAGCCCAAAATGGCAGATTTACGTGCCTCTCGTCTAGCGCATAATCAAAGGGCATTTACAGGGCTTGGTACGGATTTCTTTGGGCCATTTTTTATTAAAGAAGGTTCACGTATCCTGCGAAAAATTATAAAGGCATCGGATGCGTATTTGTATGCATGAACACGAAGGCGGTTCATTGTGAACTCGTGGAAAATTTGACTTCAGAAGCGTTTATCGCTGCACTCAAACGATTTGTTGGCAGACGAGGTATTCCAGCTGAAATATTTTGTGATAACGGAACTAATTATGTAGGTGAAGCCGACGAATTATGAAATATTGTTAATTTTTTAACTTATAAAACGACACAAAATGCGATTCTCAGATATCAATTTCTCAGAATAATAAATTTATATTTAATGTTCCCAAAGGCCCTCACATGGGAGGTTTATGGGAGGCGGCGGTTAAATCTTTCAAAAAACATATGTTTAAAATTGCTTCTAATGCTCATTTAACCTTCACAGAATTAAACACGTTGCTGATTGAAGCTGAAAGTATATTAAACTCCCGTCTGTTGATTCATCTATCTGATGATGCTTGTGACCTTGATTATATCACACCTGGACATTTCTTGATTAACGATAATCTAGAGGCGATACCCGAACCTGGCTTATCGCAAGAAAAGGTCAATCGACTTTCGCGATGGCAGTTCGTACAACTTCTCCAACAGAACTTTTGGTCGAAATGGACTAAAAGTACTTACAAGAATTACAAAGGCGTAACAAATGGCATTTATCTACCAGAGCATCATTATGTCCTAGTCAGCTCGTCATTATTTCTGAAGATAACGTTCCTTCTAGAATGTGGAAGTTGGGACGTGTAACCGAAGTTCATCCCGGACGCCACTGTGAAATTCGTGTCGCTAGTTCAAAACGGTGAGTGGGGTCATTAGAAGACCCGTTGTGAAATTGTCTGTTTTGCCTATTGAGGGGCAAGAGGTTTAGAATCTAGTTGCTCGGCGCAACGACTATAATAGTAGTAATAGAAAGCGCTATTTGTTGTGTATTAGTTATTAAAACTTATAACCTATTTTTGTAATTCTTCTAAACCTAAATGTATTGTGAAATATTTACAATTATTTACATTATGTACACGTTCGTTAAGTACGTTTGTCAATATGTACGATTTTTATTCTGTTTAAATTACTAATTTCAAGGGAAGCGGCTTATGTTACGACACGAGTAGGAATTTATATATTTACAAATATTTGAATGAGACGGGCTGCGTGCCACAACCAGTCTCGCCCCACCTCTGGGGAATGTTAAGAGAGAAGTTGTTAGACCGCGAAAGAGTAAGCATGTAAAAGACGCGCTCCCGCAATTGTAACATTGGTGTTCAGTTAATAATAAATATTGTTATTATTCTTGTATGTCATTGTTATTAATCACAGCAAGCTTCGTAAGCTTCTCAAAAATACAGTCCACTTCTCATGCTTGCATTACATCGGTAGTGAAGGCTACACGTTTAAATTAGGTCTACCGTGACCTCCTCGTTCAATAAAAATTTCTTTTCACGTACACGCGGTTGTGAATGTGATCATACCGTTAATTACTTCCAGCCACTGAATCTCAAACCACCGAGCCTAATAGGTTTAACTAAATTAGTGGGGTCTTTAGTGAGGAACCAGACTAAGACAAATCCTCGAAAGAGGGCAGCAGCTTTTTTGGTACTTTTTCGGCAGAGACCATAGGGGTCGGTATGATATTTTAGGACACACTACTGCGATGTGAATGGCAACGGGCAACCACCACATTACCTCCCAAGTACACTGTGTACAGAAATTGTTAGTAAACATGATGGCATCGTCTGGGGTAAAAAATTCCGGAGGTAAAATGTTCCCCATTTGGATCTCCGGGAGAGGACTCCATTGAGGGATGTGATCCAAAAGTATAGAAAAAATCCGTGAACATTCTGCGAGTCGGAGCGTGGATTGTCAGAAGTATGAAACAAGTAGTAACCTAGAGAACCTGAAACTCGAAATGGATAGGTTAGCACTCGACAGAGTAGGAATGAGTGAAGTCCGCTGGCCAGAGGCGGGGGATTTTTGTAGTGCAGACTTCAGGGTAATTCATACAGGATCAGAGGAAGGAAATTCGGAAGTGGGGATAGTTATGCGAAAAAGATAAGACGACGTGTAGAAAACTACTTACAAAAGATCGAAAGGGTACTCATGGTTAGATTTGAATCTAAACCGGTAAATGCAGTAATAATACAAGTATACATGCCCGCCCCTAGCTATGGTGAGGAAGAGGTAGAGGCGATCTACAAAGATATCGAAGACATACCAAGATACGTAAAAGGACATGAAGATTTAATAATTACGGGAGATTTTAATGCAGTGGTAGGTGAGGGTAAGGAAGGAACGATAGTAGGTTTATTTGGTTTAGGCACGAGAAATGACAGGGGAAATAGGCTGGTTGAATTTTGCGACAAGAACAACTTAACAAACACAAATACATTATTTCAACATCATGCTAGAAGACGATACATGTGGAAGATGCCAGGAGATATAGGAAGATATCAAATAGATTGCATTATTGTTAAACAACAGTTTAGAAATCAAGTAAAAGACTGCAGAAACTAACCGGAAGCAGATATAGACAATCGCCACAACATCGTAATTATGAAGGCCGCACTTAAATTTAAAAATCTGAAAAAGACGAACGGAAAAAGGGACTTTGACTTAAAGAAGCTAAAAGATAAAGATATCCACGAAAGTTTTGAAAAAAAGTCAAATAAATTGCTGAAAGATATGGGAAAAATATCGGATACTAAGGAAGTTGAAACAGAATGGAATAACATTAAATCCAACCTAGACATGGCGGCCAGAGATATCTTGGGGTATACACAGAAAGAAAATACGAAACCATCGATAACATAGGATATCCTGAATTTAATAGAAGAAAGACGAAAATACAAAAATAGATCAGACGAAATAGGAAAACAGAGATACAAAGCCATAAAATGGGACAATATTCGAAAATGCAGGAAAGCTAAAGAACAATGGATTGATGAAAAGTGCAAAGAGGTACAAACTAAGATGGATATAGGAAAGACAGACGAAGCATATAAATTAATTAGAATGAATTTAAGGGATATAAAGCCATATAGCAAAAATATAAGGGACACGGGAAGAAAAGCCATTATAGAAAATATAGAGAAAGTAGCTAGGTAGCAGGAATATTAAGGAATTTATATTAAAGAGAGGAACTAACAGCATTAGTACAAGAATCAGACATTGAAAATGATGACCTGGGATATCCTATACTTAGAGATGAGTTTGAATTAGCATTAAAGGGTCTGGAAAATCGTGCGGAGTACAGATAAGGTGCAAGCAGAAACTCTAAAATCGCTGGACAAGCAGTAACAGAACGTCTCTTCCGACTTGTAAGCTATATCATGTATGAGATAGGCGAGATATTAAAAGATTTCAAACGTATCATCATAGTAACTATACAAAAAAAAAAAAGGTGCGAATAGATGTGAAAATTCTCGAACAATAAGTTTGACAGCACACTTTTCAAAAATATGAACTTGAATTGTACAAAGATAAATGGAAAAACGAGCTGAAGAAATACTGGGAGAAAACCAATTTGGGTTCAGGCTAAACAGGGGAAAACGGGAGGCTATTATAGCTCTGAGGGTGATAATGGAGAGCCCAATGGAAAAAAAGCGTATATATATATACATTATTATATATATATATATATATATATATATATATATACTGGGTGCTTCAAAAAAATGTATACACACTTTGAACTTCCATAGAAAATTTATTTACCGTTCTACAAAGTTAAATTTCAGGAAAATAGAAAGCTGAAAGTCCAATGTAAATGAAACATAAATAACAAATGTTAATACTGTTCAAATTGGTGACCTGCAGCATCAATACAATTCTGAGTACGAGTCACCACAGATTCTGTACATCGTATCAAAACGTCCAATGAGATTTCTCTACACACTGCTTGAATCTCATTCCAAAGAATGTCTAGGTTACGTGGTTTACGTTTGTACACCTCATCTTTACTGTGCCCCACAAGAAGAAATCCAGTGGTGTAAGGTCTGGAGAGCGTGCTGGAAACTCGATTGGCCCCTGCGTCCTATCCACTGGCCCGACAAATTTTGATCCAGGTAAGCTCGTACGTCCCTGTGATAGTGCGGCGGAGCACCATCTTGTTGAAAATAAAATCATCATTACCGTATAATGCACGAATGGCAGGAAATATGGAATCAGCAAGCATTGTTAGGTAATTAATACCAGTTACAGTGCCTTCAAATCGAAAAGGTCCAATGAGTCCCCTTGAAGACAAACCGCACCACACATTTACACCAGGCAAATTTACAGCTTTTTCAATTGTAATGTGAGGATTTTCTTCACACCAGTAAACACAATTGTGCCTATTGACAGTTCCATTAAGTTTGAATTGGGCTTCATCCGACCAAATGATGCTACCCATAAATCCCGGTTCACGTATCACCATCTCCTGAATCCATTCACAAAATTGCAACCTTCGATCTGGATCGTCGTCATTTAGCTGTTGCACCAGCCTTGGAATGTAAACACGATACTTGCCTCTCTTCAGAATGCGTAGCACGCTGCTAGCACTTACATCACTTTCACGTGCCCCTTGCCTTGAAGATTTGTTAGGAGAGCGTTCTAAGACTGTCGTTGATGACTCATCACTTGTAGCTGTTCGAGGCCGACCTGAATGACCTTTATGCACATCACACACTGTTCCATGAACTTCGAATTTGTCTCGTATGCGTGTAATTGTTAATCTTGAAGGTGGTTCTGTATCATACTCCCTTCTCCACTGTCTTTGAACTTCATTTACATTCTCAAACTTCTAGTACCACTTAATAACCTGCTTTCGTTCTTCAAAACTCAAACGTACGTCCGCCATGTTGATATTACAAATTCCAACTGATAATATAACATAGAGGGACGATTATGCTGGCACCTGGCGAAAAAATATAACATTAGCCTTGTAGTGCAGGAAAACTACAATAGTTTAAAGTGTGTATACATTTTTTTGAAGCACCCAGTATATATATATATATATACACAGGGTGAGTTTTTAGTGTGGCAACGGTCGATAACTCCGTTATTATAAATGCTACGTAAACCAAATTTGGAGGCATATTAGGCATGCCTAAAGTGCACATTTTAAAAATATTTGGAAGCATACAGGGTGTTTCATAATTCCAGGGCATATTAAACTTATATTTTTTTAAATGGAACACCCTATATATTATTACATTTTTGAAAAGCCCATAAAAAGAGCTTTAATTTGATATCAAATTGTATCTGTCTATTCCTTTTAGTTTTTGAGATATTCAACTGTTTTTAGAAAAAACACACTACAATTAATAAACCTAAATGACACTTTATATGTAATAGTTATTTTTTCAAAGCCTGCCTGATTTCCTGTTTGAACATTTTCTATAAAATGCATATTGTTGATCTGGCAGAATTCTATTGATAGCGTATTATTGTAGGTTGTTATATCTTTAGTGAAAATTGTTATTGGATAACTGTAGTTGATTGTTAATCAAAATGTATTAATTGTTTTATAATATTCTCCAATAGTAAGTTATTTTTAGTTATGTAAATTAAAAACATTCATAAAATTTGAAGAAAATCAAAAATATCTCAGAAAGTAATGGATTTAGGTATAGGGAATGCTTAACAAAAAATGAAAGGACACTTAATGGGCTATCTATTGTAGCAATAAAATTGGTAGGGTGCCATTTAAAAAAAATTAAAATTGCAATTTGCGAAACCTGACACACCCTGTATACTGTAAAGAAATTTCAAAAAAGTTATATTTACAAATATACTATGGTATATGGTAAAATTTTCTGCATCTTGAAAATTAACATAAGTTGTGTATTAGTGCAGTGGCAATGTATCTAATCGGGGTCATTTTTTCTAAAAACAGTTGAATATCTCAAAAACTAAAAGGAATAGACAGATACAATTTGATATCAAATTAAAGCTCTTTTTATGGGCTTTTCAAAAATGTAATAATATATAGGGTGTTCCATTTAAAAAAATATAAGTTTAATATGCCCTAGAATTATGAAACACCCTGTATGCTTTTAAATACTTTTAAAATGTGCACTTTGGGCATGCCTAATATGCTTCCAAATTTGGTTCACGTAGCTTCTATAATAACGGAGTTATCGACCGGTGCCACACTAAAAACTCACCCTGTATATATATATATATATATATATATATATATATATTGAAGAAAAATGTTGGAAATGCTTTAAAAAGATTGAAAAAAGTTTTAAGGATAGACGGATAGTGCATTGCTAATACAAAGAGCAAACAACGGTAATAGAATTAGAGCAAGAAAGTAGAGAAGTAAATATTAAGAAAGGGGTGAGACAGGGATGTGCCTTATCCCCATTAATCTTTAACTTGGCACATACAAGAGGCAATGAATACTGTCAAATGCGGGAAGACATTTGGAATTAATATGCGGGTACAAAAGATTGATATGCTTAGATTTGCAGATGATATAGCGGTATTAGCATCTAGCAAAGAAGAGTTAGAAGCTGCTCTTAATTAAATGGAAACAGTTTTAACGGTGAGATATGGTATGAAAATCAACAAAATATAGAACTAAAGTTCTAGTATGCAAAAGAGGGGAAAATAAATAAAAAACAAGAATACAAAAATGTAACGAAAACGTACAAGAGGTTAAGGATTTTTGCTACCTAGGAAGTCAAGTAACGCAAGATGGGAAAGGCACAAAAGATATAAAACAAAAATTAGCACAAGGTCCTGCAACATTTAACAAGAAAAAGCAACTCCGTGTTCAAAGACAACAAACGTAGAAACTAGGAAAGGATTGCTTAAAACAAATGTGTGAAGCACAGCACTGTATAGCTGTGAAGCCTGGACAGTAGGAGAAGCAAACAAGAAAAAGGTAGAAGCCTTTGAAATGTGGTGCTACAGGCGTATAATGAAGATATCATGGACAGACAAAGTTAACAACAAAGAGGTACTAGAAATGGTAGGGAAAAAAAGAAGTATGTGGAAAACAGTAAAAATAGAATGATAGGCCACATACTAAGACATGAGGGAATAGTGCGGAATATATTAGAAGCAGAGATAAGAAAAAGGAAAAGTAGAGGTAGACCAAAGTTAGACCACTGCACACAGATAGTGAAAGATGTAGGCTGTTAGAATTTCAGGGAAATGTGTAGGCTAGATCTGAATAGAAATCAATGGAGGTACCCTTCCATCCAGTCGCAAGATGGAAAAACTAATGACAAAAATAATAACTGTACTTAAACATGGTGATTACTATAAACAGCAACGGGCATTGGTTTTGCAGTACTCTCTACTAATGTTAATTGTGCAAAAGGATTTATTGAAAAACTATTGATACCGCAAATATCTAAGGGTTGGGGATCCTTGGCACCAACAGGATGCTTAATTCCCTTCACATACCATGAATCTCGGTTGAATAGGGCATAAAATTAGAAAACAATAGAAGGGAATAGAGCTGTATATAGGATGTTGCGAGTATTGCAGGAAACTGTGTAGACTAGCTCACAACATAATTAAGCCGAAGTACAAGTCCAACCAGTTTCAAGACGTAAAACACAATGACGAAAAAATAACTGTTCTTAAATCTGATGATTATTATGAACAACTACAGGTGTTGGTTGTGAAATATTTTCAACTAATGTTGATTGTACGAAAAGATAAATTGGAAAAACTATTAATTCGACAAAGATTCAAGTACTGAGGAAACTTGGCAGCCAAAGGCTGCTTACCCCCCCACCCTTCACATACCAGTGAATAGCGGGGAAATAGGGTATATTAATGTAAAACCATAGAAGGTAACCGAACTGCTTCAAGCAAGAAAGAACAGTGGTTATGTTCAAGGACAACGAACTTAGATACAAAAAGAAAACTGCTCAAAGCATAGTGTGGAGCACAGCAAACTACGTCTATGAAATAGAGGCAGTAGGAAAAGCAGACAGAGTGTGATATAAGCCTACTCGAATGTTGTGCTTCAGATGTTTGTGGTTGTAAGCATGGACAGACATAGTTAATAACAAATAGGTTGTGGAAATATCATTATCATCATATTGTTTTCGACCTTACTTAAGGTCGGTTTGACGCAGCTCTAACTTCTTTTCTAATCTGTGCTAATCTAAAAAGTTCTACATACCCTTCACAACCTAAATTTCTAATAATTTGACTAATATAGTTTGGTCTAGGTCTTCCTATATCCTTTTATCTTTTTCCTATCCATCTGACTTTACATAGATATTAGCAACATGATGGTTGTTAAAGAACTCTAACATGTTTACCATTTATAAGGAAATGAAATATAACCTTCAAAAAGGAAAAGTGTTAAAATATATGTTATGGTAAGGCTTAAGCAACGAATCGCTACCAACATGCCAGACCGCTAACTAATTGTGAGTTATGTCCTGGTGACATTTAGTTAACTGATTTTTATTTTTTTTTGTTTTGTTTTCTAACTTACTTAAAGTCGGTTTGCGGCAGCTCTAAATTCTTTTCTATTCTGAGCTAGTCTAAAAAGGTCTACATACCCTTCACAACCTAAATCTCTAATAATTTGACTAATATAGCTTTGTCTAGGCCTTCCTACTCTATTTTTATTTGGTAGTCTATAATCTAAGACTTTACTAAATAGTCCCTCATGTCTTAACTGGTGCCCTATCATTCTATCTCTCCTGACCTTCAATTGTTTCCACATACAGGGATCCTCACCTATCCTTCTATAAACTTCCTCGTTTGTTACTCTATCTGTCCAACTAATCTTTAACATTCTCCTATAACAACCAAGTTTCAAAAGCTTCTATCTTTTTCTTATCTACTTCTTTAATTGTCCAAGCCTCACTACCGTATAGTAGAACGCTCCATACGTACGACTTTAAGAAACTTTTTCTATTATCTAAACTAATACTATTAGCTATTAGTAAGTCTTTCTTTTTTAAAAACATTTTTCTAGCTTGAGCTATTCTAGCTACTATATCCCTTCTGCTACGTCCATCCTTTGTAATTATACTACCTAAATAGCAAAATTCATCTACCTCATCTAACTCGGTATTACCTATTTTTAATTTTGGTTTAGAACTAGGCTGTAACTCACTTGTCATTATCTTTGTCTTTACTGAGTTAATTCTCATACTATAGTTACTCCGTAGTATTTCATATAAAATATTTAAAAACTCTCCTAACTCTTTTCTAGACTCTGTTATAATGGCTATATCATCTGCAAAACGTAACATGTCTATTTTCTGTCCCTGTACACTAATACCTATCTCTTTTCTCTCTCTGGCTAAGTTTAAAGCTTCCTCAATATAAACATTAAAAATCAAGGGAGACAGTATACAACCCTGTCTAACACCATTTCTAATCTTAGCTTCCTTTTCTATTTCATCAAATCTAATTACTACGCTTTGGTTTTTATATAGACTGTAAATAATTTTTCTATCCCTATGAGAGATTCCTATTTTTTGCAAAACCCTGAACATATCAATCCCATTAACTCTATCAAATGCTTTTTCTAAATCTACAAACGCGAAATGAGTCTTTTTATTTTTTTGTAACCTTTTTTCGATAATTACTCTAATCATTAGTATCGGTTCTCTAGTCCCTCTGTCTTTACGAAAACCATATTGGTCTTCGCCAAAATAATTCTCAGCCAAAGCTTCTACTCTATTTTTAATTATTATTGCTAGTATTTTGGAAGCATGAGAAGTTAAACTAACTGTTCTAAAATTCTCACACCTATCAGCTCCTGACTTTTTTGGGATTGGGATAATAATATTTTTTTCGAAATCTATTGGAACCTCACCTGTGTCATATATTACATTTATTAGTTCATATAATCTGTCTAAAGTTTTCTGACTTGCATATTTTATTAATTCTGCAGGAATATCGTCTATCCCTGGCGCTTTATTTAATTTAAGATTCCAAACAGCTCTATCAAATTCCTCTCTTAATATTGAGAACCCTATTTCTACATCCTCTTCTTGGTCGTTCTCTAACTCATCCATATCGTCTCCCTTATATAAATCTTCTAAATATCTTTTCCATCTATCAGCTACCTCAACTTTATTTATTAGAAGCTCATTATTCTCGTCTCTAATACCATTATATTTTTTCCTATCTTCCCCAAAAAACTTTTTAACTGCTCTGTAAGCCCTGTCTGTCTTACCTACTCTCAAATCATCTTGTATTCCCTTACAATTCTCCTCCATCCATTTATTTCTAGCTTTTCTACACTCATGTACTATCTTATTTCTAACTGTATTATATTTTGCTTATTTTCACTATCCACTTCTCTGAAAGGTTTAAGCTTTCTTCTATTCTCTATTAAATCTAATATCTCCTTTGTTACCCAGGGTTTTCTCGCTTCTATTTTTTCTTATCTATAGTCTGTGTTGCTGTATCATGTACAGTCAGTTTTATTTCTTTCCATCTATTTTCTACGCTCCCTCCTACAGCTATCTCTTTGCTCTTATTATCTAATACTTGTTTATATTCCTCTTTTACCCTACTATCATTAAGCTTACCTAGATCCCATCCCTCTCTTTTAACCTTTCTCAATTTTTTAAATTTTGGTTTACAGTTCATTTTAACTAAGTTATGATCGCTATCTATGTCAGCCCCTGGATAACTACGACAGTTTTTAACTTGGTTTCTAAATCTTTGTTTAACTAAAATATAATCTATTTGGTACCTAGCCCTATCACCTGGGGCTTTCCAGGTATATCTTCTCCTAACATGTTGTTCGAATAGGGTGTTTACAGTTACTAATCTATGTTCCTGGCAAAACTCAACTAATCTTTCTCCTCTATCATTTCGTCTGCCATACCCAAATTTTCCTACCATTTTTCCCTCACTACCTTCTCCCACTGACGCATTAAAATCGCCCTTAACTATTAAATTATCATCTCCTTTTACTTTTCTCACTATACTATTTATATCCTCGTATACCTTTTCTACTTCCTCATCCTCGTACTGAGTTGTTGGCATGTAAACCTGTACTAAAACAGTGTCTATGGGTTTTGTACTCAATCTAACCATAATTATTCTATCACTAAATTGTAAGTACTCTTTAACTTTATGCCCTAATCTTTTACCTAACACTATTCCTACGCCTGCCTGTCCATTAGTTGAAGAAGTTGTAATTATTCTATAATTATCTTTCCAAAAGTCATTACTATCTGGCCATCTCACCTCACTAATACCTAAAATGTCTAGCTTTTCATTTCTCATTTCGACTAATAAATTAGTTAACTTATCTACTCTGAGTAATGACCTTACATTCCAAGTCCCTATCACTAAATCGAACTGTTGCTTTATATTCTTACGATGACGAGCCCCAAGTACCCCTCCGGAGATCCGAATGAGGGAGTATTTTACCTCCGGACAAGAATTTTACTTGTGAGCTCTCCATTATATATTTCGTGTTTTAGGCCACGCACACCTGGGAAATATTGTGGTAGGCTCCCATATCTTTCCACAACGCAGTTTTTAAAGATTTTAGCAAAAGCCGTATCCGTCACGGCCAACCCCAACAAGCTTGTAAATTATTGAGGATCGCCCGAGACCAACCGACCCTCCTCCAATATCTTTTAGCCAGCAAGGCTGCTGCCCCTTGCTGCGCCTTTTAATCGCCTTTTACGATAAGCAGGCTTACTATAGTAGTATTCTTTATCCCCCACTATAGGGATATGTGGAAATAGTAGAGGAATAAAGATATCTGTGGAAAGCAAAAAAATAGGAGAAATCGGAGGACAGAATACGTTCTAAGGCATTTCTGGGGAATAGTGCGGGATATATTACAAGCACAAGTAGGAAAAGAGGGGTAGAGGTAGACCGAGATCAGATTTTCGACCACAGATAGTGATAGATGCAGACAGTGCAAATTTCAGGAAAATGTTTAGGTTGGTTCAGACTAGGAAACAATGAGGGCACGCGTCCAACCAGTTCTAGGACCGAAGACCTAATGATGATGATGATGCTAACTTTTTAGGAGAGCTTTTTAGAATAATAGGCAAGTATATCATACTCATTTCCCCTTTTACGTAAAAAATATATTCTAATTCACTAGAACTCCTTAATACACTAGCACACAAATGACCAAAAAGTAATCAACAATCATGGAATCAATTGTTGCAGCGTCACAAGTTTATGGTGAAGCTATTCTGATTGCCCCCGAAATGAGGAGGCAACCCTTCCTACCTAGTAATTTCAGTAAAGGCTATTAAGTGTCTACGTTATGTTGTTCATTATGACGAATTATATAAATAAAAGTATATCGCTCACTTTTAATTTTCTGGTTTCTTGTATTAGAATAGGTAACTACTTCATATTAGATATTATCGGTTTCTAATATGGGATGCCGACTAAAAATGTTTTTTCTGGAAAAAGAACAAATGCAAAAAATATTCATAAATTTTTCGTATAATAAATATATAGGTTGTTTCGGACTAGGAAACAATGAGGGTACGCGTGCAACCAGTTCTAGGACTGAAGACCTAGTGATGATGATAAAAATGTAATGCTTTGGCGTTATGTTAAATAGATACCGAATGTAAAAGACGAAAATTTAACTTTAAACGGACTAAATTACTATTGATGTACACTGTATATTTTGATTTTATGAATAGTAGTGATCGTAAAGCATGAAATTCAATATATTTTCAGTTCTGTTAAAGGAAATTCTGGTTCTAAACTTAAAACCACAGAAGCATAGCTTTTTCTTTCTGTGGAATACATATTGAAACTTAACTAAGGTCCCTAAATTATTTCAAAACCACAGGAGGAGAAAGGAAAACAGATTACAGTGTTACGTATTTTTCAGATTAAATTAAGAAAGTTTGTAGACCGTTCATGTGAAATAATCTTATTTAAATACACCGAAACAATTACAGCTATAGTTTAAAATGTACTAGGATAATATAAGAATAAGGTTATTACGATGTTGTAAAGTACAAATGTACAGTCTATGATTTCGTGCAATCTGCAGATATTAATTGACACGGCAAACAATATCACAAACTACAGTGTTTCAATTTATCAACCCGGTTACATAACAAATTACGCACGTATTAAACCTTAGGGAATCATACATCAGTCACGTCGTTTTATACAAAAACAATAGGAATGTTATACTATGACATGGTTCCTTAAAAGGCATGCGGAGTGGGTGAAATGACAGAAGTTATATAGTTGCCGGAAAACACTTAATGAATTGTAATCGAACCAGCATCGAATAGACATTTGGAAGGTTATAGTAGAAAAGAAAGCCGAAGAACCACATTGACTAGGAAGTTGTAACCGAGCATTGCACGTGTGGTAAATACACGGATATTCGACAACTCGACATCGTTTTTCGACAGGATAGCTTTATACCACTTTCGTGAAAAATTAAACGATCCTTTTTAACGTGTATCAGCTGGTGAAATGTATGTCCTTAAATAAATTGGCACTCGGATGTAAGTTTGTAGATATTTATAAATTGTTCTGTTGTTTTGTGGTGACATGTATTTATGAAACTTGTTGAGCGGAATATTTAGAGTATAAAACGTCCAGCCGTATTATAAGTAATTTTATTTGCCTTATGACTTTGGAATTAATGTTAGCAAAGTGGATGGATGATGCGTATAATAGTTTTACGACACGGTACGCTTGCAAAATGTTTAGGCAAGCATTTTTTATAAAAATACGCCTTCGTTCGCATAAGAGCTAAAATGTAGGTTCCGTGTGTGAGTGTAGTGACGAACGTTAAAGATTTCCACCTTGCTTGGAACAGCAAGGATTCGGCTAAATTCAAAATTTCCTTCGGGTAGAGCATTAAAAAATCAAATGTAGGGTTAAATGCTTATAGGTAATAGGTTATAGGCCGCCCGACCGCTCGCCCGCCCGCCCGCCCGCAATTCTGTAACTCCTCTAAGTTTCAAAAAACCTTTCAAAAGAGATCACGTTATGCAAAAACAGATGTCCTTTTACGCCTTTTTTCATCTGAGGAAACACATAATAGTCTAAGGGGGATAGTTGTGGGGAATGAGGTGTGGGTTTTACCAATTCGAATCGTAAATCCCAAACTAAATTTGGGCCAACGTGCGATTTATGTGCAGGTGCATGGTCCTGCAAAAACAACACACCTCTGATTAGCATGCCACGTCTTATTTTCTTAATTTTCTCTTTGAAGTTGGTTAATAATTTAAAATAATAACCTCCAGTGTTGGTGTAATCCTTTTTCAAAAAAACAGTCATAATTATTCCAAAGATATCCCAAGAAACCGAAGCAAGAACATTTCCGGCGGATTTTTGAACTTTAAACTTGGTAAGGTTCGGAGAACCACGCCGTTTCCATTCCATCGATTATTGCTTTGTTTCCTAATCATAGAAATAGACCAGTATCACTTTTGAACGCAAGACAGTTTAAAAAAATCTGTCTCTTCTTCAAAACCGGCACAGATTGATGGTGATGTTTCTATTTTTCGGAAATTCCTTTCATATCTAAATCAACGTAAACTATTATGATGCACGCATTTACCTGAAGTGCTTAGTGCCTCGGCTACATATTTTAGCCCAATTTGACGATCTGATAATACCATGTCATAAACTGCGTCCATATTTTCGGAGATGGATACCTGCAGCATTAAAAATGAGAACTAATAAGGCATGTATTATGTTCACTTTCGCAGCATAAACCAAAGACTTTATCCATCCCCAAAGACAAAAATTTTGGGAAGTGGCATCCGGTGATCTCGGTGGCCGAGAGTGCAAGCTGCCTCTGCCAACCGAGTGATCGCTGAAATGGGTTTTGAGAAGCTTTTTTATATTATTTTAATAATGAGGAGGCGCTCCATCATGTTTGAAGATAATACGTGTTCCAATATTCAAATATGGTTAGTCCAATATTTCTTCTGAATGATTTTTTAAAGAATGTAAACAATTTTTGCCAGTAAGACGCGCATCCAATACGAAGTAACGAACAATTAAGCATTTAGGATGCCGCACCATACGTTAACACTAAAATGACGTTTGAAATTGTGTTCTTGCGTGGCATTGGAATTTTCGTCCGACCATCGATGACTATTGTGGCAATCAGTGGCGCAAATAAGAATTATTGGGCTTCTTGTAAAAAATATTAAACAGGCCCCCATTTGCTTAACTTGCAAATTAAAAAAAGACACTTTTGCAATACTTTAAATACTATAGAGTTTTATACATACGAAATGCTTAGTTCTAATTGTAATATAAAACATCGTAAATAAATAATTAAACGAAATTTTCAGTTATGCAGAGTTATTCACAACAAATTTCCAAAATGACATTCTTTTGTTGATAAAAACTCAGGAACTACACTTTCCACTACGACGTTTTTAGCTCGATCATTTTCAATAGAAAGAAGTGTCAATGAACTAAGTCTCATTTGGAGCGTGGTGCTACGCAAGCAGGTCTTAATGAGCTTAAGGTTACTGAACGACCTTTTGGGAGAAGCGGTGGTTAACCAGCAAAGCTACATATAACTGTAATACTGTACAGAAATCCAGCAAACTACTAGCGTAAGAACAGTTTTCTACCATCACAAATTCGGTCACTTCTTTTACTGACGAAAGATTTTTAATTTTCTCTTTCATTATCGTTCGAAAACTAAGAATTGGTTGAGGAAATGTCGAAGACAGGACTTCTGGAGAAAATTCAAAGAGTCTGTTTTGATAATTTCTTCATCAAATTAAACACTGAGATGTTCTGGTTGTAGAATTGCGAATTTGGTCAAAATATTATTCATGCTAAAAAAACGTGTTGTGAGTTATTTGCTTTCTTAATTCGATTGTTTTATTTTGAACTGAACGTAAAAGTGATGAGGTTAATAACAAATCAATTGAAGGTTATTGTAAATATTTTGACATTACGTTAGTAGATTGTAATATTTTACACTGGAAAATCAGAATCACAAAAAACTCGAAGAAATTTACTTCATTTTTAATGATTAAAGCTTCTTTTTTTTCAGATCTTTTATTTGATAGAAAAATTGTATTTTCGAGACACAACAAATTCGTTCCTAAAGAAAACAGGCAATCAAATCTTGATGACCACCAAGTCGGACAAAGCCTCTTGAGTACACGTTTCGTATTCTTCATTTCGTTTAATGTATGCAAACGTGGAAAAGTTTTACTAAAGTAAATATAAATTTGTTCCATGATAGTGTAAAATTTGCGAATTTCTATAATATCACTGACAACATCATTTAACGCTAGATTTAAATTGTGCGAGGTGCAATGTACTTAAGCAGCTGCTGTATTCCAATTTTTGATACGCGCTTGAAAACCCCCTTATGTATTATTGTTCTCATGGATACCTATAACTTCGTATTTTAACGACTGTCCGTATTGTTTTTTTAGTTCATACAATTCTATAAACATTTTGAAAATGATTAATTTATTTTTCGGATCTGTTTTAACATATCGAACTACAACACTTGATTGATCTATTCCAGGGTCGGCAACCTTTTTCGGACGGCGGACCATTTTCAAAATAGTGCTTTTATATCATATTCGAGTATAAATATTATTAAAAATAAATATAGAAAAAATTTATTTTTTATTGACATGCTATAATAACAATAATGTTAGAGAACAAACATTTTACAATTCCTAAAAGGAAAAAAAGAAAATACATTTCCAATGACATATGTATAAATATGTAAATATAAAATATATAAAATATTAAGGAAAATAGTTTATCTTTTATTTTATTCATTCATTAAAATTCAATGCGCTTTTTGTTCTTGAATATTGTTTGTGTTTGGGATACTGAGATCCTCAACAAGTTTTGTAAATTTTCATCCGTCAACCTCGTTCTATATTTTGATTTTATGAAATTCATTCTTGAAAATGTTTGTTCGCATAACTATGTGCTTGAAAAAATACAAAGCATTGATTATGCAAAATTTCTTAAATTGGGAACTTTATTTTTTGGTAGATTTGAATAAAATGCAATTAAATTATTTTCATCAAAATTATTTTTATATACATTGTTAGATTGCAAATCAATTAACTCCAGTTATAAATTGTCTGGTGTTTTACAATATCAAATTTTAAAGGATTTTCATATATTAATATGTCCATTTCTTTTGCATAAAAATCTTGAAACCGATGACGAAAATTTTCATCCAGTACTTTTAGTGACCCAAAATAAATATCGAAGGACTCTGTTTGTCGTTTTTGGTTAAAAACGATTGCAAAGTAGGAAAATGACAATAGTTATCCTTTTAAGTTGAGAAATAAACAATTTTATTTTAAGCTGGAAACTTTTGATTTCTGTAAGTAGCTCGTTGATTAAATTTCCTTTGCCTTGTAGTGTTATATTTAATTTATTGAGGTTGTAATGTCCACAAAAAAGCGAACTCACTTATCCATTTAAAATTCGATAATTCTGGTACATTATTTCCTTTTTCTGTCAAAGACATTTCAATCTCGTCTATCAACTCGAAAAATCTTTTTAAAACTTTCCCACGGCTGAGCTATCTTACTTCAGAAAATAAATGATATCTCTATATTCTGCGCCAATTTCATTTAAGAAATTTCGGAATGTTCGATGGTTCCAACCGTTTTTGCGAATATAATTGATGGACTTTACTACAATATTCATAACATTTTTCAAGTTTACAACTTTTGCGCAAAGTGCATGTTGATGGATGATACAATAAAGTTGGAGAGGAGGCTGTCTAATATTTAATTCTTTCAATTTTCTATTAATCATGCATACCAAACCAATATTGTGACCCGTCATGTTCTTTGCACCGTTAGATGTCACATTTTTTAAATTTTTCCACTTTAGAACGTACATGTTGAAAACATCTAACAGTTGCAAAAAATTTATCTTCACCTCTTGTATTCTTATGGAGGCTTTTTAATGCAGCATGTTATTCTGTTACACAAAATTGTTTAACAATTCCACAGATAAAAATCAACAATTGAACGTGCTAGTTATATCGATGCTTTCATCAAATGCTAGTGAAAAATATTCAAATTGAGAAAAAATTTCTTTTAATTTTTTAAACATATTAGTTGATATATTTTCAATACGTCGAACTACTGTACGTGCAGACAAACTAATATCTTCAAATTTTTTAATTTTTTCCGGACAAATTTCGTTAACAGCAGCCAAAATACATTTTTTAATGAACTCTCCATCTGTAAATGGTCTGTTATATTCAGCAATTAATAATTTCGAAACATGTAAAGACGTTTTGACCAATGCTGAACTTTGTTCCTTACATTTTTTAGAAACGTCTTGTTGTGCTTTTAATGATTTTTGTAAAGAATCAATTTTATTTAGTCTGAATTGAGATTCAAATTTATCGTATTTACTTTTGTGGTTCGTATCGTAGTGGCGACCCAAAATAAGTTTTTTGAATACGCTTATAGATTCTTTGCAAATCAAGCCTAGTGCTTTATTGTAATTATTAATAAAGAAACAACCAAAAGTCCACTTTTCATTAAATTCGCGGTTTTCCTCATTAATTTTTTTTCTTTGATATTTTATTCATTTTTCCTACGACAAAATATTAATCATTTAACCAATAAATTAAAAATAGCATGTATATCTCATTACCTATTGCAGTGAAACATCATACGGTTGTCAATACGAACGTGTTTATGTATAAAATGCATATATAAGCATACAGTAGCCAACTGGCGAAATGAAAGGATGCTGCACTTTCTAAGCGAGCCGTCGTATTCGTGGGGGAGTGGGGATTAAACTTGCGCAGTAAAATAGGTTTCCCGCTATGCTTCTGTTAGTGCGCATTTTTGTCACCGGCCACATTTCGGCACGCTCACGCACTAAGTTTGTTGATTTTTCCTAAAATTATATTGGTGCTTTGGTGGGCCGCGCAAAAAGTTTTAAAGGGCCACATGCGGCCCGCGGGCCGCAGGTTGTCGACCCTTAATCTATTCTACTAGCATCTTGAGTAATATACAACAAAAGAAAAAAAACAGAGCTTGTTCAATTTCACTTAAAATTGGTCTCAATAAACAAATCGACAAATATATCGGTTCATTCTGTATTTTTGGTCTGAAATATTTTACTCTATTGTTTTCATTTTTAATGTGGCCTATTAGTAATGGACCATACACAACTAAGAAATCAACAATATTTAAAAACTTCTCTTATTCTGAGATGGTCCGTTATCATCGTGACCCCGAAAGAAAATGTTGCTTCTTGTCAATGTTAAAATGTCATTTATAGTTCTAGATAAAATAACAACAACTTTAATGTCGTGTGTAGTAAAATGTGATATTACTGTTTTATTATTTTTATTGTTTTATTATAAGTTAAACAAGAAGTAAGATGAATCACAGAAAATTCGTGTCTAGCTATTTTTTTCTGCCAGTTCTTAATGGTACCCTTACAACAAGCATGATTGAAACTTTTGTTCTACCTGTCGGAAGAGAGTCGGTAAATATGACATTAAACTGCATTTAATATTGCAAACATTATAAAGGACGGACGTAGCAGAAAGGATATAGTAGCTAGAATAGCTCAAGCTAAAAAAATGTTTTTAAAAAAGAAAGACTTACTAATAGCTAAAAGTATTAGTTTAGATAATAGGAAAAGTTTCTTAAAGTCGTACGTATGGAGCGTTCTATTATACGGTAGTGAGACTTTGACAACTAAAGAGGTAAATAAAAAAAATATAGAAGTTTTTGAAACTTGGTGTTATAGGAGAATGTTAATGATTAGTTGAACAGATAGAGTAACAAATGAGGAAGTTTATAGAAGGATAGGCGGGAACCCTGTATGTGGAAACAATTAAAGGTCAGGAGAAATAGAATGATAATGCACCAGTTAGGACATGAGGGACTATTTAGTAAGGTCTTAGATTATAGGCTACCAAATAAAAATAAAGTAGGAAGACCTAGACAAAGCTATATTAATAAAATTATTAGAGATTTGGGTTGTGAAGGGTATGTAGACCTTTTTAGACTAGCTCAGAATAGAAAAAAATTTAGAGCCGCGTCAAACCGACGTTAAGTAAGTTCGAAAACAAAACAATAAAAATAAATATATAAAAATCGGTTAACCAAATGTCACCATGACATAACTCACAATTAGTTAGCGGTCTGGCATGTTGGTAGCGATTTGTTGCTTAAGCCTTACCATAATATATAATTTAACACTTTTCCTTTTTTGGAGAGGATAACCAGGTAATATTTTATTTCTTTATAAATGGGACTAATTTAAACATGTTAGAGTTCTTTAACAACCATCAGGAACGCTAATATCTATTTAGAGCCAGGTAGATAAAAAAAGATAGAAGAGTATAAGAAGACCTAGACCAAGCTATATTAGTCAAATTATTAGAAATTTAGGTTGTGATGGGTACGTAGAACTTTTTAGATTAGCACGGAATAAAAAAGAAGTTAGAGATGCGTCAAAACAAAATGAATGACAGCCAAAATCTATGAATAGCTTCGGAAGTTGTAGCTCGTTACTAAAACTTCTTTTTGATACCGGATCTTTAGGAAAAGGGCTGTTTGGCTGATGAATTTCTCAACTGATAATTTTTACCTTCTTTTATCACCTAATTCTTGAGCGTGAGCCAGGCCCGACCCTAGATTATAATCTACTTATTTAATATTATATTTGTATTGCTATATTGCTTTTCCTCGAGTCCTAACATCGGAATTTGCAGGCTTGTTATAGATAATACGTTAGAGTTTAGGTCAGAAAGCCCAGGCTAGCGGTTTTAAAGTGGAGGGTTGGTCAGCTGTCGGGATGTGCGCGAGGGTACGGGGGTTAGTCACATTTAGTGTTTTGAGAAAATAGAATGCTAAAAATCTTTACTGGTGTGGCGTGTAAGTTGTTCAGTTGAAACGATTTGTTGCAAAGTACAGTGTATTCTACTTTCAGTTTTGAGTTCTAAATTGTTACCGAGTAATTGTGCACGTACCGTATTCAAGAATTAGTGGTGTTCCTCAACAAGGAGTTGAGAATTTATAAAGGAAGCAACTCCACTTGAAATAAGTTGGCAGCAATTTGAAAGGGCCGCGGATGCAGGTATTTGTATAGCTTTTTATAGTTGATAAGTTTGAATCTGCGTTGGTTGCAAAGTAATTGCTTATTAAGTACTCCCTACTTTGTCTACCACGAAGACACGCAAATTGATGCGTCATTGTGTTGGAGGGAACGATTGTACATTTTGTTTACGAGGTTTTGTGTCGGTTTAAAGCCCCCCCCCCGCTCGCCCGCCGGTATATAAATAGAACGTACTCGACCGAAAATCAAGTGTTTAGTACCAATGGATAATTTAGTGAGGTGGGAAGTTTAAATATTATTTACTTTTAGGTCTACCTTCTGTAATCTCAGGGTTAATGATTCCTTTCTTGTCATTGCGATCTTACGTTAGTAGAAATTAGAAATAGGAGTTGTTAAGCTATAAATACAAAGTGCGTTTGTAACTGATTTGGTTACCTTACCGAAATAAATATTAAGTTTGATTCTTGTGTTAGTTTAGTGTGTGCTACATTAGCTGGGGCATTTGTTTTTATCGTTGTGTAATCTGTCCTAATCTTGGTTACTAAATTAAAAGTAAATTAAGATGAAGTCGAGTTTGTTTTAGTTGTAGGTTTCATGATCCTAAAGAGCCCCGAATAGTACCCATAAGAAACGAGTTAGGGAACCCATGAGTCTAGTTCGAGCGTATCGTCCAAAGTCACTCTTAATTAATAATGTAGTACTCTCAAACCCAGCCTCAAAAGTTTCCTCTTGTAATTCTAAGTTAACGTCAGTTCTGGAAGCGGAATATCTTCAATGTTTTGAGTCAAGTAGTAATATATAATATCACTACTACCACTATCCATATCCACACTACTACTGCTTATACCACTCCAACTCGATATCAAATCTGTACTTGCATTTTTAAAGAAAGCAACAATTTTCGGTAATTTTCTAATAGGTTGCACGTCCCAGTTTACGTTTTTGAGCACCACCTAAACACCTTGGCTTGTTTAAACTCATTTTAGTAACTTCCTAATAACTGTCAGATTGAGACTGCTGAAATAAAGGACAACAAAAACCGATATTTTTAAACAAACTAAAAGCACGAGAAGTTGTCCAAGTTATGTAATTCAACAGTCGCAAGATGTTCTTTATAAACGCACAAAACAAACTACAAACGCACTGTTCTACTGTGGGTTTCGTTCTGATAGCATATAACGTGCAACACTGGGATTCGGTCATACAACAAATATAAGGACTATCGTGACCAGTTGTTGCATTTCTTAGTAGGAAATAAAGCAATTCAAATCCTAAAATAAATTCTTTCTTGATACATTTTGGATTTTACAAAACAGTTTATTGTCCATTATACGACCTCTTCAGTCTTTCGTTTAAACTTCTTGCAAAATAAATATTAAGAATATATTATATCTGCCCACAGCCCACAAGTTTACAAGATAACTCTTTTAAGCAGTCAGTCAGTCATCATGGACGCGTTATCTCATACTGCTACATGGTGTAATGCAAATACGTATTATTAAGCCATAAATCTTCCAACAATCTAAGAACTTGTTTTTAACGATTTCAAAAGGAGCAAAATGGTATTTCTTTGTTCGTTTTTCTTAGGATCAGATCCTTCAAAAGAAGAAATTTCTTCTTTACAGAGGAAGTTTAACAAAAAATTCTCAAAAGTAAATATAGTAACATGTGAATCATTATCAAATATGTCTATAGGCCTTCTACGCACAGGCACCTCCGTAATGCGGGTCATGCGAGCCTGTTAGTTCCACTTCTGGCAATTATTAATTTCAATCCAAGTAAATTGAGCTTCAGCCGCAAATAAGATACATTTAAGCAATCCCTTGGTTTCACGAATCCATTGACAAAATTATAACCTTAAACTAATTGCCATCTCGGAGATTTTGTACTTGTTGTACATGAAATGCGTTAAAAAGTCGTTGTTTTAGTGTTCTGTAACCCGTTGTGTGTGAAATTTAACATTTGGTTATAATGTACCTTGCACTTATGTCTTGATTATACACTAAAACATCCAGAATATTACCCGAGCCCGTGCTATCTTTCAGAAACAGTACTTGCATTTAGAAATATCCCGGTTTCACCAGAACGAGTAAAAATAGTTTGAAAAACTTACTTGATAGGATTTCTTCGATTCGAAAAACTCGTCGATAATCCTCTACTGCGCGAACAGAACTACGTGGGTGCTCGGTATGTACTAGGAATAGGTAACAAAAACAAAACTTATAGTGTGAAAACTTTTTTACTGTTTTTCAAAATAGTCCTCACGATGATCTATACACTTTTGCATGCGTTGGAACCAATTTTCATATCATTTTTTCTATTCCAATTGTAATATCTCTAAAACATGGATTGTGAACGCATCAACCGCTTCTTCTGGTGTCGAAAATCGTTGTCTACGCAGTTTGTTCTTTACGTGTGAGAACAGAAAGATATCATTAGGTGTCAAATCAAGAATATACGGTGGATGACCCATCAATTAGATGTTTTGAGTTCTCAAATAGTCACTTGCTTGAGCCGATGTGTGAGGAGAGCTCGCATTGTCATGATAAAGAATGATTCAGCGTCGTTGGTTTATCTTTTTAAATTCTCCTAAAATTTGTGGCAAACAAGTGGATGTATACCAAGCAGGATTAACTGTTCTACAATCCTCTAAAGCAACGGTCGTGATATGTCCATAAATTCGAAAAAAACAGGCAACCATTTTCTTCGAAGTGCTTTGATCGCGGACAACTTTTGTGGGATTCCTTTCATCTTGGAACACTCATACCGCCGACTGCTGTTTACTTTCGGGTTCATACGAATATATCCTAGATTCGTCACCTGTGTAGATATTATATACTGCGTTTGATGTCTTTTTTTGTCAAATTATGTGGAATCGAACGCGCACATAGCTTTTTACAGCTAAATGTCTAGAGATGCTTGAGTATCACGATCTTGCATTATCAATTTGCGCACGGCATCGATGTTTTCTCTAAATTCATCCGCTAGCGAAATACGACCACAATTGAATTCACTATACTAACGATGTACAGTGGTTTTAGTTGGAGCTTCTTTTCCAAAAGTCGATATAAGTTGATTCATGCACTGTTGTGGAAATAATCCACGTCGAAAATCGTACAAAATCATCACACGAAAATGTTCACGAGTTAATTCCATTTTTTGGTCGAGACGAAATCTTCAACTCAATCAAAACAAAACAAATAGTGTTCATATGGCAAATTGTTATAAGTTAGTATGTATACTGTCAAAAATGTCAAAGTTTAGGTTAGAAGCGTCAGGTCGCACCTAACACTGGTGTTGTCAGTTGCCGATAACTATCCAGCACCCCTCGTACTATTACAAAAATCATAAACAAACACTGTATCTACTTTTACAATCTCATAAAACTAGCACTGCTCTCAATTTTTACGATACCTACCTGCCTAACACCGTCTTTCAGATCGTCGTTTGGAACAACGTTAGCAAGTTAACTTGTTTAACTTTTTAAAAGGAAAAGTCCAATTATCTCTGAAACAAATGAAAATATGAATTGAACAAATTAAGTTACTTTGCTTATTTTGGCTTCTTAGATATATCCTAAAAATATCTCCATTTCCTTCCAAAATACCCTGTATAGAAATGGTTCGTATTTTATCGGAATAATGTTATGCAGCCTATAACTTAAAACAATCGAATCGTACGTAAAACTCGCTATAAGGATAAAATATATCTCCATACCATTTAAACCCTTGATGCTACATCATTTATCTTTTAACACATTTACATGACAATATAAACAAGCTATATGGAAAAAGAATCCCAAGGGAGCTATTTAAAAAATTGCTTCTGCGTCCGTCACGGCAGCATTTTTTCTCTGATTACAACTGTCAAGAAATATCTTAAACATACAAAGGCTTTCAGTCCTAAGCGAGGAAGACTTTATCATTTAGTACAAGCGACAATAATTTTGTTACTAATGTTAACTAGTTTAATCAAAAATGAAAGCTGTACGTCGATAAATCCCATCACAACTTTTGTAGACGATGCATTGGATATGCAACAGTCATATACAATTTGTAGAATATTTGTTTTTGACTCTCAGGGCATATATACAGAAGCTTTCGTCAAACAGTCACATCGACGGTCAAAATGTATATTTTGAGAGAACAAAAGCTTCTCTGTGCGTATCCTATATCGAACTGTAAAGAAAACTACGATAATAAGTACTCGGGATCGAATAAATTCAAGTATGACCTATCACAAAACGCTGTAATTTAACACACTATAAGGTTCATGCTCTATAACTTGAACCACGGGTTAAATAAAAATAGATGCTTATTTACAATAGCCCAATTCATACAATGACTACGCTTGGTTTGTTCAAAGGGGTGGTTTCTCACGATGTTGCTTCTCGAGAGGAGTGAAGGGGCTTTTGTTGCAATTTAGTGACAACTCCGAGACAAATTAGTATTGTTAGCTACTAAAATTTCCGACACCGTGTGGGTGCACTAGTTTAGTGGATCTACGATTATTAAAAATATAGTGGGCAATTAATCCGCGAATAATCATGAATTTTCTCCGACGAAAAAGTTTAGCGGAAGTCATATTACCAGTGGTTGTAAAAATGACGCACTTCAGTTAAGGTTTGCCCGATATGGAATGTATACGCATATATATATATATATATATATATATATATATATATATTTATATGTAGATATATACATATCATCGTGTAGGTTAGATGTAAAAAGGGATAGATAAGTCAAGAAAGTGTTTTTGTAAGGAACTTGTATATAGAAAACAGGAATATATTAGTTACGCTTCAAATTAATTAGTTTTGACTTAAGACACACGTATAGTAGCATACATTCGTATCAATAAGTCGTAATTTTAAAGCTGCATACTGTGGAAGCTTTGTAGTACGTAAAAACTCAAGGATAATACGAGTATAATTAGCTTTAATATTATTAGGTTGTAAATCGAGCACATCAAATAATAGGGGGAAGCTTTTGTTTGCAGTATATAAAATCGGTAAAGTAAACGCGTATATACATTTAACTAACAAAACGTTCGTTAAAAACAAATTCTAGAAAATCTACAGGCAAAGCAACTTAGGAAAATACAATTTCAAACTGGCAAACAGTTCATAGAAGGGACTTTCAGATAAACAAACAATTCGAGAAATTATAATGTACGTTGAAAACATAATTCTGTAGAAATTCGAGCTAACGGCCGAAGTGAAGGTTGAGAAGCATCAAATAGTTTTACAACAAGGCGAAGACAGTGTAAATAGCACAAGGTAAAAGAGGATTAAAGATAACAGACGTTGTACAAAACAGCTATTTAAAGCACGCGATAATTTGTAGAGACTAACGACAATATTGATTTTAAGTTGCTATTGTGGGATTTTAACAAAGACAGCAAATATGAGGTAGACGAGTATAATAGGATTGGACGATGGATCGGTAACAGGGATAATGTTTCTGATTGGTTTAGTGAAATTGGAGTGAGAAGCTTTTCTGAGAGTAGTGCGACCGTTGTAAACAATGATCAGTATTGCGGACTAAATCAACTGTGGAGTTAGGAATTTCTGAGTTTTTAAAGATCGTTGTGTTTGGAGTTTTAAAAATCGGTTAAATTGGAGAGCCATTTCGATAAAAAGAGGGTACAGGAGGTAGGCTGAGATGCTTATAAATTTACTAGGAGACGTAGTAAGGCTCTCTTAATCTTACTTCTTCTGTTCGCTTCAGACATACATGGTAACATCAAAGCTAAAAATTTATAGATACTGCAATCCGTTTAGTTTAAATTGAAAGTGTTTAAAAGCACGAGTAGGTGCTCTTTCATAAACGGGGCTGTATGTTTAAATACGCATAAAGAACGAGAGATGTTACAAAGGTAAGCGAGCCAAGTTATTTTTCGGAACGAGAATGCTGGTTGTATGGTATATTCAGAAGCCGACGATCATCTTTGAACGATTATATGGATAGCGGTATTGAAGGCATCATACTTAGAATAGGATGTGCTAGTGGAAATGAGTTTGATGTAATTCAACGAGAATTTAGTGGACGACGTCTACAGAGGTGGTGGTTCAAGAGCATACTCCAGGTAAAGAAATTTGTTTTTTTGGTAATTGTTTGAACATTTTGGAGATAATATTTTGTGTTAGAGTGATTTGACGTATTTAGTGAATTGTTTATGAACATAAAATTTAGTTTGAGGCTTATATGAAGAAGGCAATTTGAATTTATTATGTGAAGGTATAAATACATGACGTATAATTTTGATGCAAAGAGTAAACGGGGGTCTTTAGAGTAGTTTTAAAACAAAATGCAATTTATTTATGTATTCAGAGTAAGGTTTATACTGAGCTCACCATAGACCAGGGTAAAGTTCAATTTAGGGTTTCCAGATAGGCCCATCTACTTGAACTGAAAAGAAGTGTTGAAATAAATTAAAGTTAGGAAATTTAAAAGGATTTAATTGTTGATATTGTGAAAATTTATGGAGATTTTGTATATCCATTTTTGTAAGCATTGAGCTGGTAAGACGTAAATTTTGATTTGTATGAATAAAAAGACTGTATGTTTTGTTGAATTATTTGATTGGTAATTTTTATTGGTAGTCTAACTGATAGAAAATAGGTATAGAATCTTTGAAGAAGCTGGAAACAGAGCTAGCCGTGGTATGCTGATTTGGGGGAGCTTTTCAAGAGATATGGTAATTAATTTTTTTTTTAAATTTCGTAGGTGTTAACTTTATTTTACAAAAACTACACTGAATTTGTATGACAACCCAATTTTTAGGGCTTCCTTCCAAGTAAACAGTGTATATTTATTGCGTCCAAGAGTGGGGCATGATTCCAGAAACTACACAGTAATATTTTATAACAGCCTAACGGTAGGGCTCGATTTTAGGGTTTCTTTCCAGAGCAAGTACACGACATATTTATGGAGCCCAAGCGTGGGACTTGATTTTTGAAACCTCAAGACAATTTTATGGTCATCCAACATTGAAGCACGAATTAGCGAACGATCACAGAGGATATATAATTTATATATACATATATCAATTGTTACTGTGTGTTAGGTACAGCGAACTGCACTTATGAGGATGTAACTAGTAGATACCGTCTTACTTTACTTTTTCTTTTCTTTGTCTGGCTAGCTAAACGGAAATTATACTGTGGAATTTACAAAATGAAGTAAAACAGCAATCCCAAGAAACGTCTATACATTTAAAACATTTTTTATTCATACAAAGGGATATAGAACAGTTTACAGCTTAAGTTCAAACATAAAATTATTCTTAAATTATTACTAAAATAATCCTTACTTAATCTCTGTTAACAGGTACAAAATCGTCTTTAATCTATAAGTGGATAATTTTCCTATTTTCTACTACCCCGCTTGGGAGTATAATTGGCCAATGGTGCTCCACAGATAACTTATAAAAGGTTAAAATGCTTCGAACGTCGACCTCAATATTTGCTGCTAATTATCCCCTTTACAATTAATAAAACTGAAAACTCATTTTAATTTAAATTACAAAACATTCAAATACGCTTATCAATTAACAAACGAAGACCCAAAATTTTGTACTTGCAATGTCAAATGGCGCTTATCTAAGTCGTAATTAAAGGTAGTACATACTTTCTTGTCACATCTTAAATCTCCGTCAGTTTATCAGTGTGCATCACTTATTTTTAATCAATTAACTTCATAGTAGCTCTTGTATCAAAGGAGGCTAAATTTTCTTAGTATTTTACAAACAATTATGTTTCACCAAATATTGCGTTTGAGAACTTTTATGTTTCAAATTATTTAAACGTATAAGTTTCATGTCGTAAACTAATTTAGAGCCTGCAGTTTTGCTTTAAATCTTAGCTGATAAATGTCGAATCAAATTTCGTACGTCGATTGTTACATATTGTTTGATTTAGGAAAGAATTACCACCATTCTTATCCAGATCCGGTTTATATACAAAAATTATCTCTATACTTCATTTTCCAAATCCTTACTGACCTGTGTCGAACATACTACACCCAGGTAATGTAATATTACCGAGGTTTCCACGGTTTTAACAACCTAATTAGTATCAAGCCACCGCGGTCGATATGATTTATTCCTATTGTAAAGCGTCGTCGATATCCTTCTAATGTATGTAGTTAATGTTTGATGTCTATTTTCCTCTTATTGTAATGTTAAAGAATGCGACGGCTCGTTGGTATGCGCGAGACTGCCATTTTCAAGGTACCAAATTGGAATCTCGTGTGTGAGTATTGTCACGCACGTTAAAGATCTCTATCTTGCTTGCAACAGCAAGGGTTTAGCTAAATTCAAAATTTCCATGAAGAAAGATCCGCTTCCTGGCTAACATAGTACCTGCGGGTGGAGCATTGGATAAGTTAAAGAATGTTATGAAATTCAAGTAAAAATAGGCAAAATAAGCTTACAAAGGAATTGGCACACAGCACAGCTTTTGCAAGTTTGTATGGATTCTTTTTATTGCAATAGTTTATGGGGTGTTTAAAGACTGATCCGTTTCGTCAAGAGCCGTCATAATTTAGCAGGTACGTAAGTAAAGAATTCACTTGACTTTCATATTATTATAACCTCGCCGTGCGGGTACGCGAGCCACTACAGTCAGTTGGTAGCAATGTTAGATAATTGCGATTTGACGCGCAAATAAAAGATTACGTCACGCAATATTCGAATTATTGCAACACAATAAAAAGTTATACTAATTTCAAAGAAACCTCCAAAGGGGTACTTACTTAAACATGTAGGGCAACTCCAACGCTATTCCATAATGACTACAACGGGGCTCCGTTGATCTTTCTCGGGCGTGGGTAATTTGCTGTGCCCGGTTGAATCCAAATTCAATATGTCTTCTTCCTATATGTAGGTAAAAGTACGGTAAGGAAGACAGGTAGAGGTATAGTAATTTGGTATAACAGGAAACCTACATAACAAAAAAAGACACGATAAGACACAAAAGACAATTACATTCGTTGGCCTCTTGATCACCAGTCCAGTCACGTATGCCGGAAATCCCCACTTCTTATTGGCACACCGCGTGGCGCAAACTGGCGCAAACGCACTGTCTGAACTGACAGAAATACGCGCACGTCCTTTTAAATTTATGGCGCAAAATTCTTTCGGTAGGGTTTACTTGGGGATGGTATTTTGCGTTAAACCAAATTTTTTGTACCTTGTAACTCTTAACGAAATTTTGAAAATCTTTTGAGATAAATTGTGTCCCATTGTCACAAAGAATAATCTGATAAACACCGAAGATAAAAAATATATTTTGTTCTAGGAATTTGATTATAGCGGCAGATGTAGCTTTACGTAAGGGTTGCACCATGACAAATTTAGAAAACCAATCGGTGACAACTAAAAGATATTGGTTACCTTTTTTTGATCGGGGGAGAGGTCCTAGTAAATCAAGCGATATTAATTGAAAGGGATAAGATACACGTTTAAAGTTACCCATTAAGCCAGAACGAGCCTCTTGTGAGCTCTTATGAGAACCACAAATTTTACAGTTCCTAATATAGCGACAGACAGATTGTTTTAGTGTGGGCCAATAATATAATTCAGATATTTTAGCGAGAGTTTTTCTAACACCAAGATGAGCAGCTATGGGATCATCATGACACAATTTAAGCACTCCACTGCGATTAGCGGTAAGGACGACAAGTTTCCATTCAGGGATGTTAGATAGTTTGCGAGGTGAGGAAGATACAAATTTATATAATCTATTGTTCGTTACACGAAAGGTAGAAAATTTATCGGGGTTTTTAGAAACTTTTTTAATCATATTAAGATACCAAGTATCCGGAATTAAGTCTGGAAGATTAAGAGAGACGACATTACGAGATAAGGCATCAGGTACGATATTTAGTTTGCCAGGCCTATGCGTAAAGTAAAAGGTAAATTGAGAGATACGCAAGTTCCATCTTGCCAAACGACCTGCGGGTTGTTTTAAGTTATTTAGCCATGTGAGGGCTGCACAATCAGTAATTACTGTAAAATGTGTACCTTCAACAAATCCTCTAAATTTTTTGATGCCAAAGATAACTCCCAATAATTCACGTTCGGTAGCTGAGTATTTTTGTTCGGCAGAAGTTAAGGCACGACTTGCATAAGCGATAGGATGTTCTAAACCATTGCTCACTTGGAACAACATTGCACCTAAACCAGTAAGTGAGGCATCGGTTTGTATATAAAATTTTTCATCGAAATTGGGCGAGATTAAGATAGGCGCTGAAGTGATTAACGTTTTAATTTGTTCGAAAGCCTGCTGAGCTTCTAAATTCAACTCGATAGTTTGGGACTTCTTTTTATTTTTAATTAGGGCCATAATTGGTGTAGATATAGTTGAAAGGTTAGGTAAAAAGATGCGAGAATAACTAATCATTCCAATTAAACGTTTAATTTCGGTAACAGTTATATGTGTTTTGAATTTAGTAATAGCGTCGACTTTAGCAGGATCTGCTCGTAGACCAGTTCCATCGATAATAAAACCAAGAAATGTAAGGGACGAACAACAAAATTGACATTTCTCCTAATTTATCTTAAAACTTGCTGCATTCAGGCGTTCTGAAACTTCATTCAGTGTGGCGATATGTTCGTCAAAAAAACTTGAGATAACTAATATATCATCTAAAAATACCAAGGGACGTTCCTGATGTAAGATAAGACCTAATATTTGATCCATAGTACGTTGTAAGGTTTGTGGTGCATTACAAAGACCAAATGGCAAAAAATTATATTCGAAAAGACCTCGGCCTGGAACACAAAAAACAGTTTCAGGACAAGAAGATAGGTTGAGGGGTATCTGATAAAAAGCTTGTCTAAGATCGACAGATGACATAAATTTAGCGCTTCAAAGTCGGCTTAAAATCGAGTTAGTTCGAGGGAGAGGGTAAGCGTCCGAGACAGTTATAGAATTAAGCTTTCTGCCATCAAAACAAACACACCATTCGTCATTTTTCTTACGGACTAGTAACACGGGAGACATCCATGGCAAATTTGAGGGAGAGATAACACCAGATTCTAACATTTTATCTATTTCGGAATGCAAAGGCTTTTATAATGCAGGCGATAACGGATCTTGATGTTGCTTAAAAGGGAGGGCATCACCTGTAGAGATAATATGTGTTGCAGTAGTAACGCAACCAAGTTCAGAAGTATTGAGTTTACGAAATTTATCGATTGTAGAGTTAAAAATTACATTTTGAGAATCGGTAAGAGAAATTTTATTAGATATTCCTGCAGATGCACAAGAGTTTGTTTTAAGGGAAGTTTTCCAAGAAAAATCTTGAAACTAAAGCGACAAATTAAAAAGTTCACGTCACGCAATATTCGAATTATTGCAACACAATAAAAAGTTATACTAATTTTAAAGAAACCCCCAAAAGGGTACTTTCGTAAACATGTAGGGCAACTCCAGCGCTATTCCATGATGACTACAGCGGGGCTCCGTTGATCTTTCTCGGGCGTGGGTAATTTGCTGTGCCCGGTTGAATCCAAATTCAGTTTGTCTTCTTCCTATATGTAGGTAAAAGTACGGTAAGGAAGACAGGTAGAGGTACAGTAATTTGGTATAACTGGAAACCTACATATCAAAAAAAGACACGATAAGACATAAAAGACAATTACATTCGTTGGCCTCTAGATCACCAGTCCAGTCACGTATGCCGAAAATCCCCCACTTCTTATTGGCACACCGCGTCGGCGCAATCTGGCGCAAACGCACTGTCTGAAGTGACGAAAATACGCACACGTCCTTTTAAATTTATGACGCGAAATTCTTACAAATTAAAACTTAATTAAGAATGTTTAGTGCCGATTTCGGCACGTAACAATATATGATATAATCTTGAAATTTACCATTGCTACACAACATTTGGTATACCAATAAATGGCGTTACTTTTTACTAATAGGTGGAGGTGGTTCGAGTGAGAGTCAATTGCGTTTTTATCTACAGGGTGTCCGAAAAGTCACGCACCACAAGGTGAATACATATTTTACAAAGTTTGTTCAATATGGCCTCCATGTAAGTCGAAACATATTTGAAAACGATTTCCAGCGTTCCGGAGAATGTTGGCCACTAATCCAGGCGTAATTGAACAACACACAATTGAGATGAGCTACTTTAAATGGTCTTTGTCTGTAATCCTAATTGTGTACACTTTGGATTTTACGTAACCCCACATTGCATTATCCATCGGGTTTAAGTCTGGTAATCGTGGGGCCCATTCCACTCGTCCTCTCCGGCCAATCCACTGGGGGAAATTTTCATCCAGCCAAACCCGAACTTGTGTACCAAAGTGTGGCGGTGCTCCGTCCTGCATGAACCAACTTGGTTTTCCCAAACCTTGGAAATCCAAATCAGGAAGCAGTTTATCTCCGAGCATGGTCAGGTACGTATCACTGTTAACTGTGCCGTCAAAAAAGAAGGGGCCGATGATACGGTCTTTCCACAAGCCACACCAAACCATGACGCGATCAGCTCCTTGCTCCTTGCTGCCACTATATTAGTGACCAGTAACGCATATTATGTCGGCCGACCTCTCCATTTATATAAAAGTTAGCTTCTTCCGAAAACATAACGTTAGACAAGAACTGGGGGTCACCCTCCAACTTTGTCAGAAACCAAAAGCACATTTCCATACGGCGATCAGGATCGTCTTCTGACAAGTGGTGTAACATATGTAACTTATGCGGATGAAAGTTGTTCTTTTGCAAAATACTCCATACTATGTTTTGAGAAACGCCTATTTCCAAGCTGGTACATGGGACTGATTTTTTGGGACTTGCAATAACCTTTACTAAAACTCCTTCCACAACCTCTTCTGACGTGCTTGGGCGGCCACTTCTTTGGGCATCAGCTACAGTACCTGTAGCTTTGAACTTTGCTAGCAATCTGCCAACCGTTGTGTGCAACACTGGTTCTCGTTGAGGATGCCTCCTATTAAATTCATCTGCAACGCCTCTGTTAGAGAGACCTTCTCTTTCACAGAGAAGAATACTCTATCCGCTCTTCAGTGCTCAACATTTTTCAGTCCTGCAACAATAATAGTTTAGATAATAAATAAGAGTGTAAAATCCCTATGGCGCGTGATTTTTTGGACACCCTGTATATCTCGCAATACTATTTCAAAAAAATTCAATAATTAGTGTTTTTAACATTTAAGAACATAATTCTGTTTCTCGAGCAAGTGCTGTAAGCATAAAATTCGAAATTGGACTTGGAGTTACTACAAATAATTTTCAAGTATACAGCGTCTATATAGCTTCTTATTACTAGACAGGTTTTATACATAAAGTTTTGAAGTTACTAGACAATATTAAAAAGTCGTCTATGCCACTTTTAAAAACTGTCTTGTTTGAAAGGTATTGCCAGTAACTCAATACCTTAGTTATGAGTTTCTCCTTCGTGAAATTACTTGAAGTAACTTAATAACATGGTATCTTAAAGTGTACCTAATAAACGTTTAAAATCTTTAGCGCAATTTGCGCTAGCAAAAGATATTTTGAACTACTTTAGTGGGGAAAAAAGAAGTCTTGCACGTTTGAATATCTCGAATTAGTATTATAAAAAATGTGTATTTTACGAGTAGAAAAGAACGTTTAAAGGACAGACTATTGATGTCACTTAAGCGAAGTTACGATTCAATTTACAGAACTTTATGAAGTCTTGGAAATGGCTAGAGAAATAAATGAACACTTATTCATTAGTTGGCTTAAAGCGACAATCACAATTTGCCCGCTAAATATTTGACATCGTATATAAACTGAATTAGAAGTTGTAAAACTGTTAGCTGGTTCAAGTGGCACACGATTAGAAATATTTTCTTTTAAATCTTCTTGTAGTATCTTTAGTTGATCTATAATAAAAATCCTTATTTTTTAATATCTTTATGGCTTACTCTTATTAAAAATTGTACTTGTCTCGATTTTGCAACATGTTCCTAGTATTACTGTGTTACGCGTAAAATGTGCATGAAGCTGATTAATTTTTGATTTGCACTCAAGGGGCGAAAACCACGTAACAGTACAGTTATGCGTTGACTAACTGCAGTGCTGTGAAAGTGGGTTCTTATGGGTAAATTATAAAAGAAGATAGAAGTTTGAAATAAAATAATAAATGAAATAATTTGATTACAAAAACTGCGTTACATTAGCCCTAAACCTGAAAGTTTTTTCTCTATTAAACTCTAGGGGCGCCATACCATCTGTCACAGCAATTCCCTATGATAATATTTTTATGCAGAAGACGTGTGCTTTGCATAAAACTACTTTACTTCGGACATAATGAGATAGAATTGCAAAATAAAATGTTTTCCAAATATAAACTTAAACTCTATTAACATAAAATAATTTCAATATATTTCCAAAAAAATAATTTCTCAACATTAAATCCGGTCAGGTGTTGCTAAAATAAATCCTGAAGAAAAAGCACTGAGGTACATTCAACAATAGTAATTCATTTCAAACTTTTCATATTTTCCATATGAATCATGCGACACTATAAATCTCGATTTGGTTGGCAATGCACTTAATAATACCAGCAAATCAAATTTTTTATTCTATTCTTCCATTGTCCATTTCAAAAATGCTAAGTTTTCATACCTCTACTAATATTAAATTTCACCAATAAATTTTAATTTTAGACTTAATATATACAATTCCTTCACTAATTGATCTAACCCAATATTTATTCCTACTTTTTAATTAAATTTTTATTACATAAATAACAACTAATAAACATTTTAGTTCGTGTGCATAAATAAAAATTCCTAAACATAAAAATTCAATCTAATCCCTGCATGGTTCAAAGATAACCAAGAACACAAATGTTTGCTTGCAGGTATTTTTTCAATTATCCAAAAACAGAAAATTTTCTTTTACTAAACAAGTCACAAAGTTTCAATCTGATATAGCGGTGAGCCACCCAGACATAAGCTTCCAAACAGTTCTCATGACATTATATATTCGCGCGCACGTTTAGGAAACTCCTATGCAAACTTTACATATCGATTACCACTTACTTCTTCCCTTCGGGAATGCAATCAAATATTTCGTCGTGCTTCTGTGCATTCATCCTCACCTATACACGAATATTATATCAAACCTGTATATACAAACTAACATTTCATAAGTCCCACGTCACGCCCTTTCCATTCCCCTCTTCTCCTTCCGTCAAGTTTCTTTCTGTCTCATTGTAGAATCATCCTATTGAGTTTATGAAACGTATCGCGGGAGTACGTGCTATCATGTGATTTACCTAGTTGTACATCTGCGTTTGTCTTAAGTAATATAAATGCATAGATTTTAAGCTAGTGTATGAAATGATTAAATCATCTTTGTAAACAGTATACTTGTGAATGTCCCTTATATGGTTATTACATTGTATTAAAGGATAAGAGGTTTGTTTTGTATTTGAATACTAAATTACTTTATTTAAATAAAATCTTTAATAGCTCATATTTGGAATACATGTTGTACACAATTCCCTATTGCGGACTGTAAATAACTAGTCTTTTATTATTATGAATTGCCTTTGGGGCAAGAAGCGGGTGTCGTCAGGAAAACGTTTGTTATTTTACAAATAAATTTTCCTATAACATTCCGCAAATCTCAAAAGCCAGACATACTTGTTTAACCATTTATAGAACGACGATGTAGTTTCAAATCAATCTTTGTACTTCCACGCTTAGTAGTGTTGGTGTTTTACCACCAGATGGCGATATTATTTACTTTTACTATAGTGCAAGGATTTGTTACGTTTTTTTTCGTGGCAGCCACGTTGGGCGAGAAAAATTTGTTACGTTTTTTTTTTGTGTGGCCCCCACGTTGGGCGCCAAATTTGTTACGTTACGCTATTCGTACGTAACACAAAGAAAATAATGGAAATGCCCGGGCTCAATCGGAGAGTAGGGGGGTCGTAGAAAGCAGATCAACATATAACGTACGGGGCTGTAAGGAAATAGTAACAATACCTGCAATAAAAAAAGTTAGAATAGCAAACCTGCAAAAAAAGAAAAATTAGTCCTGCAAACCTGAAATAAAGAAAAAGCATAGCAGCAATGAAAAGTCTAAGTTATTCAGTACTTGGTAGAATATAAATAAAACTGTTTAGATAAACTATATAATATAATCACGATAAAAGCATTATAAAAATTTTTATTACAAAGTGAGGTGATATTGGGGAGTAGCAGAAACGTTTCCTCACACACCAATTAAACATAAATCAGATAAAATGTTAACAAAAGGTAAATAGATAAGACACCATTGGTATGAGTAATTCAGTAGTATTGATTGTTCTTTCTTTCTTTTTTTTATGTTTTAAAATAGCATGCAAGTCTATTGCAAAAGGTATCAGAACGACAGAGATATGGCAAAGCCACGGATAGATATTTACAGTAATAACAAGTAGAAAATAGTTCAACTTACAAAAGTCCTTCAGCAACGCTTCCTTGCAACGGAAGTGTGAGATTCACGATGTCCTACGCTAACGAAGCACTTCACCCTTGACTGTGAGGGTGTTGATGGAATTTCTCACACGTCACACTAATCACACCTAAGCATTTCACTGGGGTTAGCAGCAGACACCATCACGCGACGGAACTATGTAGCATTGATAAATTTCTTGTTAATACTATATCCTGAGACAATAATTTCGAAATCTTTTGTAGTACTAGTTTAATTTCAACTGGGATCAAATGTATATTATTTTCATAAACCTCCAAAAAGCAGTGAGAGACTTCAACCAATACCTTTGTAAACCGGTAATCTGTTATATTTCGCAAATAACGAAATTCGCGCAAGCAATGATCTATTTTAGATTCTTTGGTGTTAGAAAAATGCAGAAACTACAGTATCCACTGTATTTAAATAATCCAAAGTATGCACTAATCTGATAAGACAAAGGGACACTAGACTAGGTCGCACACACAGTTCAAATATAAAAAGACAAATCAACTAAAAAAAAACACAATTAGTAAAGCAACGCGCATCACGAAAACCGTCCGTCATTGTTCGGTAAACAAGCACGTGCGGTCGAGTAAACACGTACTACCACTTTTATACAGTTAATATACAATTTTTATTTCACAAGAAAAACAATTAAAAATCGTGCCGTGTTTGTTCATGAACATTTTGAAAATTGAGACCGCCTTAATTCTCACTATTCTCAAAGCAAAAAGGAAACAGTATTTTTCAACGTAATTAGTAGATAGGAACCAAGAACAAACTCGACTGCCTAATCTGTTTGTTCAACCCGTTCCATTACAACTTCTTATCGTCTATTATCTAGACTTGTATATCCATAAAGTAAATGCAGCACTCCTATCTAATAATTAATTACAGCTGTTTATCATTTCGGTACATTGGAAAGTAATTCATGAATAATCCTATTTACAATTCGTTCCTTGCAATTTATTTATTAAAATACGATGCACTCGCCTAAGGAGTTAATACCTATAAAATAAAGAAATAGTAGTTACCGAAATGTATTTACGAATTGAGTATAAAAGCGTAAAATGTTAAAACTATAAAAATGCCCGTTACAGATTCCTTCGAAATTATATTAGTATAATAGCTTCGATTACTTCATAGTGTTGTTGGAAACTAGTTCGCTTTGACGAAGCTTAAAAAAGCTGAAACCGGCCGGTCAGTGGATGTTTCCTCCCCTTGTGAATTAATAAAGCTATTGTTTTATTAATGGCTATACAACTATTAGCTCGATTTGTGTAGGTGAATAAAGTTCTTATTATTTTCATAAGTTTATTCACAGATAGATCCCTTTTATTTTATATATGTATAAATATATATATCTATGTATATATGTATATATATATATATATACATATATATTTACATATATATAATATATATATAACCTATATTAATAAATTTACCGTTATTTACTTGATTTTAACGCTTTTTTTAAAAAATGACATACCTTCACTATGAAAGCTTGCAGTTATAAATGTCATGTTTACATTTTTGTGGTTTAAAATAATTTACAATTTTGCGATGGGTTCCAATATGTATTTAGCAAAGATAAAATAATTATATTCGTGGTTTTAAGTTTATGATTTAAACAAAAACACAGATTTTCTGTACCAATCCTCAAGTTACTCTTCATTTTACAGTCAAACAAATGTAAAATTGTCCCTCAAAGGAAGAATAAGCACTGTTAAATTCGTTTTATCAAACTAACCGTCTCTTTTTGTGAACCAATGTAGTTTAATTTGGGAAATCCTTATTTCCATTACTTTGTTAATTCGTTGGTATTGTTTTAGAATACTGATTTGTCATCATTAAAAATTATCATTGTACGAATGAAAATGTTCATTTTAGTTAACTATTTGTAGTTGTCGTGAGCGTTACGTCCAAAACCTATTGAATCGTAGATATTTCAAAACCTAGCTCTGGGATAGAAATAGTTATTTGTTAGAAACCGTGACGTTGCGTTATAAATTTAGATTTACTGAAAAACGGCGGGAACCCCGTAACAATTTTAAGGATGCTTCGGGTAACTACACTGGTGCCAGATGTGGTTCCTATTGAAAAAAAAGAATACACATAACAAAAATAATAATATGAAATGGCCAAAATACAAAAACTACTGTACAAGTACTACCTACTGGGTGTCAAAATTAAAAGGCTCCAAACCGTCTGGTCTCGGTAATTGTTTTGATATTTTCCCTACACGGAAAGTATTTATTCCTAATTGAATTTTTTTCTTTTAGGTTTTACAAGATTAGCCTCATACTTAAACATTCTCTACAATACCCTAAAAATGCTGTTTAACCTTTTGTCAAATAGAAGAGATTTTTAAAATAAAGGGCCTCTCCCAAATACGACTTCATCACAGAGGTGACTGGATATCCTGACACAGTTATCCATCTTTACCTATATTATAAGTGGCTCCAAATAAAGTTCCAACTAAACTTAAACTCTATTAGCAAAAAATTCCGAAACTATAAATACATGTACATTAACCTTAAAAGAACAATCCTACTATGACATCCAACGGGCCAGATATTACCAAATGGAATCATTAAAGAAATATAATTCCATTAAAACACAAAATTTTTACTCTTCACCCTAACATTATTATTAAATTTAAACAAGAACTGCTTTGTCGCACGTCATAGTCTAACAAAATATTTATTTAACGGAATATTAGTTTCCTATCAAAAAACTACAAACATTTTTCGTGATAACTTAAATTACCGTTGACAATTTTAAAGCACAAATCTAGTTTCTCAACTAAATTATTATTATCACCTTGCATTTAATTAATATTATTTTTACTCTGCTCTTGCGTCAAATGTCACTGTTTAAGTGAATTTGAAAATACTCGAAAATCTACTAACGAATAAAATAAGCGCACTTTACTAAATAGTTTTAATTAAATTAATTTCAACTAATAATTGTAATCAAAGCATGGCTATCTCAAAATTACCGCTAACGAGCATCACTTACAATCTAGCAATAGTAACCCTCCTACAAAAAAAATCGGAATTAATCAGGCATGGGTATATTCAATGGAAAACATCACGTACGTTGCAAGTCGACCGCTTTCAATGGTGGTCCAACCGGCGCTCCCTCTTCAAATCTTTGCAACACACGGTCAGGCGTACATGCTTCAATATTGCTGGATCATTTTAGATCAAAAAACCAAATGGACTTTAATCAAACCAAATAAAAGACACGTAAAACATATAATGAAAGTAACAGAATAAACTGGTATACAAACTGCATTGACAGAATTCGAATCCACACACATTATGTATATGTAGCATCTGTGCTAATAAATATGAAGCAACTTTCATCTTAACCAAAGGTAGTAACTAACATATAAGCGATTTATGTTCATTAAGATAGAACTTTAATTACATACAATAGTAAAATATAATAGAAATTGATTCTAAGGACAAAATTTATTTATGTTAAAGCATATTCTTAAATGATGTGTAGAATAAACAAAGATAGGACAGAAATAGCTTTTAAGTAAAATTGAAAGGTTTACGTAACTGGAGCATTGCAATTAGCCTTAGGCAAAATTGCATGTTACAACATCTATTCGAGAAATTGCATATAACGTTGGTTTGTTAAACGCAACTGTGTAGTAAATAGTCAAAAACATCAATGTAAACTCTACAAAAAGTGCAAGTCAAAGAAGAAAATGACAAAAGCAGAAAGACTAAAATTTTGTAATTTCTATTTAAATATAGTGGCACCAGATCCGATTTTTTAGACAAACAATATTTGTTCGAATAAGTGCGCTTTCAATAATAGTGGCATCCCTCTACTGATATAGTCAACTGTTGACTACAGATATTGTTACTGATCTTGGCAACTCGCCTCTTGCTGAAGAAATTGTAGTGTATCTTCAGGAAGATGCGACTACGCCTCATAACGCTGGAATTAATGTTGAATGCTTAACCGGCGAATTTGGTGTAAGGTGGATAAGGACAAACGAACCAGTGAGGTGGCCTGCACAATCGTCCGACCCTGTTATCCTTGGAGTGGGAGGCGTTTTAAAGCAAGTAGTCTTGGCTTAGTTAATTGTTTAATAACAGAAGCAAAATAATTATAAGTTCCAAAAACAATACATAAAATGAAAGTGAAATTGACTGATTTTGAGTCTTGGAGTAGTTCGGAAGTCTTCGGTTATCTTCAGAACTCTTCGAATGCTTGATGCTTGCTTGTGAAGACCAAAATAAACTCAAACACTTGTGTAATGAATGTGTATAAGGCTCGAAAGCGGTGAAAACGGCTTCGGTGGTCTTCGGAACTTTTCGGAATGTTTCGAGTTGTCCCAAAGAGTTGTGTTTTGAAATTAAAAACTATTACTTTACAATATTTACAAGTATAAAAAGTTTGGAAGTCTTCGGTTGTCTTCGGAACCTCTCGGAAGGCTTCGGAATTGAGTCATGAAGTCCAATAGTAACTGAAGCGTTGGTGAAAAGTCATTAATGGCAGGTTTAGAAGGTCCAGACGTCTTCGGTGATCTTCGGTATACTTCGGCAGACGTCGTGGACGTGATGCCCCAGGCCTAGTAGAGCACGGCTCCGTCGAACTTTACTGGGGTGATGTACCGGAGGTAGACCTGGCAGATGCAGTCGTTATCATTACAATAATCTACCTCTCGGGATATGTTTGGAGTATATTGAATGACTGTCTTCGGCGACGGCGGTAGCGGAGATAGAAGCCTTGGATGCGATCGCATGGAACGGATCGCACGTCGGAGATTGTTCTGTTCTTGTTTGCGGGCCGCTTGATGTGCAGAACGAGGCTTACTACCCATACGTAGTTTAGTTGTATTGATACTAACGAATTATTATGACGGCGGACAGTAAAACGTTCGGACAGGACACAGGCTATGATGAGCACTGTGTTAGGATTTAGCAGGCTAATGCGAGCGCTGCTTGGAAATGTCCTACAGGCTATGGAGAGCATTGCAGAGAAAAGGAGTCCCAGGCTATGGTGAGCACCAGGATGTCTTCTGTAGAATTCGAAATTATTTTTATACAGTGGTTGCTATCCTTCCTGTGTTGAAAAACATTTATCAGGTCTTTAATCAATAAAACGCGTTGTCGATTTTTGATTTTGAACCAAGATTATCCAAATTTTTTTAGGGTGAAGTGGGGTAAGTGCGTTTTGGGGGTAAGTGCATCAGTTGCTTTTTAAATCTAAACCACTTATAGTACTGTGGCGGAATCTGGTGCTCATCAAAATAAGGCCTTTTCTTAATGTCAGCGTCAGCTGTTTTACTCGTGTGTTGAATGCGTTGATGTTGTGAAAAATATTTGTGAAATTTTTGCCCAGGTACGTATATCATAGCTACATGTTACATTTATGAGTTTTATAGTTAATTAAGTAAGAACAAATACTAAATTGTTTTATTATAACCCTATTTTATTTGAAGAGGGTAGATGCACTTTTCTCAAATATTTTTGGTTTAAGTGAAGTGCACTCATTTGTAGTGGGGAAAGAGCACCTAGTAGGTGCACTTGATCCTGCTACTGAGGTTGTTTGCTGTTTGTATCTAGTACTTACCTAGGCACTTTTTGTTATAGGTAAAATGGTTCGGGGCTACAAATGTAAAACCACTCGGGCCGCTTACTCGGCTGAGGACTTGAAAACCGCGGTGGAACATGTTACAAGTGGAAAATGTGGCACACTACGTGCTAGTAAACTCTTTAAGATACCTAGAAGCACTCTAAAAGATCACATTAAAGGTCGTATAGGTATAAAAAGCTCGACGATGAGAAGACCTACAGCCTTAGCAATCAAAGATGAAGAAGCTCTTGCAAATGGACTCAAAAGTTTCGAAAAATGGGGTTTTGGACTCAGCCGCAAAGAAGTCCTAGAAGTTGTGCGCAAATATGTTACACACAAACAGCTCAAGACTCCATTCAAAAACAACGTACCTGGTGAGGATTGGTTTTTAAAATTTAAAAAAATACATAATTTGTCAATTAAAAAACCTGAAGCGTTGGAATACGCCAGAAAGAGAAATACGGATCCTTTTCTAATATATACATATTTTGAGTTGTTAAAAATACAATTCAAGAACTGGACCTTCAAGATAAACCATCTAATATTTGGAATATGGACGAGACAAGTTTTTGTAGTGACCCTTTAAAGACAAACGTCATAGGTGTTAAAGGCCATGCTTGTACTAGAATCGTTTCTAGTCCGGGAAAAACGAACACAAGTGTCCTGTTTGCTGCTGCCGCAGATGGACAGAAAGCGCCACCGTTAATTATATATAAAGGAAAAAATGTCTGGGACACCTGGATAGCAGATACAAATAAAGAATACTCAGGTACGACATATGCTGCCACACCTAACAGGTGGATGGAGTCAGAAGTTTTTAAAAACTATTTCGTGGAAACTTTCATACCCTTGATAGAAGGAAATGGTTCTACATTAATTGTATATGACGGCCATACAATTCATATCGATATTGATGTGGTACAACCCGCAGTGGAAGCGAACATAACCATTCTAAAGTTACCGCCACATAGCAGTCATCTTCTGCAACTGTTTGACTTGGCGGTTTTCAAATCTATTAAGGTAGCGTGGGATACATTACTTGTGAAATGGCAACGGAATCATGTGGGTCAGAAATTACCGAAAAGCAAATTGGCTGATATGGTGGGACATATTTAGAAAGTGCCGATCCAAAAATTATCTGTGAAGGATTTAAGAAAGGTGGCATCTACCCCTACAATTGTGATGTTATCCCACAGGAAAAATATGACTCACAACAAATGAATCGGTGGAAAGCTCAACAGGCGATGAATACTGGCATGTCTACAACAAATGAACTTACACCCCCAATAATACAAAACGGACTTGATGAAACCGTAGAATTTCTAGAACGAGGTCCACCAGAACATAACGCAATTGATTAAGAAGATTTTTCACTTACAGAAGAAATTCTAGGACTGACTGAAAAGGAAACCGCTGTTACAGAAGATTTGTTGGAAATGGAAAATAATCAGGACGAATCGTTAGCATTTGAGGTGGAAGAAAATATTCAAATTCAAACAAATGATGCAACAAACGAAGTAGAAAATAATCCCAACACCCCGGTAGATTTAACAAGCGCAATAGAAAACCAAAACCCGCATACCTTTGAAGAACCTTCACTGTACCTGGTAAAAGGCAATCAAACTAATAATGCACCAAAAAGATTCAGGAAGAAAGTATGCCCCGGGGCCAAACTAATAACAAGCGAAGTCGTAGGAAGAAGACTGGAAGAAGCCAAAGAATATGAACTGAAAAAGAAGTCCGGTGTTAAGAAAAAGAAACAGATGACTACCAAAGAGCCAAAAACTAACAAAGAAAAGAAACCAGGCAAAGATAAGCAAACTAGTCGTGCGAAACGTAAAAAAGTAAATGTGCAACATGATTCAGAAACGGATGAAGATTAAGATTTACATTTAGATGACAAAGAAAGCGATTTTGAAACACTTTCTGAAATTGGTGCAGAAGCAATAGCTGAGACACTCGAGTTTGAAAGAGATGAAGTTAATGACAAACAAGTTGGAGATTGGTTATTGGTCAAACTCAATTCTGAAAGAAAGACTTCACAATATTTTATAGGAACAATTGAAAGCATCGATTTGGAAACAGGAAATCCAATTGTAAAATTTTTGCGACGAATTAAATCGAAATCAGCGCCTTCCAAACCAACCTTCACATGGCCTGATGTGCAGGACATTTCAGAAATTACCACAACGGACGTTATTTGTGTGTTACCTTCGCCTAGCGTGGGAAGAAGAGGTGAAATCAACTTTCCCGTCAGTTTTTCTGGTTATCTTAACATAAATTAGTTTTAAAAAATTATTTCTTCAAGTGTTGAGTTAAATTAAAAGTTTATTTTTTATTTGTCACCGTGTTATTTTTTTGGAATCCACATCCACATTGCAGTTAAAATTCATTATTTTCGTAACCAATTGATCAATTTATATGCAGCAAATATCAAAAGATTGAGAAAAATTTTAAGCTACTCGCACTTGCCCCATGCATTTCTCAAGCAATGAAACGCGAGAAATAATCCTCTGTGGTGCGGTTGCCCAAAAAAAGGGGTAAGTGCATCCACTGAGTTGAAAATTTCAAAATTAAATGCCTGGACGGTATTAAATTTTTAAAGTAGTTTTTGACTCTACAATATGGTACACCATCATAGAAACTATGTGTATGCAAAATGTTTGTCTTCTATTATTATGGGAACAATTGTGGAAAAGATTCAATTTAAATTTTGCACTTTGGTGGGTGCATATACCCCACTTTACCCTAGAACTAAACTTAGTTGTAATTTCTCGAGATTCTTTGGGTTGTTCTATTTCCAGCACGTGGACTCTGATACAGTCAAATTTACATTCTCAGTTCGTTCAGTGCTCTGCGTGTGATGATAGAGTTAACAACCCAACACCTCTCGATTTTCGACTGTGGGAGTACCTAAAAAATTTTGTTTATTTCAAACGTGACAAAAACGCGGAAATTTTAAAACGGCAAATTATCAACCGACGCTTGTCACGAAATACCACCAAGCTTTATATTGAATATCACCAGTGAAATACCTAAAATGTATGGTTGTTGCGTTTAGCAAAATGATGGATTGTTTCAGAAATATCTGTAATAAATTGACTTCAGTCGTTTGCTTGTCTTAGATAAAATGAATAAACATTTTCTATTCTTTCCACAGTTCACTTTATTTAATTTAACAGTAACAATTGTTTTTAGAGATATGATATTATTGAGATTTCTGAAAGGCAATTTATCAAGGCATTCAAAAATAATAAAATATATAGGTGGTTTTAGTTAAGAAACTGAAATTGATGTCACTTCCGGATGAACAGGAAAGAGCAATAATTGAGCATCTATTCCAAGAGGTTTTGTCACATTTGTAAAAATAATGAAGTTATTGTATAGGACATTTCTTAAAATCCACCCTGTATAGTTTCATTTTCCTTATTCACGTAGTCCTCGAAATCTGGGATTTAGAAGTCATTAATCAGCGGCGATCAGAGAGGAAAGGAAAAGCTTTGATATAAACCTACAATTCTAGTAAATTTGATTACTCTTGAGTAAACTATTAAATTGACGACACTTTCATTTTTATAGATTGTAGACATTTAATAAACGTATATTTTCGTAAAAATACGTTTTTGTTTCGCATTCACATAAAAACTACAGAGGAAATCAGTCAAGATGTTGAAATCCACCCTAGCCTTTCCACCAAAGTGACAGATATTCTCATACTACTTGGAAACTTAAAGTTGCGTCATTTATCTTTTAACATATTTACATAACAATATAAATAAATTACATAGAAAAGACATCCTAAGGGAGTTATTTGAGATATTGCGTGCGCGTTTGTTATAGCAGCATTTCTATTTTAGTCACAACTGTCAAGGGATACGATCGCATTTATAAATATACAATAGTCTTCTGTGTCAATATGTTTGTAAACTTTATCAGCATTTTCTGCCGACACGAATTTTAATTTGAAAGTGGCTAAGCAAATGCCACAACGCTTGATTACGATAATTAAATTCATTTTTAAGTAGTGGTTGTTTTAGACGTCAGCAAATAGCATTTGAACATTTTTCGACAAGCCGCGGATCAAAGGACTAATCCTTCCATATACCGTTTCAGTACAAACATTTAAACAAGCTGGAATAAACTTCGCAAGTAGAATATCGTATTTTCTATGAAAATTAGAATTTTTGTTCCCGAAAAGAGGAATACAAATCTTTGAACATCTTTTATACACGTACGAAGACCGTTTCTTGTTCAATTTCCGACTGAGTCGCTAAACAGCCAGGCAAACGAAAGGAGCCTGGTATGCGCAGCGGATGTCAGTGCATCTCTCTAATCATAACTTCTCCGACCACCGACGCCAGTTGGCCATTTTGAACTGAGTTGTTGATACGTAAACATATACCTAGGATTGTGCTCCCACGTAGTGGGAGTAGTGTAGCATTACTAATTTTCTTCATATGGAAGGGAATTGGTGCAATAGAAATTCACCAATGAATGACCCGATTATATGGTGTAAACATTATTGGCGATGGTGCTGTAAGTGAATGGTGTAGACAATTTATTGATGGATGAACCGAGAGGGAGGCGAGGACGACAGTATGCCGTAACAAAAGACCTTGCTCAAACAGTTAAAACCAAGTCGTTCGAGAAAAACAGACTTACAATAAGTGATTTATGTTTGGAATTTCATAGTGCCGAGATTTTCCCTTATAAAATTGATACACAACACTTACGCTATAAAAACTCTGGGCTCGATAGGTTCTACACATTTTATATGATGACCATTAAGTTCGCCGATTTACATCATTAAAATTGTTTCTTAGCCGTTATGAAAAGAATTGTTACGGGCGATGAGGCGTGGATTGAGCACATTGCCCAGAAACCAAAAATCAATCTAAGTCAATAAACAGAAAAAATTCAAACAAATTTTCAACAGCTGGAAGCTACGTTTTTTGAGGACAAACAGGTGTGTTGCCTGTTAAGTTTATGGAACCGGGAACAACGATCAGTGTAGGTATTTATTGTCAGGTTTTACGGTGACTGCAATAATCCATTCAAAATTATGTTTTCTGAAGTTGTTCCTATTCATAGCAACGCACGTCCTCACAGTATCACTGTAACCTGACAGATTCTGGGTAATTTTATAAGGAACGTGTTTGATGACTCGACGTATAGCCGCGATCTAGCAAGTAGTTATCTTCGTCGCTTCCCTGAATTAAAGAACTAGTTAGGAGGTCAGCGCTGCCAATAAATGAGCAGCTTCAAAACGGCGTCAAGCACTTTCAGATCATTGGCGACAATGTTTTTCGAAGCAGAATCGGAAAGTACGTCTATCGATATGACAAATATCTGAATCGTTACGGTGATTATATAAAAATGGAGCTATGTTTGTATACATAACCTTTGTTAATAAATTCGTTTTGTTCTTTACTCGTCTTTTTTGCGGTACATCAGAGGTTAAAAAAGGCTTAGAGCATTCAGGAAACTCTCAATATCTCTGAATCGTAGATAAGTGAAAAACGAGCATGATCACCTCCCATGTTGCAACAAACTCGATTAAAATTAAACGTCAATGTATTACTACCATTGTAGAAAATAATATTATTGATAAAAGCTCACATTTTATCCTACAATAAATTCTGAATAACATTGTGACAGCACCGCTTTATTGCTACCTTTATGAGTGAAAACCGTTTGTCAAGAATCTAAAAGTAAGCATAGAGGAATAAATGATACGGGTATTAAATAAGAATTGGTAAAAAATAAAAGTTAGAGAAAAATAAAGTGCCTTTGGAGCAGTTCTATAAAGACTTAGTCGACAACATCTTCCTTTCAATACGATTTTCTTCTAATTATATTTTTCTTATAATTCTTTAGTAGGGAGTCATTAATACACTTATGTGACACATAAGATGATTATCCTCTGTTGGATAACAAAAATTTATTTTAAATAAAGAATTTTCTAGAATATTAGGAATATATAAGGATGAGCCATCCTTATTTAGAACTACGTAAATGTCTAATTATTATTTGAAACATTTTTTTCAAGGAGCGGCCGGAACACAAAAAAAACCTGTAAAATTCCTGGAATAACTGATAAAAGCTATTTACTTTCTTTCGCAATTACTGTTGGAGAAAAGCGATGCAACACAATAACCTTGGGTCTTAAATAAAGAAGAAACAGCGCGCGTCGAGAATAAGTGGAACGAGATTTCGAAGTGTTAAACGCCGCGATTTTAGACGCTAATGAATTTTTCTGGAAGACCTTTTATTACAATGTTCTATACTATATTACTACCTTCTGGAAATAGATAATTTGGATATACAAGGAAGCGTTTATTAAAAACAAGAATTCAGTCAATTCTTAAATTCAATCGCGAAATATTATTTTGATTTATGTTTCGAGATGTTGCTTTGCGAAGGTAATATTTGAAGTATACAGTAAGTATACTGTAATTTATTAATTGCATTGTTACAATGAATATGGAAGAGATGTTTAAACGCAAATTACGTAGAAAAAGATGGTAATTATTAATTACAATAAAAAGGGAAAATTTTTAAATATAATGCTATTTTATAAATTTTATTAAATAATCGAAAGGAAGATTTAACCAAAAAATGTACTTTGGTAACTGCTGTTTAAAATGAGGATTTTAAATATGCAAAACCTTGTAAGCTGATTTGACGTCAATATAAAATATTAAAATATATCGTTCAAAGGAGCGTTTTTGTGGATTCTGCAAGTATTACCGTTAGATTTACTTTTAACTGTTATTGAATTATTTGTATTTAATTTAATAGAATAATAGTTAATTGCAATATATCTTTTTTGTGAGAATTTTTGCCAGGAAAGTTTGTGTTCAGTGTTCCAAACACTCTGATCTTTTAATAGAATATCTGTCAAGGATGTTTTGGCCAAACAAACCTTACAAGCGTGGGAATAAACTAAACAGGAAATTTAATTTTGTAAATTTAAAATAAGGTAAGGAACAGTTTTTCTTATAATAAATACTCCTTAGAAATTATTTTATGTTTGAAAGACACGATTTTGTAAATGTTCGATATGCTTTTGTATAAGAGAAAATATTTCATACTGCATAAATGCTTTGCTATATTGCTGTTTGATTTCAATTTGAACACTTCATCAATTCTGTTGAGTTACCCAGGCAAAGTTAGAAAGGAAGGTGAGTGAACAATTTCAAGTTTTACAAATTGCTGTATTTGTATCACAGCACCCTTTTAGTGACGCTCTCATTGTCACAGCAATATATATAGTGTAATGTCAGTAGGAGCCACAAGGGTTCTAAGGGTGGTTTTGTGTAGAAGGTAGTGTATGCCAAATAAAATAATCCATATATCAGATCCCGTAATTTTAAAATGTATGTTTGCCGTACTTTACATACGTTAAAGTATTTAAAATGTTAGTTGAAATGTAAGTGCCAAGACGTAAATTATAATGACTTGATGACGTGATAAAATACACAGTGCTCAAGGTTTTATACTGAGTTATAGTTTAATAGGCCATTGAACGTACATTTGCCAACCGAAAACCGGATGCGTCTATGGATGTACACTATTAACAACGCAGATCCAGGTTCATATGTGAATAATTTTGGCTTTTATTTTACTAGAATCAACTTTTGGACAAACATGTAATCTCAAAATTATAAGTAATAGCAGTCTCAAATATGATGTTGTGAAATATTTAGGACCAATGATAGAATATTATGTATAAAATAGGAAAGTGCTAAAGACAAAATTTAAGGTATTTGTGACACAAACTCAGTAATAAAATGTTATTGGATGGTTTTATTTTATATAATATGTAATAGAGTAGGAAGAAAATGTTGTAATTATCACCTAGGATAGTAAACAAAGGGAGTCGATTTCGAATTATTTTTGTGTAAAGACGTGTTTTATGAAACTGCGCTAAATTGTTCATATTTTTGGAAAAGTAAATAAATGTGTTTGAATTAAAAGAGTTTGATTTATAAAGAAGAAGTAAAGAGAAGCATCAGTGTATAAAGAATTAATAGCGGCGACGAATAAAAGTGAATATTGGAATTAGTGCGACAGCGAACCGGCGGAAGATAAGTTTGAATTGGAACGAGATTATATAGGTAGAAGGCATCGAGTGAGAAACATAAGAGTGAAGAATATAAGGATTGATTTGGATATGGATTTATGTGTAGCGGGGCATTGAGTGGTAAATAGGAACGAAGATAGATTTGGATTGAGTGGTAAACAGGAACGAGGATAGATTTTGAAAAAGCGGTTAATAGAAACGAGGATAGATTTGGATTGAATGGTTAACAGGAACGAGGATAGATTTGGATTGATTTAGAACGAGAAGAGCAAAATTGGAAGGCAGCATACGAGTAGCGAGTGGAAGTTTAAAAGTCAAAGAAGAAATTACTACGGAAGAATTAGCGCAGGGGAAGTAAACAAAAAAGGGTATTCTAAATTCTAAATTCGGGTTATATTTATTTTAGATTTGGGCGTAACAAAATTAAAGAAAGGATACCTGGAGGCTAGACGGCAGTTCAGAGTGATAGTGAAACCTTGTGAAGGCGCATACGGCGAACAGGATTTTGAGTCAGCATTAAGAGAGGCGTATAACGACGTATAATCCAGGTGAGTACGGTGTATTATAACGTCAAAGTCATAAATTTTGTGGTATTAATTAATTTGGCACACGGCTACGTGGATCACATAAAATTTGGCATATACAAAAGTAAATTCTAAAAAAGGTACTAAAACAAAAGATAGTGCAGTTTAGTTGGGCATTGCACATCTACTTACCACTGAACCCACGGTAAGTAGGTGGATACCCTGAGAAGAAAGAGTTCATATAGTCGAGACATATTAAAAACAATTTTGATTTAATTAACCAACCAAACGTTGCTAAAATACGTGGCGTGAAATAAGTATTTGCACATCATATAAACTCATTAAATTAATAAGAAAAGGCGCGCAACGACACAAAGAAAAGTGTGGGGGCAGTATAAGAATATATATATATATATATATATATATATATATATATATATATATATATATATGGAGCGCCGTTAAATTAGTGCGGTGATATCGCCTGATGTTAGGCGTAGCTAAAAGAGGGCTGTGATAAAGATACAGCAGATTGTAAAATTTGTAATTACTAAGTTACTTCTTTCGAATTTTTTCTGCCTGGCTAGCTCAACGGAGGTAGTAGATTATACAAAATGATATCAAACACATAAAGCATATACACAATCAAATATTTTTTCTCATACTCAAGAACATGGAATATTTACAGCATAGCTCCTTTTAACGATAAAATTATTCCTAACAAATACCTATTTACTTAAATATCAAAAGATTCCTGACCTAAGGTTACTTACAATTTACGGAACTAAAATCTCTTCTCTTGTGGACAGTTTACCTGGCTTTTATTCTCACGCTTGCAAGATTTGTTTGGTCAAAAAGATTCTATGCATAGTCTATTTAAAAAAATCAGGGTGTTTTGAACTCTGACCATAATCATTATGATAAATATCCCTGCAAAAAAAATTATATGATTAAGACTTATTCTTCCTTAAATTAAAATGACAAATACCCAGGTATCAGTTACAAATAAAAAAAAACTAAAATTTTATACTTATGGTTATATACTAAAAGAGCGCTCATCCAAATCGTCGCTCTTAGTTTCATTTTAAATTGACGTGAAAATCAGCTTACAAAATTTTCCATATTATTTAAATCTTCATTTAGAAACATCAGTTACCAAAGTGCATCTTCGGTTTAATTATTTAATTAAATTTAAGGTAGCTTTTTACGTTGAAATATTTTTCATCTCCATTCTTTGTTGTATATTACAAAAACAAATAACTGCATTTAACAACTTTCATATTTATGCAGTGTTACGTTTTAGGAATTACTTCTTTATTCACTGTTACAACGTAAATATTAAATATGGTATGCATACTACATATTTTATAAACAGCTCTTTTCAAAGTAACATGTTCGCGACTAAATCAAATCGAATGTCTAAATCGAACGAATGACATCGAATCCATTTATTGAATGAAACTAATGTAGATTGCTTTTGCATAAATATAAAAATTATTTTCATTTTAGAAACTTCGAGCTCAGTATGGAACATAGTACACCGTAATGATGTGAGACTTTGAGAATAATTCTGTTTATTATCTCTTTAGCGTCAACTTTCCGCGCTTGTTTGCCCTTGTCTAACAAATAATGTTAATGTAGGGTCGCATACCATACATCACTAATTGCGAAAGCTATCGATAATTCTTATCGATTTTACGACATTTTTATTATATTTTTAATGTTCCTGCGGCTTCTTAGAATAAATGTTTATTTATTATTTAGCTATTTAGGTTGTTCTAAGTACAGAAGACGCACTCCTACTTAATTCCGAACATTTGAGAAAAATCTTTATTTAAAATTGAATTTATGTTAAACAGAAGTCAATTTGATTACCTAATTTAAGCTTTAATTGCTTCATAATGCCAAAAATTTGCATTGTTAATGATTGTAAAAGAAAATATTTGGTTTCACGGTAACTAAAACGTGTTTTTAACACAAAATCATTTTAAAAAGAATAAAGCGGTATTTAGATTGATATGTTGTTTAAGTGAAATGTATAAAGTTGACACAATTTTATGCTATTTACAGCGAATAAAAAGCATACTTTAGCGCCAGAAATGTATTCTTATGATAATTAATAAGCGAAAATAGATGGCTTTTATTTACGCTAGGAATTCATCTATTTCTATGAAGTACAAAGCTCACATTTAACGCGTTTTAAGCTATCCCAAGAATAAGTATTTTACATACACGGCTTACACGGATGTGTCTTTACAATAAGCTTTTATTATACAGAGTAATCATTTACACGTATGGAATTGTATTTGTGCTTTACACTTTAATGGCTAAACATTACTTTTGTATTATACAGGGTGTAACAATGAATCTTCGGAAGTTTCCACCTTTCCGTTTTTTTATATTTTGGTGGGATTTATTTGTAGAATTATAGTTTCAATGACCTCTCGTAACCCCACGTCCATATATATATATATATATATATATATATATATAAATAGTTATTAAGATGAAATGAAAACCCAACTTTTGTATTTAAAGTTGAATTACCATTTCAAATCGAACTAGTAATTGAAAACCACTAAAAGAACGGCTACAGCAGGATTTAAACCTGCAACCTCTGATTCTCCGGATCAGTGCTCTAACCAATTGAGCTATCTAGCCTAATTGTTTAGAAGATGTTATACTTAATACTACTGAAGCTTGGCCCTTGTTAATGATTTTCAATTACGTCTTGCATTTAAGGAAATTGAATCTAGTTATATACATAATTCATGTACTAATAACTTGATCATCCCATTTTGCAACGTTCGGAATAATACAAACATGTAATTATATTATTATTAATAGAGAAATAATCCACATTTGGAATGCAAATGAATGCTTAATATATATTAATAGTTATTAAGATGAAATGAAAACCCAACTTTTGTATTTAAAGTTGAATTACCATTTCAAATCGAACTAGTAATTGAAAACCACTAAAGAACGGCTACAGCAGGATTTGAACCTGCAACCTCTGATTCTCCGGATCAGTGCTCTAACCAATTGAGCTATCTAGCCTAATTGTTTAGAAGATGTTATACTTAATACTACTGAAGCTTGGCCCTTGTTAATGATTTTCAATTACGTCTTGCATTTAAGAAATTGAATCTAGTTATATACATAATTCATGTACTAATAACTTGATCATCCCATTTTGCAACGTTCGGAATAATACAAACATGTAATTATATTATTATTAATAGAGAAATAATCCACATTTGGAATGCAAATGAATGCTTAATATATATTAATAGTTATTAAGATGAAATGAAAACCCAACTTTTGTATTTAAAGTTGAATTACCATTTCAAATCGAACTAGTAATTGAAAACCACTAAAGAACGGCTACAGCAGGATTTGAACCTGCAACCTCTGATTCTCCGGATCAGTGCTCTAACCAATTGAGCTATCTAGCCTAATTGTTTAGAAGATGTTATACTTAATACTACTGAAGCTTGGCCCTTGTTAATGATTTTCAATTACGTCTTGCATTTAAGGAAATTGAATCTAGTTATATACATAATTCATGTACTAATAACTTGATCATCCCATTTTGCAACGTTCGGAATAATACAAACATGTAATTATATTATTATTAATAGAGAGAAATAATCCACATTTGGAATGCAAATGAATGCTTAATATATATTAATAGTTATTAAGATGAAATAAAACCCAACTTTTGTATTTAAAGTTGAATTACCATTTCAAATCGAACTAGTAATTGAAAACCACTAAAGAACGGCTACAGCAGGATTTGAACCTGCAACCTCTGATTCTCCGGATCAGTGCTCTAACCAATTGAGCTATCTAGCCTAATTGTTTAGAAGATGTTATACTTAATACTACTGAAGCTTGGCCCTTGTTAATGATTTTCAATTACGTCTTGCATTTAAGGAAATTGAATCTAGTTATATACATAATTCATGTACTAATAACTTGATCATCCCATTTTGCAACGTTCGGAATAATACAAACATGTAATTATATTATTATTAATAGAGAGAAATAATCCACATTTGGAATGCAAATGAATGCTTAATATATATTAATAGTTATTAAGATGAAATGAAAACCCAACTTTTGTATTTAAAGTTGAATTACCATTTCAAATCGAACTAGTAATTGAAAACCACTAAAGAACGGCTACAGCAGGATTTGAACCTGCAACCTCTGATTCTCCGGATCAGTGCTCTAACCAATTGAGCTATCTAGCCTAATTGTTTAGAAGATGTTATACTTAATACTACTGAAGCTTGGCCCTTGGTTCATATCCTGCTGTAGCCGTTCTTTTGTGGTTTTCAATTACTGGTTCGATTTGAAATGGTAATTCAACTTTAACAAAGTTGAAGTTTTCATATTCATCTAATAACTTAATATCCATATTAAGCATTCATTGCATATCCAAATGTGGATTATTTCTCTATTAATAATAATATAATTACATGTTTGGTATTTTCGAACAGTTCAAAATGGGATGAATCAAGTTATTAGTACATGAAACCATTATGTATATAACTAGTATTCAATTTCAAATGCAAGAACGTAATTGAAAATCATTAACAACGGCCAAGCTTAGATTTAACTGCACTACATTCTCGAAACAATTGGCTAATAGCTCAATTGGTTAGACACTGTATCTAGGAGAAGCTTCGAGGCTTGCAGGTTCAAATCTGCTGTACGTTCTTAGTGGTTTTCAATTACTAGTTCGATTTAGAAATGATCAACTTTAAATACAAAAGTTGGGTTTTCATTCATCTTAATAACTATATATCCATATTAAGCATTCATTGCGATATCAAATGTGATTATTTCTCTATTAATAAAATATAATCTACATGTTTGTATTAATTCCGAACGTTAAAATGGGATGATCAGTTATTAGTACAATGAAACCATTTGTATTAACTAGATTCAATTTCCTTTCAAATGCAAGACGTAATTGAAAATCATTAACAAGGGCAGCTCAGAGTTTAACTACTATCCGATCTTCTAAACAATTGAGCTAGATAGCTCAATTGTTAGAGCACTGTATCCGGAGAATCGAAGTGGCCTTGGGTTCAAATCCTGCTGTAGCCGTTCTTTAGTGGTTTTCAATACTAGTTCGATTTGAAATGGTAATTCAACTTTAAATACAAAAGTTGTTTTCATATACTTAATTATATATATTAAGGATTCATTTGATCAAATGAATCTTAATAACTTTATATTATTAAGATGAAATTAAAACAATATTTGTATAAATAATTACATTTCAAATGAACTAGTAATTGAAAACATTACAAGAAGCTCAGAGGTTTGAACTAACGATTCTATCATGCTTAACCAATTGGTTAGCAATGTTTAGATGTTATCTTAATATATGAAGTTGGCACTGTTAATATCAATAGTCTTGATTTTAATTGAATCAGATACTGTTCATTAAATGAATGATCAATTATTGCATACAAGTTGGAATTCACATGTAATATATATTAATTAATGTGTATAATCAATTGAATGCAAAAATCTCAATGATTATTCATAGTATTAAGTAATAACACTTTAAACAATGTATGGTAATTAATTGAATTGTAGTATAGAACTGATTCGAGAATCAAGACGTGCAGGATTGAAATCCTGCAAGCCCGTTCTCGTAGTGGTAACATTTGCTAATACTAGCTATGTTTGAAATGGTATCAACTTTAAATACAAGTTGGTTGTTCATTCTCATCTTAATGAACTATTAATATAATATTAATGTCATTCATTTGCATATTCAAATGTGGATTATTTTCTCTTAATAATAATGATAATTACATGTTTGTATTATTCCGAACGTTGCAAAATGGGATGATCAAGTTATTAGTACATGAATTATGTATATAACTAGATTCAATTTCCTCAAATGCAAGACGTAATTGAAAATCATTAACAAGGGCCAAGCTTCAGTAGTATTAAGTATAACATCTTCTAAACAATTAGGCTAGATAGCTCAATTGGTTAGAGCACTGATCCGGAGAATCAGAGGTTGCAGGTTCAAATCCTGCTGTAGCCGTTCTTTAGTGGTTTTCAATTACTGGTTCGATTTGAAATGGTAATTCAACTTTAAATACAAAAGTTGGGTTTTCATTTCATCTTAATAACTATTAATATATATTAAGCATTCATTTGCATTCCAAATGTGGATTATTTCTCTCTATTAATAATAATATAATTACATGTTTGTATTATTCCGAACGTTGCAAAATGGGATGATCAAGTTATTAGTACATGAATTATGTATATAACTAGATTCAATTTCCTTAAATGCAAGACGTAATTGAAAATCGTTAACAAGGGCCAAGCTTCAGTAGTATTAAGTATAACATCTTCTAAACAATTAGGCTAGATACTCAATTGGTTAGAGCACTGATCCGGAGAATCAGAGGTTGCAGGTTCAAATCCTGCTGTAGCCTTCTTTAGTGGTTTTCAATTACTGTTCGATTTGAAATGGTAATTCAACTTTAAATACAAAAGTTGGGTTTTCATTTCATCTTAATAACTATTAAGTTATTTAATTATTATTTAGTCATTTGACAGTTAAATGCATTCTCAAATGTGGATTATTTCTCTGCATGTAATAATAATATAATTACATGTTTGTATTATTCCGAACGTTGCAAAAATGGGATGATCAAGTTATTAGTACTATGAATTATGTATATAACTATGATTCAATTTCCTTAAATGCAAGACGTAATTGAAAATCATTAACAAGGGCCAAGCTTCAGTAGTATTAAGTATAACATCTTCTAAACAATTAGGCTAGATAGCTCAATTGGTTAGGCAACTGATCGTCGGAGAATCAGAGGTTGCAGGTTCAAATCCTGCTGTAGCCTTCTTTTAGTGGTTTTCAATTACTGTTCGATTTGAAATGGTAATTCAACTTTAAATACAAAAGTTGGGTTTTATTTCATCTTAATAACTTTAATATATATTAAGCATTCATTTGCATTCCAAATGTGGATTATTTCTCTCTATTATAATAATATAATTACATGTTTGTATTATTCCGAACGTTGCAAAATGGGATGATCAAGTTATTAGTACATGAATTATGTATATAACTAGATTCAATTTCGCTCTAAATGCAAGACGTAATTGAAAATCATTAACAAGGGCCAAGCTTCAGTAGTATTAAGTATAACATCTTCTAAACAATTAGGCTAGATAGCTCAATTGGTTGAGCACTGATCCGGAGAATCAGAGGTTGCAGGTTCAAATCCTGCTGTAGCCTCTTTTAGTGGTTTTCAATTACTGTTCGATTTGAAATGGTAATTCAACTTTAAATACAAAGTTGGGTTTCATTTCATCTTAATAACTATTAATATATATAAATTATCAGTACATTCATTTGCATTCCAAATGTGGATTATTTCTCTCTATTAATAATAATATAATTACATGTTTGTATTATTCCGAACGTTGCAAAAATGGGATGATCAAGTTATTAGTACATGAATTATGTATATAACTAGATTCAATTTCCTTAAATGCAAGACGTAATTGAAAATCATTAACAAGGGCCAAGCTTCAGTAGTATTAAGTATAACATCTTCTAAACAATTAGGCTAGATAGCTCAATTGGTTAGAGCACTGATCCGGAGAATCAGAGGTTGCAGGTTCAAATCCTGCTGTAGCCGTTCTTTAGTGGTTTTCAATTACTAGTTCGATTTGAAATGGTAATTCAACTTTAAATACAAAAGTTGGGTTTTCATTTCATCTTAATAACTATTAATATATATTAAGCATTCATTTGCATTCCAAATGTGGATTATTTCTCTCTATTAATAATAATATAATTACATGTTTGTATTATTCCGAACGTTGCAAAATGGGATGATCAAGTTATTAGTACATGAATTATGTATATAACTAGATTCAATTTCCTTAAATGCAAGACGTAATTGAAAATCATTAACAAGGGCCAAGCTTCAGTAGTATTAAGTATAACATCTTCTAAACAATTAGGCTAGATAGCTCAATTGGTTAGAGCACTGATCCGGAGAATCAGAGGTTGCAGGTTCAAATCCTGCTGTAGCCGTTCTTTTAGTGGTTTTCAATTACTAGTTCGATTTGAAATGGTAATTCAACTTTAAATACAAAAGTTGGGTTTTCATTTCATCTTAATAACTATTAATATATATTAAGCATTCATTTGCATTCCAAATGTGGATTATTTCTCTCTATTAATATATATATATATATATATATATATATATATATATACATATATACATAGTATTTATCAACTTACTTTGTGTAATTAACTACCTAAAATATTTATATATATATATATATATATATATATATTATATGTGTTTATATATATATATATATATATATATATATATAAAATAATTCGATTTATTGGGGATTGCAGCAATTAAGAAAGTATACTCTTTTTCCTTTAACTCAAGCTTTCGAGATTTTATTTTTCTCTTCTTCAGGAGTAACTAAATAAATACAATGGTAAACAAATAAATAAATTTTAAAAGTTAAATACTTACGAATGTGAGGTTTGACTTACATTTAAAATATTAATTTTAAATTACAAAAATATGAAGGTATACGTGTCAATGTCAATGGGTACTACAAAATTAAAATGAGCGCTACAAAAATAATAATTCCTTGGATAAATTTTAAACATTAATCAAGTATTAAAATAATTAATTAACTGACAGGCAAAAATTAAAACGCAAGAGTATGAACGTCTGTATGAGAAATTTGTACAGGTAGTAGGAAAACGTAGAAGCAATAGAATCACATTTATTTTATGATATAAACATATATAAATGTATAGAGATACATATATGTGTGTGCATGTACACATGCAAACAATTCACATACAAAAAATAAATAAAACCAAAAAGAAAGAACATGTGAAAGAATATACGTAAGTATAAACGTAAACACACAACCAACAGACACACAAATACCAACAAACAAACACACAACACACACACACACACACACACATATAAACAAAAAAAAAACAAGGCTAAGAATATAAGCACTAATGAAATTTAGTAATTATGTCTGCGGTACAGTTCTTGTTCTTATTTTGGTGTCTATTTCCAGTAGATACGCGTATATGCAGTTAAGATTATCTATATCTTTTTTTAAATTTAGTGCTTCTGGTTCTTGTGCAATTCTAGCCATTTCTATGAATTTCCTTTTTGTAGTGTCTTTTTCTACATCTAAAATTACTGCATCAGTGTAGTTCATTTTGTGGCCTGTTTCTATAACATGCGTTGAAAGTGCTGAAGAATTAACATTTCTTCTGTCATCACTTTTATGTGAAGTAATTCGTTGATGGAGCGTCCTTGTGTGTGTTGTGTGTTTGTTTGTAGGTGTTTGTGTGTCTGTTGGTTGTGTGTTTACGTTTATACTTACGTGTATCCTTGCACATGTTCTTTCTTTTTGGTTTTATTTATTTTTTGTATGTGAATTGTTTGCATGTGTACATGCACACACATATATGTATCTCTATACATTTATATATGTTTATATGATAAAATGAATATGATTCTATTGCTTCTACGTCTTCCTACTATCTGTACAAATTTCTCATACAGACGTTCATACTCTTGCGCTTTAGTTTATGCTTGTTAGTTAATTAATTATTTTAATACTTGTTTAATGTTTAAAATTTATCCAAGGAATTATTATTTTTGTATTGCTCATTTTAATCTTGTAGTACCCATTGACATTGACACTTATACCTTCAAAATTCTGAAACATATTTTTGTAATTTAAAATTAATATTTTAAATTTAAGTCAAACCTCACATTCGTAAGTATTTAACTTTTATAATTTATTTATTTGTTTACCATTGTATTTATTTAGTTAGTTACTCCTGAAGAAGAGAAAAATAAAATCTCGAAAGCTTGAGTTAAAGAAAAAAAAGTATACTTTCTTAATTGCTGCAATCCCCAATAAATTGAATTATTTTAAATTAATATTCAGCAAATAAAACGTGAAGATTATATATATATATATATATATATATATATATATATATATTGATATGATAACGCCGCACGCCGATGTAATAAACTCCCAGTTTCCTGCTGTCCGCCACCGCTCTGTGTTTTTAATATTCTAATTTTAATTATGCCACGGCTAGCTCAGTTTAATTCACACAGAGTGCACAACGTTACGATGATCAAATAATTTACCCATTTTCTCTTAAATCTTACCTACTTAGAATGATAAAACTAAGTCTATCAATATTTGTATAATGAAAAAAATTATATCTACACTTCACAGTTTTGTAATCTGACAAATAACCCTTAAATCAATTAATAATATTTAGATTATTTATCCCAATAATTGTAACTCCCTTTCTTTAATTTAAAGTCGCCAAAAACGACGCAATTACTGAAAAATCTAGAACGTTCAAGACCTTTCCCCCTTTTTACGCAAATTTTTGCGTATAAAAATATTTTTGTCTCCTTACAAAATAGAACTATATAGTCTATGTTTAAATTAAAAATTTGAAATCATGCCTTATACTAGTTAGCCCCGACCTGTGGTTTTCCTTGTGCGTCCTTCTTTGTTTTCCCCTTTGGTCTGCTGCTGCGTGTTGTTTTCAATCGAGTTGCTTCGTTAAAACAAAGCTCTGCTTTGTGCTCCTTCATGTGAGTTTGAACCAATAATTTTATTCAGTATTGTTAATTTTTGTTTTCAAAATTTACTTCGTGCTTTACTTAGATATCCCGGGTGCTACTCAGATTTCCCTGGATGCAACTTAGATTGCTGGATGCTACTCAGAGTCGTTTTCAGCAAACGGCGAAAGCATTTTCATATATCTTTACTATAATTTGTTCTCAAATATTATATAACACCACTTTTCACAAATTTTAATAATTTAAATTGAAATTTATTTCGACGCGTAAATTTTTGAATAACAGTGATTCAAATTTTACGTGGTTCAAATTGAGACTGAGCCTCTCATCAAACTCTGAGCGTTATATAGCTTACGCTAGCTAAATTTCATTGGTTTATCTGAACTGTCGTTCAAAGTCTTGTTGTCAGCCATAGGTTGTTTTGGACATTTCTAGGAGTTTTATAAGTTTAATTCTGATGAAACTATCCAGTGATTACGTATTCTCCTCGTATTTCTATTATTTCACGATCTTTGACTGCTTGTTTTCTTATTATTGCTGGAAATTTTAATTTACCTTGGTCTTTAGTGTAGCTTATGGCTCTTGTTTGTGCAGATAAAGCTTTTGGGGAATTGAACAAATAAACTGACGTAACATAAATTAAGTAAATCAATATGTTTCTGTCTATGTCTTGTATTTAAAACTTATTTTGAAATGTGCGTTTCTTATCAAAGCGCATTACTATATTCTTTCTTAATCGCATGCTTAATTGCGTGATGACCTAGTAGGTTTTATCTTATTCCATGCGTATATATTTGCTTATAAATTCATGAACGCCTCTTGAAGTAGTTTAATTGCATATATAATTATCTCTCTGCTGAATATGTGTTCTATTATTGAAAAACATGCTTACTGGCATTGACTAAAGTTAATTGCGGTCCTTATACAGGGTGTTAAATGTTTACTCCTTGCGTAATATGCGAATTATTTATTTTTCATGCTGAATAAATGCAGTTTTCTAATTTCTATTGCTATTTACATTTACTGCGCGACCCTTACGACAATACACCCTTAAATAACCCCTTTATCATAGCAATATATATATATATATATATTATATATACAGGGTGCCCACAATCTATATCCGTATATGGGTAACTTTTTTATTATAGAAGATACAATGTTGGTTAAATTAGCAAAGTTGAAGAGAAATTTACGAGTAGTATGATGCTTTTTTGAAAACTCACCTAGATGCTCAACTTTTTTAGATATTTGAAAAAAACTGAAATTTGCCATTTTCTTCAAACGTTAATAACTTTTTAACGGTTTAACCTATAGAGAAAATAAAAACTGCTTATAAGGTAACTTTTTACGTAGAATTCAATAGCGTATATGACAATTTTAATTGGAAATGGGTTTTCAAGCTACATACATAACCTCACTTTTTTTAAATGGAAACCATAGTTCAATATAACCCAAATGGAAAGGTTTTTTTTGATTACCTTGATGTAAGGGTTGATGTACTTATTTTCAGTAGTTTCTTCATAATAAAGAAAAAACGATTTATTTATTTGCGGACATCAAGGAGTCCATGGATACATATTACAAACAAACAAAATGTGTAAAAATCAATAAAGGAAACACAAGCTTATTGTAACTAAATTTATTATAAACTAAGAAAAATAAAATACTTAAAAAATAAACTATCCATACAATACAAATAACTTAATCAAAGGAAACAAAAATTAATTAATGCGAATATGCCCACTCCTACATTAACATATGCTCAAAATGACCTCCATTAGCTTGCAAACACATTTCGCACCTTTTAATTAGGTTTTGGTGCACCTTATTTAACGTTTGTGGTTTTATACTTGTAATAGCTGCTGTAATACTATCTTTGAGTTGCTCAATGTTATTGGATTTTTTAGCATACACTACATCCTTTACAGTACCCCAAGGAAAAAAATTCAGTGGCGATAGTTCTGGTGATCTTACCGGCCATGGAACAGGACCTGCATTGCCAATCCAATTTGGAAAACTATTATCAAGATATTCAGAAACGGCTTGAGCATTGTGAGCAGGTGCACCGTCATGCTGAAAATATTTTAAGTTTTGCAGTAAATGAAGTGGCAAATTATCGAGCATTTCTTGCAATTCGTTTTGTAGAAAATTTAAATAGCGTACACCATTTAAATTATAATTATAGAAGAAAGGCCCAAGTATTTTATTACCAAAATGGCACACCACACATTTATCGAAAATTGATGTTGATCCGCCTTTCTTCTGTTAAATGGGGATTTTCCTGACTCCAGTAGACTGTATTTTTCTGTTAAACATGCCTTTGTTAGTAAATTTTGCTTCGTCGGTAAATATAATAGTGTGACTAAAACCAGGATTATTATTTGTTTCATTAAGAAACCACCTACAAAACTGTTGTCTTCTCTCACAATCCCCATGATACGGTGTATTGCTAACATGGGTTTTGTATGGTTTGTAGCGGTTTTGTTTTAAAATTAGGCGAGCTTTTCTGTAGAAGTAGCGCACTCAATTGCAGTTTCTCGGGTGGACGCTGTTGGCTTAAAATTTATGTAGGCTAACACACGTTCTTCATCATCAGTTTTGAATTTTCTTTTATCAGTACTGGGTTTTGTAAAAGCACCAAACCTTTTTAAATTGTTTTCTAATTTAGAAAACAATCGTTTATCTGGCTGCCTTCTTTCCAAATATCTTTCATAATACATATCACCAGCAGCATCACAATTTCTGTTACAGGCATAGTAACAAAAGAGCATGTCATTTTTTTCGTCGTTTGTATACATTCTCTATTATAATCAAATAAATTTAAAAGTCTTCTACACAAAATTTGCAACCCAGAGCAAATAAACACTTTAACCAGTAGTATCTGACAAATGCCAGTTGTTTTTTGTTTATTTAAAATATGTATCCATGGACTCCTTGATGTCCGCAAATAAATAAATCGTTTTTTCTTTATTATGAAGAAACTACTGAAAATAAGTACATCAACCCTTACATCAGGGTAATCAGAAAAGAAAAACCTTTCCATTTGGGTTATATTGAACTATGGTTTCCATTTAAAAAAAGTGAGGTTATGTTTGTAGCTTGAAAACCCATTTCCAATTAAAATTGTCATATACGCTATTGAATTCTACGTAAAAAGTTACCTTACAAGCAGTTTTTATTTTCTCTATAGGTTAAACCGTTAAAAAGTTATTAGCGTTTGAAGAAAATGGCAAATTTCAGTTTTTTTCAAATATCTAAAAAAGTTGAGCATCTAGGTGAGTTTTCAAAAAAGCATCATACTACTCGTAAATTTCTCTTCAACTTTGCTAATTTAACCAACATTGTATCATCTATAATAAAAAAGTTACCCATATACGGAGATAGATTGTGGGCACCCTGTATATATATTGATATGGTAAGGCCGCTTTAAGAGTGTTACTAAAAGAGTGATGCGCTTATTATTACTTTTAAATAAACATGTATAAACCCAACTAGGCGTTTTTACAAGTATTTCCACAGTTCTAAGTGAGAGTCGCAACTCAAAGTAAAAAAACAAAAAAAGTATCGGCATTCCACAGATCTTTTGACTGTACAAATAGGGCAGGACTGATTTGATCAGGTCTAGAAATGTTGTTATTAGATTGAAGAATTACAAGGGAGCGGAGAAGCGAAAGCGATAGAATGCATAATTGTACTAACAAAGCTTGCATTTTTGCAAAAATATAATTTGCTCAAATTTAGCAATCTAACAACATTTCTATACAGGGTAGCATTGAATTTTGTAAGACGCTGATAGACAAAACAGAGAGGAGAAAGATTAAAGCTTTTCAAATGTAGTACTGTAGGATAATGTTGAAGACTTACTGAACAGACATCATTATAACTTGCTTAAAATAAAGCCCTTTATTTCAAAAAACACATCTAAATATTTTGTTAGTATTACCCCATATTAGAAAAATAGTATTCCTTGGATATCTGTTGTTGTACAGTGTAGAATCTAAGCAATTATAATCCGCAGCCCATATACTTATTAAAATCAAATCTAACAGAGCAGAAGGCTGTGGTCTACTCTCAGCAAAAATATACTTTGTTCCGCTTTCCGTCCTAATTATTTATTGATTGATATATTCTTTTGAAAACATAAAGCAAAAAGTTATTTTATTAAAACAATTTTATCTAGAACTCAATACAAGTTATTCGGCGTCCAAATTCCTCTAAATTTTTTTTCCTTACAGTAGTTGAGTCATTACAGAAGAGTCAACGGTTATTGCTCATATTAATTTCCCAACCCAATTTCGTCGTTATACAGCTAAAACTTTGCCTTCGAAATCTAATTCTACTAAGGTAAGAATTTTTTTACTAACAAAGTTAAAGAACCTAAACAGTATATCCAATCAAGTACCTTATTTAAAATTAAATAGTAAAGTCCAAAACTTTGCAGTTCAGTGAAGTCCGGGATTTAATTTCCCTCTCAATCCGCATTCTCCAAAAAGATTTTCTACTTTACCATTCCGTTTCTAGCTTATACAAAGGAAATCTTTATCTATATCGAACCTAAATTTGCACTTTATACCCTCAATTCTATGCACTACTGATTGTGAAAAGAACATTTTGCTAAGCAAGCAGATTTTAGTGGGTTTTATAGATCAACGTCTCTTTGTATGAGGCTTGAATTATTGAACAGATGTTGATTTATGTTCGCCGAAGGAGCGTAAAGCTACCGGAGGGTGTATTAGTAGTACACTTTAGTTGATTAACGAAGGAAGTTGTGTAATTAAAATATTAGAGATAGGCGCATTTGAATAACTTACGAAATTCCATAAAGCTGGTACATCTTTCATATACCATAGAAACCTCTATATCTGCTCTAATTGTGGAACTGGCAATAGAACTTAGCTATTGTTATCATAATTTCAGGAAGCAAATTACAGATAAAATGCTTAAAATCTCAGATCCCATTTACCCCTAAAACAATAAATATACATTTTTATATATTTTTTGACACTTATTTATTTTATATTACAAAACTGAAATCCATTCTAACAGAATCATTTTTGTCATTAGATGTGGATGGTTTCCGTTTCCAAATTTAATGTAAAACTAATTACATTGATATCTATGTTAATTTTTACAAACAGCAAAGCTTTAGCAGTCGAAAATTGTATCCTAGCCCGTTCAGCTGTTCAGACATTATTAGCAATAGAAAGTACAAAAAATGCAGGCATTCTGCCCACACAACCACTGCAGTCTAAACTTTCCACCTTCTCCCCACCAGTTACGTCGCAGCTGCCACTTTGACAGCTGTCACTTTGATAGATGTCACCAATTTTTTACGTCACTTTGATAATCCTCTATTTTTGATGTCACTGGATAATTCGCAACTTTTTTCTCATGTTACGATTGTTGATTTACTCTGTATGAATCCACTTATCGTGTATATACATTTTCACACAGACACGTCATACACCTCTGACAGAAAAAAAATTATTAAAGCGGGGTTCGAAGCGGGCCGCCTGCATGCAAAAGTCATCGAGTTAAGCGACATAATTACTTGTATATTTCTTAGTATTGCTAAATGTACAGATTCTACTTTTAATTTAAACATTAACTTAAAAGCGACTAACTTTGAATTTATATAGATTTAACCTATATATTTCTATTAACGAGCACCACCAAGTAACGTAATTCTAAAGTACGCGCTAGACGTCTGCATCGGTCAACAGACACTTTTGAACTAAATAATTAAAAGTTTAACTTTTTTTTAATTACACAACTTTTTCCACGTAATTATGGAAATCGCTTTATGTCATTTTTACTACCACATTTATCCACACTACCTTCCACCTAACAACTTACGTGTTTTCCTTCCACTTAACGCCTTCCGCGCCTTTACTTTCACATCTTACTTTCCATCGAACGCCTTCCACACCTACCTTCCACAACTGTCCCTTTACCCTGTTTTTTTTACGCTCTGTATTGGTCAGCAGACACTTTTATACACAACAAATTGACGTTAAACTTACTTTTAATTATCCCACCTTTTCCACGTAATTATGAAAATCATTTTATGTCAATACGTCACAGACATCAATTTTTAAACTACGCCATCTTTCAACTTCCTAACCCTTTACTTTTTTAGTGATATACCACCTAACAAAATAAACGCAGATAAGAATGTAAATTTATTAAACGGGTTATCTACATCTTGACAACGGATAAAACAAACTTTAATGTAATTTTATTAAATTTTTACTAGCATCCACGTGATGTCCAATCGTCTAAATAATTGCGTGAGCGATTGTCTCACACCCATCTCTTCCAAGTATTGTTTGAGCTTGCAAATAATTATTTCCAATAACTTCAAAAAACTCACATTGCTGCTATTAATAAATAAATACTCAAATGGCTTTCGCTGTCCAAAAAGATGTTAACCCACTCTTCATCGGTTGTATTTCCAACTGCATTTGTTATATCATCTACAAGTTTTTTATAAAAATCTGGGAATCCTCCACATTTTAATTGTTCCATTTTAAGGCATAGCATTGTTCATTAATATAAATTAATTTAAATAGTCTTTATCAAATGAACTTACCACACGAGTTCTTAGACCATTTAATATTATGTGTTTTGAGTCTTGGGCGAATTGTCTAATTTTAAATTCTAATTGAAAATTGCAGAGATCGCTCCATTTGAAGCAGTCCATTTATACAGCATTGTTCGCACATATTCCAGTACACAAAAAATTTGGATGACGAGTTGAAGACTTTCATATAAAGCAAACCCAACTTCTATGACGCGACGGCGAGAATTTGGTTTAAAGTCACCTAATGTATAGCTTGTCCTACTGATTAATTTGTAGATGTCTAATTGCGGTACTATTACATCAATTGTAACGCCAACACCAAAAAAATCTATTTTTTAGCTTGATCTTCTCGATCCGAAAATATTTAACAGATTGAGGATTCACAAGTTGCCACTTTTTTAACGAAGAATTAACTTGTTTTTGTTTATCTAGGATGTAAACGTTGCTATTTCTCTGAGTCTGATTAATAAATGTTCAAACTTGAAGCTACCATATACACTAAGTCAAACCTTTCGTGTTAATCCACCTTCTACCCCAATCCAGCCATGCAACATGTAGTTCCAGCACATTAGGTACATATCGGGTGCTGCTGTAGTCTGAATCTTCTCGCTATAGAAGGGCTCCTAGGATTGGCTATCCTTCCAAATCTTCTACTAGATAGGTTATAGGTATCGTTTGTTGCTGTTTAACAATTTTATTCTTTCCGGACACTCTGCTGCTTACGCAGATGTCATTCCAATGGACCGGTGCATTGGGTGGTTATATTGTTCCAAAACCTTCTGTAAAATTTTCAGCCATCTGTATCTTGCTTGCAAGTGGAAAGTCTTGCGGAGTTTGTTTTTAAATATTCTGATAAGACGTTCTGTCATACAGGCTTTGACTGCAATATATGTGGAATGGCGGTTTATCTTATACTGTTGTAGCTGTTGCACAATTCCTTGCCTGCGTCCGTTGATAATGAATTTTCCTTGCAATTTTCTTATCGACCAGCATTATTCTCAGTATGATTTTCCTTGCATTTATAAATATTGGACCTTTCTACTTTTAAAACGTCTAGCAATTGCATACTGAGTAAAGCAATCCAAATTGATAAGAATATACTTGTAACCATCATTATTCTGAATTACTCATCATTGTTCTGAAATTTAAGTAATATTGTTAAAACTTTTACCCTGCGTATTGTCATCAAATTACTAAAGTTCTTTTACAACGTGCTATTATATAATAAATACGGATACTATACAATTAAAAAATAAAGTAACTGTTCCAATTTTCTTAATATTTATAATTGCACTTATATTTTTAAGGCACTTCTGCTACAATTCAAACACTTTTTTAAACGGTTTTAAAGTCGACACTAAACTCTATTAAACTCATTTGTTTCGTTTATGGCAACTGTACGAGTAAAACTGTTTAGTTTATTCGAATTATACGTCTTTATGTATGCACGGTTGAAAGGTAGAATGTGAGATTTATACACGTGTATTGCGGAAAGTGTGAGGTGGCAGGTGGCAGGTTACAGGTGACAGGTGGAAGGTAAAATATGAAAGGTAGAAGGGGAAAAAAACGTGGAAGAAGCTTTAAGATTTATTTTAAAATAGAAATCAATTTTATGGATCTTTATAGAAACTATTTAAGTCCGAGATTTTTTTGTTAAAATAGAAAATGATACTATCTGATAAAATATAGAAATGAAATGTATACTCAAAGTTATGATTGATAATTAAACACGCCTACCTTCTTTGTATTAAATGTGTCAGCAAAATCTTATGTTATATCCATGTCAAAGAAATATATCATTCCACATATTCCTGAGTAAAGCTTCCATTCTCCATGTTATTCCAGATATCCATGATAAACTACGTTTTTATTTATAAACGTTTTCTTAGCATGTAACGAATTTGATGGGTTCAAATTGCCATAGAAATTCGAACCTGCAATTAATTTAACCATTGACCAACCCATATTCAAAACCTATAAATTCTCAAAAAGTAGTACATGTTCTTTACAAAAACTTTTATTTACTTATAGATACATAGTTTACACTACTAGCTATTTAAGCTCACCATCTATTTTAATACATATACATATTTACAGACAGAATTTTTCTAATCTAATTTAGGTATAAAAATTAAATCATTTTTCTTGTCTTGCAAATGTTTTCTCTTTAATCCAATGTTAACGCCGTTACGCTTTAACTACCGCATTTAGAGCTAGCTACAATAGTATTTAAATGTCATATAACGTCACATTTACGCGGGGGTTAAATTCCCCGAAGCGACAAAATATGTTGCTTAGTTATTAGATCTACACTTACCTGCGATATCTTGCTACCGATGCAGCGGTGAAACTGCTCCCTAGAAATTTCGTCGTGGCTTCTTGTGGTCCCAGTGTTTGTCTTGCTGTAGTCTTTGTCGATGAAGTGCCGATACGATGTATGATGACAATAGGAGAGAAACGGATGGGTGGAATCACTTGTCGATAAGTCGAAGCACTACAACACCCGTCAATACTCAAAGGAAGTCGATAGTCAAGCCTTCTATTTCGATATGTTCGCTCTCTCGAAAATATCTATCCCATCCAAAAGAGGTTAAAGTTCTCCGACGCATATTGGCGGGTACAACGTCATACAAGGTGTGAGAAAAGCAATCGTTGGAAGTTCTCAGACCACAAAAATAAGTCAATGACCGGACTCTACGTGCGAACCAAAACTTTGTGTGTTTTTTATGTACGTCGGCATTAAAATCATAATAAGATGGAAATTACCCCGTACTGGGTTTTTAGAAGACCCCTGGACCTAACAAGTGCATTAAATGTTAAAGCTTTTCAGCAAACCTAACATTGCATGCTGGCCATCACAGCAGATTATACTTGTTAATATTGATTTTCGATTAAAGCATTTTCTGTAAAGACCATTCCTGCCCGCGGTTTACAAATTCTTCAGATTTTTGTTGCATAACTTCGCACAAGTCCACGTACTGGTTTTACAGATTACAACCAGATGCGATAATCACATTCTTTGTGTTAAACGATTTTACATCATCGGCAGTCTTCGGATCAATACACTTTTTGGAATACGAGACATAAAGTTGGCAATTGAGCTGTATCGCCGTACGCATGTTCGACATTGTACGGACTAAACGAATAATTTATTCCTTCTGTAGATGAAAACTCGGGAACTCAGAAGCCGCATCTATCAACCTTCTTTTAGCGATAGCTAACTAGGTGATTCTTATACGTTGTGCTAATCCTTTGAATGGTAGGGTCGCCGTCGGTGGTTAGTAGATGCCGCATTCTTATACCTATTGCTTTGTAGGTGACTACCATACGCAAGCTAAACTACACCCACATTGCACACATTGAACATGATGCTAATCTGCTCTTGTTTGAAGATGGATTCTGCAACGGTCGACAAAGTCGAACGTTTATCTTACGATGTTGTTAAGGTTACAACGTGTCACTAGACCCGGTGCCTTTGAAAGCTAGTCAGTCTGGTAAAGCCGACAACGTAGGGTTCGCAGCTATAATATTTTTCTACAGGTAAAGTCGTATATTTAATCTCCCGTGCAGATAAGCAGAAGCTATGCAGCGTAACCCAATGCATCCGCGGGTCACTTTTCTTGGTAGAATAAGCGTGACAGGCTCAGCATTTAAAAAGTTTGCAATATCCATTTTATACAAATCGAAATTCGAACTATAAGGCTTTGGTCAAGCTTGCAAGAAACTGGATTATAAGTAAATATTTACTCTGGTTGGGTGAGGGTTTACATAGAGCATGGAAGAGGTCAACTATTTCAGAATGCAACTGAATAGCGTCAAGGATTAAGTAGAGGGAAATGTGAAAGTGATAGACAACCCTAGGATGTAAACACGCAAGCACAACAAAATATTGTTTTAATACACTTTATACAAATCTTCTTTAATCTAGCTGTTACATTTTTGGTAGTTCTTCTAAGAAATTTTCCTATTAACGCCTGTTAAACGCGCCCACACGACACACATATGGAGTGTGTATATTTATCGTTAATATTTTGCAACCCTTTTATCCAACAACCTATTTACAGTTACATGTTTTAGCTATTACGCCATTTCTAGCAGGTACACATTTTGAAGACCTTCCTGCGCAAAGTACTATTAAACATTTTACACATCTCTCTTTTGTAACCAGAAATTTTCCATTTTTGTATTAATTTATCCTCTCATTATACACAATCTTGATGATTTTAACAATCTGATTTTTCTAGGCGTTTACTATATTTTTAACGTAATTACATTTAACTTAACTATATTTATTTTTAAAACAATAGATAGTTTCCGTATAATAATCTTCTTATTACAGACGGATTAAAACTATAACAATAAAATCAATCGGGTTACAATACTTTAACCGCTTAAATTCTTACCACTGCTTTCCAGGCTATATCGGATTGTGGTAAGCCATTTCGGGCCACGCTGGGACATTTCGGAGCATTGTGAGCTATTTCGGACCATTTTGGACTATACTGGGCGCTTTCGAGCCATTTTGGACCATATTAGGCAATTCCAGGCTATTAGTACCATGTGTCTTAACCAAACTAGATATAAATCTAATGTATAATGGAGTACACAGACAACCGATAAAAATCCACTATTTAATACCCCATCTTTTGCTGTTGGTTGGACTGCGTGTTTGGTATATAACTGACCGAAAACGTAACGAATTACATTTTTAAAATATATGTTTAATTAAAACGAGTTATAATACCTTAATTGCTTAAAGTCATACTGCTGCTAAAGGTAACATCACATTTTTTATAAAAAAGAAAACATATTTAATACAATAAAAGTATGCAGAAACTGCACACTCCAAAACAGAACTCTTCAATCCACATAATCTAAATAGCGCAACAACATAAACAAACGTATTTAGCTTCTATACAGTAGACTTTAGATCAAAATTGTACAAGATAAGATTATACAAGTCAACTTCAAAGAATAGAAAAATTAATTAACTGGCCAACCAACACAATAACAACTCTAACTAGTTTTCAATAACATCTTCGCCATCGAGGTCTACAACTGAGTATGGCTTCAAATCTTTAACGTGCTACCTTCTAGCCATGGAATCAAATGAATAACGAAAATCGTAAACCAGCTTAGAAATCTTCTCTTGAACCATAAATAAGACGAATTTCGGTGCAAGCTTAGCGGCAACCGTATCACCGGCATTCGAAAGAACTTTGTTGGACTTCCAGTTCCAAACTTTATCGCCTAGGTACCTCAAATGAAATATTGCGTCTTCTCAAATTATACGTATAACTTGGAAGCTCATACGCTAAATGTAGTTTCGGGCGTACATCTCTAACAATATAAAGTAGTTATTTACGTGCCAAGCTCGGAAAGTGGAACTTTACAGGGTGAGCATGCGGTTTTCAGGACGACGCCGTGTAAAGACACTTTCCGAGTATGGCACGTGCAACATTTTTTGCGCAGTCACAAGTAATTTGACAATAATTGAACTACAACAATATATAAATTTTTAAATAATTTACAAACTTATAAGAATTAATTTACAAGAAGCTACTGACAGATAAAGACAGTACTGTCATGGTCACTGACGTAACGTATCTACCATGTTTTTAATGTAGTTGTTCACATATAAGCCCGGCAATCATTTTTCCAGGCACTTGTGTCACTTTTCCCATCTCTTGTGTCACTTTACCGGTCTAGTTCGACAACAACGTACTTTTGAAACTAAAGAATTATCGAAAACACGCGTTTTCTATATCGGTCTCAAAAAGTATTTGTCGAACAGAAACACACAAGAGTCTATTCCCTAGAATGATTTCCACGTCAGTTGTGTGCTCTAAACCTACACCATTAATCTTCCAGGCACAGTAACATGTTGACCAAAATCTAAAAAGTTGGCTAATTACCAGTTGGTTGGTGTTTTGCAGAATTGACAGCGTATTGGATTTGTGACAATTCAAGATTCTACGTGTCATGCTCTCCAAACACGATCTAATTGCAATACTAACAGTTTGATTTATTCTTTTAACAAAATTACATTGTAGACAGTAATCGGCGTTAAACCATATTTATTGCAACTCGCATTTATTGCATACTGCTTTGAATATCCGATCAAAAACTGCGGAACATCATTGCAGATAATCAACTGGAGGACTTCAAACACTAAGTAAAAGGTGCAACAGAATAAATTAAAAAACCAGTCATCTAGAGCTAGTAGCCTGTTATGTCTAGCCTTGGATCTAGGAAACGGACACATGAGGTCTATAGCAATTGTCTGAAAGAGTAGCTTCACATTTATTTCCTCTTCCTTCAACCCAAGAGGTCATATTTTAGACGTTCTCTGAGCACCACATGTTAACCTCTTTCTACAAACTTTCAGCATATTAGATTGCATCTTTGACCAACAGAAATTTTCCTGCACACGAGCCATTGTCTTCAAAAAATCTAAATGTCCGGCCAACGAAAAATCGTGTTTTGTTCCGTGACCGAAGATCGTTGATCGTAACGTAAATAAAGGCGATTTTAACAACTATGAGTGGATTAATTGCCAAAGAAGATCAAGAAAAACAAATAAAACCACAACAAACATGCAGGGAGTATCATGACATACTCTAATGATTTCTTCTCTTAGCGATGTGGGCACTAAAAATATCCATTCCCTTATATTTGACGTGAAAGGTAAATTTGAAGAAGGACATTTAAGAACAAGATCACCTTCATCTTCCATTGCTGGTAGTGGCGCAAAGGACAAAATTTTTTCACGCAGAGACACATACCACGGGCCTAGGTCATTTGATTTAGATTCTGCTAAATTATCTAAATGGTTTTCGGTAAAAATCGCGCGACTGAAGCAATCAGGTAAAACGTTTAACTTACCACTGCGATGTATCAACTCAATGGTTTGCTGTCATAGACGGACAGCCTACCTTGTCAATTTTCCTGTAAGATTCTGTATATTATTAAGCGACAACAACGAGAAGATTCATTCGGGTAATTATCACAATGTTTCTTTCCAAATATGTGTGGGAATATTAATATCTGTTCCAATGTTCTATCTTGTACTGTCGCACCTCGGTATCTAATTAATGCTGCTGAAAATTGATCTGCTTTACGTTTTTTCTTGGTTTCTGGTACTTTGGCACTTTTTGGGAATCTCGTCCTTAGTATTTTACATCATGTTTCCTCGTCCTTTACCTTGACATTCCGTACCTATTTAGTAAACAAAAAATACTTATTTTGCTAAGTATTTTAATCAATTTTGCCTTACCAAAAACAATTGGTATTAATTAGCTTAGATAGATGTAAACTTTTATTTTTAAATCCATATTTCTATTTTGGTGTACAGATTTAAATTTTAGGACGCACCAAGCTGCATTTAGACTTCACAATACAATAAAAACAAATTGTTAAACGATACACAGGACGTTCTGTCAACCTTTCGCTAATGACAGTATGTCATCTAGATTGATCTTCAGCATGAACATTTGTCGTTCCTTTCATTGAATAGCTTGCACATCTCTATCATTCAATACACATTCCCCATATACTCCAACAAATGGTCGATAAATAATAATACGATCGACGTGTTCACGTTTAAAATCGTATGACGGAACGCACTTAACGGTTAGCGCAATTGTTAATCAACATGGCGGCATATAATGTAGAGTAACCAAATACTCAATATAGGCAGAACTGGAACGTAGTGGCACTGTATCGGGTAACCCGCCGTTACATGGATGCGCTGTGCAAAAACAATACCCAACCTTTTCTTGCTTAAAAATCAACACTCGTATTTTAACGAGTCTAGTAACTAACTGTTCACAAATTTGCTATAAACCAAGTTATTATACTTGGAGCCTTTTCCTACTCAAAATTAGATCGACGTAGTCCTACATGACGCTTTTTTCGACTCACAGGTATTCAAAAGTGCCAACATATGAAATAATTGATAGCATTTTTACGTAATACTGCCTAATTCATAATCCACTTTATCTTTATAATTCTCAACTGGAACGCCATCAGAATAAGGGTTTTATTTACACAAGACAAAAGCAAGCTATGACTACTAACCGAATAAAAAAAATGCCGGAGACTGAATAATCCCAATTTGGCACAACGACTATAGTTATATCACTTTCTGATGAATTAGCAGGTGACAAATGATACAGAATTTTGAGCACAATTCCACTAAAATTGTGCGATGACTTTTAATCACATATCTCTTTAAAATCGACAAGTATCAGTTAATTTATAAACCACAAATAGCTGTGTGATGCTGTTTAATCTGCACGTAGAATCCAAATCTTGTGCCAATATTGTAAAAGTATACAAAACTTTGTATCGCAAGAAAAATCTTTCTTAATTAAAGATTCGTGTAACCTCGTTTATATTAGGTAGTGGATCTAATGCGTATAAGTACGTTCTAGTTAGAGACATCCGTAGAATATGGTCGTTCTGCTCGATAAGAACTCAGTCAAATGCATTAATATAGATAATATGTCAATACTTCAAAACCTCAAACGTTTTCAAATAACACCGTGGCTCCTTAGTCGATAATAAAAGCGTCTAAAGGTATAGAATTAAAAGGTGTAAAGTCATTAAACCAACAATGGATTGATTGAAAGCTAGAAAAGTGTAACTAAGGAGCCAATATAAAGCAAACAAACAAAACAAAGAAATAAATCGAGTATCACCTCGCAATTTCTAGAAGCACTTGGACTCTACGATAGCTAAATACGTAAACCTTTCGATATAAATGACACTTCAGTTTGAGTACAAGTACCAATCCTCTGTATTATAAAATAAATTATTACATTGATTGCTAAAATAGATAGGTTTAATGCAGATATAAATTGAGTGCTTATGTAAATAAATTACTGTCTAATTTAGTAACGGGACGCAACGAACTGGCGCCACTAAACATCACCAACGATGACCCACTGCCAAGAAATCCCGTCACCATACAGAAAATAAACTTCGACGCATTACTAGATACAGGAGCATCAACGAGCATGATTAGGGAAGATTGCATACCCACAAATTCACGGGTAGAACCCTATCATGCCTCCGCCTGTCTAGCCGAAGCAGTGATAAAAATGGCAAGTTCCGCACGCCATTCACCCTCGGACAAGTGACGGACCACGACAAATTCTTGGTAGCAGCAAACCACGCTGAGGAGAACATAACCGTAAAACGCGCTAATCACGCAGCCCTCGTCAATCTGCCCAATTATGTGCAAGGCGGATGTCCCAAGAAAAGGTACCCTTTCAATCACAACTACCCCACCAAACAGCAGACGACTACGGAAAGGTCCAATGCCGCCACACAACGGTGACGCCCGTCGTCGTCAGCAAACCACCCACGATAACTGCAACTAACCAGTTCGCAGACGACTTCTTGCCCAACAACCTTCGGGAAGAATTCCAACCAGTGAGCGAGAGGTCAGCACAACCTACTACCACAGCCAGCACTAGCCTATTATCACTGGACACCAAAAAATGCAGATCACAAGCTAACCACACAGCTCGTGTTATTCTGCCCAATTATGTGCAAGGCGCACAACCAGAAAGCATACCTGCGGATGGATGTCCCGAGAACAGGTACCTTTTCGACCACAATCATTCCACCCAGTAGCAGACGATCATGGTGAAGCCCGACACCGCCGCACAAAGCGAAAACGCAAACACCTCCACACGCTCAAATATTTTAACAAGGACCCCGCAGCATCCTCACAACAACCCAGCTACGCTACACTTTTAAGCGGGGGGGATGTCGACTATATCATCGCATCCGAGCTGAATACAGAACAGACTGAGGAATTGCAGTTGATTATATCAAAGTACACGAGCTGGAAATAGAACAAAACAAGAATCTCGAGAAATTTCCAACTCGTGTTTTGTGGTATCCAAAAATCAGCACGCTCTTTGGTCAAACTAAATTTAGATATTCTTTTACATTTTAAAATCGAAATACACAATTCTATTGTTTAAAGACATCATTACCGTTTTTCAACACACAAAGCTTAGGAAATGGAAGTGTATAAATATAATTTCAAATTCTCCAAAATACATTCGTTAGTGCTTACCATAGCCTAAGGAATCACCTTGCAGTGCTCCCCATAGCCTGCAAAACCATCAGCGAGCAGCGCTTCCCATAGCCTGCTCTACTTCGACACGCTGTGCTCTCCATAGCCTGCGTATTCTCCGACGGTGTTGCTGTCCACCGCCGTACCTAGGGTGCGTCATTATAACTTATCAATCAATAGTTAAAAAACTACGTATGGACGTTAAGCTTCGTCCCATACTTTACCGACAAGTCGCTATTGTGATTGCGTCTGTCAATTATACCTCTGGGACGTCAACCCCGTAGATTTCCACGGCGACACACTCGACGAAGCATAAGCCACCAGTACCACGACGCCTTCCAAAGAGTCCCGAAGACCGCCGAAGATGTTTGCACCTCTTCAAACTGTAAATATCTTCTAACTATCGTTGTTCAAGTTTTCACTGCGCCTCATAAGCAAACTCCGAAGCCTTCCGAAGAACTCCGAAAACTACCCAAGACTTTCACACCGCCTTTAACTGTATATACATTCCTTCAATAAATGTTTAAGTATGTTTTGGTTCCACAAGCAACCATGAAGACTTCCGAAGAGTTCCGAAGATTACCGAAGACTTTCGAACTGCTTCAAACTATTGAACTCATTCAATTTTAACGATTTTACTTTTATTTTTATGTATTTATGAAACTTATAATTATATTTTGCTTATACTTATTAAACAAATAATCAAGCCAAGCCTACATGCTTTCAGACGTCGCCCACCCGAACGATAACAACCCAGCTCCGCTACACTCTTCAGCGGTAGAGATGTTGACAATATCACCGCACCTGAGCTGAACACAGAACAGACTGAGGAATTGCAGTTGAGTATAACAAAGTACACGAGCTGGAAACAGAATAAAACAAAGAATCGCAAGGAATTTCCAACTCGTTTTTTGTAGTACCCAAAAATCAGCACGCTTATTGGTCAAACTAAGTTTGGATATTCTTTTACATTTCAAAATCTAAATACACAATTCCATTGGTTAAAGACATCATTAACGTTTTTCAACACACAAAGCATAGGAAATGAAAGTGTATAAATATAATTTTAAATTCTCCGAAAGTCATTCGTTAGTGCTCCCCATAGCCTAAGGAATCACTTTGCACTGCTCCCCAAAGTCTGCAAAAACCTTTAGCGAGCAGCGCTTCCCATAGCCTGTTATACTTCGACACGCAGTGCTCTCTATAGCCTGCGTATTCTCCGACGGTGACGCTGTCCGCCGCCGTACCTTGGCACGTCACTATAATTTATCAATCAATAGTTAACAAACTACGTATGGATGTCAAGCTTTGTTCCATACTTCACCGACAAATCGTTATTGTGATTGCATCTGTCAATTCTACCGCGGGAGTTCCGCGACGACGCACTCGACGAAGCCTAAGCCACCACTACCACGACGCCTTCCGAAGAATACCAAAAATCACCGAGACGTCTGGGCTTCTTAATAGTGTAAATAATTTCTAACCCTCACTGTTCAAGTTCTTACTAGGTCGCACAAATAAATTCTGAAACTTTCCGAAAAGTACCGAAGACGACCGACGGCTTCTGAACCTTTTATATTTGTATATATTGTAAATTAGTAGTTTGTAGTTTTATACCATAGTTCTTTATGACTTAAAGTTGTCCCACAGGTACAACACGAAGCCTTCCGAAGAGTTCCGAAAACCGCCGAAGGCGTCTGGACCTTTTCAAACTGTAAATATCTTCAAACTATCGTTGTTCAAGTTCTCACTGGGCCTCATAAGCAAATTCCGAAGCTTTCTGAAGAGTTTTGAAGACTACCGAAGACTTTCACATCGCCTTCAAGCTGTATATACATTCATTTAATAAATGTTTAAGTCTATTTTGCTTCCACAAACAAGCACCAAGCTTTCCGAAGAGTTCCGAAGATTACCGAAGACTTCCGAATTACTTCAACTGTTAAAATTACTCAATTTTAACTATTTCATTTTTATTTTCATTTACCTATGAAACTTATAATTAATTTTGCTTGTATTTATTAAACAAATAATTAAGCCAAGCCTACATGCTTTCAGACGCCGCCCACCCGTGTAATAGTATGTTAAGAAATAAATTAGTGCAGTAAACATTTACTAGTTATCACAGGGTTCACTGTAGACGCATTTTCATATGTTATGGATTCTCTGAATAATTTTGAACAACCAGGCTTACGTAGATCCGTATAAAAAACCGTAAGTTGATGTATGTTAAAATACATAACGAAAATAATCATATTTAAAGACATCTGCTAGATGATTTGACGTTTTATGGACTAAATGTTATGCTAGATATGAGAAGTTTTGTGAAGACCGACATAACGTATGTCCCTTCGTCAATCATTTACGGAATAGCAACTGCGCCCGTGTTTAGAATAATCCAAAATTATTGCTAGGTATAGTTAGTTTAGGACAACTCAATATTCACAAGCTAAATAGATAAATATTTATGTTTCCTTATCTAATGGACATCAAATATGGATGCAAAAATACAACCTTTATTAAACAACAATACCCAAACGTTCAGATAGAAACAACAAAGCATCCAAACTAAACATTCGCTTAAATTGTATCTTACGGAAATGGATTCAATTCTATGCAAGGCAACGAGTTTTCGCTATGACAACTTTGAATTTTGGTAAGGTCTTAAGAAAATAAATGTTATTCAGACATATCCAATTGCTCATTTCAACATCTGGAAACAGCAATATTGTATAATTTGAATAATTGTATCTAATAAAGTGTGTATTAAGTAGCTTAGTTTTATGTAGTAGTAATATTTATATAGCTCTAATAAACTTTCATAATTTGATTAAAACTTTATAGACCATTGCTGCTTTAATAATAAGCAAAAAATGTATACAAACGGTTTTGTATGAATGGAGTTAATTTCTGCAGATGTCAGTGTCTCTTAGGATGTGAGTTTGTGGAGAAAAAATGCAGGTTGTTACAAAAAAAGTGTGTCACAAATTAGAATGTTCTGAATATTGGTAAGAAATGTAGAAGAATTGGTAGCTAATTTTTATGCGAACTATTTTCGGAAGTTTGCGGTTTTACTTGAAAGGTGGCTCCGTGGCGTAGTGGTATGTATGTGTGTGACTACTACGCCCAAGGTCTCGGGTTCGAATCCCGACACGGTCCGCTTGAAAAAAATGTTAGGCGAGCATTTTTCACAAAAATATACCCTCGTTCGAATGAGAGGTAAAATGGAGGTCCCGTGTGTGTGTTGTCACGCACGTTAAAGATCCCTACCTTGCTTGGAACAACAAGGGTTCGGCAAAATTCCAAACTTTCCAGGTAAAATAAAACCGCTTCCTCGCCAATGTAGTACCTTCGGGTGGGGCATTGAAAAATCATATCTAAGGATTTAGTTGAAAGGCGGTTCCGCGAAGTAGTTGGTGTGCGTGTGACTACTATGCCCAAGGTCCCGAGTGCGAATCCCTACACGGTCCTTTTGAAAAATGTTAGGCGAATATTTTAAACACAAATACGCGCACGTTCAGATGAGAGGTCAAATATAGGTCCCGTGTGTGTGTGTGTGTGTGTGTGTGTGTGTGTGTGTGTGTGTGTGTGTGTGTGTGTGTGTGTGTGTGTGTGTGTGTGTGTGTGTGTGTGTGTGTGTGTGTGTGTGTGTGTGTGTGTGTGTGTGTGTGTGTGTGTGTGTGTGTGTGTGTGTTATCATGCATGTTAGATCCTAACCTTGCTTGGAACAGCAAGGATTCGGTAAAATTCAAAATTTTCAGGTAAAAAGAACTCGCTTCCTAGTCAATGTAGTACCTTCGGTGGTGCATGGAAAATCAAATGTCAGGGTCTTAATTAGATCCAGAAGAGCGGATTTTTTAAAATGCTTATGATCACAATATACTTTTTTGATTATTTTATGTCATGAAATTTACCAAAACCTGAAGTGTAATAATATACGAATTTTCCACAGCACTCATAAGAACAGACAAACAAATTTGTTATTGGAGTACATGACGCCCTTCACTTAGTTAACTTGCGAATAATATCACTGAGATGTTGAAATATTTTAAATTAGTTAGATGGTTTTTGCTGGTGGTGTTTTGGAAGAACAACCTCTCTGATTTACAAATGCAGATTATTCGTCGCAATCGTTGATTTTATTTGTTACATTCCGTCCCTGTGACAAAGTAATTGGACGCGTGTTTAATTTAAAATTTCTTATTCCGTACGGTATTTAAGTTATTTCCGAGTATTAGCGAATCCTGCAGCATTTGACAATTGAAGCGGTTGCTTATTCATCATCCTGTAGAATTTGTGTTAAATATTTAGTTATAAAATTTAAGGTACTTCGAATTTATTTCGATTTAGCTATAAAATCTGAAATTATTATTATTATTAACAAAGTTAAATATTTTGCTAACGTGCTACACCTAGGGGTTTATTATTACAAAGTATGGAAATTTATATAGCAAAAGCTGGGCAAAACATTTGCTTCAGAAGCGTTCTTATAAGATGGAAATTAGTTTTAACAACATCCACCCATTAAGCAAGTTATGAATATATTTAATTATCAAAACACGTGCTTAAAAATATTTTTATTTTAATAGCATGAAACGTGATTTATGGTTAACAATCGAAAAGGCTGACAAAATGTGTTTGTTTTAATAAATTGGAAATTGTTTGTTTGGTCTCTTTGTAGCACGTTTGCGTGGTTAATTTTAAGTTATTTTAAATTCTTAGTTGTAAATCAAATAGTAAAGCTGTCATCCCTTGTCCCGCTATATCCTGCCATAATACCTCCTGTGTGTATGTGAAAATTAAGTTGAAAAAGGGGTAGTGACAGAAACACTTTCTTATCGATATCCGAGCGAAACGGTTGTTCGTCCGGTAAGTGAGTTAGTCATTAATGCAGTCGAATGTGACTTTATCGATAAACCCCTGTTGGAGAAACAATGGGAACATTTACACTAAGCGTGAAACCCCAGATTATTTCCTTAGAGCAAGTGGACTGTGACTTGGGGTAGTGTTGCGATAAAATACTCTTAGCGGTAAATCAAACAATGATCATGCACTTACCTTAATGTTCATACTGTTGGCTTCTACGGAAGTGGTTAACAGCATTCAAACCAGAACAAATCTCCGCTGACGGATTATGTAGAAGCGCAGTAGCACACACATTCACCAAAAAATGTATATTGTTTTGTTGGAGAAACAATGGGAACATTTACACTAAGCGTGAAACCCCAGATTATTTCTTTAGAGCAAGTGGACTGTAACTTGGGGGTAGTGTTGCGATAAAATACTCTTAGCGGTAAATCAAACAATGATCATGCACTTACCTTAATGTTCATACTGTTGGCTTCTACGGAAGTGGTTAACAGCATTCAAACCAGAACAAATCTCCGCTGACGGATTATGTAGAAGCGCAGTAGCACTCACATTCACCAAAAAATGTATATTGTTTTAATACACGTCCGCACGGGCCAAGTGCTTCGAAACGAGTGTACAAAACCAGTGCTAGATAAGACCGCCTGGTTTATCGCAAAACAAAACCTTGACTGTTTAAAATAAATAACACTTAAATGAAGAGTGGCGTTCTAACCCAATTTTGAACATACCCCCCACCCAAAATAATTAAATTTTGATAGCTAAAAGGGGTGAAGAAAAGAAAAGAAAAGAAAAAAAGGGAGAAATTAAAAAAAATGCAAATAAGCTCTATTGGTGTAGTTGTGTAGAGATAAAACGAGAAAATAAAAGAAACTCTAAAGAATGATCAATTAATGTGATTGTTGATCACGTCATATTAATTTTAAGGAGGTGGAAGCGGTACCACCTTATTTATTGGTCGTACCGTTTCACCTGAGGGTGTCTTCAACCGAACAACACGTACTACGCCGTCACTTCCAGGTATCAGCTTTGTTACCCTTGCTAAAGGCCAACACGCAGGGAGTGTACCTGGGGTCAAGTACAACACCAGATCGCCTTCTTCCAACTGTTTGGCCGGGGTATTCCATTTGGGCCTATGCTGAAGGGTGTGGAGGTATTCATTTGACCAACGCTTCCAGAACCCCTGGATTAACTGTTGACAAAGCCGCCAACGAGTGAGTCTGTTAGTAGGAATGTTTGTCAAATCTACTTCGGGTCGTGCCAGAATAGGACCGCCTGTCAGGAAATGTGCCGGCGTCAATGCATCAATTTCATCATCGGGTGAAGCTGGTAAGGAGCAAAACGGGCGAGAGTTTAAAATGCCCTCAATTCTAATAACGATTGTGTTAAATTCTTCTGCAGTAAATTGGTTGTTACCAATTATTCTCTTTAAATGGAATTTAACACTTTTGATTTCTGCCTCCCACAATCCACCGAAATGGGGTGCGTAGGGAGGATTAAAGGACCATTCAATGCCCCGAATAGCTAAATAATGTGCAATCTCGGGCTTAGACGAGTCAAAAAATTTTGAAATTTCAGAAATTTCTCTAGCAGCACCGTGGAAGTTCCGTCCTTGATCGGAATAAAATTTCACCAGAAGTCCGCGTCTAGAAATGAATCTGTCTAGTGCGGCCAGACATGCTTGGGAAGTTAACGAGGTGACGAGTTCGATATGAATGGCACGCGAGACCATGCATATAAACAAAGCAATATATGCCTTCTCATACCTAGCTGTACGCAGATTAGGTACTTTTACCATAAAGGGTCCGCCAAAGTCAATCCCCGTGTGTGTGAAACATTTTCCCGGTTCGAGTCGGTAAGCTGGAATATCCGCCATAGGTGGTTGGATAGGTTCCGCCTTATATCGGTAACATGTAAGACAACGAAATATACGATTTCGAATTAAGTGTCGAATAGAAGGAATCCAAAATCTCCTATTTACGAGAGAATGTACCAGACGATTTCCACCATGGCCCGAGTATATGTGATAATGATCGCATATCAAGATGGCTAATCTGCTGTCCCGCGGAATTAGGTAGGGATATTTAGTAGCAATTGGGAGTTTCGACTGGCGCAAACGTCCCCCCACCATGATTAAACCCACAGGGGGGAGAAAAGGGGACAAATGACGATAATTTTTTGTGCAAGGTTGACCCTTTTCTAATAACAAAATTTCGTTTCGATTGTGCTCGTACTGAGAAATTCTTATAATAAATAACAAAGCGTCATTATATTCAAATGACGTTAAGTTGCCAGTACGCAGCTGATCGTTTGGAGCATCATGAATGCGCGCAAGGCAATTGAATTTGAATCTAAGTATATAGGCAAAAATTCTTTGTACTTTAATAAAACTTGAATGTCGTAGCAAAATGTCCGTAAATGGTTGAACATCAATTGCGGACAACAAGGCTTGAGGTGTCATAGGGGTAGAAACGTTTAACCCTTGTGCATGCGAGTATTCAAATGTACTACCTGGCCATTCAGAAATGTTCCGATATATGAAGTCGGGCCCTTTCCACCACAAATCACAACAAAGCAGTTCCGATGGCATTAACCCGCGACTTGCCGGGTCAGCGGGATTATCTGCACTAGGTACATGCCTCCAACGAGCTGTGGGTAGATTTTCGTGGATTTGAACAACCCTGTTGGCAAAGAATATTTTTAATCGATGCGGAGGGGTGCGAATCCACGACAGGGTGTTTACTGAATCACTAAAACAAATAGGTTCCTGAAGGTGTAAAGAATCAAATGCTGGGGAAGTAGACTTCATAAGTTTTGATAGAAGACATGCCGCCCCTAATTCGAGACGTGGTGTCGTCCACGTTTTTACTGGAGCCACGCGAGTTTTTGAAATTATTAAATTTATGAAAATTTGGCCATCAACCTCTAATCGTAAATAAATAACTGCAACCATGCCAAGCTCGCTAGCGTCAGCAAAACCTACCATGAGACCTTTTACTTCACCTACTTTCCATACACAGCGCGGAATAGACACGTTTTCGAGAAGTGGTAATTCGGCTTGAATTTGATTCCACTTCTGTAACACTACGGCAGGGAGTTCGTCATCCCATCCTACCTTTAGTAACCATAGTTGTTGAATAAGAGCTTTAAGTATAAAAGTAAATGGACTGATGTATCCATTAATGTCAAAGGTTCGCGCAATACGGGAAAGAATGCCTCTTTTCGATGGTGTATCAGAGGCATTTTGAACTTTGCATTTAAGTACATCTAATCTTAGATCCCAACAAAGCCCTAAAACTTTATTAATAGAATCAGGACTGGAATTAGGTAATTGTATCGTATCTGAAGAATTACCAATTACATTGGCATGTGAACTGGCTCATTTGCCCAGTTCAAACCCACCCAGTTTTAACAAATCAATGAGTTCAGCTTTAAGAAGTAGAGCATCTTCGATGGAATCTGCTCCTGTCAAAATGTCGTCTACATATGTAGAAGAACTGAGAGCGTACGAAGCTCGTGGAAATTTAGAACCTTCGTCAACCAATAATTGTTTTAGAACACGAAGGGCAAGGTAAGCACTGCAACATGCACCGAAAATAACGCATATGTGTTCTAGCTCTGTTAAAGGTTCATTTGGATTAAACCTCCAAAATATGTGCAAGAATTTCCGATCATCAGGGTGTACTAAAATTGATCTGAACATTTGACGAATGTCACACGTAAGGGCCACTTGTAGAATTCTGAATCTTGTGATAACAAGACCTATATCCGTTTCTGACCCGGCAGTAGAATATCATTAAGGCATTTATTATTACAGTCTTTATCAGTCGGGTTGAAAACTACACGAATCTGGGTATGTGATGCGAGATTCTTTAAAACCCCGTGATGAGTCATCACATACTGGGATACGTCAACCGCAGGTTTAAGGTGCTTCTGTGATAAATAATCACTAATGTTTTCGCATACAATTTATGAAAATTTTCATCGCGTTTGAAACGCGCTTCAAGCTTTAAGAACCTATTGATTGCATGTTCTCTAGTCGAACCTAGAGCTTGGGAAACATTGTCTTTAAACGGTAATCTGACCATATATTGACCTGAGGCCGTACGCGTAGTACGTACGTACGTAGTGCGATAAAATACTCTTAGCGGTAAATCAAACAATGATCATGCACTTACCTTAATGTTCATACTGTTGGCTTCTACGGAAGTGGTTAACAGCATCAAACCAGAACAAATCTACGCTGACGGATTATGTAGAAGCGCAGTAGCACACACATTCACCAAAAAATGTATATTGTTTTAATAATATGACCGCACGGGCCGAATGCTTTGAAACGAGTGTACAAAACCAGTGCTAGATAAGACCGCCTGGTTTATCTCAAAACAAAACCTTGACTGTTTAAAATGAATAACATTGAAAATGAAGAGTGGCGTTCTAACCCAATTTTGAACACCCCTAAAAAGCACAGTGAAAGTGCAAACGTAACACGTACTATATTTCGCATACACTCCACTTAGTTGAAGAGTAGGAACTACACCTTAGAACAATGGAACAACGCGGAGGTAAGTCGATATACAAAATTATAAGACGCCCCGCGCATTAAACATTGTTGTTTTGCTGATCAACACATTGCTACGTGCAGCGACGTAGTAAAAAAAAATAGTAACCAAAGAAAAAAAAATGACCGGCCTCACGGCTCAATCGGCGAGTGGGCGGTGTATTCTACATACAAAAAAATTAAAGGAAGGACTGAAATAAATAAAAACATGCACTCACTCATTCAAATCATAACAAAACATACAAAAAAAGGAACCTATAGTTAAGAAAAAAAAATTGTTACAAACGCACAGTAGTATCCGAAAATGAACAAAAAAGTTACTTCCTAAAAAAGACGAGCTGTAGTTTATAGGTCACTACCCTATATTACTTACCAAAAGAAAATTTGGAATTTTGCCGAACCTTTGCTGTTCCAAGCAAGGTAGGAATCTTTAACGTGCGTGACAACACTCACACATGGGACCTTAATATTACCTCTCATCCGAACGAGGGCGTATTTTAGCGAAAAATGCTCGCATAACATTTTTCAAGCAAACCGTGTCGGAATTCGAACCTGGGACCTTGGGCGTAGTAGTCACACACATACCACTACGCCACGGAGCGCCACTAGTGATTATCCATTCGCCCTTGAGACACCACCATCGCGTTGGCTCCTACTGCTTCTAAAGATAGGGAGGAACAGAGGTGTGCGTGATCCCACCTTGGGGTGGTCCTCCGATCACAACAAAGAGGCGACCATTCATTGTGGCTTCAAGGGCCACCGGAAAGAGCTGGAAAAATTTCAGATGAATTAGTTTATTATCGTCGAAAAGTACAATTTTCTAAAAACTATAAATACCCCCACGCTGTTAGGCGTGCGGGAAATTTTTATCAAGAAAACGAATCGAAGAAAGCCAGGGCGGATGTTTTTGTCGTGTAAATTGAAAAGCAAGTCCATATTAAGTTTGCTTAATTAAATAGCCAGAGTTCAAAGTAATACTCGTGTTATCAAACGTTTAGAAAACTGGAAAACACGGTATCGAATAATAATGCGCGATCTTATTTCCACAAGTCGTTACTTTGTCACAATAAAGAAAACCCATTATACGCGGTTGTAATGTTGAACAAATTGAAGGTTACTTACAAACAGGCTATGAACTATTTAGTTATAGCATAATAAACTTTACGTTTCAAAGCGAATAGATTTAAATTGAGGAATTATTCGAAAGCGTAAATATTGCAGAAAATGAAATATACAGGATGTAAACTATTTAATTTTAGCCTAAACTTGTCGTTGTTAAAGAGAAAGGGATTTGAGTTGAAAATTTATTGGACCGCGTATTGATTAGTAACCGGTATAAATATACGGGATGTTCAAAATAAACGTAACAACATTTGTTTTCAAAGGTGTTAGATACGTGCTTCTCGAAGGTTATTTCTGGCCTCTATCTATTAATTCAGTTTATGCTACACTCTATGCCCTCTACACGAAATGTAGGTCACCAACCCTACAAATAACCCTATAGTTCTACGAGATTGGTTGCAGATATGCCTAGCTGATAAACAGACGTTGTTTTGAAAACGCAATGGCTGATTTACAAGCAGACGTTATTTGTGGAGCTTTCCATGTTTATCAAGGCCATTGTTTGTTAGTTTCTATTACCTGCAAGTGATGTTTTGACGACATTTTGAAGGGAATATACGATCCTTTCAGGTAGACGATTATCTTCACCATTTTATTCACAAAGAAAGTTTTGTAGCAAATTAAAAGGGATTATTGTGCTGATTAGGTACGAGGTTGTTATTTGACTGTTATTTTTCGTAATACAAATTATGTAGTGCATTCAAGTAAGTGTCAAATTATAGTACCGCGACGGCAATGTATTTAAGAAATCCACTTGAAGATATGAGAAATTTCTTTGTTCCAAGTGTTGACGATGTGAATTGACAACGGATTAAAATTATGTTTATGTGGATTATTATTTTTGTATTTGGATATACTAAATATTTTTGTAGTACATATGCTTTATGTAAGATACGATTATTCAAGACACATGCTCCGGTTGTTTATAACTTGGCGGTGTAAATTCCGACATTTGTTTTATATATTGTTAAGTCAATTTGTCGTATCGGTTCTCAAAGTGAATTACATTTTTAATATTGAACTTTAAAAATGGAGCATACTAAAACATCAAAATTACTTTCACTATTGTATAAGAAGATACGAGACGTCAATCCCAGTTGTTAAATTCCCTACTGCGGTCGATTGCTTAACCAGTGAATTTGGGTTGGATACTATTTTCTTTTTTAAGTTTTTGGTATTGGAAAGGGATTCCACTTTGCTCCAGACCGTCGAAATACAATATGGCGACTGCTGTTAGTAGTATTTGATATATCAATTAAGTTTAATCCTCACTACCTATAACCCTTTTTTACTCATATGATTCTTTTAGAGGTATCATACGGTTCAGTTCAGGTATAATGTTATCACCTAGTCCTGCTCTAGGAATGCATTCTGACGGCAGAAGATTGCCTGAAATTGCGATAAATATGTAAGAAAACCGTTTTTCTTACCTATCAACAGTGAAACTATTTTGAAAGCAAAGATTTAATAATTGTAAATATAGCTTTACTAAAAGCGGTCCATTCTAGATTTTACTTAAATATTTCTTACTTAATGTGCAAGCGGAACCTTACCATTTAAATTAGTGTATAGGAAGTATAGGAATGTTTTAATTATTTTTACTTAATTTTTTTTTGTACTGTGAAAATCCTTCGGGATATTTTGTACAATAATATCAGAAAAGCATTAATTATTTTCCCTTCAATTTTTATAGTACTTCGAAAATCTCTAGATATTTGTAAATATATATCGGGAACATAACTATTATTTTCTGAAAGATTTTGTACTGAAAATCCTTTAGGATATTTTGTAAAAGTATTGTTTTATCCGCGGATTGGTATTCTATTTCTCTTATATCATGTTTTTCTAATTAGAGGTTTTGAAAATGTTCTTTTTGCATCGAGGTTATAATTAAAGGTTTGTAAATAAGTTTATTTTTTGATGCTACCCTTTCTCTCTTTCTCACCCACCCCTACTCTACGACTTTTTAGCTAGCACGACATTACTACTTAAAATATTCCACTTTTTTTATTGCCATACCCAGTGCGAATTTACTGTTCTTTTGCTTACTATACTTTTCTGTTGTCCACACAGATTACCGTAACAAACTACACAACGAAATATATTACAGTGCTGATGCCTTGTCAAATCAATTTGATAATTCTATCATACAAATTTGATAGGTATACGTATATATATATATATATATATATATATATATATATATATATATATGTGTGTGTGTGTGTGTGTGTGTGTGTGTGTGTGTGTGTATTACGTACACATACATATACATATATATATGTATATACATATAATGCTACAATAAGAGAGTAGTTTAAGGGTAGATTAAGTCATAGGGATCGTAAGATAAATGTATAAATAATTAACGTTAAGACAACCAAACAATTCCACCATTAAATAGGAGTAAATCGAATATTTTATAAAAGATCAATAGCGGGCACACTGTATATAAATTATATTTAATTTAATGCATAAGAAAGAAGCTCATTTTGTAATAATTAGACAATATTTAGCTAAAGTAATATTGTGTGCGTCTTATAATATGCTATAAGTTAAAGAAACGAACAACGATAATTTCTTAAATACATCAAGTTTCATCAAAATAGACACGTAATCGGTAAAGATTAACAACCTGGCATTCTAGCTATTTAAAAATTTTAGTAAAAATGTCAACGCATAAATAAGAAAACGCATTCAAACACATCACTATTAGAAAGATGAGTACGTGACTGGAATATCATATTTACATGAAAATCGAACATATTTGAAATAACAAACAATAAATAACACGCGGTCCGCGATATGATAAAAGTTTGGACTATAAACGACACAAATATAAAATACGTGACAGAATGCCATAAATAATTGGAAATTCTAAGAATACATTATGATATACTGAACGTCTACGTGCGAAATTGAATGAAGGAACAACAATTAAAGGCAGGGAATTTTGAGAAATACCGGGTTCTACAGAGATAGACACAAAGTACAAGCCTTGATCAACAAACACGCCAATTAAAACGCTGAAGGGTGGGGCTTACAAATACCATAGGAAACTCGAAAATATACAGTATATCTTCAACAAGGTAAGAACCACGTCTGTTTAAAGTGGAGAATATCGTACCAGTAACAATTAGTGAAAAGTCAATAATTTATTAAAAGTGATTAATTGACAGTGCCAATATATGCAACGAAGAATAGCTGTTCTACGCGTAAACGTAAGATAAACTATTAAATGAATTGTATTTTAATATTTAACAATTTAGGGCTTGGAATAAAGGTCTAAATGTAGATCTTAAAGTATATCTAAAGATCTAAATGTATCTCTAGATGTACCTATAAATGAAAATCCAAAGATACTTCAAAAATACTTACAAGGAAATAAACGTAAATTACTGAAAGTTACTCCAGAAATCCGAGGGGAAAATACAAGCAACCATTAACCCATCATTCTTGCAAACAAGTTAAGCAAGTCGAACTGTAACAATCAAGGGGTGCTGACCACAGATACTTTGAGACAATTTCAGTGACAAGCAAGGAAAACGCAGGTTAGAGATTTTTAATTTTTCATTTGTTAAAGACTGTTTCAATTTTAATATTTGCTATATATTATATATCTGTAAGGGTCAACAAAAAAGTCAATTAAGAATTGAAAAATAGAGAATCATCTTTGAACGTTCGAAAGGTACTTAAGAGTATTTATAAAGATATTTTTGCTGGCCTTCAGGAAAATTAAACTTGGTGAATGTGAATAATTTATTCAGGGGATAATTTTTGAATTGACATTAAACTGTACATATTATCAATCATTATACTGTGTAATTTTGGATTGTTTCATTTAAATTATTCTGACAGTTAGGTGGTAGAAATAAAAAGAGGTTAAACAATCTTTATTGTCGTGAAGTAGGGCATTTACTGAGCTAGTCGTGGAAAAACAAATTCAAAAAATCAAAGGATTTTAAAAGGGGTCGATATTCACACCAATAAAAATAGCAACACCAATCATAAAAGGGCATATCACAGCAATGTGAAAATGACACCCAACGTAAGGGCTTGAAACAAAAGAGTATATCACAGCAATGTATATTGACCAACTAACTATTCACGATATGATTTATATACGACATTAGGATATAGACCAACCGATGTACACTCATCATTGATTTTATATATACCCTAAAATTAACTAAATGATTCATAGTCTGGCGTTTGCTCGAATGTTCTAGACTTCAGTAGAATACACTTCGGTTATGCAACTTACGTGTTTGATGGGTTGCTTAACGGTTGGAAACAATATATTGAAGTGATTAAGGGTCATTCAAAAAGTCATATAGAACCACTTCGTAAACATGCACCACACCGAACCTAAGCAAAACAACTAGAATTTTAAAAGAAAGTCAAATTTTGTAAATAATTATTTTCATAGTGGTGTATTTGCCAAACGTTTAGTATATTAAATTATGAATGATATAAACTCCGTGATTGGAAAAGCCGCATTTGCACTACCTAACCGTATCATATTTTTAGATAAGGATAAAGTATAATTTGCAGTAAAATACATTTTTGTAAAACCTCCGCATCCATTATCTGCTATCGAAGTACTTGATACGGGATTTTGTTTAAATGCGTTCTCAAAAAATTCAGCTCACAGAGAAAGTGCGAAAATTTAATTTTCATTTCATTTTCTATAACACATTAAAAGTGTTAGAATACGTGATTCATTATCCTCGAGAACATTCCATTGATAATAGGCAAATGACTTCTAAACGTTCGTTCAACTAAGGCGAACCAAAGTAATAACATTAATCGATGACGGTCGTAGAAATGAAAGAATGACAGCGATAAATTTTAAAGCGAAGAAATAACACGTTCAAATGTATCGATTAACGGTAGCCTTGTAGCTATTTGAAACGTTCAAGTTTAAGGAATGTTGCATCATTTAGATGGGACTTCTAAATTTATACAAACCAGGACAAAGGAGTAACACCCAGGGTGAGCTAGATTTTCCAGATTTTATGACGCAGTAAGGTTCAATGTTATATAACCTAATTAAATAAGGCGATCAATGGTCAGTAGTTATGCATTAGTTGAGTCAATGGTCAGTGCTTTATATTCTTTCAAATAGTTATAATGTTAGCAAACAGACGACTTTCATTGACAACTTTAAAGTTTATTACAACTTCCAAAGCAAATACATAATTGAGTGGTTTTAAATAAATGAACAGTAATAGAAATACGGCAAGATAAAGTTCTAATTTGAATGGAAAGCATATTTAAAATTTGATTGTATTTGGTGGTAAACGATTTGAACAATCTTTGTATATAGATTTAAAATTAAATTTTGGTAATGCTTTTTTAAACGATTTTATACATGGACCCAAGTTTACGATATAGAAAAGAATGACTAGTTTAATTCGAACGGTAAAACAAAAACCTTATTGTTTAAAATCTTTAAAAGTGGGACTCCTTATATTTTAACTAGTTAAAATGCGTAAAGATTTTGTGTGTGAATCTTCGTGTGAAAATGGATAATTGGAATTGAGGATGGTTGAACTTTGGTAGGTTTGGCCATTGTACATTCAGAATTAATGAACATAACTAATCAGCTACGTGTAAATCCGATTCAAAGGGAGTTATTTAAATTACTCGACTTTCATTTATAAAATTTTGTACAGAGTACGATTTAAATATGAAATGATTTACGGATAAATATCCTAATTAATAAGTGAAATTTTTTAACCATTTTTAATGTTAGCGAGTGATTATCTAGTAGTAGCTTATAATTTTTGGTTTTAGACTTAAGATATTGTGTGCAAAGGAAAGCCGTTGTGGCAATATTGGAATTTACCTTTAGATTCTAATGTTTTCATAAAAGTATTGTTTTCGAGGTTACATTTAAGATATCGCTTGTTAAGGAAAGCTGTATGTATATGTAATAATTGTTATTTGAAAGATGGTTTGATATAGAATGTCAGTATAAGCCTTCATGTCTGATTCTAGTGCTTGAATTTAACCTGTGCTAGTAAAATAGTTAAGGCAACACTTACAATAGGATCACCTTTACGGCCAACGGCAACGTTTATTGACGCGCAACAACGGGTATCATCAGATGTAGTTCATAACACTTTTACGACGCCCAACCTGGAGCTTATTTAGATCAGTTATAGTCTACAACTCCCAACGTCGGGCGGTATCAACTATAGTTCACATCAATATATATATATATATATATATATATATATATATATGGTGAGTTTATGTGGCAACGGTTGATAACTCCGTTATTATAAAGCTACGTAAACCAAATTTGGAAGCATATTAATGCCTAAAGTGCACATTTAAAAATATTTAAGCATACAGGGTGTTTCATATTTCCAGGGCATATTAAACTTATATTTTTTGAAACGGAACACCCTATATATTATTACATTTTGAAAAGCCCATAAAAGTGATTTAATTTGATATCAAATTGTATCTATCTATTCTTTTAATTTTGAGATATTCAACTGTTTTTAGAAAAATGATCCTGATTAGATACATTGCCACTGCCTAATACACAACTTATGTTAATTTTCAAGATGCAGAAAATTTACTATATACCATAGTATATTTGTAAATATCACACTTTGAAATTTCTTCACAGTATACAGGGTGTGTCAGGTTTCGCAAAATGCAGTTTTAATTATTTTTTAAATGGCACCCTACCAATTTATTGCTACAATGGATAGTTCATTAAGTGTGCTTTCATTTTTGTTGAGCATTCCTATACCTAAATCCATTACTTTCTGAGATATTTTGATTTTCTTCAAATTTTAAGAATGTTTTAATTTACATAACTAAAAATAACTTACTATTGAGAATATTATAAAACAATTAATACATTTTGATTAACAATTAACTACACTTATCCAATAACAATTTTCACTAAGATATAGCAACCTACAATAATACGCTATCAACAGAATTCTGCCAGATCAACAATATGCATTTTATAGAAAATGTTCAAGGAAATCAGGCAGGCTTTGAAAAAATAACTATTACATGTAAAGTGTCATTTAGGTTTATTAATTGTAGTGTGTTGTCATTTAACAGGATATCACTCTTGGTATATTCTTGATGCAAGTAGGAAATTTCTTAAACTTGCTCCCAATACCCAAATCATATTTATTTGTTCTTCCACTGTAAAATACATTTTGAAAACTCCTTCAAAGATTACATTTAAAACAGAACTGATAATGTGTTAAATGACAACACACTACAATTAATAAACCTAAATGCCATTTTGATTGTAATTGTTATTTTTTCAAAGCCTGCCTGATTTCCCGTTTGAACATTTTCTATAAAATGCATATTGTTGATCTGGCAGAATTCTGTTGATAGCGTATTATTGTAGGTTGTTATATTTTTAGTGAAAATTGTTATTGGACAAGTGTAGTTAATTGTTAATCAATATGTATTAATTGTTTTATAAAATTCTCCAATAGTAAGTTATTTTTAGTTATGTAAATTAAAAACATTCTTAAAATTTGAAAAAAATCAAAAATATCTCAGAAAGTAATGGATTTAGGTATAGGGAATGCTTAACAAAAATGAAAGCAAAATTAATGAACTATCCATTGTAGCAATAAAATTGGTAGGGTGCCATTTAAAAAAAATATTAAAAATTGCATTTTGCAAAACCTGACACACCCTGTATACTGTGAAGAAATTTCAAAAAAGTGATAATTACAAATATACTATGGTATATAGTAAAATTTTCTGCATTATGAAAATTAACATAAGTTGTGTATTAGTGCAGTGGCAATGTACCTAATCAGGGTAATTTTTACTAAAAACAGTTGAATATCTCAAAATCTAAAAGTAATAAATAGATACAATTTGATATCAAATTAAAGCTCTTTTTATGGGCTTTTCAAAAATGTAATAATATATAGGGTGTTCCGTTTAAAAAATATAAGTTTAATATGCCCTGGAATTATGAAACACCCTGTATGCTTCTAAATATTTTTAAAATGTGCACTTTAGGCATGCCTAATATGCCTCCAAATTTGGTTTATGTAGCTTTTATAATAACGGAGTTATCGACCGTTGCCACACTAAAAACTCACCCTGTATATACTGGGTGCTTCAAAAAAATGTATACACACTTTAAACTATTGTAGTTTTCCCGCACTACAAGGCTAATGTTATATTTCTTCGCCAGGTGCCAGCATAATCGTCCCTCTATGTTATATTATCAGTTGAAATTTGTAATATCAACATGGCGGACGTACGTTTGAGTTTTGAAGAACGAAAGCAGGTTATTAAGTGGTACTGGAAGTTTGAGAATGTAAATGAAGTTCAAAGACAGTGGAGAAGGGAGTATGATACAGAACCACCTTCAAGATTAACAATTACACGCATACGAGACAAATTCGAAATTCATGGAACAGTGTGTGATGTGCATAAAGGTCATTCAGGTCGGCCTCGAACAGCTACAAGTGATGAGTCATCAACGACAGTCTTGGAACTGTTTCAACGCTCTCCTAACAAATCTTCAAGGCAAGGGGCACGTGAAAGTGATGTAAGTGCTAGCAGCGTGCTACGCATTCTGAAGAGAGGCAAGTATCGTGTTTACATTCCAAGGCTGGTGCAACAGCTAAATGACGACGATCCAGATCGAAGGTTGCAATTTTGTGAATGGATTCAGGAGATTGTGATACGTGAACCGGGATTTATGGGTAGCATCATTTGGTCGGATGAAGCCCAATTCAAACTTAATGGAACTGTCAATAGGCACAATTGTGTTTACTGGTGTGAAGAAAATCCTCACATTACAATTGAAAAGCTGTAAATTTGCCTGGTGTAAATGTGTGGTGCGGTTTGTCTTCAAGGGGACTCATTGGACCTTTTCGATTTGAAGGCACTGTAACTGGTATTAATTACCTAACAATGCTTGCTGATTCCATATTTCCTGCCATTAGTGCATTATACGGTAATGATGATTTTTATTTTCAACAAGATGGTGCTCCGCCGCACTATCACAGGGACGTACGAGCTTACCTGGATCAAAATTTGTCGGGCTAGTGGATAGGACGCAGGGGGCCAATCGAGTTTCCAGCACACTCTCCAGACCTTACACCACTGGATTTCTTCTTGTGGGGCACAGTAAAGATGAGGTGTACAAACGTAAACCACGTAACCTAGACATTCTTTGGAATGAGATTCAAGCAGTGTGTAGAGAACTCTCATTGGACGTTTTGATACGATGTACAGAATCTGTGGTGACTCGTACTCAGAATTGTATTGATGCTGCAGGTCACCAATTTGAACAGTATTAACATTTGTTATTTATGTTTCATTTACATTGGACTTTCAGCTTTCTATTTTCCTGAAATTTAACTTTGTAGAACGGTAAATAAATTTTCTATGGAAGTTCAAAGTGTGTATACATTTTTGAAGCACCCGGTATATATATATATATATATATATATATATATATATATATATATATATACAGGGTGCCCACAATCTATCGCCGTATATGGGTAACTTACAATGTTGGTTAAATTAGCAAAGTTGAAGAGAAATTTACGAGTAGTATGATGCTTTTTTGAAAACTCACCTAGATGCTCAACTTTTTTAGATATTTGAAAAAACTGAAATTTGCCATTTTCTTCAAACGCTAATAACTTTTTAACGGTTTAACCTATAGAGAAAATAAAAACTGCTTGTAAGGTAACTTTTTACGTAGAATTCAATAGCGTATATGACAATTTTAATTGGAAATGGGTTTTCAAGCTACAAACATAACCTCACTTTTTTTAAATAGAAACCATAGTTCAATATAACCCAAATGGAAAGGTTTTTCTTTTCTGATTACCCTGATGTAAGGGTTGATGTACTTATTTTCAGTAGTTTCTTCATAATAAAGAAAAAACGATTTATTTATTTGCGGGCATCAAGGAGTCCATGGATACATATTTTAAATAAACAAAAAACAACTGGCATTTGTCAGATATTATTAGTTAAAGTGTTTATTTGCTCTGGGTTGCAAATTTTGTGTAGAAGACTTTAAATTTATTTGATTATAATAGAGAATGTATACAAACGACGAAAAAATGACATGCTCTTTGTTACTATGCCTGTAACAGAAATTGTGATGCTGCTGGTGATATGTATTATGAAAGATATTTGGAAAGAAGGCAGCCAGATAAACGATTGTTTTCTAAATTAGAAAACAATTTAAAAAGGTTTGGTGCTTTTACAAAACCCAGTACTGATAAAAGAAAATTCAAAACTGATGATGAAGAACGTGTGTTAGCCTACATAAATTTTAAGCCAACAGCGTCCTCCCGAGAAACTGCAATTGAGTGCGCTACTTCTACAGAAAAAGCTCGCCTAATTTTAAAACAAAACCGCTAGAAACCATACAAAACCCATGTTAGCAATACACTGTATCATGGGGATTGTGAGAGAAGACAACAGTTTTGTAGGTGGTTTCTTAATGAAACAAATAATAATCCTGGTTTTAGTCACACTATTATATTTACCGACGAAGCAAAATTTACTAACAAAGGCATGTTTAACAGAAAAAATACAGTCTACTGGAGTCAGGAAAATCCCCATTTAACAGAAGAAAGGCGGGATCAACATCAATTTTCGATAAATGTGTGGTGTGCCATTTTGGTAATAAAATACTTGGGCCTTTCTTCTATAATTATAATTTAAATGGTGTACACTATTTGAATTTTCTACAAAAGGAATTGCAAGAAATGCTCGATAATTTGCCACTTCATTTACTGCAAAACTTAAAATATTTTCAGCATGACGGTGCACCTGCTCACAATGCTCAAGCCGTTTCTGAATATCTTGATAATAGTTTTCCAAATTGGATTGGCAATGCAGGTCCTGTTCCATGGCCGGCAAGGTCACCAGAACTATCGCCACTGGATTTTTTTCTTTGGGGTACTGTAAAGGATGTAGTGTATGCTAAAAAATCCAATAACATTGAGCAACTCAAAGATAGTATTACAGCAGCTATTACAAGTGTAAAACCACAAACGTTAAATAAGGTGCACCAAAACCTAATTAAAAGGTGCGAAATGTGTTTGCAAGCTAATGGAGGTCATTTTGAGCATATGTTAATGTAGGAGTGGGCATATTCGCATTAATTAATTTTGTTTCCTTTGATTAAGTTATTTGTATTGTATGGATAGTTTATTTTTTAAGTATTTTATTTTTCTTAGTTTATAATAAATTTAGTTACAATAAACTTGTGTTTCCATTATTGATTTTTACACATTTTGTTTGTTTGTAATATGTATCCATGGACTCCTTGATGTCCGCAAATAAATAAATCGTTTTTTCTTTATTATGAAGAAACTACTGAAAATAAGTACATCAACCCTTACATCAGGGTAATCAGAAAAGAAAAACCTTTCCATTTGGGTTATATTGAACTATGGTTTCTATTTAAAAAAAGTGAGGTTATGTTTGTAGCTTGAAAACCCATTTCCAATTAAAATTGTCATATACACTATTGAATTCTACGTAAAAAGTTACCTTACAAGCGGTTTTTATTTTCTCTATAGGTTAAACCGTTAAAAAGTTATTAGCGTTTGAAGAAAATGGCAAATTTCAGTTTTTTTCAAATATCTAAAAAAGTTGAGCATCTAGGTGAGTTTTCAAAAAAGCATCATACTACTCGTAAATTTCTCTTCAACTTTGCTAATTTAACCAATATTGTATCTTCTATAATAAAAAAGTTACCCATATACGGAGATAGATTGTGGGCACCCTGTGTATATATGTATATTGCTGTGACAAAGTCGCACGTTGGAACAATACTAAAAGAGTACTGTGACGACGCCGCACGTTGAGATGTCACTATAAGAGTGTTGCAAAAACGCCCTTGCTTCAATGCGCCGCTAAAAATGCTATGATACAGATACAGCAAATTGTGAAACTTTAAATTGTTGACTTACCTTTCTTTCTATCTTTGCCTGGCTAGCTCAACGGAAATGTTGGAGTTTTCAAAAATGAAATCAAATACAGCAATATCACAAAGCATTTATAGAGTATGAAATATTTTCTTTCATACAAAAGCATATTGAACATTTACAACATCGTTTCTTTTAAACATCAAATAATTTCTAAGAAGTACGTATTTACTTAATTATAAAAATGTTCCTAACCTTATTTTAAATTTACAGAACTAAATTTCTTCTCTTATGGATAGGTTTCCTAGTTATGATTCTCACGTTTGTAACGATTGTTTTGGCCAAATCTATTAAAAGGTCAGAGTGTTTCGAACCTTGAACACTAGCTTTCTTGGTAAATATACTTACAAAAATCAATATTATACGAATAACACATATTCTAGTTTAGATTTAAATGACAAATACTCAAATATCATTTACAAACATTATTTAACAAAAATTATACTTGCAAATTCCCCGAAAGGCTTTGTTATTTAATTCGTAATTAAATATTGTTTTATTTTAAATATCACGTCAATATATTGCTGTTCTGTAGCTGATGCGATCTGAATTTGGGAGCCAATAAAAGTGGTGTGATTTATAGCGTTTAAAAGGATTGAAGTGAGCCCCTAGATTGAACGTCAACGAAAGTGCTATGAAGTATTGCCTAAAGATGCCCGAATTAGCTTGCTAGCTTAGTCTAGCTGCATCAACAAGAATTCAACATCAAACTTATAATAATCTCAAAATATTCAATAACAATTGCTACATTCCCATAAATGTTTCCTTAACACACATTATTCAAAAACTTACTTACAAACATTAAATAGAGTCCAATATCATAGGCATCTCTTCAGTTTAAAAAGCTTTTATAACTACTAGATACTAGCATGGAGTGCATAAGATATCTCCTTGTAATTAGTATTTCGTGAATGTAAACCACACTATGTAGAAATTTTTAGAAATGAAAATGGATAACTTTAGTGATCCTACTTACCCCGAAGTCAAACGTCGCTGGTCAGATACATCTGAAACACCCTCTTGAAATGGCCAAATTGCAGCGGAATTTAATCCCATAAAATTTTAAACTATCTATCCACTTACAACAAAAATTTGTAATCAAAATTCTTATGTAATCTAACCTCTTTAAATGAATAAAGCAAACAAAGTCTTTTATAAGATTTAGAACATTGATATAGGTACTTGCTTTTACCATTTGATTATGCTGGTGGCTATTAACTTGTACATGTCCAATTTTCTTACCATTTAGTATTTAAAGTAATTCCAGTATTTATTTCAAACATTAGTTCTTCGTACTCATATTAAAATCAACTCTTAAAGTCGATGGTTGTACGTTCATAACTTTAAAATTTATTATTATTTATCGACAGATATTTTTAAACGTGCAATAATACACGAACATAAAACAAGCTCAATTAATTGACAATTGACCCCGATCGGATTCTTGAATCGGTTTATATAGTACCATTTCCTACGTCGTAGAGATCCAGATAAATCTGTCGGCGTTCATTTATGCTGGTGATGCGATTTTCTCGGAAATTGACATTCTACGGCTTAATTAGGACATTGTCATATCTAGATTGCTGCCTTCAATCGTTATACAATAGTTATATTTTGATTTATGGGTTGTTATACGTCTTATCTCACATTACAGTCCCCTAAATGGACTGTACATTCATCTTATTTGTTATCTTGAAGATAATTATGTTACCTGCTGATCTTTATGATTATGATTTAACTTGAGTTATGGTTGTTTATTACTTGTGCATAAATCTAGATTTTCGAATAATTTACAAAAGCGAAATACGCTTCTATTTCGATACACGACTCACCTGTTTTGCATTAAATACCTTTAATGTATGAAATTTTTTTAGAACGTCTATAAATAATGTTTTAATGTGAAGTGTTTTAGAAACACGGGTTTTTAACTTGCTCACTAGACTTTATTCCTAATCAGTACAGAATTTAAGTGGTATTAAATACTTTTTAATTAGGAAAATATTAACTAATCTTTTGGGTTTCTAACACTTTTAATTTTGTACTTCTGTTTCAGGTATTTGTGCCGTGGCGATGGATTGAAAACGATCGTTTTATGCGTAACTGATTAATATCGCGATTTTGTGTCGGAAAGTCGGGAGTGTAAAATGTGGTTTCTGTATTCTGATGCGATCTATACGTGAATAACAATTATACGTGAACAATGCGGCTTGATTACTGCATACAATCTGTGTTCAGTTGGACCATGATCGGCTTTGCAATTGCTGCTCCCCCAACTCAGCAAATAAAGCAGCCTCAGCAAGAAAGTACTCAAGGTAAGATTTATTGTATTACTTTAATTTATTTTCTAAGTACGGTAGTTTCAAATTTACTTCTACGAGATTTACTCCCAACCTTCTTGGTAAATTTTGGTAAACTATAAGTATATAAAACTTGCAAACACATATTATTCCATTACGGAATTTCTACAGTACAAACTCCTTTACTTTGTTGTTTTTAATATACTATAAAGTTAATTTAACTAAAATATAAAAAACTACTTTACCAATTATTCATCTTTACATATAAGCAAATACCTGGATCTATTTTGGAGGTAATTATTTTCTATCATTATGGCAAACATCTTGTAAGGTCACAATGTATAATACCAGAAGTTTAAGAGTTATTGGCTGTATACAGAATTTTTCCAATAAAATCCAAAAACAGAGAATATTTTCGTGTAAAAATAGCGGAGTCACTTTCTCCCTGATGCAATTTTGTATAAACCAGATACTAATTAAATTTACTTATTATATATATATATATATATATATATATATATATATATATATATATATATATTTAATATGAACATGAAATTAATGTGTTGGGATGTTTTTATGTGTTGGGATGTTTTTGGTCATAAATAAAACAACTGTCAAATAATCATTCGTTTTTAACTTGACGTTTCGACCTATTATTCAGATCTTAATCATAAGATAAAACTTGATTATTCTTAAATTTAGGGCTAGTGTAAAATAATTTTAAATGACATAAATATATACAGCCAAATTGTATTAATGAAAATGTAAAAGAAAAAGAAATTACTCTCCTACCGTGTCCTTTTCCTTGCCGGGCTAGCTCTGATGCAAAAGCGTGGATGATGTAAGAATTATGCTGATTTCATGTTTTATTGATATTAGTATGATTTATGGCTATCGTAAGAAGTTTCCATTCTTTGTTAATAAACGACACGAACCCCGACTATCCCTTTCTTTCTGTAACCGTCGAGGTATTCAAACATTTATATTATCCTTTATGGCTTCTTCTGATAGTAGGACGTTCTTTGAATTGAAGCATTAATTTATTTCTGGAAAGTAATTAGCTATTTCTATTGTATTTACAAACAATTAGTGACTTTATGGAATTATCTCGAAATCGTAGTTTGTTTAGACAAATAAATATGGTATTTTTGTTTAGGATTAAATGATATACTTTGTTCTAGAATTAACCGAAATAGGCTTCTTTGTAAAAGGTAATTTTCTCATAAAAACTGTATTTTTACCAGAATGCATTACTTAATGCATCTACCGTTCAGAAAAGTACTAACTTTTAATTAGATAATTAATAAATACTCTAATTCAAAAGTGCATAAGACTCATTTTCAGTCTGCCATAAATGCCTATACACGGATTTTAATTACACAATTTATGTAGGCTCCGTTCTTATGTTTTGTAAATGCAATAAGAAAAGGTTTTTTCTAGAAGGTCATTATTTACACACGGCTTAATCAAGGAATACTGAAGTATTTTTGGAAATTGGGCTTCGCCTTTTTAAATGGTATGTGATATTTTATGGGAATATTACTTTTATGTGCAAATTGTATACACATATGCATGTATACAGAGTGAAAAAATTAAATATTGAAAAAATTTAATTTTTTCTGTTTCTGGGTGGGTTTTTCACAGAATTTGGCGTTTAATGACCTCTCGTGACTCATTATCACATCAGCATGTATATATATATATATATATATATGTGTGTGTGTGTGTGTGTGTGTGTGTGTGTGTGTGTGTGTGTGTGGGTGTGTGTGTGATTACTGATTATCCGTAGGTCATATAGCCGTAAACCGGAGCAAATTTGGAGAAATTTAAGGAAAACTTAAATTATGTAAATAACGTTTTCGTATAGAAGCGTATTTTTTAAAACAGTCGGTATATGGAATATAAATGCAGGAAAACCCGCGACAGAAAAAATTCTCATTCTTAATAACGAAGAAGTAGTGTTTTTAGATAAGAATGGTAGTATGTTCCGCGCGTAGAACGACATTTTCTCAAAGAGCGTCATTTACATTTTTGTAAAGTACCTAATACGAAATATACGTTGATACTTAGATGAACGAGAATTCATTAAAACTATCAGTCGATATTTAAAGAAAATGTTAGGAGTGTATTTCAATTGAAAAGATGGTATTTTGCAAGTAATAAAGAAATAATTCTGAAATAATATAGTACTAAATAAGGTAAACAACTTTGTTCAAACTATAAGATAAAATAAGATTAATTAATGTCTTAAAGATAAAATAACGCTTAGGTAAACGTTATTAATTTGTGTAGCTTTAGGCCGTAAAAGGACAAACTGTAAATGTTGCTTTCCGAAAACGACCAATTAGAAGATTCGGCAGGAAGTACCAGCCTTAACGCGATTATTCTAGGTGCGTGACGTATCACGGAGGCTTTGCCTATGTAACCCAACAAAAGGCAAATACGGAGATAAATTGAGGAATCCTCATTCAAACCTCGTTTTGCAGTTGATCCAATGATTTTATTGCGTAGTAAAAATACTACAGTTTTAGTGGTTGCAACTATTTTATTGAAATATTGACCAAAAAGTGCTTTAAACGCTCAAAAGTAAGTGAGATTATTGAAAGTACGTAAAGTGGATTAAAATGAAGAATAAACGAATAAGTAGTAATTGACTACTGTAAGATAAAGTTCATGTTTATTTGAATGCAAGCATTCATGGAATTAGAAAAGCAAGGTTGATGTTTAATCGTATCTAATGGAAAATCTTAAGCGATTTGAACGATTTTGGACATTGATGCAGAATTACGTGCTAGACAACAACGACCAGCATAAGTTACACGATTAAATAAAATTACATTGTTTAAAATTTTTAAAAAGACATTTCTATTAATTAGTTTAGTTGTATGATAAAAATATTATTCATATATGCAGTATATAAAATTAGAGTAGTGTGTGTGTGTGTGTGTGTGTGTGTGTGTGTGTGTGTGTGTGTGTGTGTGTGTGTGTGTGTGTGTGTATTCAAGTTGATAATTCGAGTGAAGGGTGGCGACCATTATATACAAAAATACAAAAATACAAAAATTTTATTAAACCTAATTAATCAGGTATGTCTAAATCAGTTTTTACAGGGGTGGATATTGAGTTATGTGATTTATTTTAACAAATTTAGTACATAGTAAGATTTAGTTAAGGAATTATTGTGAATTAAATTTAGATTAGAGTAACTCATTGTGATGATATGAGACCTTGGACTCTATTTTAAATATAAGTGGATGGTTATTAAAAATTATATTGTTGTTAAATGTAAGATAGTATTTGTAAGAAAAATTCGTGGCAATTTTGGACTCTACTCTTAGATTTTAATATTTGTGCGAAAGTGCTTTTCCTAGAGGATATATGTAAAACATTGCTGTGAGTGTAATAATTATTAATTGAAAGATTATTTGGCAAATAGTTTTCCATCCATGTCCTAATTGTTCAAATCGTTAAATTTCTTTTATTAAGTTAAACATCAAAATTGCATTACAAATCGATATAAGCTTATGTTAAAATTAAAACCTTCATCATCATCATTTTGCTTTCGACCTTACTTAAGGTCGGTTTGACGCAGCTCTAACTTCTTTTCTAATCTCTGCTAATCTAAAAAGGTCTACATACCCTTCACAACCTAAATCTCTAATAATTTGACTAATAGAGCTTTGTCTAGGCCTTCCTACTCTATTTTTATTTGGTAGTCTATAATCTAAGACTTTACTAAATAGTCCCTCAGGTCTTAACTGGTGCCCTATCATTCTATCTCTCCTGACCTTCAATTGTTTCCACATACAAGGATCCTCACCTATCCTTCTATAAACTTCCTCGTTTGTTACTCTATCTGTCCAACTAATCTTTAACATTCTCCTATAACACCAAGTTTCAAAAGCTTCTATCTTTTACCTTAAAACCTTATCTTGCAGTAATCAATAATTATTTATCCAGTTTACGTACTTCCAGTAAATCCTTCTAACTTTTGTACATGTAAATCACTTTTTCTACACTCTTTCAACAAATAATTTCACTACTGAAACTTTACTACGTGACATATTACCATTAATTCTACTGCATCTTGACGTTTAATGGAAGGAGTATTGGGACTTAGCCTAAAGTGGTACTTGAAGTAACATTTGGAATTGAAGTGGTATTTGAAGTACTATTTAAAGCCGATTTCTCAGAGTCGGCGAAAATCAAATTAGCAACTGCAAAACACTTTCATAACAATCTTAATACTTGCACTTATTTTATAGAACTAAGTTATTGTTAAATTACTTTATTTGTTCACGGAAATAACAGGGACTATCCTTTTTAAGTTAACCTAGTCCTATATATGACGTCCTATATATTCGGATTATAAATATACATGCGTTCAGAAAATCCACTACATTACCCAAATATAAAACCCGTTACCAATCAGGTGACTTAGAGCAGTACAAATATTTAAGTTTATAGCAAAATAATTAATTTGTCAAACGCTGTGATTAACGCAAAATTCATTTGATCTTGTGATACGTAAATTCTAATCATTTTAATTTTAAATTACTCCAAATTCGTTTGGATATCGCAGTTTACCATAAAAATATTAACTTTTAATGAAAGAATTAAGCGACTTTCTCCTTGTAGTACTTTATATTAGGAATTGACCCAACTTTTCAATAAAGTGACAGTCTATCTTACTAAAATTTTTGTTTAGATACTACATGAACGGTATGAGTAAAAATTCATCTACATAACTAATTTCTTAGAAAAAATTGTTTAACTAATTATTGCGGATTAAAATTTTGTTCTATTTGGTGTATTTTTCTTATCAATATATATTGAAGAAAAAACTCAATTTTAGTCTATAAGGGTTAAATGCCAACTCTGATTCAGCATGTATAAGGAATCAATTTCTATTTAATACATGTTGATGTAGAAAATGCGCTTTATATGAGCGAAATTAGAAAATATTATATGCATATATTCATACATTCCACATAGAAACAATTTGAAAGTATGAAGCAGCAAAGCCTTCATTAACTTGTGCTCTGTTTTGAGAAACTGTGCAACGTTTTGTACGTGTCATTGATTAGCCTGAAAAGTTGTCATTGGAATGAACTTATTAATGTAAACTAAAAAATTGCATTTATTTTGAGAAATCGTGCAAATATTACTAATCACGCAGATGTTATATCGGAATCTTTGAATTCTAATTTTATTCAATTAATCACATGGCATGGTTAAATTTTGTTGGACGAGCCTCATTTGTAGGTGATATGACATTATCAAAACAAAGCTTTTATTTACAGTTAGAGTTATATGAACTAAATCAATACAAACCTCATTGGAATTTTGGCTATGGAATGACGTCGGAACTGGCAATACTGAAACTTTTCATCAAATATAATTTTAAAGATTTGAAAAAAAAGTCGCTCACTATTCAAATTCTCCGTGCGATTCCTTAAGCTCTACACGAAGCTTGGCATAAAAATTTCCTTCATGCAACTACTCTGTTATCGACGTTCATGTTCATAAATAACAATAGACGTACTAGGGGAAAATGACTGTTGATTTTTTGATGAGGTGCTAGAGTGTAAATACAGAAAGTTGCAAAGTTTGCTACCTACGTCTTATATTACCAAATTTATCAAAACCTTTATTTTCTATCGCGCATGCAATTATATCACGGCAATAAAAAATATTTAAAAGCAGAATTAAAGGCACGTGGAAACATGTATGAGAACTGTGTAGCGAATACGATAACACATGAATACCTTGCATTTCCAAGTTTAGTTTCTTGAACTTTTGAAGTGAGCGTTTTAGTTTATTTAAACCTGTTGTTTTTTTGTCAAAATAAATCTAAAAAGGCTTTCATAAATTTAAGCTAGATTAGATGTCTTCTTAATCAAGCTTGGATTGAGTTTACCTTTAGTTAGTGGAAGTGGTGTATATTTGCGAAACTTTTCGTGTTTGTGCTAGAAGTTTTCATATCACAAAGATTGAAATTGTACAACTAGAAAACCGTTAAACGGATATCCTGTTATAATACGCATTGGCTGTTTAGCGGCCATTATGAAACAGTTATATTACGAGTGCAGCTTTATCATAAAACCGTTGCTTTAGAAGCCGAGGATTTTATTCCGATATTAAGAATGAGTATATTTAACTGTGCTAAATTTAATAAAATTGCTTCGAACAAACAAAACGTATTTGTATCAAATATTTAATCATTGATCTGTCATTCTAAAAAAATATTTACCTCAATAAAATAAAGTGCTTTCGAAACCAAATTAAAGGTAAACACATGGTAAAGATGGCGTATGTTCTGCTTTGCGTAACTAATGGCCCGAGGCACGGTGCTTGCTTTTAATTATGATTCCTTGTCATCTGTTGTTCTAGCTACCGTCTGTAATCAACTGACTAAACCGTGCTTTTCAATCTTTAACCGTTGTTAACATAATATTTTACAAAAGACCGTCGGGATGTTGCTAATGGTTAGGAAAGCTAATATTTATGCTAACAGTCTCCACTTTCATATAGATGTAATAGTTATTAGTGTACAAGATTTGTCTAATAAATTCGGTGAATAGCCTTATATATCGGTATTCAACGCTTGAAACAAGGTAGCTCGCATGCGTAAGCATGCATGGCAAGTCTGGAACTGTTCTCTCTCGGGGAGTGTGTGACGTTGCTAAAGCACTATTGATTTACTTCAACAGAGTGTTCTGAGGAGTGTGCGTTGAAAACCATGGAGCAACGACACATCATTAGGTTCTTCTTCAAATTAGGTAAAACGGTGACGGAAGTCCACGAAATTTAGGTGCAATTGTATAGGCAAGCTGCTGTGAGCAGAAAATGTGTGTTTACGGTTGGTTTGCACGCCTTCGTGCTTGCAAGGAATTGGTGGAAAACGAATCTCGTTCTGGTCAGCTATCCACAGGCAGGACACCGGAAAACATTAAACGTGTTGTTACGTCAACTCCTGTGCCTTACAAAATACGATCAATTATAGTACACTAGCACGTCAACACTGTTTGCACATCTTCTAAATCCGTAATAAGTGACAACTAAGTAAATCATATTAATCAATGTATGCCGAAAACTCGTGATTACTTGGATCAAAGCAACTGGTTGTCATTAGTTGTTTAGTTTGGAAAAAGGTTATCAAAAATTTTATTTTTGGGGTCAATCTTTCCCAATGTTACTGTTTACTTCCGTTTGTATTTCGCTAGTAACAGGAAATACAATATTCTTCGTAACAATACTGAAGATTTTTACGAGTAATCCTGGATTATAGATGGATTCCGTTGCTCATGAGACGTGAAACTCCCATTCCGCTAATATAGCTACTGTTGTTGTTGGTTCCTGATCTGCGCTATGCTAACCGTTCTATTCCTGTACCCGTACTAGAGGATTAACCTATCACCCAGATAAGTTTTGCTTGTTTTCTGCGTAAATGAATCCGTATTTGTCTTAAATGGAATAGCTACTTCCTAGATAACTGGGTGCTTCAGGCGAAGTCACTACTTTTGTAATAGATATTTTTGTGATACCAAACGCTTACTGTAATTGTTTTCAATTTTCTCATATGGTAGCATCTGATACACAGAAATACCACGATTTATCAATAATTGTTTCTCCTAATCAACACGTGTTGTATATACCATAAGTTGAGTAAAATATAATTGTACAGCAGAATCACGAGCTCGTTAGTCTTTAGTTAGCAATGTTAAAGTTATGTAAATATGTATGCCACACTGGCAGTTTTTCTTGTAAACTTGCCTTGATGGTATTTAGAACTTTTGATTACTTGTCACAGAGAAATATACCATGAACCTTTTGTTTATAGAAAACAACAAACTTAGCTATTTGTGTTTACGTTTTGTATTACTAATAGACTTTTGTTAGTGACCAGTTAGACCCAACTACTTTAGGCAGAGCAATTACCCTGCTTAATGGTAGTTTCCTATATTACCTGTATGCGCTGACCTGACAGATTACTATCCTATCATAGTTACTTTTATTTGTATGTTTACTATATCATTTTTCTTCCAGTGGATTGAAGTGCTGATCGTTTCTTTATGTTTGTTATTTATCCCCGACCCTAATCTACGACCGTTGCTAGCGCGGCATCCGTATTATATGTGACTCTAGTTTACCGTTACAGTGTGCGTGTAGTGCTAGCAAAAAATCGGCGAAAGACTCAGTGATTAATAGCAGAAAAAGTGAATATTAGCAAACATATAGTGGGAGTCACCAATCATGAAGATTTGGGCAAACCCAAGCCTTATTCACGATTCGTACCGCACATGCTAATAGACGAGCAAAAAGTAGTACATTTTAAACAGCGATATCATCAACATACGTGACCTAGGTCCATCCCTTCTGTTCCATTGTCACTTAAAACGAGTCTTGGTGTTTCAGGAACGTACTTTAAACAATAAACAATCACTGAAACCGCGTGCATATTTTTCTCCGCAACAAAATTTGTTACTGCTTGCCAAACGGTGAATGCCGTATTCTATTTGGAGGTTCTCAAACGTTTGTTACAGTGTATCCTGGACGTTAGGCCACAGATAATCCAGACTGGCAATTAGAGGCTACTGCACAATAATACACCAATTTTGGCTCAGCATGGTGTGGTTGTTTTGAAATACCCATCCTACTCACCAGATCTTATACCTTCAAGAGATCACGTTTGATAGACGTTAAGAAGATTTATTACTGTGCGAGAGCTATTTTGAAAACGCCTCCAAAAATGATTTTTCTGAAAGTTTCCAGAAGCTAAACATTGTCAAAAGTGCATAGTGTCTTGAGGTGACTTTTTCGAAGGCGAATTCTAGTGCGCATTCTATTGTTGTATTTTTATTAAATCATTAACCAAATTTAATAGTCACACCTTGTTGTGTATTTGATTATTAGTTTGTTTTTGTAAATCAAGCCAGGGAGCATTAGATAAAATTATATTCGAGTGTGGTTAATACCAAATATGTATGTCCGTTAAAATAGCAACGCTCTCTTGATATTAATCATACTTAAGTTGGACAATGTATATGATTATATAAAGTGATACATATATTTTGTTTTAGATAAAACCTCAGGGAGGGGTGGAAGAAACGCCCCGAAATTGGGTGGGTTTAACAAGGATGTGGTGCGCGTACAAAAGGTGAAACGTACCATTCAAAAGATAAGGTTATGCGATTTTCAGTTAACATTACATGTGATTTTTCCAATGCTCCACCCGAAGGTACTACATTGGCCAGGAAGCGAGTTTTTTTTTACCTGGAAAATTTTGAAATTTGCCGAATCCTTGCTGTTCCAAGCAAGGTAGGGATCTTTAACGTGCGTGACAACACTCACACACGGGACCTCCATTTTACCTCTTATCCGAACGAGGGTGTATTTTTGCGAAAAATGCTCGCCTAACATTTTTCAAGCGGACCGTGTCGGGATTCGAACCCGGGACCTAGGGCGTAGTAGTCACACACATACCACTACGCCACGGAGCCGCCTGATTTTCAGTTAACACCATAACTTGATCGGTGAACACCGAACTTTTATTGAGGATGAATTTACTAGACATGGCAGTTTGCTAATACGCGAGCAGAGCTGTGTGCGTGTGTGTGCGCATGCGCGCGCGTGTACGTGCGAGGGTAGGTGTGTTTGCATGGCAGCATACGTGCGTGCATGCGTGTGTGCGTGTGTGGGTGGGTGGCTGGATGCGTGCCTGCATGCATACGTACGTGCGTGCAACCGTATCTGCGTGCGTGCGCGCATGCGTGGGTGCGTGAGTTCTTGCATGGGAGGGGTGTATGTGTGTTGTGTTTGTGATGTTGATATTCGTGTTACGTTTCTCCTTTAGAACCAGGACGTCGGCAGCCGGAAACTCTAATCGTCAAGGAAGAACGCTCAACGGATTTGCCTTATCAGTCCGAACCATCGGCAACCGGAAATCCACATGTTGAAAAGGCAATTTAAGTGTGTGAATGGTCTTTTGTGTTTGTACAGTGTTTGAGAGATGTTTTGTGTGTTTGTGTGTGTATGTGTGTATGAAAAAATGTAAAATAAACGGTGTCACTTACACTAGTTTCAAGTTCAAGTTTACATGTTATTCATACCATCACGAACTTCAATGAAATGCACTTAGTGTTAATTCCTTATAAACAACTATTGTTGTAAATAATTGTGATTGTGGCAGCTAATACGATTGCTATTGATAGAGAATGAGAACACTACCGGATTTAAAGTGGAACGTAAACTTTTTCTGTTTAAAATATATTGTAGTATGAGTAAACGTCCTTGTGTAGTTTGGACAACTATTGTACCCAGGAAAACATCTAAAATTCTGTCTGATTTAACTTGAAAATTAATTTAGCACTTAAAACACCGGTAAAAAGCTTGTTAATAAATGCCCCGTACTTAAAATTGCGTTAGTACGAAAGTTGAACCACTTAACCCAGGCCCACGTCATAAAATTGTCTCCCAAAACAGTTTAAGACAGTTTAAAGTTTACAATAAAAGCCCCTCCCCCTCCCCCAAAACAAACCTTTATATATATTGCACGTGCATCAAAAGATCCAGAACACAGTTGTATAAACTTCAGTAATTACTTACAAAAGTTTTTCTTCGCGTGGTAAAATTTGGAAAAACTTCGAAATCGTTTTTTCCTACGTTGTTGGTTCTTGATGTCCTTTGTTACATGTTTGTGGTTTACACTTTACAACTAAACTTATTTTAAGAAACTTAAATAATAAAATTAATTATATTACGGACTACATCGCCTGTTCACGGCGACGTCTACTTTATAAATTATTTGTATATATATGTAAATGCTACCTGCATACTTAGATGGTGCGATGTGGATGATGGGAACCCTGGGCAGAATGTTATGCATGTCGACGTTTGCCCCTACGCGTCGACCCCCGTCTAGTTTTCCGGCTTTTTTGCTTCCCTCTTTTACTATTTACGCTTCAACTGCAGATGCCAAAACTCGCCATAATTTCAGTATCGAATCCATTGCTCTTTCTTTATACTTTCTTAACATTGCTCCTGTATGGAGCATCTTACTTTGCAACTACTGCGATGCGAACCTTGCTCTGCCGCTTTAAATTCCAAAGCGTGAGCTAGCGCAACATGTTGGGTCCTAAATCGAGCAAGCTGTAATACTTGCTGGATGTTACCATGGCGTATCCCATCACCAAAGGTCGGTATTGCCAGCTGTTTTAGGAAGCTATCCGGTGCTGTTGGGTAGGCTAGGTTAACCAAGACAGCAATTTAGTATAAAATTTAGATCATTAACTTGTGATTCATAAAGCAAATTCCTAATTCGTGGTTCGCATTTTAACCTACAGAATTTACACGCACTTTCAAACTTTATTTGAAAGATTGCAAGTTCTAAAGTAGAATTTCGTAATTGAACTGAACTTTTATACTTCTTGTACATCTGTCAATTTGTTCTTTCATTTAGTGCATAATGTAGAAAGAATAAAATGTTCAAAGAACGAGTTGATTCTAACCCAATTACGTTGAACTTCCTGCATTATGGACCATTCTTGTGGGGACTGCTTTGGATTTTTCGTTAACTTAGATTGTCTCAAAGTAAATATCCTCCGCCTACATCTTAATTTATCTTTGAATACCAAATGCTATTGAGAGCTTCGTAATACTGTTTTACTACAGCTTCTGCAATATTTTGCATCAGTAAACAAGAGTTCATGAGAGCACTTTGCTTTTTAAGTTTCTCTAAAATGAAGATAAATAGATTTCCACTTACACCATGTAAAGCAAAATCGACCCATTTGAATTTATGGCGTGTACTTGAATTTACTTAAATTTATAATACTGTGATAAATCTTTTGTATACTCTTTAAGAAGCAAATTCATTAACAAAATGTCGTCGAATAAATGGAAAACGTTTACCGAAATCTCAGAGAAATGCATTTCTTGTTTGAGTGTGAGTTAAGTAGAAACAAGGAACTGTAGCGGTTAAGCTCTTTCATGATATTCATAAGGATCCCACTCGCTATTATAGATGAAGATTCGGTTAAATTGGAAAAGCATTTTTTATTTGTGAGAACTACAAGAGGGCAAAAGAATTTGCTTATATTTTGGTCGTTTGAAAAATAAAGAAAAATTTAAAAGTTTCACCTCTAATTTTATATCTCAAGCGTTTGCACTTTAAGAATTTTGAAAAAGTAATTCAGAAGCTATTTGTTTTAAATTCTTTAAGCTATAAACTCCAACTATTAAAATTATGATTACATTTTTTTTTTAGGGGCCGCCAGTTACATATCCCCAAATTAGGATATATATGTAATCAAATGGAATTATTAAATCTTAAGTTAGATTGTTACAATGTATAATTGAAGGACACATTACAAAAGGTTAATGGAAGTTCATAAACCAGACATGAGAACGGATGTGAATACTTTGTATTCCAGACGTAACATGACACTGCAGGTGCAGATCACAATAGATTATAAGAAACTTATTGTTAGAATTAAGATTACTAAGAGGTAATACATTGTATTGAATAAAGAAGTAACAGACATGGGATCTGCAGTTCCCATAAGCAATGTGAGGTGAAGGAATAACATAAATACCCTCAGGAGACCAAGATGGCCAGTCAGTCTAGAGCTTCACAACTTTAACATTGTTTGTTGTTCAGCTACTCACCCAAATTTTAGTTAATTTAAATAGTGATTGTCAACTTAGAATTTTTATTATTCTTCTTAATCTTCTTTGGGGATTAAACCACTCATAGTTTTTAAATTTTTTTTTGAAAACGATCCTAGGTCATGGATCGAAACGTTAATAAAGATAATTTTAAAAACTATGAGTGGTTTAATCCCCAAAGAAGATTAAGAAGAATACTAAACAAACCACAACAAACATACAGGGAGTATTTAGAATTTTTAGTTACGGACCTGCATATTCTGTTTTAGATTTCAAAAGTTATTCTTATTTCTAGTTTGGTAGTGTAGACACTTGTATTTTTACTAATTTGTGTGGGAAAAACCAAAACCTTTAACTATTGGTTTTAGTATGGGTTATGTCTTTCTAGCAACAATAATTAAAATATCTACTGACTATAATTTTTTGTTTTTAATAACATTCTTAATTTTTTTATGATTACTGAATCAAAAAGAAATTTAGAATCATTTTAGCACATGCGCTGGAAGCATTTTAAAAAAATAGAGTTAATTACTTTCTAACAGAACGTTCAACTATACAACTAAAAGCTTCTATAGCGGCGTATCCTTTTGTTATATTTTGCTTTAATTGTTGTCAGTTCTATCAGTTTCAATTACTTTAATGCATATTGTTAACTGTTTACAATAATAAACTATTGGGTGGTAAAGTTTAAACAAGGCCGTACATAGTGGTCGACCAGAAGAAGTGATCACGCCAGTAATGATGAAGGAAATCCCTGAAATGGTATTAGATGAGCGTATCCTGATAGTGCACAGATAACAAACATGGTACGTATTTCGAAAGGTGATGTAAATCGCTCAACAACTAAAAATTTGGACATGGAAAACCTGTGCGGAATATGGGTGTAGCGATTCCTCACAATAGAATAAAAACAGAGTCGTGAAGATTTTAAATCGAGTGTATAGGCAATAGGCAAAATTTCACAGTAATAAAGCCAAGCGTTTGCGTCGATTCATAACCATAGATTAATCACTTCACACCCGAAACGAAGGAACAGTCAAAGCACACAGGAGAGAATCGCCTCCAAAGTAGGTGAAGACAGTACCATCTGCGGGCAAGGCCATGGCATCAGTTTTCTGAGATGGGCGTGACATAATTTTTATTGAATATCTTCAAAAAGAAAAACGATTCAAACTTATTCAAGTGTTTGAGTGATGAAATTAAAAATGGACGGCCGCATATCGCAAAAAATGCTACTTTACTTCATCAAGACAATTCACCGGTTCACACATCTGTTATCATGATTGCGATAATTTATTAATCATATACTGTTCGAATTTGCTTTCTCACGCACCCTATTCACCAGCTTTAGCCCAACTCGGGTTACTTTCTGTTTCCAAATTTGAAAAAAAATGATTTGGTAGTAAAAGATTTGCTAGCAATAAAGAACTGGAGTATGCAGTAGATGACTATTTTGAGGAGCTTAACAATTCTTGCTATAAACAGAGTACCAAAGTTATTGAGCATCGCTAGAAAAAGTGTATCGACGTAAAAAGAGACTATGTAGAGAAATAAAGTTTTCCCAAATTTGTTGTGCTTTTATTGATAGGTACGGTTTGTTTGTTTTGTGTATTTATTTATTACTGTACACTATTCCTGAATATGAACAGAAGTTTTCTAGATAATGTAAATTACAATAAATTTGCAATATATATTAATTTCCGATGTAGTACGTTGATAATCTTGAGTTTCTTCTTTTTTTTTGTATTGTCGAATTAATCTTGAGCTGTTGGCAGAGAAGTTGGTGTGCAGTGTAGTGTTGTAGAGGTGGGGATATTGGTGTAGGGGGAATATTATTATAGGATGGAGGGTTTTGTGATAAGAATTTCATTTAGGAAATGGTCAAATTGAAAGAGGTAGTTAGTTGCAAAGAAATTGATGCTAAGTAGTGGGGTAAAAGGTTCAAGTTGTATAGTGTGTTTTATGTGAGTTTGGTGAAGAATGGAGTTGGGGGCATAAGTATATTAAGTGGTGGGGGTTTCAGTAATGTTTTGGTTCGAGCAGGGACAATAAGGAGAGGGGATTAGTTGGAAGGAGTGTAATTTTTGTCTAAATTTTCCGTGTCCGATTAGGAATGGGATAGAGGATCAGTTGCAGTAGGGTATATGTTCAGGGATGTTTGTTATATCTGGGAAAATATCGTGTGTATGTCTACCCGTGACTTCGTTGTTCCAATGGTCTTGTCAGCTGTGCATTAAAGATTTAATAATTATGTTTCTTATGTTTGTCTTTGTCATTGCTTTGAATTCTGTGGATTGTAGGGTGCGGTCATGTAATTGTATTGGTCTTCTTTTCTTTAGGTTTCAAGGTTGAATTTTAGAGTGGAGCAGGATGTTAGGGATGGTTGTTTCAGAATTATGTATAGTGCTGAGGTGGAGATTGTTCTAAAAGCTCTTGTGGAAAATAGTAGGAAAGGTCTTTTGTTTGGATTAAGATTCCTGCGTGAATGAGGTGTTGTAAGGGGGTACCAGGAGTCTATTGCATAACTTATGATGGGAATTATTATTTGTTGTAGGATTAGTTTACGGGTGGGGCGAGTCAGTTCCGTGGATTTTGGTAGGGAATGGTGTATATTGTTAAGGATTGATTTGGTTTTGGGTCTTAGATATGATAGATGTGCGTGCATTTTAAGTCTTGTTTCGATTTGGATTCCAAGGTATGTGGTAGATTTGGATAAGGTTAAAGGTGTGTTAAATATGTGGATAGTGGGGGTGCGTTGGAGATGTTCTTTAAGTAATAGGATTTTGGATTTAGCCGTGATAGGGGTTGTTTATTTAGTAAGGACCAGGATTCGATTTTTTGGATCAGGAAGCGAGCAATATTTTCTAAGGATTTGCGGGAGTTTCCATGTGTGAGGTAGGTTAGATCATCAGCATAGGCGAATGTAGAAATATTAGGGATGTCAAGGTCTAGGAGGGGGTATATAGAAAGGCTCCACAGTATAGGGAAGAGGATTCATCCTTGTGGACAGCTCTGGGATAGCGGTTTGGTGATTGAAAAGTAGTTGGAATTTAGGTTTGCAGAATGTGAGTGTAGGTATGATTTTATGGTTTTGTATATATTTTGAGGAAAGTTGGCTTTTGTAATTTGTGAGAGGACATTGGGCCACCATAGGAGATCAAAGGCGGGTTGGAAGTCTAGGAAAATTGCTATTACATATTTGGAGGGAGATCTTTGGACGGTGGTGATTAGTGATCGGTTGGTGTCCTCGGCACTATGTCCGGGACGGAATCCATGTTGGTATTCAGGATAAGGATATGTTCTAGGATTTTACCAATTGTGGGGAGAAGTGCTATGGGGCGGTGGGATTTTGTATTTTCAGGAGGTTTTTTGGGTTTTAATATGAGGATAAAAGAAGCTTTTCTAAGGATATTCGAAAAATACCGGATTTAAGACATTTAGGGATAAGTTGGATCATTGAATCTTTAATGATAAGCTAGGAATTTTGTATCTTAAGGTTGGAGATTTGATCTAGGCCGGGGTTTGGTTAGGGTCAAGGTTTTTACTATTGAGTCTAGTGAGTATATGACTAAGTTATAATCTGGTGCAGTATCTGGTGGTGTATTTGCGTATTGTATTGCTGCTAGTTGTTCAGTATGTGCATAAGGAATGGTGGTGGGAATTATTGTGTCCAGGAGTGGAAAGTATATGGTTAGGGGGGGTTATTAGTTTACGATGTCTTCCAGGGGTCATTGGTGTGTTCGTTGATTATAGTTATGTTGTGTTCTTTTTTAGTATTTGTTATGTGTTTTGAATTCGGTTCTTGTTGTTTTGTATTCGTGTGTAAGTACGTCAATGTTGTTGTGTTGTGTGCGTTTGGCCTTCTGAAGTTGGTGTCGTCTTTTGTTCAGTGTTCGTCTTTTAAAGTTAAGTTCTAATGTCCACCATTTGTGTGTTCTTTAGGTGTAGTATTTGTATGGAATGGTGTCTTTAGCTGCGTTATGTATGTTTGCGATAATAGTGATTGCGAGGGAGTTGGGGTCGGTATTTTTGGATGTGTTTGAAGGGAAGATAGGGGTATTTTTATAGAGGTTGGTTAGGAATTGTTGCCAGTTGGCTATACGGGTATTGTAGAATGGGGTTTTATAAAAGGTTCGTGGTGAAAGATTTGGTGGTATTTTCAAAGTTAAAGGATTGTGATCACTGGTTTGAATTATGTGGGATATTTTGCAATTGGACATGATATTGGTGACGGATGGGGTAGCGAGTGTTACGTCAATATTGGATTGGTGGTTAGATGATTCCCATATTGGGATATGGGAGGGGATGTTTGGGATTTGTAAGTTATGTTGCAGGATAAAGTTTTCAAGAAGGGAGCCTCGTTCATTAGTGGTGTCGTTGTGCCATAAGGTTAATCGTGCGTTGGCGTTTGTGCATATAATTGTAGATTAGTGTCCTATAATGTTAAGTGCGTAATCTAGTTGTTGGAAATGAGTAATGATGTTTTGATCGTATTGAAAGTAGGAGGAGATTCGATATAGGGTACCGAATTTCCAATGAAGTTCTATTGTTGTAGTTTGGTATGTGGAAAGGGATGATATGTAGGAGACATCAATTGTAGGGTTTATGATGATAATGGCGGAAGTGAACTTAGGGTCAGTTGGTGCGGGATGATTGTATAATCTAGCGTATTGTGGAAGTGATGGGATTTCGTTATTGACGAGGTGGGGTTCTTGTAATAGAGCAATGGAGATGTGATTTTCAGGAAGTGACTAGGGTAGTTGCTCGGGAATGTTGGAGGTTAATTTGTATTGCATTAAGGGATGGTTGGTTATTGGAAAGAGTCTAACAACCGTCTGCTCTGTAGGGGTTAAAAGTCCATAATCAATACGTTCTTTGTAATCCCAAGTGCTTGTTTGTATATAGGGCATTCGGGACTAGTTATCATGTGGTCGTGCGGTTTGTTAATGCGTAAGCATTCGTAGATGGCGAAGAGGCTGTCGTAGGTCGGGTGTAGTTTCTTATGGTATGTTGTTCTGCGCATCTTCCACGGGGAACTTGGGACCGGCAGACATTCGCCGAGTGACCGAATCTTTGGCAATTAAAACACCAGGTGATGCACACTAGGTCTTGCGTGCTGAAGCCTTGCATCCTATGAAGAGGTGCGTAGTGTTGGTAAGTATTGTTCTAGGTCGAAGAGAAACGTTTATTATTAGATTGTCTGAGTTGTATTTTTTGGTCTACGTAGAGCAACTGAAATTTCTTGTGTATATATGTTTTCAGGTACGAGGTTATGTAGGTGGTTTTGGGTGTAAATGTAGTTTATTGCATCTGTGTTTAAAATTTCCTTGTCCAAAGTACCTCAGTGACCACCCTCGTATATCTTGAGCCTTAAATTAATGTACAAGCAGCTGAGGAGTAATTTCTACCATATTCCCAACTTTGCCTGCCTTCATTGTCTACATTAAAACGACTTTACGTTAGTTTGACTTCTTGTGGTTCCTTTTCTAAACTACGAACCAGATACAATACTATTGATATAAATGCGTAGATGAATGTTTTTTGCAGGACTAAATCAAAATTCATCGACGTTAAACCGTAAACCTTAAATTGAAGTTGGCGCGTTTCAGCGTGCGGCAGTTGAGTTCTAATGTTGCACAGATTTCAGCCATATTAACTTTTAATTTTCAAAAAGCTTGCACACTGGCGATGGAGAAAATTGTATGGCGGTTAGTAATTGGTACAGAGTTACATGTACTAACGACCCCAATTCATTGAAAAAGTAAGGTATGTTTAGAAGGCTCAATGCAAAACTTTCACCAGGTAAAAAAAGAAACCGCAAATTAGATTTGGATTTAACATGGTGTCGAGGCGCTGCCATTCTAGTACCTCACTCATTTGGATAGACTTTAACTCTTCAACGATATTTGTATTTCTTATAAAAATTTGAATTTCAAGACATACTGGATAATCTGAGTTTGGCAACAAGAGCAATGATAGGATGATACTGATAGAATCGTACAATCCTGTGATCGACTAAATGAGAAGTTACTTAAACAACATGTTTCTAAATCGAGTAATAGGAAAAAAGGAGCCTATGTTTGCATTTTACTTTTTGCATGGGAAGCGATGGAAGATACAGTTTATCAAAGAATCTATTACAAGAGCTTTAATCATTTGTCGGCGATTGTGATACAAGTTTGTAACAGTATGATATACGTTCTGTTAGAAAGCTAGCAATCTTTTAGTGACATACCCTGGGAAAATTCAGAGTTAAACCTCTACTCTTCAAGATGTCTAAAAATCAGGATTCTAGAACAAAAACGACAAAAATTACATTTTACCATTAAATAAGAGGAGGAGCAAACTTTGTAAGTCCTCCACTCTCCGCCAGTGGAGCGTGTAGTCCTCACATTACTCTTATTCGTACCTGAACCAAAGTTTACAGATTATGTATAAAGTTGCCGTTGACAACACACACACGGGACCTCCATTTCACCTCTCATCCCAACGAAGGCGTATTTTTGTGAAAGATGCTCGCCTAACATTTTTCAAGCGGACCATGTCGGAATTCGAACCCGAGATCTTGGACGTAGTAATCACAAGCATACTAACTTCGCCACGGAGCCGCCAGCAGACTTCAACCCGCAAACCTTTCTCAGCCCGTGCTTCCGACAGTGGCAGATATGGTTTACGGTGAGTTTATATTATAATAGTGGCAGATGAAAGTGGAGCCGTCACCTTAATCTGCACAATTTTAGGACTACTCAATGTTTTTAAGTAACCAGGAATGTGGTGTATTTTGTAATATTCCTCTCGTAAAGCGTCACAAAAACTATGAAATTTTTTAAAAGCACAATATACTCTTGAGTATGTAGAAAAATTTACATTGCATCAACCGCACTGCTTGCTTTTTTTATGGAAGGTATCTGAATAAACAATTGTATTTTAACTTTTTTTGCCCTATAGTAGGGGATAAAGAATACTACTATAGTAAGCCTGCTTATCGTAAAAGGCGATTAAAAGGCGCAGCAAGGGCAGCAGCCTTGCTGGCTAAAAGATATTGGAGGAGGTTGGTTGGTCTCGGGCGATCCTCAATAATTTACAAGCTTGTTGGGGTTGGCCGTGACGGATACGGCTTTTGCTAAAATCTTTAAAAACTGCGTTGTGGAAAGATATGGGAGCCTACCACAATATTTCCCAGGTGTGCGTGGCCTAAAACACGAAATATATATGATGGAGAGCTCACAAGTAAAATTCTTGTCCGGAGGTAAAATACTCCCTCATTCGGATCTCCGGGAGGGGTACTTGGGGCTCGTCATCGTAAGAATATAAAACAACAGTTCGATTTAGTGATAGGGACTTGGAATGTAAGGTCATTACTTAGAGTAGATAAGTTAACGAATTTATTAGTCGAAATGAGAAAGGCAAAGCTGGACATTTTAGGTATTAGTGAGGTGAGATGGCCAGATAGTAATGACTTTTGGAAAGATAATTATAGAATAATTACAACTTCTTCAACTAATGGACAGGCAGGGGTAGGAATAGTGTTAGGTAAAGATTAGGGCATAAAGTTAAAGAGTACTTACAATTTAGTGATAGAATAATTATGGTTAGATTGAGTACAAAACCCACAGACACTGTTTTAGTACAGGTTTACATGCCAACAACTCAGTACGAGGATGAGGAAGTAGAAAAGGTATACGAGGATATAAATAGTATAGTGAGAAAAGTAAAAGGAGATGAGAATTTAATAGTTATGGGCGATTTTAATGCGTCAGTGGGAGAAGGTAGTGAGGGAAAAATGGTAGGAAAATTTGGGTATGGCAGACGAAATGATAGAGGAGAAAGATTAGTTGAGTTTTGCCAGGAACATAGATTAGTAACTGTAAACACCCTATTCGAACAACATGTTAGGAGAAGATATACCTGGAAAGCCCCAGGTGATAGGGCTAGATACCAAATAGATTATATTTTAGTTAAACAAAGATTTAGAAACCAAGTTAAAAACTGTCGTAGTTATCCAGGGGCTGACATAGATAGCGATCATAACTTAGTTAAAATGAAGTGTAAACTAAAATTCAAAAATTGAGAAAGGGTAAAAGAGAGGATGGGATCTAGGTAAGCTTAATGATAGTAGGGTAAAGAGGAATATAAACAAGTATTAGATAATAAGAGCAAAGAGATAGCTGTAGGAAGGAACGTAGAAAATAGATGGAAAGAAATAAAACTGACTGTACATGATACAGCAACACAGACTATAGGTAAGAAAAAATAGAAGCGAGAAAACCGTGGGTAACAAAGGAGATATTAGATTTAATAGAGAATAGAAGAAAGCTTAAACCTTTCAGAGAAGTGGATAGTGAAAGTAAGCAAAATATAATACAGTTAGAAATAAGATAGTACATGAGTGTAGAAAAGCTAGAAATAAATGGATGGAAGGAGAACTGTAAGGAATACAAGATGATTTGAGAGTAGGTAAGACAGACAGGGCATACAGGGCAGTTAAAAAGTTTTTGGGAAGATAGGAAAAATATAATGGTATTAGAGACGAGAATAATGAGCTTCTAATAAATAAAGTTGAGGTAGCAGATAGATGGAAAAGATATTTAGAAGATTTATATAAGGGAGACGATATGGATGAGTTAGAGAACGACCAAGAAGAGGATGTAGAAATAGGGTTCTCAATATTAAGAGAGGAATTTGATAGAGCTGTTCGGAATCTTAAACTAAATAAAGCGCCAGGGATAGACGATATTCCCGCAGAATTAATAAAATATGCAAGTCAGAAAACTTTAGATAGATTATATGAACTAGTAAATTAATATATGATACAGGTGAGGTTCCAATAGATTTCGAAAAAATATTATTATCGCAATCCCAAAAAGTCAGGAGCTGATAGGTGTGAGAATTTTAGAACGGTTAGTTTAACTTCTCATGCTTCCAAAATACTAACAATAATAATTAAAAATAGAGTAGAAGCTTTGACTGAGAATTATTTAGGCGAAGACCAATATGGTTTTCGTAAAGACAGAGGGACTAGAGAACCGATACTAATGATTAGGGTAATTATCGAAAAAGGTTACAAAAAATAAAAGACTCATTTCGCATTTGTAGATTTAGAAAAAGCATTTGATAGGGTTAATTGGATTGTTATGTTCAGGGTTTTGCAAAAATAGGAATCTCTCATAGGGATAGAAAAATTATTTACAGTCTATATAAAACCAAAGCGTAGTAATTAGATTTGATGAAATAGAAAAGGAAGCTAAGATTAGAAATGGTGTTAGACAGGGTTGTATACTGTCTCCTTGATTTTAATGTTTATATTGAGGAAGCTTTAAACTTAGCTAGAGAGAAAAGAGATAGGTATTAGTGTACAGGGACAGAAAATAGACATGTTACGTTTTGCAGATGATATAGCCATTATAGCAGAGTCTAGAAAAGAGTTAGGAGAGTTTTTAAATATTTTAGATGAGATACTACGGAGTAACTATAGTATGAGAATTAACTCAGTAAAGACAAAGATAATGACAAGTGAGTTACAGCCTAGTTACAAACCAAAATTAAAAATAGGTAATACCGAGTTAGAGGAGGTAGATGAATTTTGCTATTTAGGTAGTATAATTACAAAGGATGGACGTAGCAGAAGGGATATAGTAGCTAGAATAGCTCAAGCTAGAAAAATGTTTTTAAAAAAGAAAAACTTACTAATAGCTAATAGTATTAGTTTAGATAATAGAAAAAGTTTTTAAAGTCGTACGTATGGAGCGTTCTACTATACGGTAGTGAGACTTGGACAATTAAAGAAGTAGATAAGAAAAGGATAGAAGCTTTTGAAACTTGGTGCTATAGGAGAATGTTAAAGATTAGTTGGACAGATAGAGTAACAAACGAGGAAGTTTATAGAAGGATAGGTGAGGAACCCTGTATGTGGAAACAATTGAAGGTCAGGAGAGATAGAATGATAGGGCACCAGTTAAGACATGAGGGACTATTTAGTAAAGTCTTAGATTATAGACTACCAAATAAAAATAGAGTAGGAAGGCCTAGACAAAGCTATATTAGTCAAATAATTAGAGATTTAGGTTGTGAAGGGTATGTGGACCTTTTAGATTAGCTCAGAATAGAAAAGAATTTAGAGCTGCGTCAAACCGACTTTAAGTAAGTTCGAAAACAAAACAAAAAAAATAAAAATAAGTTAACTAAACGTCACCATGACATAACTCACAATTAGGTTGCGGTCTGGCATGTTGGTATCGTTTCATTGCTTAAGCCTTACCATAACATATAATTTAATAAACGTCACCATGATATAGCTCACAATTAGGTAGCGGTCTGGCATGTTGGTAGCGATTTGTTGCTTAAGCCTTACCATAACATATAATTTAATAAACGTCACCTTGACATAACTCACAATTAGGTAGCGGTCTGGCATGTTGGTAGCGTTTCGTTGCTTAAGCCTTATCATAACAGATAATTTAATAAACGTCATCATGACATAACTCACAATTAGGTATCGGTCTGGCATGTTGGTAGCGTTTCGTTGCTTAAGCCTTACCATAACATATAATTTAATAAACGTCACCATGACATAACTCACAATTAGGTAGCGGTCTGGCATGTTGGTAGCGATTTGTTGCTTAAGCCTTACCATAACATATAATTTAATAAACGTCACCATAACATAACTCACAATTAGGTAGCGGTCTGGCATGTAGACAGCGATTCGTTGCTTAAGCCTTACCATAACATATAATTTAACACTTTTCCTTTTTGAAGCGGATAACCAGGTTATATTTCATTTCCCTATAAATGGTAATCATGTAAACATGTTAGAGTTCTTTAACAACCATCAGGTTGCTAATATCTATGTAGAGCCAGCTGGATAGGAAAAAGATAGAAGGATATAGGAAGACCTAGACCAAACTATATTAGTCAAATTATTAGAAATTTAGGTTGTGAAGGGTATGTAGAGCTTTTTAGATTAGCACAGAATAGAAAAGAAGTTAGAGCTGCGTCAAACCGACCTTAAGTAAGGTCGAAAACAAAATGATGATGATGATTTTAACTTTTCAATATCTCCGTATTTACTGTCAATCATACTTTAATAATTTTGAAAGAACGAGATTCACTGAACAATAAGATTACCCATGCCATTGCACGTCACCTACAAAAACAACGTCGAACGTTTAGCAAAATTATAATAACAGGTTATTTTAAATTCCAGTTACTAAGAGAAAATATTTTCTGCGTGTAGTTGACTGTTTTTAGATAGTGGAAGGTTCGACTAATCAAAATTTGAGTTGTCCTTATTAAGATATTTTTACATGATTGCATACAAAGGTATTGGCGGTAATTTGATTGACTTTGAGTAGTCGAGATCTTTCGATGCATCAAAGTTGAACTGTATAAATACGTTAATACTCGCTCGACGGAACAACACTATAAAGTGTCTATCAAATGTCCGTTATTTGCATTAAATAATGGAAGCTAATACAGACAACCCTAATGGGCATGTCCAATTTCAACTATCTACGATTTCAATTAAAAATAAACGATCATATAACGGAAAATCGCAGGGGACGACGGTCAAAGGAGCCACCACTACGAGCAGTAATACTCAAAGGAGTGTAATTCCGCCAAACTGCGATATTTTTGTCATTACCTATCCTTCGCTACAACTCACGACTTCCTGCTTGTACTATATGTGACCTCTAATATACCAATTTATTTAGTCATAAGATATCTACTTTGACATATAGTTGTTCGCGCTATTTCGGTTGATTTATTGGTACAGTAGTAGTTCAAAAAATTTTACGCTTTGTAAATTTAACACGGGCCTGAAACCCCTTTATCTATCTCCTGCCCTGGTAGGTCAAAGGCGTATAGCCTACCACAAGAGAGGGCATATGTAACAGATTGAATACAGCTTAGAAAAAAATAAAATGCCACCACGGCATAGCTTGGCAAGACCTATGCGGTGGGTATGAGAGGGGTCGTAGGTGTACGACTAGCAAACGGTGTATGAGAAAAGGAGTATGCTACTACCCCTAATACCCCTATATATTAGATAGAAGAATGCACGAGGAGATAGGTAGAGACCGTTATGCTAAAGGCAACAAAATAAACACCCTGAAAACACTCAGTAACGGTTTTCATTGAAAGGGATTGTACATGGAAAGGAAAGCTACAGTTAGTAAATACAAAGGGATCACTATTTGTGATAGAAGATAAGAATAATGATATTGAAAAAATAATAACTTATTAAATTTCAAAGATAATAAGATTATTACCCCATAAAAATTTTATATTTCTCAAATAAAAATAAAAAATATGTACAAGAATAATTTAAAGAGACCCAGCCTAAATTTGAAATAACGGTTAAGTCCATTCATATAATTTAATTATTAATATCAAGGATGCAAATGACGCTTGTACGAGCCCTAATAGCATTAAGATCTGATTGCTTTCCAGATGGTTATTCCAATTTTAAAATCCTTAAGGTCAACGTTGAACAGCAATAATTTATTTGCATTGACTTTTTATTTGGTATGAAGCTGGAAGCGAAGATAATCTTTTAAACATATCCATGCCGAAATAATCTTATTTTCAACTCAATTCAATACTTGTTGGAACAAACAATTTATTTATCTAAAAACAATCCTTTCTACAAGAACAAATGAGTCCACACTGCGTGATAGTTTTTATAAAAGGGAAACATGTCAAACTTCAACAATATACTTCATCAAATAACTAATAGTCCATTGTATATGTAATTTCTAAACACTGACAATTTATTTTGGACTAAAAATTTTATCCAAATATTTAACTTGATAAGGTACCAAATCTGTGCCAGCATATTTAAAACAATTCGCACGATAAACCAAGACATAAAATAAAACACGCTTACTTTTTTAATGTAAATAGGGGAATGATTCTCCCTACCCGCTTCATCAAACTTTCATTCAAATATCAAGCACATAGTTGAAATTTCACGTGTATCCTTTAACGCCATTGTACTTGTAGCAGCTGCTTTGATATTAACTAATCAATCTGTGACCGTACATACCTAGCGCTACAAATAAATCGTTTTAGAAATAATTAAAGGCAAATTTCTTACCAACCAATGATCAAGAGATCGAACTCGCACTAACTGTGAACCACTAAGGCATTCTTATATGGCAATTCTTAAATTGACTCTCTCCTTAATCTTGAACATTTATCGGAATTTGAAAGAGACATGCAAACGTTCATACATTTTCATAGAGAGCGAACGTTAACTTATGACGCAGGCGTGAAAGAACACTCATCTCACGATGTTTTAAACGACTCAGAAATGAGAACTATTAGAAGTTTCAAAACCTGCATTTCACACTACCCATGATACTTTCAAGTTGATAGCCTTTCTCAGCTAATAATAGGATCTTAAATGATACGACAATTAAATCAAAATAATTGCGATATGGAGGGTGCGGTACCTAAATTTGCTACATGACAACTTAAGTAGACGCGGGGAAATAAGATTTTGATCTTGTGTATATGTCACAGTATATAAATGTTTGTTATATTTAAAATAGGATAGTTTTACTGATATATGACTAACGCAAACCATTTGAAATTTCAAGAATATTATTTAACCATGCGTGCGAGGACATTAAGAGAAAACTTAACAGGTTGAATTCATTTTTCAATAGAAAACAAAAGTCTTATAATCCACCTGAATCTGAGTCTAACAACCTATGATAAAAGCATCTAGTTCGCAAACAATCAGCATTATAATTATGTTCAACCAGTACTAATTTCAGTTGATAACAAACACGATATCCATGTATACCTGTATTATTGCTGTAATAACTGGCTTAGATTTTAATCTAACCATGAGAACTCCTTCATTCCTTTGTAAGTAGTTTTCTACACAGTGTCCTATCTTGTTCCGTATGGCTATCTCCACACCCGAATTTACTTTCTCTGATCCTGTATAAATCACCCTAAAGTGTCCGCTCCAAAAATCTCACGCCGCTGTGCACGGAACTTCGCTAATCCCTCCCGTACTTAATGCTAACTCATCTATTCCAATTTTTGGATCCTCCAGCATACCTAGTTGCCTCGTGATTATAAAATTCTACTCTCCGACTCGTAAAATGTTCCCTGCTGTTCTTTTAAACTTGTTGATCACATTCTTCGAAGTAGTCACCTCTCGAAGATTCGGATGGTCGACTATTTTAACTCCGGAGTCTTTTACCCCAGAAGATGCCATCACTTTAAAACATTTTCAGTACGCTGTGTACTTGGGTCAATGTAGTACCTCCGGGTGGAGTATTGGGGACGTGGCCGCAGGTATAGCGGCCCTTATTCAGATTATAATGTGTACTTGGGAGGTAATGTGATGGTTTCCTGTTGCCTTCCGCATCGTAGTGGTGTGTCTTGGAGAATGATTCCGGCCGCCACGGTCGATGCCACTCTAAGTATCGAAAGAGCTGTTATTCTCTTTCGGGGACCTGTCTTAGTCTGGTTCCTCACCAAAAGCTCCACTGATTTGGTTAAACCTATAGTTTATCTTTTAAGTTCACTGAAAAGTACAAGCCATTGTACCCGTTCTAGTATTTTAGAACTTCTTTAAGGTGCAGGGCGGTTTAGAATGGAAATTATATTTAACGATTAATTATTTTTAAAGTCAGATTTATATGGCACTTAACTATTCGCGTATAAGCCCTTCGGGTGGAGTATTGTGGACGTGGCCGCAATATACAAGGGCTATTTTTTTTCAAGGTCCGATCGGTCGCGAAATAAAAACTCCCCTAAAAATCGGATTAACCGGTGCGCAGATGTGTTGTACAGCGTCACTAGTATGGCTGTCAATCGCGTCGCGTCACTTCCGTTTAGTTGTGTTCACGTACAGGTAGCATGTAAACATGTCTACAACAATAGCATCTCCCGCCAAGTGAGAAGTTCGTGCGGTAATTCGATTCTTTCAGGTTGAGGGGTGTAATGCAGCCGAAATACATCGACGAGTAAGTACTGTGTACGGTGAAACTTCAATGAGTGACAGCAAAGTGCGACAATGATGCAGAAACTTTAAAACAGTACGTACAGATGTTCATGATGCAGGCGGTCAGGGAAGGAAGTCCGTGTCAATCAATGATCTCGTTCAGCGAGTGGATGTGGCAATTCGAGAAAATCGTCGGTTTACAATTTCTGAATTGAGCGATTCATTTCCTAAAATTTCAAGGTCAGCTCTCTACGTCATTGTGAGCAAAAAACTTCAGTACCACAAACTGTGCGCGAGATGGATTCCCAAGATGCTGTCCGACCACCAAAAACACTGAGAATGGAAGCCTCCCTAACGTTTCTACAGCGTTACCACAATGAAGGAGAAACTTTCTTGAACAAAATTGTCACAGGGGACGAGACATGGGTCCATTACGAAACTCAAGAAACAAAAGAACAATCCAAACAATGGATGCTTTCTCACTCTCCCAGTAAACCAAAGAAGTTCAAGCGAACCTTCTCCAACAACAAGTGCATGGCTACTGTGTTCTGGGACCAAAATGGCGTTCTCTTGGTGGAATTCATGGAACGTGGCACAACCATTACAGCAGCCTCATACAGCGTGACTCTTCAACGTCTACGAAGGGCAATTCAGAATAAGCGGAGAGGAATGTTGTCATCAGGCATTGTCCTTCTCCACGACAATGCTCGGCCGCACACTGCAGCTTCAACAAAGACACTCCTACAGTCTTTTCAATAGGAAGTGTTTGGTCATCCACCATACAGCCCGGACTTGGCTCCATCTGATTTTCACCTGTTTACTCACATGAAACGCTGGTTAGGAAGACAACATTTTGGCACAGACATTGAACTGTAAACCAGCGTACAAACATGGCTGAAAACACAGGCGGCTACGTTCTACAACGAGGGTATTGGGAAGTTGGTACCACACTACGACAAATATCTAAATCTGAGTGGTGACTATGTAGAAAAATAGAGTAATTATGTAAGTACTTGTTACAAATAAATAATTTTTGATTTGTACTGTGGTTTTTATTTTGCGACCGATCGGACCTTGAAAAAAAAATAGCCCTCGTATAATTAATTGAACCTTCTCATCCTCATCATAATCTTTAATCTAATTCATACCTGGTTGGAAAACAGCTACTTCACCAACAGCGATTTCAACAGTTTGAGGTGCCACTGGTAAAGTCCAAAAGAATAATCAATGTTAGTGCTAACACGGAAATTCATTAAATTAATTAAATTCACTCAGCACATATGCAACTCGTGATGATGATAGTTATAGAAATATTGATGATTAATATATAAACATAATTAGCAAAGTAGAGCATATAACGTCACATCATAATGTCATTTGAAAAGAAACGTGTAACAATTAGTGAAATAAAAATAATTATATACAAAATTACAATATCTTGTAAATATATCAAGGTTTTTACCTTTTGAACACTTTTAAATAAATAACTTCTCTACAAGCATGCAATAGCATCTTGTAGTTCAATGTTAAAGATTTCTACATTTAATTAAATAATCGCTGTAAGGTAATCATACAAATTGCCAAAGCTTATCAATACATATATAGCACCATTTAATTTAAATTCATTCTTAAGTAATTGTTGCACTCTTAGAATAAAACATAAAAATCATTCATGCAATTTTTTTGCACTTTCAAAAATATATTCACATAAAGAATATTCAATCACAGCAACCATTTTTATTTATAAATTCAAACCAAACACCCAGTAAGAAGTTGACCCGTATTAAATGAATATTCGAAAGATGACTTTAATATAAACTCTCTAATGCAACCACTCACAAAGTTTGCACATTGACTACCTGTAAAGAGAACGAAGAATCCACACAAATTTTGCAAAAAGCTGGTAAAAAGTGTTGACTATAACCGTGTATTTGTAAATACGTGGGTTCAGCTTTGCGATTTTTAAAACATGTTAAATTCCTAATGGGATTACAAAATATTTGTATTATTCAAAAGATGTAAGTACTTTCACCCCACCCGCTTTTGATATTGCGAGATTTGCCCTACGACCCAGACTAAAATGAGTTCCAACTAAACAGTAATAAAACTACTGTTTGTGTCAGTCTTAAATAAAACCTCATGCATTTTTACTGTTTGCAAATGGTATATCGTAAGACCAGTTAACCGCAGCAAGAAAATATAGCTATTACCATTCTGCTGTATTTTAAACCCTTTATTTATATCCAATTGCTATATTCAGCTTTAAACACCACTAGAAACATAACCACAGATATGAAAAAGATTTCCTTCTACTTTATAGTCGCTTCCATGTTGCTAAGGTCTATAACAGAAAGAATTTATTCAAAAAACACCAACTTCGTTAGAATCGCTCAAATATAATTTCAAATTTATTCTATTTTACTGCTGTTTTCAAAAGAGCCTTGCTGAATTCAATAGTTTGCCTGCTTTTATTACCCCTTAAAGGAAACCGTAATCAACTTTGAATAAAACCCTCCTAAATTTATGACGGCTTTGGAAAGTGATTGTTTTAAGTGTCAGTAAAATAGAGAACTTAGCGTTTGGTGCTATAAAGGATTTATCGTTTAATAACATGTTTTATTGCAGGATGTCTTGCCCCGGAACCACGCCAAAGATCGTATATATTTTAAATTGCATAACGTTCTATAAAGTCATATTGAATATTAACGCTATTGCCTTTTGTGTTTTTAGAATGGTTTGAATCACTATATTCCAAATCTGAAAAAAACCGTAGTCTTTGTAAGGTACAAGAATGCTTGCGAAATGTCAACCAACAGATTCCTAGTTTATTGCTTTTTCCAAATCACTTTTACTTGCATTTTACTAGCAATTATTCGCCTGTTTTACTATTTAATTTGTTGTAAAGGTTTGTTGTGGGTTAGAAATAGTTGTTTATTAAACCAGCGAATATTCTGTTCAACGTAAATTAATTTTTTGGTATCATTGTTATATGGAGATCATGTTATACTGCTAATAGCTCAGTTTTATGCAATGTTTAGGAACTTGGATTACACTCGCACTGATCACACATAAACGAGTACCTAGTGATTGTGCTGACCACGGCATCAACGACTTTTAAACCACTATTTTATGATTGAAGTTCTAATCGACTACGATATAACGACACCACAACCAAAAATATAGTGTAATTTTGTTATTTTATATTATTGTTTATGTTATTAATTTAGTAAAAAAATTAACTTAGAAGAGGATTTTCCCTTCTTCACCACAAGAGGTTCTGCGTTATAGTGTGATGGCGTGACATATTGACCTATATTTATAACAAACATCGCAAACTATGTTACATGACCACCATTCCGCTGACTAATGGAAATGCTCGTTTTCCGTTACCAGAATGAATCAATTGAAATGCTCGTTTTCTCCAGCACCGACATAAAAAAAGGGTTTGACAATCGAAAGTTACCTGACTTTTACACCTAGCGCTTCTATTGGCCTAGCAGGAGAAAGTTTTCTAACGCTTCCACTAGCCCAGAACCAGCACCTCGGCGCATCAACGTGCCCGAGGTCAACTGCATTGTCGAACCGGCGTTTCCACTGGTCCTGGAAGACTCATAATCAACCCCAGTTGCCTCCACTAACCCAAGGTCAACCGCACCGAGGCTGCAAGACACCAACCCTGCATGAACGCTGTCCCCGCAGGCCCCAACGATCACCGACACCGGTAAACTTTCGCGCAGCGGGTAGCAGCTCCACCTGATCTGATATCGTCCTCCATTTGTATACAGAGTGTCCCGAAGTTTCTGGATAATAAAGCTACCACATATTGTAGACGTCAAGATAAGTCGATTGGACCCAATATACCTATATACCAAAATGTATCGTATGTCCGTGAGAAACGTTCAAAGTTTATTTAAGAAATCACATTTTTGTACGCTATTCAGAAATGTGTGAAACAAATTTATTGAAATTTGGGAAAAGTTTATTTTAGAGGATTACCCTACTTTCAGCAATCAAAGAAATTCCAAGGAAATTGTGGAAGGGTTAAAACCACCTTCACTCCTAGCAATTTTTGTTATACTTTTCTAGGGGTGGTAAGACTGTTTAAGACTTTTTTAACAGAAAACTTGTCCATCATCTTCATGTTTGCTTCTTGTAAAAACTTCGTATTTCGCTCAGTTTCTAAGAAAAAAATGTTTAATAGAACACTGCTAAACTATATTCATAAACATAAATGTCATAAAACACAATCGTATCACTTTAGTTTTTGGCATCTTTGACAGTAATTATTACAATAATTTGTTTGCTTTAGTTTGATTTTGTACCGTTTTTTTTAACGCAATCACCGTTAGTGCTTTAATTGCTGTTACTGTTGGGTAACTTTGGTAGCTAGCAAATTATGGAGTTCCCTTTTAATGAGCCGGTGGAAATGTTATTTGTTCTTGGATTTTGTCAGGGTAGCTGCATCAAAAGTGTTCGCGTGTATCAAGAGAGGGATCCAAACTGGAGAATTCTAAATCACAAAACCTTTGCCCGAATCGAAAAACGTCTTCGAGAAACAGAAGTGTTGAAGTCAGTCAGAACTAACACTAGAAGATCTTGAAAAGCCCTAACATCAATTACGGAAGATGCTGTTTTTCAAATGATTGATGACAGTCCTGAGACCAGTACCAGAACATTGCGACAAGAGACTAGGATTCCAAAAAACACCGTAAGTCGGATCATTAGAAATCAATTACTTCGTCCATTCCACATTCGGCCGGTGCAAGAATTACTGCCACTTGATCACGTTTAAATTTTTCACAAATTGTTTGGGAACGTAGGGTAGTTGACAACGGATTCCACACTAATATCTAATTTACTGATGAGTCTTGTTTTATACGTCGTGACATAACGAACCTGCACAATGAGCATGTGTATGCAGATGAAAATCCACATGCTGTTAAAAGTAGACATTATCAACGACAATTTATTAAAATTAATGTCTGGGTCGGGGTTATTGGCAATTTTATGGTTGCGCGATTCCGATTACCTGAACTTTTTGTCACGGTAACATTCAATCATTTATGAATATAATGATTTCCCTAGAAGGGACAATGACAAAAGTGGTCTAGGTGCTCAGGTGGGGCTCTTTGGGTCGTAGAAAATCGCCTGATCAGTAGAGATAGACCGTACAGGAGTGAAGTAAAAGGGCGCCAGGAACGAGGAGCTAGCAGACACTGCGAGAAATGTTCCACGGATCTAGGGCAGACCCCTAGATGAATCACTATACCAAGAAAGATTAATGCTCTAAACCAACGAACTAATTTATACAGCTAATATTTTCAATTAGACAACCAATTGATTCATAAACCTTAAACACTAATCGAAATGTTCAAGTGAACGGTAGACTGATCAAAGTTTTATTAATTATGAGCAACACATATTAAACACTAAATATCTATTCATAAAACAGGCTAAGAGCTTCTAATGCAATATCAGTAATAACCTAAAATAATAGTAGTTATTGGGGGTGCCAGTTTTACGGCCACAAAAGAAGCAGTGCTGGATAAAAATTCTGTAAATAAGCTTAACCCAATATAAAGCTCGTGCATAGATTTACACAGAACACCTTATTTTGATAGTGTGACATTAGAATAACACCTAAATAATTTATAAGAAGCAACCAGTATGTTGCGACAATAATTACTATAATAGTGATACTCAACTAATACACTACGGAAATAATTTTAACTATAAGAAGCAATCAAAATGTTGCTACAATAATTACCGTAATAACGGTAATTAACTAACACACTACTGGAACAATTTTTAACTATATGGTTCAATTCTACATAACTTCATCCAACCATGTATGCACCTACAACTTAACTAAGAAATACAACCTGAGATGCCTCCGTTGAAACTAATAGTAAAGATTCACGATAGATCCAACCATCAGAGGTAGTAAAGAGTGAAGTTGTAGTAACAAATTGAACCAGCACCATAAACATACCTTGCAATGGGGCGGTCAGTACACCTTGCGTTTGCAGTATATCCACACGTTTGGGGGTATTTTGCATTAACAAGTAACTACCAACTGGCTCTGGGGCCAGAAGCCTAAAAATAATCTAAGTAGGACGAAAAGTAGTGGGAACTTACTACTTACCAGCAGTGTATTCAATCAATAATAACAGGTTATTTGGTTTTCTAGTAATAAAACTCTTATTTGTTTTTTACCGAGCTTTCGATTTATTTGAAATTTTCTTCAGGGTGCTGCAAAGTAACTGTGCTTGTCATTGACATAAGAGCTATAAAATATTACTTACAAAACTGTGGAGTTAAAATACTATCATGGTTCTGACAAATATCATTAAAATTTAAAATAAATAAATCAAATAAAACATTTGTATAAAAGCACAAGAAACAACTAATCACGTCCAACACGATACACGTTACAAATTAAAATAAAATTTGGCTTTTAAAATATGAATTCGAACTAGAACCAAAAAATGATGATTATTAAATTACTTAGTACGATAACATTGTTGAAGTGCATGGTTGATTATCTGTATTTACCTTATGTTGTTTGATTTCCTGTACTTGAGTATATGCATATAAACAACGCTTAAATAGCTTGTATCTGTTTTGAAGTTTAAAGCATTTGCATTTTTTACTATATGAGCCATTTCAAGAAAAAGTCAACTCTTGTATGAATTTTCTATATCCAAAACTTTTACATTATTAAAATCCGGATAATAGTTAATACTGTTTGTATGGCAAGCCAATGCGCAGGAATAATTTTTTAATTTGCAATTGCTCCTATGCTGAGCAATTCTAGAGCGCAGCCATTGTGATGACTGTCCTATATAAATTTTGTCACATTCTTGGCAAGGAATGGTTGTTAGTGACAAAGTGCTAAGTTAGAATTCAGAACAGAGGACAATCTGTAGATATCGTATAACTTTACGGTATTAGGCATGCCTGAACTTTTTGTTATGAAGAAATATTAGAATTCACGGTTTGTAGATAGTAGTGATCTGGTTAGAAATATTATCCAGCACTGCTTTCCACCATCACGTGTATTTTGTGAAAAGGTAGTTGTTTGCCTTGTATGACAATGATTCGCTTGTATACGATCAACCTCGTACAGAAATGGGCCCCTATCTAACATTATTTTATCTACGTTTGGTGTTATATTTTACCTCGCCGACGATACTAAACCTCGAGACTTGGGAAGAGAACTATATTAATAAATTTAAGAGGCGTGTAAAAGTGAAATAGTATTGGCGGGGAAAATTCGAATTACTAATATTAGCATAATTTATGATAAGTGATTGCTAGCATTATTACCAATACCTAAGTTTATTCTACCTATGTCCGGTAGTTCTTTGAGCCGGAATAGTTAAGAATATTTTAGCTAGAATAGGAGGGTGCAGTAAGGTTGTTTTGTACCCTTTTAGGTTTTGTTTTTATCAGTGGGTATACGCTTTAACTAGGATATTCATTTTCTTTATTATTGTGTAGAATAAAACCACATAACTGGAATCCAGTAATTTTCCATTTCATGTTTTTAAGTAACCCACGAAAAGAACCCGTAACTAAGAGTACATACCCCTGAGTCTAGTTCATAGTGATAATACAAAAATACCTTTTTTTTCGAATGTGTTCACTAGAAAATGATCCAATCAATTATTCTGGATGCTACATTTGAAAACAGTAGATCAGCATAGGAGAGACATAAGAACCAGGATTCAACAGATCAGTAATTTTTTGGAGTACATCTATTCAAAATTTGCAGAATATTTTATACCAGGACAAAATATATGTGTCGATGAATCTATGGTAAAATTCAAAGGCAAAATTAGTTTTATAACGTATAATCCTAATAAGCCAACTAAATGGGGAATGCGGATGTACGTTTTAGCCGATTCACAAACCAAGTATGTATATACCATTCTCCCATATTATGGTAGTATTACCTCCATCGATGTTATAAAACCACAACTGCCCGTCAGTACAAGAATACCTTTGCATCTATATAACAATCTATTGACCAATGTGTCAGGTGCTGAAGGTTATCACACGTATACAGACAGGTTTTATACTAGCATTGTACTGGCGGAAGAATTGCTAAAAATGAAATGCCATATAACAGGTACCATAAAAAGCAATCTTAAGGACATTCCTGATTCAATTAGGAAACCAAGATTTTCTGAAAATAAATCAATTGTTTACAAAAAAAGGGAGAACGATGGTATTTTCGTGGAAAGATAAAAGAATAGTAAGATTATTAAGCGCCAGTGATAGTGCTGGATTCATTATGTAAACAAGATCTTTAAGAGAAGGTGAACAAGAAAATCTGAATCTCGGTGAAATAGGGCATAAAAGTAGAAAACAATAGAAGGGGAACGAGCTGTATACACATGCTATGTGAAAATTTCAGAGAACTATGTAGGCTAGCTCAGAATATAAATAAGTGCAGGTACGTGTCCAACCAGTTTTGAGACGGAAAACCGAATGACGAAAAAATAAGCGTAGATAAATCTGATGATTAGTATAAACAACTAGTTGTTGGTTGCAAAATATCTGCAACTAATGTTGACTGTGCGAAAAGATATATTGGAAAATATATTAAATCGGTTAATGGTTAAGTGTTAGGGAAACTTGGCAGCCACAGGCTGCTTACCTCACTTTACAACCACTGAAGGTCGGAGAAATAGGGTATATAATTGTAAAACAATAGAAGGTAACCGAACTGCATCTAACAAGAAAGAACAGCGCCTATGAGGAAAGACAACAAACATAAAACAAGAAGAAAATTGTTGAAAGCATATGTGTGGAGCACAGCACAGTATGCCTATGAAATACAGGCAGTCTAAAACGCAGACAGAAAAACGGTAGCAGTCTTTTGAAATGCTGTGCTTCAGATGTATGAGGACGACAGCATGGACAGACAAAGATAATAACAAATAGGTGATAGAAATAGTAGAGGAACAAGGATATCTGGGGAAAAAGAGAAATAGAAGGGCGGAATACGTTCTAATGCATTTTTGGGGAATAGTATGGGATATATTACAAGCAGAGATACGAAAAAAGAGGTAGCTGTAGACCTATATCAGATAGTTATAGATGCAGACTGTGCAAATTTCAAGGAAATCTGAAGGTTAGTTCAGAATAGGAAACAATAATGGTACGCGTCTAACCAGTTCCAGGACTGAAGACTTAATGATGATGATGAACAAGAAAATGTAGAAAAACCAAAAGTAGTTGTTAACTACACGGAATAAATGCGTGTTGTTGATAGCGCGGATCAATACGCATCAACCTACTGTTTTCTCAGAAAAACTCTTAAATGGTGGAGAAAAATGTTTTTTGGGGCAGGAGATGTCCTCTATAAATGCATATATTTTATATAAATGTGTGAAAGAAAACAAGAATGAAAAACCACTGTCCCATTTGAAGTTCGTTAAGCGCTTAGTCGATCAACTCGTGGGCGAATTCTGAGAAAATGGATCAAGACCATCCACTTCAACCCAAGAAGACAGGCTTGACAAAAGACTGTACATATGGCGAAAAGGCAAAAAAAAAGAAAGTGTGTTGTTTGTTCTAACAGGCACCAACAAGGACAGAGACGAGAAACTGTGGAATTTTGTGATACTTGCCTCGATGAACCCCGTATGCATATGGGCTATTGCTTCCAAAAAAATCATACTTTAAGAAATTTTAAACTCTAAAACTTTTCTTTTAGTTTTATAATATAACTTAGAATACGGTTTGTTATAATATAGATAAGAATAAATGTTTTGTTTTATTGTAGTGACCTCATTTTTCTTACACATACATGCATGTACTTTTTTTTAACTTTCCGTCGGGCGCAATGTATTGACTCTCGAGTTCGAGCGCAATGTACCTATCCGGTACACATTCAAAATTAATAAAACGGACATATTGCCAGCATTATTTAACGAAAAAAGTGTCAAAACTTTCTTTACAAAAAGCTTATATTTAGTACAAAAGTATATTTAAACAAAATGTTTTAAGAAATTTAAGACATACAACTAAATATTAAGAAAACATGAACAAACGCTACCTAAAGTTGTAAAATAATTTATAAAATCTTCATTTTAAGTTATAAACGTCAATCACTCAGAGGCATCTTTGGGGGCAAAGCACCCATCGCACACCATATTCACATGAAGCAAGCAAAGAGGTGTTTTACATTTCTTACATTCGTGATTTGTAAGCCTTCTCAAACCAGTTTCGCTGGTGCAGGTTGAACATCGACGTCTTTTACGAGCTATTGGGGGGAGTTACTTCTTCTTCCTGGGAAGGAAGACGAAATCTTTTCAACCTAGTTTGAAGATCTGTAGGAATTCCAATAGTTTTCAAACTTGTTCGCCTTAGTTCTCCAATTGTCAATTCGTGGGCCAAACGTTTTAGAAAGAGCCTTCCGTACATTGGTTCCAAATTATTACCAAGGTAAATGACATGGGAGTTGATGCCACCCACATTTAACATCATAAAAAATGTGACCATTGGCCAACACTTGAGATTTCGGAAAACATTGAATGTAGCGCACATTTTGTTTACAGTATCAACGCCTCCTTTCGTTAAATTATGAAACATTATAATTTAGGGTTTCCTCTTTCCTCCGGAATCAAGATCGATGGAATTGTCGGTATGAAGCGTTGACACGAGAATCACATTCCTGTGTTTTGCTGGGATGTACGACACTAAAGTCCTTCCTTCACTAAAGCCAAACAAGCTGCTGAATTGTTTTCTTGTTTTGGTGGCAAGCAATTTGTGGTGGTAAGTGTCTTTTATTTT